>OX104068.1:47032420-47199575 GCA_944474145.2 Dicrocoelium dendriticum | reverse complement strand
AGGCTGAAAAATGCGCACTTACAGGCCGACACCTTCAGGCGCTACGTGAACTGCGTACTAAGAACGTAGTTGTGATGAAACCGGATAAGGGCTCTGGAGTGGTAGTCATGAACAAGGCCGAGTACGCTGAGAAAATGAGTAGTATACTCAACGACACGAGTAAATTTGAACGACTTAATAAGATGGAGAACGTGTCCGACGTTGAAGCTAGCATAGCTGCCCATCTTGAAATGCTTCTCATTCATCGCGTGATTGATAGTGACACCTATAATTCGTTGAAGCCAAGTGGAAGCACTACTCCGCAGCTATACGGGTCACCGAAGACGCAAAAGAGTGGAGTACCACTTAGGCTGATTCTATCAATGGTAAATGCGCCGCAGCATAATTTTGCTCGCTGGCTAGTGAAGAAACTTTCACCTCTACGACAACTGTCCAATCCATATAGTCTTAAAGATTCTTTTCATCTTATCGGTGACTTAGATGACATCAACCTCTCCGATAAGATCATGTGTTCCTTGGATGTGGAATCTCTATTCACCAACGTCCCACTACAACAAACTGTTGAATACATATGTGAGCTAGCTGAGCACTCTAGTTATTCGTTACCAATTCCAGTCGAATTTCTAAAGGAATCCCTACTGCTGTGCACAGCAAATGTTGGCTTTCACTTTCAGAACACCCCATATCGTCTAATCGATGGTGTGGCAATGGGTAGCCCTCTAGGCCCTGTACTTGCCGAATTTTTCATGCTGATGATAGAAAGAGGCATATCCACAGAAATAGCCCAGTTGCCATACTATAAGCGTTATGTTTAGAACATATTGGCATATTGTTCGTCGGAGCAGCAGTTTGTCCAGTTGGTGCAGCAATTCAACTGCGCACATACCAACTTGCGGTTCACCTGCTAAGTGGAACAGAAGAACTGTCTGCCATTCTTAGACATTCTCATCAGTCGCAGAGATGACGGGCTCATTAGAAGGTCTATCTACAGAAAAGCAACCTGGTCCGGCCAATACCTGCACTTCACCAGCTTCACACCAGTGCGGTACAAGCGGACCCTTGTGAAAACTTTAGTTAGTCGTGCTAGACGAATTTGCTCCGCTGATTGTCTAGCCGACGAGCTAGAGTTAATTACAACGACCCTCGTTGCAAATGGTTATCCACGTAGATTTATAGAGAGACACAGCCAACAGCGAGGCCCGAAAGACTTGGTGCATACGGCAGCCAAGAAAAAGATCTATATCGAGTTGCCATTCAAGGGTGACTTTAATGTATTGAAAACCACGAAACGTTTAATCTCTGCTACGCAGAGAAGTTACTGTGCTGCTCAGGTTGTGGTCATCAATAGAACCTGTAACTTGCCGGTGCCTCCAACGAAGGAAGCTCAACCGATAGGGGCCAATTCACACTGCATATACAAATTCGTATGCGACTGCGGAGACAGTTACATAGGCAGAACCAATCGGTCTTTGACTTCCCGAATAAAGGAACACGTGCCAAGGTGGGTTCAACGTGAAATTGACCAGAATCCCTGTCCCACTGAAATTCCGTGCTTGCGCAAACCGCCAGCTTCCTCAATAGGTAAACACCTACTGACTACGCGTCACCGGATAGAGCTCGGATCAGCGTTCACACTTGTATTACGTCACCCTAATCCCCGCTTCCTCCGTTTCGCCGAGGCGGTTGCGATAAGCCGGATGAAGCCGGCCCTGTGTGTTCAAAAGCAATTATTTATCAGCTTAAGACTGCCGTGGACATAAGTGTGGAACTTCCGTCATTCATTTTTCACCTTATGCTTATTCGGTCACACACATATTTAAGTATATAGTTGCATACCGGTTATTGTTAATGGTACTGAGGAGACAATACGAAATGCATGCATCTACCAGTTTTCGTCTTCTTACCGTGCTTTTCAAATTTCTGAAGGGAACTAACTGCTTTAAATTTCTCAAACGACGAATTCCCGCTGAAACTATCAAATTGCTTCATCGTATAGTCAGCCTGAGGTGCAAGATCGTGTGTGCACGTGCGGAAATATCCTTTCTTAGGAAATGTCTTCTCCTGCGTAGATACCCCCGCTCGGTTCTCACACTGCTGCGTAGAAATAAACTCAAACCATCTGTGGCTAACCTCAAACGTGTGGCATCGGCTCACTTGGAGACGGCCGAGTCCAAACTTCTGAGTTTACTGGAAACTCACGCACGCCTACTCCATGTGGTAGAGGATCTATCTTTGTGTTGTCGTGTTGTGTTCGCTAACTTTTGCAAATCCACCCTTGACCGTACGAGGCGAAATCGGAATACTCGGTTGGAGAACTCGCTTATGAACAGCCAGGATGAGGAGCCAATCGTTCGTGATCCCAGTAAGTACGTGGTGAATTTATCAGACGTACAACTAGACGCTTTGCAGTTAGAAGCTTTGTCATATGGGCTTGATTACAAAATTCCTCCTAGAAGACTGAACGGGTTGTTTATAGAAGCTCAGTTTGAGAACTTTTTTGATCAATTTAAGGAGCTTCAACCATCCAGTCCTGAGAGTGTTGTTTGGTTTAGAAACAAATTGACCGACATTGCTCACGAAGTTAAGACTGTGCCAGTGGCTGAAAAATGCGCACTTACAGGCCGACACCTTCAGGCGCTACGTGAACTGCGTACTAAGAACGTAGTTGTGATGAAACCGGATAAGGGCTCTGGAGTGGTAGTCATGAACAAGGCCGAGTACGCTGAGAAAATGAGTAGTATACTCAACGACACGAGTAAATTTGAACGACTTAATAAGATGGAGAACGTGTCCGACGTTGAAGCTAGCATAGCTGCCCATCTTGAAATGCTTCTCATTCATCGCGTGATTGATAGTGACACCTATAATTCGTTGAAGCCAAGTGGAAGCACTACTCCGCAGCTATACGGGTCACCGAAGACGCACAAGAGTGGAGTACCACTTAGGCCGATTCTATCAATGGTAAATGCGCCGCAGCATAAATTGGCTCGCTGGCTAGTGAAGATACTTTCGCCTCTACGACAACTGTCCAATCCATATAGTCTTAAAGATTCTTTTCAACTTATCGGTGACTTAGATGACATCAACCTCTCCGATAAGGTCATGTGTTCCTTGGATGTGGAATCTCTATTCACCAACGTCCCACTACAACAAACTGTTGAATACATATGTGAGCTAGCTGAGCACTCTAGTTATTCGTTACCAATTCCAGTCGAATTTCTAAAGGAATCCTTACTGCTGTGCACAGCAATTGTTGGCTTTCACTTTCAGAACACCCCATATCGTCAAATCGATGGTGTGGCAATGGGTAGCCCACTAGGCCCTGTACTTGCCGATTTTTTCATGCTGATGATAGAAGGAGGCATATCCACAGAAATAGCCCAGTTGCCATACTATAAGCGTTATGTTGATGACATATTGGCCTTTTGTTCATCAGAGCAGCAGATTGTCCAGTTGGTGCAGCAATTCAACTGCGCACATACCAACTTGCGGGTCACCTGCGAAGTGGAACAGAAGAACTGTCTGCCATTCTTAGACATTCTCATCAGTCGCAGAGATGACGGGCTCATTAGAAGGTCTATCTACAGAAAAGCAACCTGGTCCGGCCAATACCTGCACTTCATCAGCTTCACACCAGTGCGGTACAAGCGGACCCTTGTGAAAACTTTAGTTAGTCGTGCTAGACGAATTTGCTCCGCTGATTGTCTAGCCGACGAGCTAGAGTTAATTACAACGACCCTCGTTGCAAATGGTTATCCACGTAGATTTATAGAGAGACACAGCCAACAGCGAGGCCCGAAAGACTTGGTGCATACGGCAGCCAAGAAAAAGATCTATATCGAGTTGCCATTCAAGGGTGACTTTAATGTATTGAAAACCACGAAACGTTTAATCTCTGCTACGCAGAGAAGTTACTGTGCTGCTCAGGTTGTGGTCATCAATAGAACCTGTAACTTGCCGGTGCCTCCAACGAAGGAAGCTCAACCGATAGGGGCCAATTCACACTGCATATACAAATTCGTATGCGACTGCGGAGACAGTTACATAGGCAGAACCAATCGGTCTTTGACTTCCCGAATAAAGGAACACGTGCCAAGGTGGGTTCAACGTGAAATTGACCAGAATCCCTGTCCCACTGAAATTCCGTGCTTGCGCAAACCGCCAGCTTCCTCAATAGGTAAACACCTACTGACTACGCGTCACCGGATAGAGCTCGGATCAGCGTTCACACTTGTATTACGTCACCCTAATCCCCGCTTCCTCCGTTTCGCCGAGGCGGTTGCGATAAGCCGGATGAAGCCGGCCCTGTGTGTTCAAAAGCAATTATTTATCAGCTTAAGACTGCCGTGGACATAAGTGTGGAACTTCCGTCATTCATTTTTCACCTTATGCTTATTCGGTCACACACATATTTAAGTATATAGTTGCATACCGGTTATTGTTAATGGTACTGAGGAGACAATACGAAATGCATGCATCTACCAGTTTTCGTCTTCTTACCGTGCTTTTCAAATTTCTGAAGGGAACTAACTGCTTTAAATTTCTCAAACGACGAATTCCCGCTGAAACTATCAAATTGCTTCATCGTATAGTCAGCCTGAGGTGCAAGATCGTGTGTGCACGTGCGGAAATATCCTTTCTTAGGAAATGTCTTCTCCTGCGTAGATACCCCCGCTCGGTTCTCACACTGCTGCGTAGAAATAAACTCAAACCATCTGTGGCTAACCTCAAACGTGTGGCATCCGCTCACTTGGAGACGGCCGAGTCCAAACTTCTGAGTTTACTGGAAACTCACGCACGCCTACTCCATGTGGTAGAGGATCTATCTTTGTGTTGTCGTGTTGTGTTCGCTAACTTTTGCAAATCCACCCTTGACCGTACGAGGCGAAATCGGAATACTCGGTTGGAGAACTCGCTTATGAACAGCCAGGATGAGGAGCCAATCGTTCGTGATCCCAGTAAGTACGTGGTGAATTTATCAGACGTACAACTAGACGCTTTGCAGTTAGAAGCTTTGTCATATGGGCTTGATTACAAAATTCCTCCTAGAAGACTGAACGGGTTGTTTATAGAAGCTCAGTTTGAGAACTTTTTTGATCAATTTAAGGAGCTTCAACCATCCAGTCCTGAGAGTGTTGTTTGGTTTAGAAACAAATTGACCGACATTGCTCACGAAGTTAAGACTGTGCCAGTGACTGAAAAATGCGCACTTAAAGG
Organism: Dicrocoelium dendriticum; assembly: GCA_944474145.2. Classification (NCBI taxonomy): domain Eukaryota; kingdom Metazoa; phylum Platyhelminthes; class Trematoda; order Plagiorchiida; family Dicrocoeliidae; genus Dicrocoelium; species Dicrocoelium dendriticum. The sequence goes on along the minus strand of OX104068.1, from coordinate 47,194,358 downwards.
CCGACACCTTCAGGCGCTACGTGAACTACGTACTAAGAACGTAGTTGTGATGAAACCGGATAAGGGCTCTGGAGTGGTAGTCATGAACAAGGCCGAGTACGCTGAGAAAATGAGTAGTATACTCAACGACACGAGTAAATTTGAACGACTTAATAAGATGTAGAAGGTGTCTGACGTTGAAGCTAGCATAGCTGCCCATCTTGAAATGCTTCTCATTCATCGCGTGATTGATAGTGACACCTATAATTCGTTGAAGCCAAGTGGAAGCACTACTCCGCAGCTATACGGGTCACCGAAGACGCACAAGAGTGGAGTACCACTTAGGCCGATTCTATCAATGGTAAATGCGCCGCAGCATAATTTGGCTCGCTGGCTAGTGAAGATACTTTCGCCCCTCCGACAACTGTCCAATCCATATAGTCTTAACGATTCTTTTCAACTTATCGGAGACTTAGTTGACATCAACCTCTCCGATAAGGTTATGTGTTCCTTGGATGTGGAATCTCTATTCACCAACGTCCCACTACAACAAACTGTTGAATACATATGTGAGCTAGCTGAGCACTCTAGTTATTCGTTACCAATTCCAGTCGAATTTCTAAAGGAATCCTTACTGCTGTGCACAGCAAATGTTGGCTTTCACTTTCAGAACACCCCATATCGTCAAATCGATGGTGTGGCAATGGGTAGCCCACTAGGCCCTGTACTTGCCGATTTTTTCATGCTGATGATAGAAAGAGGCATATCCACAGAAATAGCCCAGTTGCCATACTATAAGCGTTATGTTGATGACATATTGGCCTTTTGTTCATCAGAGCAGCAGATTGTCCAGTTGGTGCAGCAATTCAACTGCGCACATACCAACTTGCGGGTCACCTGCGAAGTGGAACAGAAGAACTGTCTGCCATTCTTAGACATTCTCATCAGTCGCAGAGATGACGGGCTCATTAGAAGGTCTATCTACAGAAAAGCAACCTGGTCCGGCCAATACCTGCACTTCACCAGCTTCACACCAGTGCGGTACAAGCGGACCCTTGTGAAAACTTTAGTTAGTCGTGCTAGACGAATTTGCTCCGCTGATTGTCTAGCCGACGAGCTAGAGTTAATTACAACGACCCTCGTTGCAAATGGTTATCCACGTAGATTTATAGAGAGACACAGCCAACAGCGAGGCCCGAAAGACTTGGTGCATACGGCAGCCAAGAAAAAGATCTATATCGAGTTGCCATTCAAGGGTGACTTTACTGTATTGAAAACCACGAAACGTTTAATCTCTGCTACGCAGAGAAGTTACTGTGCTGCTCAGGTTGTGGTCATCAATAGAACCTGTAACTTGCCGGTGCCTCCAACGAAGGAAGCTCAACCGATAGGGGCCAACTCACACTGCATATACAAATTCGTATGCGACTGCGGAGACAGTTACATAGGCAGAACCAATCGGTCTTTGACTTCCCGAATAAAGGAACACGTGCCAAGGTGGGTTCAACGTGAAATTGACCAGAATCCCTGTCCCACTGAAATTCCGTGCTTGCGCAAACCGCCAGCTTCCTCAATAGGTAAACACCTACTGACTACGCGTCACCGGATAGAGCTCGGATCAGCGTTCACACTTGTATTACGTCACCCTAATCCCCGCTTCCTCCGTTTCGCCGAGGCGGTTGCGATAAGCCGGATGAAGCCGGCCCTGTGTGTTCAAAAGCAATTATTTATCAGCTTAAGACTGCCGTGGACATAAGTGTGGAACTTCCGTCATTCATTTTTCACCTTATGCTTATTCGGTCACACACATATTTAAGTATATAGTTGCATACCGGTTATTGTTAATGGTACTGAGGAGACAATACGAAATGCATGCATCTACCAGTTTTCGTCTTCTTACCGTGCTTTTCAAATTTCTGAAGGGAACTAACTGCTTTAAATTTCTCAAACGACGAATTCCCGCTGAAACTATCAAATTGCTTCATCGTATAGTCAGCCTGAGGTACAAGATCGTGTGTGCACGTGCGGAAATATCCTTTCTTAGGAAATGTCTTCTCCTGCGTAGATACCCCCGCTCGGTTCTCACACTGCTGCGTAGAAATAAACTCAAACCATCTGTGGCTAACCTCAAACGTGTGGCATCCGCTCACTTGGAGACGGCCGAGTCCAAACTTCTGAGTTTACTGGAAACTCACGCACGCCTACTCCATGTGGTAGAGGATCTATCTTTGTGTTGTCGTGTTGTGTTCGCTAACTTTTGCAAATCCACCCTTGACCGTACGAGGCGAAATCGGAATACTCGGTTGGAGAACTCGCTTATGAACAGCCAGGATGAGGAGCCAATCGTTCGTGATCCCAGTAAGTACGTGGTGAATTTATCAGACGTACAACTAGACGCTATGCAGTTAGAAGCTTTGTCATATGGGCTTGATTACAAAATTCCTCCTAGAAGACTGAACGGGTTGTTTATAGAAGCTCAGTTTGAGAACTTTTTTGATCAATTTAAGGAGCTTCAACCATCCAGTCCTGAGAGTGTTGTTTGGTTTAGAAACAAATTGACCGACATTGCTCACGAAGTTAAGACTGTGCCAGTGGCTGAAAAATGCGCACTTACAGGCCGACACCTTCAGGCGCTACGTGAACTGCGTACTAAGAACGTAGTTGTGATGAAACCGGATAAGGGCTCTGGAGTGGTAGTCATGAACAAGGCCGAGTACGCTGAGAAAATGAGTAGTATACTCAACGACACGAGTAAATTTGAACGACTTAATAAGATGGAGAACGTGTCCGACGTTGAAGCTAGCATAGCTGCCCATCTTGAAATGCTTCTCATTCATCGCGTGATTGATAGTGACACCTATAATTCGTTGAAGCCAAGTGGAAGCACTACTCCGCAGCTATACGGGTCACCGAAGACGCACAAGAGTGGAGTACCACTTAGGCCGATTCTATCAATGGTAAATGCGCCGCAGCATAAATTGGCTCGCTGGCTAGTGAAGATACTTTCGCCTCTACGACAACTGTCCAATCCATATAGTCTTAAAGATTCTTTTCAACTTATCGGTGACTTAGATGACATCAACCTCTCCGATAAGGTCATGTGTTCCTTGGATGTGGAATCTCTATTCACCAACGTCCCACTACAACAAACTGTTGAATACATATGTGAGCTAGCTGAGCACTCTAGTTATTCGTTACCAATTCCAGTCGAATTTCTAAAGGAATCCTTACTGCTGTGCACAGCAAATGTTGGCTTTCACTTTCAGAACACCCCATATCGTCAAATCGATGGTGTGGCAATGGGTAGCCCACTAGGCCCTGTACTTGCCGATTTTTTCATGCTGATGATAGAAAGAGGCATATCCACAGAAATAGCCCAGTTGCCATACTATAAGCGTTATGTTGATGACATATTGGCCTTTTGTTCATCAGAGCAGCAGATTGTCCAGTTGGTGCAGCAATTCAACTGCGCACATACCAACTTGCGGGTCACCTGCGAAGTGGAACAGAAGAACTGTCTGCCATTCTTAGACATTCTCATCAGTCGCAGAGATGACGGGCTCATTAGAAGGTCTATCTACAGAAAAGCAACCTGGTCCGGACAATACCTGCACTTCACCAGCTTCACACCAGTGCGGTACAAGCGGACCCTTGTGAAAACTTTAGTTAGTCGTGCTAGACGAATTTGCTCCGCTGATTGTCTAGCCGACGAGCTAGAGTTAATTACAACGACCCTCGTTGCAAATGGTTATCCACGTAGATTTATAGAGAGACACAGCCAACAGCGAGGCCCGAAAGACTTGGTGCATACGGCAGCCAAGAAAAAGATCTATATCGAGTTGCCATTCAAGGGTGACTTTAATGTATTGAAAACCACGAAACGTTTAATCTCTGCTACGCAGAGAAGTTACTGTGCTGCTCAGGTTGTGGTCATCAATAGAACCTGTAACTTGCCGGTGCCTCCAACGAAGGAAGCTCAACCGATAGGGACCAATTCACACTGCATATACAAATTCGTATGCGACTGCGGAGACAGTTACATAGGCAGAACCAATCGGTCTTTGACTTCCCGAATAAAGGAACACGTGCCAAGGTGGGTTCAACGTGAAATTGACCAGAATCCCTGTCCCACTGAAATTCCGTGCTTGCGCAAACCGCCAGCTTCCTCAATAGGTAAACACCTACTGACTACGCGTCACCGGATAGAGCTCGGATCAGCGTTCACACTTGTATTACGTCACCCTAATCCCCGCTTCCTCCGTTTCGCCGAGGCGGTTGCGATAAGCCGGATGAAGCCGGCCCTGTGTGTTCAAAAGCAATTATTTATCAGCTTAAGACTGCCGTGGACATAAGTGTGGAACTTCCGTCATTCATTTTTCACCTTATGCTTATTCGGTCACACACATATTTAAGTATATAGTTGCATACCGGTTATTGTTAATGGTACTGAGGAGACAATACGAAATGCATGCATCTACCAGTTTTCGTCTTCTTACCGTGCTTTTCAAATTTCTGAAGGGAACTAACTGCTTTAAGTTTTGCTTGTGTTGATGGTGAGCCCGAATTTGGCCGCTGTCGAAGGCAGAGCACTAGTAATGTGCTGCAACTCATCCGCGCTGTGTGAAAACAACGCACAGTCGTCAGCAAACAGCAACATACGGATAGTTGTCTCACAGACTAGATTTCTCGCACCGAAACGGCGGATGTTCAGCAACCCACCATCAATACGGTGCTCCACACGAACACCGTAAGCACAAGCGGCATCAAAAGCACAACATTGCATGAAGATATAAAGTAAACAGGGCAGGAGCTAAGACACAGTCTTGCTTCACACCAGAGACAACTGCAAAGTCATCCGAGGTCTCTCCACTCAGCTGCACCCTCGCTCGCATACCAATGTGCAGACATTCAATTAAACTTACAAACTTACGCGGGCAACCAAACTTACCCAACACCAGCCACAATGCCTCGCGGTTCACTGTATCAAATGCCTTGGTGAAATCAACAAAAAGCGAGTACAATGGCTGGTGTCGTTCTCTGCACTTCTCTTGCAACTGACGAGCCGCAAACACCATATCTATAGTGCTGCGACCCGAACGGAATCCACACTGCTCTTCCGTCATTTTAGGTTCCACAACCTGACTGACGAGGCGGTTGAGCAGGATTCGGGCAATCACCTTGCCCACACAACTCAGCAAGTTGATGCCACGATAATTCGTGCAACATTGCTTGCTCCCTTTGCCTTTGTACAATGGTAGCACAAGGGCATCCTTCAGCTCAGGAAGCACCTCCTCCTCAATCCATACGTGTTGCACCGAGTGGTGCAGCGCAGTCAACAACGCGGGTCCGCCGTGTTTCAATACTTCAGGGGGGATCCCGTCGGCTTCGGCACATTTGCCGTTTCGCAGCTGAGCAAGTGCTCTCTGCGTGTCATCCAGTGTCGGCGTATCCGCCAGATTCGCCTTCACATCGTGCTGCTTGAGGCAGTTCATTGTATGCTAGTCGATCTCTGAACGGTTGTTCAAGAGACAGTCAAAGTGTTTCCGCCAGATCTGCATTATGTCTGCAGTCTGGGTGCAGGTAGCGCCTGAACTACCATCGATCAGTGTCCTCAGAAGCTCCAATCTCGGTCCATACACCGCCTTCAAGGAGTCAAAGAATTCCTTGTGTTGGCGGCGTTCGGCGTAGCATTCCATCTGCTTCGCCTTCTCCGTCCACCATGCATTTTTAATGTGACGGAGCTCTCGGGTCTGTCGCCGTCGAAGTTTGCGAAACTGACTCTTCTTCCCAAGTCACTGGGATCTGCCACATGTGCAGCAAATGCTGCATTCTTCTCTGACACCAATGCGCCGATCGTCGCATTGTTCTCATCAAACCAATCAGGCCGCCTACAGTTTGCGCGCCCAATGGTCTCCTCGGCAGCAGCTGTCACCTGGTCGCGAATGTGGTGCCACAGGTCGCCCACTGTGGCTATGCAGTCCACATCACACAGGCGTGCAGCCATCGCCTTCTCCAGCTCAGTACGTTTCGGCACAGTACCGAGGGAGAGAATGTTAAATTTACGCCGATATACGGCGGGAGTGCAATACATAGATTTACGAAAGTATGTACAGTTTGGTGCGCACCAATTTGTGATCAGTGCCGCCCTCAGCGCCACGCAGTACACGTGTCATGCGCACTTCACGCATGCGTCCAGGTTGCTATATCATTCGCACTTAGTGCAAACCGAGTGTTCGTGATCGTCAGGCCGTGAGTGGCACATAGTGAGAGCAGCCTGTCACCGTTCACATTCGCTGAACCAATGCCATGCGAGCCTATAACATCTGTCCACACCGATGCATCACGCCCAACGCGCGCGTAGAAATCACCCAGCAGAAATAGTCGGTCGCTCCTCGCAACGAGACTGGACCTTAACGTGGTGCGACGGTTGGCGTACCTCATTGACCCATTGAGCTATACTGGGTGATGCCTCCGAGCATCTTGAGAGCTACTCCTACCAGGTTGGTCAATGGTGAGAGGTCAGACAAACTCAGTCTCCTGGTCCTCCAGGTTGGGGGTTTGAAATGGGATGGCGTCCATTTCTGTAAAACTAAATCACTGCCACCCCGCTGCCTTGCGGACAGGCTTTTGAGCCAAAGGCTTTGGATGAGGACCCTAATCGTTCTCCTGTCTAGGTCTGGGCGCCCTGGCAGTATCCCAGCCCACATACAACCATGATATTTTCTTCAAACATAAACTTCATCCTGCATCGGCCGTAGCGCAGATTATCAAGGGTCGCCTTATCTGCTGCATACAGCAGGGCGGATAAGCGAAAGCATGCTACTGCTGGCGCCTCCCTTCTTTCTTTTCCACCTTTTTCTCTTACTCCCATCCCGGCCCCCATTACTAACCTTCCTTCTATAATTCCCAGCTTAATTGACAGCAACCGAAGTGCTACTGGAGTAGAACCATCTGCAGCCACCATCCCACAGCACCTATCGGACGCTTATCGGCAAAAGTCTCTTATAAGACCACGCTGTCCCGTTTCCATGGCGACCTTCAACGTCCGCACTCTAAGACAAACAGGTCAACAGGCTGCACTCGCACGCACCTTGGACACACTGAGTGTTGATGTGTGTTGTGTGTCCGAAACTAGGATTAATGACCCTAACGGGGTTATTGAATTGACTGCACCCGGCTTATCCTCTCGTTATTGGTTGCACGCATCCGGAGACGCCGATGCGGCACTCACCGGTCAAGCTGGTGTAGGTATCATTCTCAGCTCCAAGGCTGAGTTATCGTTGGTTGATTGGATTCCGGTGAACAGTCGTTTATGTGCAGCCCGTTTGACGACATCAGCTAAGGTGAATTCGCGAAGTAGAACAAAACGCTGTTTGTTTGTGATTTCTGCTTATGCTCCCACGGACTGCAGTTCTACTGCAGTCAAGGACACTTTCTATCACGAACTGAACACGCTGCTACGCAGTGCTACTAGTTCAGGTATTATAGTACTTGCAGGGGATATGAACGCACAAGTAGGGCGTCTGAGCTCTTCAGGAGCTCAGCTGGGTGGTAATTCTGGGCTTAACTCCGAACGGACTGACAACGGTGAGCGTCTGCTGCAACTGTGTGCGGAGCACCAGTTGTTTCTTACTAGCACTGCTTTTAGACACAGTGGGCGCCGAGGTGCCACTTGGCGTCCACCTGTAGCTGGTCAGCGATGGACCCAAATTGACCACATAGCCATAAGTTACAGGTGGCGCGGTTCCATTCTGGATTGCCGCTCGTACTGGAGTACCTGTGTCGACTCTGACCATGCCTTGGTGCGCTGTCGTTTCTCCATGAACTTTACCGGAAGGCGCACAAAGCGTTTCCCCCGATTGGCAACGGAGAAATTGTCCCAGCCCTCTGTCAAGCAAGCCTATCAAGAAGCACTGCATAGCGAACTCTCGCTGTCTTGTCCTAATGATACTGAACTTCAGTGGAATAGGATCTCGGCCACTATGCACGAGGCAGGAGCATCTGCTTGTGGCACTATCAGTCGTCATCGCACCAGTCACTGGATATCCGAGAGGTCCGTGAACCTTTTGGAAGCTAGAAGGCACCTCCCGGCCGGTTCTGAACACAATGTGTCCAGACGGGCTATTAGGCGTGAACTAAAGCGGAGCCTACGTGCTGACAAGGAAGCCTGGTGGACCAGTCGGGCTCAAGAAATGGAGGAGGCAGGAGCAGAAGGCAATTACCGGAAGCTCTTCCAGCTAATACGCACCACTGGTCCGAGAAAACCAGGCGTCAGTGAGACAATCAGGGGCAGCGCGGGTGCGCTGATACACAATAAGGAGCGCCGTATGGCTCGTTGGGCTGAGTACTTTGAACATCAGTTCAGCTGGCCCCCTGCTCCCGGACCTCTTCCTACTCAGGTGATGCAGGACGAGCCATGGACGGTTAGTTTGGAGCCTCCGTCGGAGGCCGAAGTCCGAAACGCGATCACAGCCCTTAATCGTTTTCGTGCCGCTGGCCCGGACTCCCTACCACCTGCACTATTTAAGGATGGTGGTGAGGTCCTCTGCAAAGCACTGACCTCCCTATTCGAACGTATCTGGAACGAAGAGAGTGTGCCGGCTAATTGGAGCGAATCGATTATAGTGGCAATATACAAGAAGGGCAGTCGCACAGACTGTGCGAACCACAGGGGTATTAGCCTAACGCCAGTTGTGACAAAATTACTGGCCTCGATTATCGTTTGTCGCCTCACTGCAGAACTGGAATCTCGAATTAGAGAAGAGCAGGCCGGTTTTCGCCCAGGACGTGGCTGTATAGACCATATATTTACTTTGCGGCAGGTGCTAGAGCAGCGCCACGCATACCGCAGACCGACAATAGCTGTGTTCCTCGATTTCAAGAGTAAGTTCGATTCAGTCGATCGATCGATTCTGTTCGAAATACTTGCGCGGAAAGGTGTTCCCACGAAATATGTGAACATCCTTCGTGCTCTGTACTCGAACACTAGAGGCCGCGTCAGGGTCTGTGGTGCCCTATCGGATAGCTTTTCGACTACAAGTGGCGTTCGTCAGGGTTGTCCGATTTCCCCATTTTTGTTCAATTTCTTCGTGGATTCTATCATGGAGTGTTCCCTTGCGGAATCTCACGATGTAGGTGTTGAAGTGCTGCCTGGTGAACGGTTAGTTGATCTAGATTATGCAGACGATATCGTCTTGCTTTTCGACAATGTTGAGGCGGCACAATCAACCCTGAATAGCTTATCCAGAGTGGTCCCATTATTTGGTATGCACTTCGCACCTTCAAAGTGCAAAGTGTTGCTGCAGGACCACCAGCCACTTGATGACCCCTTGATGCTTGCTAACGAGGAACTCGATGTGGTTGATCAATTCACTTATCTTGGCAGCTGCATCAGCAATGATGAGCGCATAGAAACTGACGTGAGCTCACGCATTGCAAAGGCCAGAGCTGCCTTCTTGAACCTGCGTCATCTTTGGCGACAGAAGGGAGTTTCCCTCCGTCTGAAAGGCCGTGTATACAAGGCCACAGTGAGGGCCGTTCTGCTCTATGGTAGTGAGACTTGGCCCCTTCGGTCTGAAGATCTGAGGCGCCTTCAAGTCTTTGATCATCGTTGTTTGCGAAGCATTGCTGGTGTCGGATGGCACCAGCGTGTCCGCAACGATGATGTGCGTAGGCGAGTACTAGGTGGTGATGATCATGCTAGCTCGCTAGAACAACAGATAGCACTGAATAAGTTACGTTGGCTCGGGCACGTGCTACGCATGCCTGGTCACCGCTTACCTAGGAGGGCCTTGTTCAGTCTACCAGGTGTTGGATGGCGCAAGGCTCGAGGTGGACAGAAGTTGGCTTGGCAGCGGGAAATGAAGTCACTGACGACCAAACTGGGTGCCGTTGGTCCGTCTCGCCTTCCGGGTTGGAGTCCACGTGACTCACCTTGTGCTTGGCTCGAGACTTTACAGGACATGGCTCGCAACCGACACCAGTGGCGCGTCTGCTGCCGTCTCCTAATCGGATTGCCTGTTTAAAGTGTGTTTGGTGCTGAGTTATCTGCGGGGTAATGGCTGATTATGACGCGTGGCAGTGAAAGCCGCAAGGAAGCTGTCTCGCCGATGCCGCCTTATCTTTGCACGATAGCCAGCTGTTTGTGACGGTATGTTGTTAACACAAGGTGTAGGCGCCTTGACCCTGAATGTTTGCTTAGGGCATTAAGGTTTTCAGGTAAGTCCCCCTTCTCTCCCTCTTATTTTTTATTTCATAGGTCCTCATGGTTGTATGGCAGCGAAGCATCAGTTCAAATGGCTGATGTATTGCTGTTGATGATGATGATGACAGACTGTATCACGGAGGATAGCTGAGTGTAGAATTGATCGCGCGTGTCATCAGGATAACACATGGTCGTACCGTACGTGCTTATAACAGTGTCAAACTTACCTCTTCCGAGTCGTAGGCGAACAGTAAACAGTCGCGCGCTGATGCCTGTTGGTTCACCCACCAGCTGGCCATTCAGGTGATCGGATATTGCAAATCCGACCCCACGTTCACGTGGAGCTGAGGCGTTGCCCACCCAGTATACTGTGTAGCCAGCACCTGTTTCATGCAACTTACCTTGTTCAGCGAGCCGGGTTTCACTGAGCGCCGCAATATCGATGTTGTAGCGCGCCAGCTCCACCGCGACGAGTGCAGTGCGTCGCTCCGGGCGCTCGCTGGAGTTCCGGTCCAGTAGTGTGCGCACGTTCCAGCATCCGATGCTGAGTGCTTTACGCGCAGACATACCATTGCATTGGTGGGCAATCGTACGCGAGGTGATCGTTGTGCTTCGGAGGTTTGCTTGAGGGACTCCACCCGGAGCCTTTGGCTCAGTAGCCTTACCCACAAGGCAGTGGGTTGCTTGGAGGTTTGCTTGAGGGACTCCACCCGGAGCCTTTGGCTCAGTAGCCTTACCCACAAGGCATTGGGTTGCTTGGAGGTTTGCTTGACGGAATCCGCCCGGAGCCTTTGGCTCAATAGCCTGACCCACAAGGCAGTGGGGAGCAGATCCAGCTCGGGAATGTGATTGCAGAGACAGATGGGATCTGCTTGACGGCCGTCACACGCAGCCTTTGAGGTACTGGAACAATTATTATATGTTTTGCGACCGTAGTAGGATACGCACCTGCGACCACGGCCAGACGCAAGTGGGTTTATGGCGGGTTTGCACCAATTTGACCAGGGGCTGCCTGGCTTGAGGCGGGCAGTAGCAAACCATTGAACACCCGGAGGTGTCCTCCCACCGTCAGACAATGCGTGGCACTCGTGATTTACGCCAATCGAGCTGGGAGCTTATACCCCGTAGACCTGTTGTCTCCCATGGCTGGGTTTTACGGGAAGTGGGTCATCGACCACTTCCTAACCTCCGAAGCGGATGGACTAGGATACTGGCAGGGCGCCCAATCCTGACAGGAGAACGACTCGGATCCTCAGCCAAAGCCTTCGATTAAATATACAGCTGAAAGGCAGCGGATCTAGCACATGGTCAGTTAGCCGACTCATGCGGATTGGTGTCCTGGATCTTAGCAGGGAGAAGGGCGAAACCCAACTCCCACCCAGCGGTCGCCACGTGGAGGCGCCCAGGACATGAGACTATGGCGCGACAGTAACAGCAGCGGGTAGACCGTCTGTCAGGATCTAGCCACCACAAGCCTCAGCGCACCGTAGGCTCTCCCGCCAGATATATATATATATATATATATATATATATATATATATATATATATATATATATATATATATATATATATATATATATATATATATATATGCGCGAAGGAACCTAACTGACGTGACACACCTACCAAGGTAAGGGAACCGATCCACCACTTCCAGTGGTGTTAGCTAAAACCAGCGATCTGTCTGTACAGTCCTTCAACAATACGTTACACTTTGAAGGTGCAAATCACATGCCGGAGCATGCAGCGTTGCGCACCGCTCTATTAAATCGTGCATGCAAAGCCACTGCATCAGAGATGTCGTCCGCATACTCAAGCTTTGTCAGTCGGTCACTTGGCAGTACTTCACTTCAGAGTCATCCATTGTCATTTTGATCAAAAATTAATGAGGAAAGGAGATATAGGACAACCATAGCGAACCCTACTTGTGAGTGACTTAGAAGGCAGCTTTACGAAATCCCTTATTCGGCCTCGAGAGTCAAGGTAAACAAATTTCAGAGTGGAAAGTTTTCTAGGCAAAACCCTTCACACATAGGCAGTGCTGCAAACTGGCAAAGTCGAAGGTGTCTTTCAGGTCAAGGAAACTCACCATACTCGGCCGTCTGTAGGCGTATCTCTGCTCTAGCACTTGGTAAAGAGTAAAAATGTGGTCGGTGCAACCATGACCAGGGCGGAAGCCAGCTTGACTTTCATTTACTCGGCTCTCTCGAGGACCATTAAATCGTAGAAGTTTGGAGGTATTAATTTCGCAGAAATAATTTGATGTTCTGGCCACCGCAGAGGATAATCAACGGTGCCCTATCTGCTACATCGAGCAGGGTGGATAGGGGTATGGATGCCACTGCTTAAGCCTACAAATCTTCTTATGCCCCCTCTTACGCGATTTCACTCTTACGGTCCCTTTCCAGCTTTCTTTTTAACCCCCCCCCCATTTTCAACCTCCCAATTCTCAGCCCTCCCCACCTTGCTTTGATAGGCCTTTACCTTTTAGTTTCAACTCACATGTGAACGCGGAGCGTCATTCTTGCCCTGTTGACAAGCCCATGTCTAAGCAAGCGGCCAAGCCCAGTTATCGGCTTCCATTTGGAGCCCTCGATCATCCTTCAGATTGGCATGCCTCAATGTACGCACGTTGCTCCAGATTGGTCGACAGGCAGCCACTTTCCCGAACATTAGAGACCCACTCGATCGATATCTGCTGCTTATCGGAGACCCACCTGCAAGACTCGAGCTCTGTATTCACTCTGTGATCCCCTTCAGGCGACACTAGCAGCACTTTCTCATTGCGCCTATCCGGTGACGATGCAGCTTCGAGCACCGGCCAAGCCGGCGTTGGTGTTGCCCTGAGTCGCCGGGCTGAAGCTACTTTGGTTGACTGGATTCCAATCAGTAGCTGGATGTGTGCGGTCCGATTGCCTGGCCCGTTCAAAACTTCGAAGTCGCGTGTGACTATTCGTTATCGCTGCCTATGCACCGACAGACGCTAGCGATGACTCGGTAAATGACGACTTCTATCGCCAACTGAACGAGCTCCTTCGCCACAGGACGAGCTAAGACACTGTTGTACTGGCTGGGGATCTGAGCGCTCAGGTTGGAAAATTATCCACTGATGAGCTGCATCTGGGCGGCCAACATGATGTAGGCTGCTGTAATGATAGCGGTGAGCGGTTACTTCATTTGTGTGGGGATGCTCGCTTATTTCTTGCAAGCACTAATTTGCGACACAGCACCCGCAGAAGCGTGACTTGCACCCACCAGTCTCGCTTCAGCCATGGACGCAATTCGATCACAATGCGATACGTTACCGATGGAGAGGCTGCGTCCAGAACTGTCGTTCGATTTGAAGCACAGGTGTGGACACCGACCATGCACTTGTACGTGCTGACCTGCGGATGCGCTTTGGCGGACGCCCACGACGACGTTGTGAGCGCATTGACCCCAGCCACTTTGCGAAGCCAGCTGTTCTGAATTCCTATCAAAGTACGCTGTCATTCGAGTAGAATAACCGCTCACTGGATGCAATTGAAGCTCACTGGGTCTCTTCACAGTCTCTGGAACTTATCAATGCTCGCCAGCATATTCCGGCTGGAAGCGAACACAATGAAATTCGCAAAGAGCTCCGGGCAAAACGTCGTGCTAGCCTGAAGAGAGAGCGCATCCTGGTGGTCTCATCGTGCTTCAGAGATGGAAATGGCCGCTGCACTTGGTAGCCGTCGTAAGTTATTCCGGCTGATACGGGAAACGGGCAGCAGGAGACCTGGTTTTGGTGAAACAATTTGTGACGAGAGTGGAAAGCCTATCCACAACTTATCAAAACGCTTGGAGCGTTGGGCTGAGCACTTTGAAAGGCAATTTAATCGTGGATGATTTATACGAGTTACTAGGGAAACTGTCCCAACCGATTGGAGCCGCTCCGTCATAGTACCAATTTTCAAGGGAGGCTCACAATCGGAATGCGGCAGTCATAGAGAAATCAGTCTGATCTCCATCGCTTCCAAATTGCTTGCCTCTGTCATCCTTCACAGACTGACTGGCACTCGTGAAAGCCAGATTCGTGAAGAGCAAGCTGGATTTCGTCGAGGTCGTGGCTGCATTGACCACACCTTCACTTTGCGACAGTTGTTGGAGTACCGTCACATATATTGGCGGCCCACCGTTGTCGTGTTCCTCGACATCAAAGGTGCATTCGATTCGGTGGATAGACATGCACTTTGGGACTGTCTACTCAGGAAAGGTGTACCTGAGAAATATGTGAATATTATCCGAGCATTATATGCGCGTAGCTCGGGCAGAGTGAGGGCTTACGGCAAGTTTTCGTCGCCCTTTAATATCTCCAGCGGCGTGAGACAAGGATGCCCGCTGTCACCTTTCCTCTTCAACTTCACTATTGATAAAGTCATGGACATCGCGTTCACTAGACAGGGTGTGTATCTGCTCCCATGAGAATGACTTCTTGACTTAGAGTATGCTGATGATATTACCCTAATCTGTGACAGCTCACAAACGTGTCAGGCGGCACTGGACAGATTAGCACTAGCTGTCCGTCACTTCGGACTTTGCTTCGAGCCTTTGGACTGCAAAGCCTTCCTCCAAGATTGGTCTGGACCGCCTCCTACGCTGACCGTTGGTGGGGATCAGCTAGAAGTCGTTCAAAAATTCAGCTACCTGGGAAGTTGTGTCAGCGCCCATGGGATTGAGGATGAGATCACGAACCGTATAGCAAAAGCTCGGGGTGTTTTTGCTAACCTTCACCACTTATGGCGCCGGCTCGACATCACTCTTGCCCTGAAGGGTAAAGTATACAATGCAGCGTTAGGTTCGACCCTACTGTACGGTTGTGAAACCTGGCCGCTTAGATCACCGGACATAAAGAGGCTAGTTACGTTCGACCACCGATGCCTTCGTAATTTAGCTCACATCTGGTGGGAACACCGCGTGAGCAACGAGCGTGTTTGACGCCTTGTTTACGGCGCAGGAAAAGGAAATGAACCGCTCAGCACCGTTATTTCACGCACCAGGCTCCGATGGCTTGGCCACATGTTACACATGCTAGCCCCCCGACTCCCGTGACGTGCGTTGTTTGCGCGCCTGGGGTGTAGATGGAAGAAGAGGAGGGGTGGCCAAGTGGTGACTTGATCGAGAGGAATGAAGACCGTCACTTCGGAGCTGGCCTCGATTGGAGCGTCCCGGTTCCCTGATTGGGGTCCGAAAGCCGATGAACACTTTTAGCTGGATACACTAGGAGTTCTTGCTGTCTTTGTTTGCCCCACCTCATCCCTCTTAGCCTTCCTCTCCAATCACGATCTCACTACTTAGCCCTACCTAATTTTGCATAGTACATTTTTTTGCTGTATAGAAGCCGGCTGGTAGCTCACCGGAACGATGCCCATCCGTTACCTGTAGCTCAGCTGGCTTGCTCCTGTTGCCTTTTCCCCCTCTTTTTCTTTTATGTATTGCGGCAGGGTAGGTGAGGTTTTTCTTACCTTTAGCTAACGTGTATCATGATGATGATGGTTATCCTTGACCCTACTTGAAGATGAGCACGCTAGTCGACAGTCCGAAGGCATCTATTTAGTGTTCTGGATCGCGTTGGATAAAGCAGCATCTTTCAGCAGAGATGGAGGAAGATCTTCGGGTACAGGAGCTTCCTTTCTTTTCAGCACGGTGAGCTCATGTCGGATCTCTCCCAAAGTGGGAGATGCGACATACCCTTTCCACGTTGCTCAGCTGATTCCGCAAGCGGCAGTGTCACAGCAGGCTTGCTGAAGGGTAAGCTCCAGGCGTGCGGTTATTAGAGGATGGTTAGAATCCAGGCACGTGCTCCAAACTGACCGACGACCTTGGACTGGTATGCGCCATCTGTAGCTGATGACAATCTGGTCAGTTTGAGGCGAGGTCTTCGAGGAATTCAGTGGACACCAAGTGACGCGATGTGGACGACAGTGCTGCTAAAATAAAGATTGTGATCAGCACATAATTGCAGGCGTCACCACTGTCTGCTTGGTGTACATCGACCCCGAAGCGGTCTCCCAACTGTTGGTCAGAATCCGAAAGGCGACCCACTTGGGCATTTAAGTCACGAGCAAACATCGCTATGCTAGTAATTTTCGCAATACGGAGATTAGCTGGGAGCTAACGATAGGAATCGGCTTTGAGACACTCCGAACTGCAATCAATAGCGGCATAAACGGAGACAATGAAAAGATACCTGTATTTGGACGGTACTTATTAATCCCAATAGTGGTTCGATTCTCTACCATACACATTCGGTGTTTCACTGGGATCTAGTCGAGTAGGTCTCCTACAGTATGTTTGCTAAAGGCAATACCCACACTGCAGTTGCCTATTGCCATTGGCTCACCATCGCCAGAGACGCGAATCGTGTAGTCACAAACGTTAAATTCAAAACCAGGGATTAAAGGATTCGTCACAACGATGTTGCCTTGTATGCGTGTTTCGGAGACAGCATGTATCAATACCAAGAAAGTGACAGTTTATGTTGTCTGTTGGTCGATTTGACTCGGAGTGCGGACCAATGTGCAATGAGACACTTGGTTTGAGGATCGAGTTACATTCGTCGATGATAGCAGTAGGAATGTCAGCGGAACTGGCTCAGTAGATGAGGAAAAAGAGGTGTATTGTAGGTGAAGTCGAGAAGGCACATAATGCTCTCCAATATGAGTGGCTCTGAAGGCGTTTGGAAATTGCAGCTCAATGAATCACGGAGATGCGCAAATCATCGCACCACGTCAACATCCGGTCTCACCGCGATCGTAACGAGACCATATGGAACGAGAGTGGACATCATGTTCACAATCTATCAAAACTCTTGAGATGTTGGGCTAAACACTCAAAGGCAATTTAGTCGGTCAGCGTTTCCAGCTCTTTTGCTTGTCGGTAGCCTGACTCCCTGAAGCTTTCCTTTGGCTCCACTCTCTTACACATAAGCCGAATATGAGATTGGACAAGGCCACAAGACCAGATTGAATCGCTCCACCTCTCTTTAAATCCTACGACTAGCCCTTCTGTGTGATTTACACGATTTTTTATTAAAACTGTGAACAGGGAACTGTTCCCACCGATTGGAGCCGAACGTTTATGCTTCCAATTTTTGGTACGTTCGGAATGGGGCAGTCAGGCTGACTTCGACTGCCTTTGTCGTTTTCCATAGATTAACCGGCGCCCGTGAAAGTCAGCTTCGCAACGAGCAAGCCGAGTTACATCTGAATCGAGGATGCATTGACAACATCTTTACCTAACGTTACTTGGTACAGCACCACCACTTATATTGGCAACCCCATAGTCGTGTTTCTCGACATCAAAGGTGCTCTCAATTCGGTACGTCGATGTGTCCTTTAGGACTTTGAGTAGGAAACGTGCGTACGAGAAATACGTCCATATTTAAAGGGCTATACAAGGGCGTAGTTCGGACAAGGTTAGGAGCTGTGGCGAACTGGCGCTATTAAGTATCTCCAGCAGTGTGAAACAAGGATCCCTGTTGTAGCTTTGCCTCATCACCTTCACCATTAGCAAAGTTATGGAAACCGCTTTCACTAAGCACGACTTAGAAAGTGTAATTGTTTCCAGTTGATCGACTTCTTGACGGAAGCACTATCGCTGTGACCTTACAGACCTGTCAAGTAGTGTTGGAGAGATAAGCACCGGCTATATGTCGTGTCGGGCTGCGTTTTCCACCTTCAAAATGAAAAGCTATCTTCCAGGACGAGCAGTGACTACCCCAATATACTGACGCCTAGTGGGGATCAGCTAGAAATCTGTCATAAATCCAACTACTTAGAATTTATATAAGGCCACACATCATAAAGCAAAAAAACTAGCGGTGCTTTTGCTCATTTTCGCCATCTACTGCTCTGGCACGACATCCGTCATCATAACGAGTGGAGTATATGATGCTGTCATTCGTTCAACTCATCTGACACGGCGATATAATATCCCCTACTGCTACGGTTGGCCGCCAATGTCTCTTCAGTCCAAGACTATTGGCCATCTCGTTATTCGCGTGCGTAGACAGGGTCTCCAGCGGTGAAACTGTTGCGATTGCCGGAAATTTCAGATACTGGTGGCTCCACATTTTAGACGAGCACTTCGTGGGGGGTTTGCAGCTTCCGCCCCATCAACGCTTCGTTGAGTGATTGACTTCCAGGAGACACTAGATTTGATGTATGCCAGTAGAAAAGCCTGGATACTTGCATTCACTCTCCCATCCCCCTGCGATTTCTTGCGGACTACCTTTGAATCGTCCATGAGACATTCCACTTGCCCATTGGATTGGAGATGGTAGGATGTTGATCGGAGGTGGCAGATCCCGTTACGATGGCATAAAAACTAGGACGTGAGTTAAGAGCCGTTGCCGGACACCAAGTTCTCTTGGAGTATGTGTTTAACTAAGATCCGTAGGAGACAGGCCAGCTTGGCAATAGTGATCGTAAGGTTAATGACCACGACTTCAGGTCATTTAAAATAAGCATCATTAAGAACCAGTTACGAGATATTCTTGATCGGAATAGCGTAATCAATGTGTGTGCGAGACCAAAGTATTACTGTACTCAAACGGACTATGTCTATATTAGGCACTTAGATGCAGATTCTGTACTTGGTCTGAAGAGATTGCCACCTTTCTGTTCTTTTCTATGCTAAGACTGGTGCTTGAGTACAGCTCACCCGTCTATTGTCAGATTACAATAGGTGTAGTGCAGAGACTGGAACGGGTTCAGCATGTAGCTACCCGGCTCATCCTCAGTTCACTGTGTATGTTGTACGAGGACCGATGTAGGATACTAGGGCTTTATACCCTGTCATATCGTCGGCTTCGTGTCGCTCTCATAATCACGCACCGGATATTGCACCTAGGCCACTTCTCTATGTTGAGGCCGCTGCTGCACGTTCGCGCACACGCGAACACCAGTACAACCTAGTGGTACCGGATTTAGAACGTATCACTCACCATCTATGCTTTGAGCCTCGAGTGGTGACATTGAAACAATTTGCCGGAGACACTAATCGAGGCGAAATCTGTGTCGGAATTAAGGTGATTGCTCGACGTCCACTTTGCGGACTACAGGTATAGGGAGCGTGTTGCACCCAGATAAGATGCAGTGCAGCTGTATTATGCTGCCACCATGCAGGAATCAGCGACCTGATTCGTGCAGGTTCCCGATCCACCTACGATGGAGCAACACAGATTTTTATCTTCTCGTCCTTTATTCTCAGTATTCGGTTGCCAGGGAACTGGTGGTGGTGCGACAACATCTTGCTGACAGCGTGAGTGAAGACAAACAAGCGTTTCAGTGTCATCAATGCCGTGTTAGTGAACACAGCTTCGAGCAACTGTGTTCATTCTGCAGAATGGAGCTGATGTAGCACGGCTTGATGAAAGCAGGCTGGGACGGTGACTGTCAGTAATTATGAAGTAGGGGTCTGCGATAGTGCCTGGACCCTAAGAGAGCTGCTTTAGTTCTCCATAATGGGTAGTGATAGGATAACGAGTCTGAGCGTAGCTGACAGCATGGCGGATTGTCGATTTCTGGTATCAGCACTACGCATGTCGGGGGCAATAGTTTGTAGAAATTCTGGAACCGGTGCGACAACAGCTTGCAACTTACAGCCTACGTGACAGCTTACAGTTCGTAGAAAGCATCAAGGATGCCAAAATTGACGGGAAAGTGATGCTCTGTTTTGATGCCTCGCTTTTTACCAAAGTCCCGCTGGTGGAGATTACATTTGCGACCATATAATCCGGTCAGAAATAAAAATGTGTATACTTACTCGTGAGCTAAAATGTCTACTGTTGCGCTGCACCTGGAATGTACAGTTTATTGTAACGCTGCACTTCCCCTCTATCTCTCTGCGCTGCCAACCAGGCAGGGAAAACAAAATGCCGAGCCTGCTGGACCGAAGTAAATTAGGCACAGAACATGGCCACTTTTATAGGTCACATGCACTTACGTCGCCACTATCACTGAGGTGACTCATCTCTTGTCTGAATAGATTCGATTCTGGTAGCGGCCTTCACTGTCTGACTGTAGGTAAGATAACGTCCGCAACATAACAACGCGTGCGGCGATGACGGTCTGATTTCGTCAGCTTCCGGTTTGACCATGACAACGAGTCTGTCAGCCGCTCACGTGGTTTGGCCAATCTCGCCCAGTTAGTGTGCACCATAGCAGCCAGCTGTTTCGCCTCCTTGATCCCTCCTCAGAATTGAAGCTGTTTTCCCCCATGCATACTTGCCTCAATTCAGCTTTCTTTTTTGACACCAATCAATTGCCTTGGTGGTTTTCTTCTCCTCCTGGCCGGTCTTCGATATATGTTATCTGCGGGCCCTTGTGTTTTTCCGTGGTTCGGTCTCCGCTGATCTGCTTGCTGATCCATTTATTGTTTCCAACCGTTGGTTCGTAATTGACTTCTTATTTCTGCGGATCACCCTTCCTGTCGACCACCTCTTCGGTCCTCGGAACTCTCGCGCGTACCCCCTTTCACCAATTCTTAAATGACGCACCCTGTCTGTCCGATGTTTCGCCGCATGACAACTGTCATGCTTTTCTTTCTTGCTTGGCACAAGGTGTTTTGCTCTGGATACTGGTTTAGTGACTGGCTTGTGGTTCAGAGAAGCACTGGTGGTTCTGCAGCATTCTGGGCCAGGTTGGAGCATTGCTTCGTGGCGTCTATTCCTTTGCGTAATCTGACTGCCATTCATTTCTACCCTCGCATCCTTAAGTCTGATGGGCACATCAGATTTTGAAGTGGCCGTGTGGCAGAAGTGTTGCTCTTCCATGGCTTCCGAATTTGCGACCACATTTGTACCAGGACTCAAGCTGAGCAACCTCTGGTATTCTGAAACCATTTCTTGCGATGTCAACTTCACTTCCGGTTCCCATTCTACTTGTATGTTTAATTTTTGTGATAGCAGTTCGATCAACTGCCTTTGTGATTTTTCGAACTGCGTCTGCTGCTCCTGCAAAATTGCCTGCAATTGTTCAAAGCTGACTGCTGGTTTTACTCGCGTCGCCACTGTTATAACGCTGTCACAGAGGCGAAACAGCTGACTACTATGGTGCACACTAACTGGGCGAGACCACGTGAGCAGCTGACAGACTTGTTGTCATGGTCAAACCGGAAATTAAGGAAATCAGACCGTCATCGCCGCACGGGTTGTTATGTTGCGGACGTGATCTTACCTGCAGTCAGACAGTGAAGGCCGCTACCAGAATCGAATCTATTCAGACAAGAGGTGAGTCACCTCAATGATAGTGGCAACGTAAGTAACCATGTTCTGTGCCTAATATACTTCGGTCCAGCAGACTCGGCGTTTTGTTCTCCCTGCCTGGTTGGCAGCGCAAATACTGCAGGCGTGGCCATGTGATCTTCCCTGGGTCCATTGGTGGAGGATATCTTCATTGCAAAGTTGGCCGAGAACAGAATTGCTGGCGGATATAGTCACTTAACCGCTACTATCGGTACATGGACGATATATTCGTTGCGATGGATGAGCACGTTAACCTAGATGAAATGCTTAACGGTTTTAACCGCGCCCATGCAGCACTGTATTTTACTTATGAAAAAGAAACCGAAAATCTGCTGCCGTATCTTGATGTTCTGTTAACTAGGAGACAAGACGGGTCAATCCAGCGGCAGATCTACAGAAAGCCAACGTGGATTGGCCAGTATACGAATTTCTACAGCTTCGTCCCTATGAGATATGAGCGCAACTTGATTCACTGTCTTGCCACGAGAGCACGTCGAATCTGCTCGCGAGGCACCCTAAATGCTGGACTGACGTTCACACAGATTATGTTGCGCGAAAATGGATACCCCGGTAGATTTTTTTAAGGAAACCTTGGGGAAAAGCCTTAACAGGTGCCAGTGTTAACAACCCGCAAAGAAAGAGCTTTTCATACGACAACCTTTCAAAGGGGATGCCGTTACTGAGCGTTTAACTCGATCTTTCGGGCGCAATTAAGTCGATTGCAGCAGCAGTAGCTACGCTGCTGTGCGTGTTTTTTACGGAACTACTCGTCCGTTCACGAAACAAAGATTGGTTACTCATGGTGACCGCCTAAATGGGTATTTATCAGTTTGAGTGCGCATGTGGCGCAACGTAATTCGGTCGAACGGCGTGGCACTCGTCTAAACGCGTGAATGAACATTGCCCATGGTGGTTGCATCAAGGTGACACCGGGGCCATTAGTAGTTCCATTCTGGCTCATATTGTCGACAGTGGGCATCCAATTGGATCTAAAGCGTGCTTTTAGAGTTGTATACAAGGTTCCACCGCACCGATCGAAAAGTCAACACCTTCGTAAACTTGCGACGGCCGAAGCAATTTCATTCAATTTTTTCAACCGTCCTTATGCTCGCAAAAGATGCTAGTCCAGGCTTTACATATTCCCTGGCTCGCGAAAACCGGGGATACTGAGGTCAAACTCCGGAACATGTAATTAACTCGTTCCGATATTTCGTTTATGTTATTTGTACTAACTGGTCGATTTTACTCTGCTTTTTTCAGCCCTATAGATGATTGTACTGGTCTGATGATGTATCATTGAAAACAATTGCTCACCAAACGGTCTCCTTGTTCTCAGTAACTTACATGGGGATTTTCAAGTTACATACTAAGGATCGTTTTCGAAAGTTGTTGTTACACGTCTGCTCGAGGGCAATATATACAATCATTGCGTTTTCTACTGCACAACTGGGAATGAGACGAGAGAGACCATCCGCTTGACCGAAATTTTGTATGAAGCAAAACTGGATTTCGAGGTCGTTAGCAGGGAATAAGGCGACTTATCTTTGAAGTCCGTTGGCTAAGCATGCCGGAATGCTTTTCTTAGAACCAAAAATAAACAGTGGTGGTTTGTGGTTAAGCAACAATACGAAACGTTGATTACAGAAGAGTAGTAGGAGGAGTTGAATGGTATAGGTGGAAATTCGTCACATCTAGACTCACTCAGACAGCCGCCACACGCCCGGAAAGCACTGTACGCGCGTTTCATCCTTTCGGGAATCGTCAGCAGTGTGCATTCCATCGGACCCTGGTAGGGCTCGAACCCGCAACTCGACTGTCGCCAGTCCGTGGTTGAGACCACTGAGCTACGGGGGACGGCAACGACCATCGTGAATAAGTTACTAGATGTGATATAGCGCCGCTCACTATCCACTGACTTACACGTTACTGCCGTGCAGAGGATAGGATAGCCCCCTCACCAAGCGACGAGCTTACCAAACTTAAGCCGCCAACTAACTTATAGCATTATGAGCAGTTTGGTCTGCGTACTGATTACAGAAGAGTAGTAGTGGGAGTTGAATGGCATAGGTAGAAATTCGTCACATCTAGACTCACTCAGACAGCCGTCACACGCCCGGAAAGCACTGTACGCGCGTTTCATCCTTTCGGGAATCATCAGCAGTGCGCATTCCATCGGACCCCTGGTAGGGCTCGAACCCGCAACTTGACTGTTGCCAGTCCGTGATTGAGACCACTGAGCTACGGAGGACGGCAACGACCATCGTGAATAAGTTACTAGATGTGATATAGCGCCGCTCACTATCCACTGACTTACACGTTACTGCCGTGCAGAGGACAGGGTAGTCCCCTCACCTTTTCCGGGCGTGTGGCGGCTGTTTGAGTGAGTCTACCTACCTATAGGTAGGTATACCTACCTATACGAAACGTTGATTGTACAGCATTTTACATGTGAAAGCGCTCTTCTCGCAGTTTTTTTCTGCGACCGCCATGATGCTTGGAGCGTGTATGACAGCTTTCTCGGAACCTTGTGGGAACCGAAGGTAGAGGACTCCTGTCTCCCAGTTGGACGCTTCAGTGGCGTCCAAAATCACTGGGGTTGAATCATAGTGTGTCAGTACCAAATCAGAACGGGATGGACTTTAGCCGTACGAATGCCGTACCGCATGTGGGGGACCAATGCCAAGAGACGTCTTTCTGCACTAACTGACTGATCGGAGCTCGCACGTCGTGCAGCGATGACAGGAAAGCGCTGTAGTGTTAACGAGAGTAATATTGCGGAACATCATTAGGAACTGTCATTTACTGGATGGCTTGGATGTTCATGGGATCCGGTTGACGGCCATTGGCTCCGAAGTCGAGGCTGTGATGCTTAATGGATTGAATGAAAAATTAGAATTTTGTGTTTTCAACTTTAACCCGTAGCTCTGGATACCTCAGAAAGTCATCAGTTGTTCTGGAAGTTTGGCTGTGATGCGACTCGTGTTTAGATCGTCCAGGTACACCGTTATACCTGGAATGCCAGCGATCATCGCGTGCTAAAAGATGACCGGGGCCGTCTTGATATAACAAACAGCTGATGGGGAAGGTCGCACAGCGTGCGAATGCGATGGAGTGTTCACTTTAGGCTCTCCGTGTCGCCGACCGGTCCGGTCATCTGCTGCCCGAGTTACGTGTAGATTTTCAAAGAACGACTGTTGCGCAAGCATAAACATTAACAGGTGGCAATACCAGGTATTCGCCGTTTACGGCCACGTTGGCACGACAACTAGCACATCAACTAAATACCGCAGCCCACTGTCAAACATGCTGTTTTCCAGTGTTCGCATTGTTTTGCAAATGTCCAAGACGTAGCATGGCTGTCATCCAAGTACTCAACCGTTTGTACATACCGATATGTACTATGCTGTGGCCATAAGCTAATAAGTGACGATCTGCATCGTACTTCTCGTGTGCAGCCATCCAGTGCTCCTAAAACGATTGCCACTATGCGTCAATTCCTTTCCGATGTAATATACTAAGACACTGACGTACCATTCCCGTTGGGCTTAACCATTAGTCTATCCAGAAGATTGGCCATGTGCAATTTAACTTCTGGTAGGCATCTCTGCGCTTTCGCCTTCAATCCGCTTAGTGCTTGCGTTTTCATAAGCCCCGGTAAATTCAGGATGGCTGATGAACGACTGGAAATACAACTGTGCTCACTCTCATCACTAACCTGCGAAGTGGAACATGAGCTGTGGACATCATGATAATCACTAGTCGGTTAATTGTCGGGGCAATTTCTCTTCGGATGCATAATCCAACGTGGTCACACGAGGGACAATCGCTGAGCATTGTGTTCCAAATGTCAAACTTTATGCGTACTTTAACCGGCCAAGCACTGGTAACCTTTTGATTCGAACTGGAAACATACTCAATGATTTGCCACCTTAGCGTTGATCCGTACCAACCAAACAACTCACTCGGAAACCGCGCGCACGTCAAATACGAACGAGCTCATGGATGGACTGAATCATTATCCTGCGATGCGCCGGCTCTCATTTCGGCCACGGGCCGGCAACCTCGACATGAGGCAAAGTAGTTACGCATGCTGACCTTTTATTGATTGTGTCCCACAAAATTTAGCAACTGTGCTTCAGTAGCGAAATCATCCAACCTTGGATGCCAGCTTACAAACCTTGGGATAGAATTCACGTTGATTTCGCTGGCTCAGTATTTCTAGTTGTGGTTGATGCGTTCACCAAGCAACCGGAGGTGTGCCTGATAAACACGACAGCGGCTACGGTCACAAAATCACAACAGTTATTTGCACAGTTCAGTTCGTCAAACGCCTTGGTTTCCAGTAATCGTAAACAATTTATCTCCGATGAATTTGGTGCTTTCTGTCGGCGTAATGCCACCAAACACTGCCGATCGCCTCCGGGGCATCCCCAGTCCAGCGGTCAAGCATAACGATTCGTGGATACCTTCAAGCATTCACTTCTCAAACTGTGGGGGAAGAACCGACAGAGGCGGTCGTACAGTTTTTCCTGTTATCCGGGTTACGCCCAACACTGCACCAGATCCCCAGCAGAAGCCGTGTTTGGACGTGAAGTACGTCTACCAATTGATGCAATGCGCCCAAAGGTACTCACGTCAGACGTGACTAGGAGTTTTCTTTAAGAGGGGTGTACGCGTTGGATACAAGACCGAACCGCCAAAGCTTCAGTGGTACAAAAAATGGAAAGACTGCTGCACGAGGCATCTACCAGACCGTTGTATTTCTTTCGATAAATTAATCAGTTACAAACGACAGATAAAACACGCAATCCCTTCCAATTCTCAGTTGCCGTTGGATATACTGCTGGACACGTATGAACTACCAAAAACTGTGGAGCTCAGCGAGTTGATAGAAGTGTGCACAGATCAATGCCATGGAGTCATTCGGAAATCCATGCGGACAACTTAACCGATTTGACGTTTACAATTGAACCCTGCACTTCATTCCTACGGGTCAAGAAAACGTTTTCGAAGGGGGATGTTAGGCCTGGCGATCCGGTACAACGTCGTCGCATTGCTCTAGCCACTCTTACCCACTACTCTACTGTGGTTCACTTGTATGAGGTCGTCGATCACGCGAGGCGTTCTGGCACACTCTCTCACCTTGTCCTGTATTGTCGGCTGTCTTGCCAGTATCTTATGACTTGATATTTGGTCTATACACTGTCCGATGCGATGAAGCCTTTGTTTAGACGGTTCTACGCCTCAACTGCGATTATAACAAAGGTGAATTCCTAATCGCTGCTCAATGGGTTAATACTCAAGGTACTAGCCGTCAACCACTACGTCCCGGATTCCATCCCCAGCTCCGGCTACTTCTATCTGGAAAGCCAAAACGACGCTGGTCGCGAAATACACCATTGAAAACTGTATTAAGAAACGCTGCAATTGTGGTGTGGGTGCGTGCGCGTCGTTTTTCTGGATAGGGGCCTGGGACTCAGCCAGACTGTAGACTACATCAGTTATGGCGTAGCCATATAATCATCGGCGCCCTTGTGTTCACCTAATTCTAGCTTAAATCTTCCATATGATTTTGATTTTTCTACTACTTTTGAAATGATCCCATTATTTTTATAATTTACATAGCGATTGGATCCATTCCACTGATGCACATGGTTGAATAACTGAGCTGGTCACTCTATCCTTTTGGTAATGGTTGGTAGGTAGTGAGCAAGCTGTTGGAACGGCAACACTGTCATGTATGCAGTATGAAAAGCGACCTATTACGTTGACTGGGATAACGGTGCATCTACATGCTGATGTTGCATCCGACGATGAAGAAAGAAAACATCAGCCCACGACGGTGCACCGATATAACCTTTTAAACCGTGAAATCCACCCTAAACTCCATGCATTGTGACCCGTGCGAATATTTGATAATGGTGACATTTTACATGTCGTACACCGGAGCTAGATAGTAAAAATCACGATCTGTGAAAAGTGTGCGGTGGTGACGAAAACAAAAACAACGCAGTACAGGTCGATGTTACGACGGATGGTATGATTCGAATCACGCAACCAGTAACAAACATGTACATAAAAACTACAGAATTCAACAATAGTTGACGCGCCGATCCGTTCGACGATGCAGTCAGGAGGATTCTTCGGATTCATTAATAGTCCCCATGGAATTTATCGTATGGCTAGCAGATACGCCTCCTGGGAAATGTCGTGCTATTATAGCAAGAAGCTCCTCCGTTTCAGAAGTTGAAAACCGGGAGTCTATGTCACCAACAAGCTGTATGCGAGGCAGGAAAAAAGAGAGCGGTTATTTCTCAGCATCTGAAATATTCAAATAACAGTGCGGGCAACTCCAAATATATAATCCTATCATTCAACACTAAAACCAGTGCAAACATTCATCATCAATGTAGACGCTGCACAGGTAACACATACCAGGCATGTTCAAGTGATCACGAACGGCTGAGACCACATGTGTCGTAAGACATCCGGAAAAATAAGAATGAGACACGAGAGTAAGGGGCAAGTGTTCCGAGCCAGTAAGCATGGCACCCCTAGGTAAGCGTAACCGGTGGACAACATCTAGTGCGATATGAGTACATAAAGACCACATATAGAGCTCATCAAAGTTCAGGATCAGTGCCAATAGTAGTCTACTTGAAGACTTGCATGTAAGGTGTGTAGAACGGACGGTGTTTGAATCATAGCCTGCTCCGTGATAAGATTTCTATCAAATGAGTTAATCCGAGTATCGGAGATATACGCACAAATCCGTAGATAGGAAAATGCGATAGTTTTTATCATCCAGGACAGAATTAGCTTGGGTAAAATAGTAGTGTTGAGGGCCTGCAATCGATTGAAAGTGCCTGGCGCTTGAAAGAGAAAGCACCGAACCACATGAGCCTGATCGTTTTCAGATTTTCAAGTGGAGAATTTGCCAACCGTTTCCTGAATAGTCAGCTAACCGTAGCACAATGCAGAGTTCAAGGACCTGTTGGTTAAACCTGATCGGACACCTCTATAAAGACATCCCAGTGACCTTACATCAGCACCGGAACAAATCAAGTCAATATGGGCTTTATGTACCCGAGTGGGTGCATTTTCGGCATGTAGTAACTACCGCGGATGGACTAAAATAGCAACACTAAAAATGCCAATAGTATGGATAGAAAAAATGCCGTGGGGCGCAGGTGTGCAGCAGTCTGGAGATTTCCCGGTGTAAAAATTTAACTAAAATTATTATTTCATTGTACACTAAGGTGACCGGTGCGGATTGCGGAACTGCACATTGAGTTCGATTGCTTAAGTCGAACAACGCGCTTAGCGCCAATTTCCATAGCAACGCGCGACCGTTCCCGTGTGCTGTGCATTTTTCGGGCCCCCAGCTAGTAGCGTTCAACAGTGCAAACAGAGAACGTTTTGGTGTACAAATAAAAGTTTCCCTGTCTTGTGGAACCGCTAACCAGGCTCCCGCTAAATGTGTCACCCGAATAAACGGTCTTGTATATGTAGGTAATAATTTCCGGTGATGGAGTAAAGCATCAGTATTTGCTTCCTGTTGTAGGTACAGTGGCGGAGCCCAGTGTGTCAAACGGGACGATGATTCTTCAAGTTGTAACTGTTCGCGTAGAACGCGCAGTATCGCAATTTTCTTTTTCAAAAAATCAAGGCAGTACAGTGCTAGTGACCCTGAAGGAGTGTAGCCAAAGAAAATGTTAACAATATTTAGTGGAAACTGTTGAATCCTCGGTAGTTAAAAACGAGCTCAAAATGTAAAGGCAATGGTCGACTTAAAGGTAACGTGTCAGACATGCTCAGACATCGTAAACATTCTACACGTTGGCTGGGGGAGAAAAAACAATCCAGCAACTGTGACAATAAAAATTCGATTGGACGGAAGTAAGAATAGTGAAAAAGAAACAAAACGAAACATTTTTGCGCTTTGTTTTATACCATGCGCAGACGTCGAAATCGCTGAGGCTAAGCGTGATAAAGAGACTCACAACACAAACGCCAATGAGGTGTGTACTTCGTCATGCTAACAAGTGTATCCAACTAAACACGTGATCGTCTTCTAAACCCCAAGCACTGAGCCAACAGGTTCTAATCGAGATCAGCTTCGAAATGAGGGTCTCCATTACTTTTGGCCAAGTCATTGGTTAGCAGCGCAAACAACGTGCGTCGCTGGAGTCGGTGTGCTGCCATGCGTATCACGCCCTGGTGCGTGCAGTAATGGTGCTGGGCGGTTCACTGCCTCTTCCCGCACCATAAACAAAACGCCGAACACGCACATTGCTCATGCGGTGTTCCCACAAGCTGTGAGCTAAGTTGCGAAGGCACTGGTGGTTGAAAGTAACTAGCCTCTGTGCGTCTGTAGATTTGATGTATGTAATCTCAGCAGTCTAGCAACTAGACACTGAGCCAACAAAAAACCATGGAGATTAGCGGATAAGGGGAAGTCATAATCATCGTGACATAGTAGTTGAAGGTGAGCAACACACTTCAGCTAATATGCCGCAAGAAAAAAGGAACGTTTTGACAAAAAGTAGAACAAAACAATTTTAGTTTGTTTTTCACACGCCGATTTTTCCCTTGTCATTTTCAGTGTTTGAAGTATTAAGCATGTGAATCAACACAATTCTTCCACTGATTCCGGTTGCGGGCCATGTCTTCAAGTGTGTTAAGCCATTGGCACTTCTCATCTTTAGGTCCCCATCCTGGAAGACGTACGGGTCCAACAGCGGCTAGACACGACGTCAGCGATTTTATGTGCTGTCGCCATGTGGAAGGAAGACCACCACGCGGTCGCCTCCCACCAGGGCCTTGAAGAGCGAATAGAGCGCGACGCGGCAGACACTCAGGTGCCATGGGTAGGACGTGACCGAGCCATCTCAACTGGCGCAACAAAGCCAGTTTGTTGAAGAGAACACTTGCATTGTAATCTCAACAGTCTAGCAACTAGACACAGAGCCCACAAAGCCGTGGAGATAAGCAGATAAGGGGAAGTCATTGGGTCATAATCATCGTGGCATGGTAGTTGAAGGTAAGCAACACACTTCAGCTAACATGCCGTAGGAAGAATTAAACATTTTGACAAGTAGGACAAAACATTTTTAGTTTGTTTTTCACACGACGATTTTGCTCTTTTTTGTCATTTTCAATGTTGGTAGTTTTAAACATGTGAATCAATACAGTACTGTACACAATTCTTCCATTGATTCCGGTTGCGGGCCATGTTCTTAAGAGTCCTAAGCCATTAGCACTCCTCATCTTTGGGTCCCCATCCTGGAAGACGTACGGATCCAAAAGCGACTAGACACGACGTCAGTGATTTCATGTGCTGCCGCCAAGTGGAAGGCTGACCACCACGCGGTCGTTTCCAGCCAGGTCCTTGATGAGCGAATAGAGCGCGACGTGGTAGGCGCTCAGGTGCCATGCGTAGGACATGACCGAGCCATATTAACTGGCGCAACAAAACCAGTCTTTTGAAGGGAATGCTCGCATTCCACAAGGTGCGACGTCGAACATCATTACTATTAACTCGATGTTGCCACCAAACACGAGCGATGCTCCTTAAATAACCGTTATCGAACGCAGAAAAACGACGCATGTCTTCCACGCGAATCGGCCAGGACTCACACATACAATACTGAGCGAACTGATGCGCTGTAAATGCGGCCCTTTAGTGAGGATGAGACGTCACGACGACGCCACAAGTGCCTCAGATTGAAAAATGCTGATCGAGTTTTAGCGATACGAAGCGAAACCTCTTTGTTGATAGTGCCGTCAGCAGAAACAGCTCCCAAGGTAGACGAGACTATCTACCTGTTCAAGTTGTGCACCTTCGAGAGTGAGCACGGAAGCAGATGAAAGCCAATCCTTGAGCAGTACTTTACACTTCGATAGAGCGAAGCTCATGGCATACTTAGATGCTTCAACCGCCAAACGATCCAGAATGAGTTGCATACCCTGAGGATCGTCACCAAGTAAGGCGATATCATCAGCGTAATGTAAGTCGGTCGCGCGCTCACCCGGTAGAAGCTCTAGGCCAAAATGTTGGAAACTTTCTAGAGGATTCGACAGAACGTCTTCGATTGCGAAGTTGAAGAGGAATGGGGACATATGGCAGCCCTATCGCACACCGTTATTGACATCGAATTGCGAGGAAAGCTTGCCATAGACCCTCACTCTGCCGGATGTATGAAGGTAAAGTGCTCGTAAAATGGTAGTATATTTCTCAAACATCCCGTTCTTTAGCAAGCATCGCCATAAAGCAGGTCGGTCAACGGAATCGAAAGCGGCACGTATGTCTAGGAATGCAACGATAGTGGGCCTGTGATAAATGTGGCGATGTTCGAGAAGCTGGCGGAGCGTGAAAATTTGATCAACGCATCCGCGGCCAGGACGGAAACCAGCTTGTTCTTCACAGTAGTATGATTCACGTACTGGGGATAGTCTGCGAAGCAGAGGCAACCGAAATAGGACTAATCCCGCGATGATTTGCACATGAAGTGCAAGCGCTTTTCTTGAAAATCGGGACAATAACTGATTCGCCCCAAGAGGAAGGCACTTTCTCTTCATACCAAATATTGGCAAACAGCGCAGTAAGCTGGTTAATGATCGCCACACCGCCGTACTTGAATAGTTCCGGAGGAAGTCCGTTTAAGCCGGCAGCCTTGAAGCGCTTCAAGCGTCGAATCTCGAGGCAGACTTCCGTTTCGCTGGGTGGATTCAATGGGACGAGCCAGGGTGGACAACAAGGTGTACTGCATGTACTGATGGATGGTGGAGGCGAGTGAAAGTGCTCGGCCCAGCGGTCCATACGCCTGTTGGCTGGTGATCGGAGACTCATCCACCTCACAAATGACCTCACTGACACCAGGCTTCCTGAGGCCAGTGGACCGAATGAGTTGGAAAAGCCTGCGAGTGTTGCCAGAGAGGGCAGCAGTCTCCATGTCTAAAGCACGTCCAGACCACCATGTCTCGCGATCCTTGCGTAGGCTTTACGTGAGCAGCCGGTTGGCAGAACGGCGCAGCTCGTTGCAATCTGATTCCGTGGGGATATCTTTGCGGCGTTCGAACAGCTCCAGAGAACGAGCAGAGATCCAAGACTTCAAAGGGCGTCGAGTTAGACCGCAGCATGACTGTCCGGAAATGGTCATCGCTTTCCGTATACAAGTCCAGTGTTATTCCACTTCTTGCGGTGGATTGCAACTGAGTGCATATGCCAGTGAAGACTGATAGCTCGCCTGGACAGAGGAATCAGTTAATCTGTTTACATCAATCTTGCGATGCTTCGTGTTTCGGGATCATCCAAAACACATACAGATTTTCGCGCAGACCAGAGCATGATCTGAGTCAACGAAACTGGACCAAAAGGACCTGCAGTCCAGTACGCTGCCGCGCCATCTGAAGCTAATTGCAATGTGATCAATTTGAGACCACGGTTATGTTGGCGAAGGGGGACGCCACTTCTTTGTACGCCTGAAGTTAGTGCTCGAACGAAACAGACGGTTGTCCTCGCACAATGTGAGAAGTCTATCTCCGTTATCAGAGCGGTTCTCATCGAGCGCGTGATGAACACCAAGGTGGCGTTCGTATGGTAACAGGCGGCCAACTCGTGCATTAAAATCCCCAGCAAGGATAACGATATCCGACTTTTTAGCATTAGTCAAGCGCTGCTGTAGATCTCGGTAGAATTCATCCTTGACCGAGTCGCCACTGCAGTCATTTGGAGCGTACACGGAGATCACAAACAAGTTGCGTCTCTGTTCACAATGCCTGTTGATTCTACATGAACCCCGAAGCCGAACTGCACATAGTCGGCTGTTAATCGGGAACCAGTCCAGTAGGGTCGCCTCGGCCTTGCCACTTAGTGCTATACCTACACCAGCCAAACCCGCTGAGGCTGCTTCTGGATCTCCAGAAAGACCCAGGTGATATCTGGCTTCGTGGTCAGTGGGGGGTGTCAATGTAAGCACAGTGCTGGGATCTTGCAATCGGGTTTCTGAAAGGCAGCAGACATCAATGTCTAGGGAATCTAGGGTGCGCGCTAGACCGGCTTGCTGTCCAATCTGCATGAGTGTCCGAACGTTGAAGCACGCCAGACGGAACGGGGATCGGGGACGAAGGAGAGCCATAGGTTGAACTCCTTGGTCTGCGGCGCAACCGGAATCGCAGCCAGATTGTTGAACAGATGAATCGGGTAACGGAAAGTGAGGATTGTTAACAAACAAACAATTGGCGTGTGATGGAGTGGCGTGAAAGTGCGAAACAGAAACAGTAGCTGATGAGCACGTTGCAATACAGTCCATGGTTTTGCGAGAGGGCCTGATACTACCCAGTTGCCCAAACCGAAGTAGGGAGTTGACTTAGGGGACTTCACTCCGAGCATTTGACTAAATAACCTACCCACAAGGCAGCGGGGCGAATTTAGGGAATCGCGCCCCTTGGGAAGCGTTGACCGAATGTTCAGTTCATGCGTCTTTGTTTGGTAGATTACCAAACAGGGGCCCAGTATTCCCCAAGAAGTGAGCACACCTGCTGGAATACAATGTCCCACCGAGGTGGAACATTGTCGCCGAACATTGCTGGAACGGGGTACACCCGAGCCACTCAGCTGGCACCACGAGAAGGTAGTTCGGCAAGATGCGACGTCAAACGTCATTACTATTAACTCGATTTTGCCGCCAAATACCACTTATCGAAGACAGAAAGACGATGCATGTCTTCCACGCGAATCGGCCCCATACAACAACAATGAGCGAACAGATGCGCTGTGAACGCGGCGCTTTAGCGAGAATGAGACGTCGCGACGACGCCACAAACGCCTCAGATTGGCAAATGCTGATCGAGCTTTAGCGATGCGAAGAGAAACTTCTTTGCTGATAGTGCCGTCAGCAGAAACACAGCTCCCAAGGTAGACGAAACTATCTGTTCAAGTTGTGCACCTTCGAGAGTGAGCACGGGAGCAGATGAAAGCCAATCCTTGAGCAGTACTTTACACTTCGATGGAGCGAAGCTCATGCCATACTTAGATGCTTCAACCGCCAAACGATCCAGAATGAGTAAATTTGATGGGTTGGGTTTCGCAACTGTATGTGAGGTTTGAACGGACAGTCGCACGATTGAATACTCTTCGGGATGAGAGTGATGTCGCACTAACGTCACAGCTGGCCAAGATTAGCAAAGCGCCTTTGGCTTTTACATGTTTCATGACCTCATCTCCCATTCCGCAAACGCTGATACAGCTACCCAGGTAGCTGGGAGGCGATCCTTGGCAATCTTCGAGAAAGGCTTCGCATTTAGAAGGTGCAAAACAGCCCGAAACGATTGACAGCTGATGCCACTTTGTCGAGTGCTGCTTGGCACGTTTTTAAACTGTCACAGACGAGGTCAATATCGTAGTCGCTCAACTAGGAGCAGCCCCACACCTCCCAAGTCATATTTAGTGAATGCAGTCCCCTTAACTCCGACAATAGT
Source organism: Dicrocoelium dendriticum (assembly GCA_944474145.2). NCBI lineage: Eukaryota > Metazoa > Platyhelminthes > Trematoda > Plagiorchiida > Dicrocoeliidae > Dicrocoelium > Dicrocoelium dendriticum. The sequence continues at coordinate 47,159,426 of OX104068.1, read as the reverse complement.
GAAACTAAAGAAAAAATGACAGCGGGCATCTCCGTCTCACACCGCCGGAGATATCGAAGGGCGGTGACCGCACTCTGTTCAAGTAACATGCGTAAAGCGTTTTTGTACTACTTCTCGGGCACACCGTTCCTGAACCTTAACATTTGGTTACCTCAGTAACCATATGAGTCACACTAGGTGGCACTTTTCAAGTGCCTTCAGAGCCACTCATACCATTTCATTAACGCAGTAAGAAGACAGAGGTTGCGATATGTTAACATTTCGATTGCTCTCGTCAGTCGCTACGCAATACAGGCAGAAAAACACGCAGTATATAGGGTCCACACTTAGTAACATAGATAAGCAGATAAAAATGATGGGAATGACGTAATCAGGACCAAGGCAATCTAATTGATTCAGTTGTTTCTGGGCACAGAGCACGGGACATTTCATCCTTATCAGTAGCGCCTCGCCAATTGCCAACAACGTCGAGTTCGTGTTGCGCAATGGCACCTTGAATGAATCGATTGGTTTCGCCTGGTGACGAGTCAGCATGAGGTGTTTGGAGATAGACGAGGCAGGGTTCCAATTCATTCTTTGTTCCGCTCCGCCTCGGTTAGACAGCAGCTGCCTTAGCCACAATGGGAAGTGTTCCGCAACCCTTTGAGCCGGCCGGCTGGTGAGCTACCAGCCGACTTCTATACAGCAAAAAATGTACTATGCAAAATAAGCTAAGGCTAAGTAGTGAGATCGTGGTTGGAGGGGAGGCTAAGAGGGATGGGGTGGGACAAAGAAACTAAGCAAGAACGCCACTGAGGTCGGCTCCTTGCCATATAAGCAAGTGTATCCAGCCAAACGTGTTCATCGTCTTTCGGACCTCAACCAGGGAGCCGAGACGATCCAACCGATGCCAGCGCAGAAGTGAGGGTCTTCATTCCTCTCGACCAAGTCATCGCTTGGCCACCCCTCCTATTCTTCCATCCACACCCTCGGCGCGCAAACAACGCACGTCGCGCGAGTCGGGCTGGCATGCGCAACACGTGGCCTAGCTATCGGAGAGTAGTGCGTGAAATAACAGTGCTGAGCGATTCATTTCCTTTTCCTGTGCCGTAAACAAGGCGTCGAACACGCTCGTTGCTCACGCGGTGTTCCCACCAGATTTGAGCCAAACTGCGAAGGCACCGATGGTCGAACGTAACTAGCCTCTTCAGGTCCGCTGCTTTAAGGGGCCAGGTTTCACAACCGTACAGTAGGGTCGAACGTACCGATGCATTGTACACTCTACCCTTCAGGGCAAGAGTGATGTCGTGCCGGCGCCATAAGTGGCGAAGGTTAGCAAAAGCGCCCCGAGCTTTTGCTATACGGTTCGTGATCTCATCCTCAATCCCATGGGCGCTGACACAACTTCCCAGGTAGCTGAATTTTTGAACGACTTCTAGCTGATCCCCACCAACGGTCAGCGTAGGAGGCGGTCCAGACCAATCTTGGAGGAACGCTTTACACTTCGAGGGCGCGAAGCAAAGCCCGAAGTGACGAATAGCTAGTGCTAATCTGTCCAGTGCCGCTTGACACGTTCGTGAGCTGTCACAGATTAGGGTAATATCATCAGCATACTCTAAGTCAAGAGGTCGTTCTCCTGGGAACAGATCCACACCCTGTCCTGTGAACGCGATTTCCATGACTTTATCAATAGCGAAGTTGAAGAGGAAAGGTGACAGCGGGCATCCTTATCTCACGCCGCTGGAGATATTAAAGGGCGGCGACAACTTGCCGTAAGCCCTCACTCTACCCGAACTACGCGCATATAATGCTCGGATAATATTCACATATTTCTCAGGCACACCTTTCCTGAGTAGACAGTCCCAAAGTGCACGTCTATTCACAGAATCGAATGCACTTTTGATGTCGAAGAACACGAAAACGGTGGGCCGCCAATATATGTGACGGTGCTCCAACAACTGACGCAAGGTGAAGAGGTGGTCAATGCAGCCACGACCTCGACGAAATCCAGCTTGCTCTTCACGAATATGGCTTTCACGAATGCCAGTCAGTCTGTGAAGGATGACAGAGGCAAGCAATTTGGAGGCGATGGAAATCAGACTGATTCCTCTCTAGTTGCCGCATTCTGATCGAGGGACTATGACGGAGCGGCTCCAGTCGGTTGGGACAGTTTCCTGCTCCCACAGTTTCACTAGTAACTCGTGTAACTCATCCATAAGAGCAGGTCCCCCGAATTTGAAGAGGGCTGGAGGAAGATCATCTGGTCCCGCGGCTTTATTTAACTTCTACAGTTCGATCTCAAGTTCGACTTCTCAGCGAGAGGGTGGATCCAAAGGGACAGCCCGCGGAGCGGGGCGATCATTGGCCGGCGAGAAATCTAACAATTCCGACCGATTAAATTGCCTTTCAAAGTGCTCAGCCCAACGCTCCAAGCGTTTTGATAAGTTGTGGATAGGCTTTCCACTCTCGTCACAAATTGTTTCACTAACACCAGGTCACCTGCTGCCCGTTTCTCGTATCAGCCGGAATAACTTACGATGGTTACCAAGGGCAGCGGCCAATTCCATCTCTGAAGCACCATGAGACCACCAGGATTCGCGGTCTCTCTGCAGGCTAGCACGTAATTTCGCTCGAAGCTCTTTTCGAGTTTCACTGTGTTCGCTTCCAGCCGGAATATGTCGGGGAGCATCTATAAGTTCCATATACTCTGAAGAAACCCGATGTCCATTTTGGCGATTAGACATAAGACATGAGGATTTTCCTGCTGCTAGTAAAGTCTGGTGAATATGAGACCAGTGAGCTTCAATTGCATCTAGTGAGCGGTTACTCTACTCGCATGACAGCGTACTTTGATAGGCATTCGTAACAGCTGGTTTCGCAAATTGGCTGGGGTCACTGCGGTCACAACGTCGTCGAGGGCGTCCGCCAAAACGCATCCGCAGGTCAGCATGTACAAGTGCATGGTCGGTGTCTACATATGTGCTCCAAATCGAGCGACAGTTCTGGACGCAACCTCTCCATCGGCAACTTATCGCAATGTGATCGATTTGCGTCCAAAGCTGATTCGAGGCTGGTGGGCGCCAAGTCAGCCTCCGGCGGGTGCTGTGTCGGAAATTAGTGCTTGCAAGAAATAAGCGAGCATCCCCACGCAAATGAAGTAACCGCTCACCGCTATCATTACGGGGCCTACACCATGTTGGCCGCCCAGATGCAGCTCATCAGTGGATAATTTTCCAACTTGAGCGTTCAGATCTGCAGTCAGCACAACAGTGTCCGAGCTTCTTCTGTGGCGAAGGAGCTCATTCAATGGGCGATAGAAATCGTCTTTTACCGAATCATCGCAACAGTAGGTCGACGCGTAGACAGTGATGATGAATAGACACCTATTAGTCCCGCGTGACTTCGACGTTTTGAACGAGCCAGCCAATCGGACCGCACAGATTCGGCTACTAATTGGAATCCAGTCAACCAGAGCAGCTTCAGCCCGGGGACTCAGGGCAATGCAAACACCAGCTTGGCCGGTGCTCGAAGCTGCATCGTCACCGGATAGGCGCAATGAAAAAATACTGCCTGCATCACCTGAAGGGTACGCAGAGTGAGTACAGAGCTCGAGTCTTGCAGGCGGGTCTCTGATAAGCAGCAGATATCGATCGAGTGGGTCTCTAATGTTCGGGCAAGTGCTGCCTGTTGCCCGATCTGTAGCAATGTGCGTACATTGAGGCATGCCAATCTGAAGGAGGATCGAGGGCTCCAAATGGAAGTCGATGTACTGGAATGGACCGCTTGGTTGGACATGGGCTTGTCGACAGGAGAGGAGTGACGCTCCGCGTTAGCATGTGAGTTGAAATTAGAAGATAAATGCCTAGCAAAGCATGTTGGGGGAGGGCCAAGAATCGGGGGATTAAAAACTGGGGGGGGGGAAGTGAAGTTGGAACGGGACGGTAAGAGTGAAAACGCGTAAGAGGGGGAACAAGAAGACGGGAAGGCTTGAGCAGTGGCATCCAAACCCCTATCCATCCTGCTCGATGCAACAGATAGAACACCGCTGATTATCCTCTGCGGTGGCCAGAGCATCAAGAAATTGTTTGACGAAGGATTCATAGTATTGCGTGGTCAGGATACTGTCAGGTTGCCCAGGTCTAGGCAGGAGAACGATTAGGGTTCTCCACAGTGATCACTGTTTGAGCTTAGAACGTTCACGAGGAACGTGCACCCCGTCCCCTCTAGCAACGAACAATTGTCTTCTGTAGTCAGTAATAAAGGTGGAGGGTATTAGACAGGTCAACATCATCATCAACAGCAGTACATCAGCCATTTGAACTGATGCTTCGCTGCAATACAACCATGAGGACCTATGAAATAAAGAATAAGAAGAGGGAGAGAAGGGGGACTTACCTGAAAACCTTAATGCCTTAAGCAAACATTCAGGGTCAAGGCGCCTACACCTTGTGTAGACAACATACCGTCACAAACAGCTGGCTATCGTGCAAAGATAAGGCGGCATCGGCGAGACAGCTTCCTTGCGGCTTTCACTGCCACGCGTCATAATCAGCCATTATCCCGCAGATAACTCAGCATCATACGCATTTCAAACAGAAAATCCGACCAGGAGACGGCAGCAGACGCGCCACTAGTGTCTACTGCGAGCCATGTCCTGTAAAGTCTCGAGCCAAGCACAAGGCGAGTCACGTGGACTCCAGCCCGGAAGGCGAGACGGACCAACGGCATCCAGTTTGGTAGTCATTGACTTCATTTCCCGCTGCCAAGTCAACTTCTGTCCACCTCGAGCCTTGCGCTACCCTACACCTGGCAGACTAAACAAGACCCTCCTAAGTAAGCGGTGACCAGGCATACGTAGCACGTGCCCGAGCCAACAGTGCTATCTGTTGTTCTAGGGAGCTAGCATGATTATCACCACCCAGTACTCGCCTACGCACATCATCGTTGCGGACACGCTGGTGCCATCCGACTCCAGCAATGCTTCGCAGACAACGATGATCAAAGACTTTAAGGCGCCTCAGATCTCAGACCGAAGGGGCCAAGTCTCACTACCATAGAGCAGAACGGCCCTCACTGTGGCCTTGTATACACGGCCTTTCAGACGGAGGGAAACTCCCTTCTGTCGCCAAAGATGACGCAGGTTCAAGAAGGTAGCTCTGGCTTTTGCAATGCGTGTGCTGACGTCAGTTTCTATGCGCCCATCATTGCTGATGCAGCTGCCAAGATAAGTGAAATTATCAATCATCTCGAGGTCCTCGTTAGCAAACGTCAAGGGGTCATCAAGTGGCTGGTGGTCCTGCAGTAACACTTTGCACTTTAAAAGTGCGAAGTGCAAACCAAATAATGGGACCACTCTGTATAGGCTATTCAGGGGTGATTGTGCCGCCCCAACGTCGTCGAAAAGCAAGACGATATCGTCTGCATAATCTAGATCAACTAACCTTTCACCAGGCATCGTTGGATTCCGTCAGGGAACACTCCATGATAGAATCCACGACGAAATTGAACAGAAATGGGGAAATCGGACAACCCTGACGAACGCCACTTGTGGTCGGAAAGCTATCCGATAGGACACCGTAAACCCTGACGCGGCCTGTAGTGTTCGAGTACAGAGCACGAAGGATGTTCACATATTTCGTGAGAACACATTTTCGCGCAAGTAATTCGAACAGAATCGATCGATCGACCGAATCGAACTTACTCTTGAAATCGAGGAACACAGCTATTGTCGGTCTGCGGTATGCGTGGCGCTGCTCTAGCACCTGTCGCAAAGTGAATATATGGTCTATACAGTCACGCCCTGGGCGGAAACCGGCCTGTTCTTCCCTAATCCGAGCTTCCTGTTCCGCAGTGAGGCGACGAACGATAATCGAGGCCAGTAATTTTGTCACAACTGGCCTTAGGCTAATACCCCTGTGGTTAGAACAGTCTGTGCGACTGCCCTTATATACTGCCACTATAATCGATTCGCTCCAATTAGCCGGCACATTCTTCCTTCCAGATACATTCGAATAAGGAGGTCAGTGCTTTGCAGAGGACGTCCCCTTCATCCTTAAATAGTGCAGGTGGGAGGGAATCCGGGCCAGCCGCACGAAAACGATTAAGGGCTGTGATCGCGTTTCGGACCTCGGCCTCTGACGGAGGCTCTAAACTAACCGTCCATGGCTCGTCCTGCATCACCTGAGTAGGAAGAGATCCGGGAGCAGGGGGCCAGCTGAACTGATCTTGAAAGTGTTCCGCCCAACGAGTCATACGGCGCTCCTTATTGTGTATCAGCGCACCCGCGCTGTCTCTGATTGTCTCACTGACGCCTGGTTTTCTGGGACCAGTGGTGCGGATTAGCTGGAAGAACTTGCGGTAATTGCCTACTGCTCCTGACTCCTCCATTTCTTGAGCCCGACTGGTCCACCAGGCTTCCTTGTCAGCACGTAGGCTCCGCTTTAGTTCACGCCTAATAGTCCATCTGGTTAGATTGTGTTCAGAGCCAGCTGGGAAGTGTCTTCTAGATTCCAACAGGTTCACCGACCTCTCGGATATCCAGTGACTGGTGCGGTGACGATGGATAGTGCCACAAGCAGATGCTCCTGCGTCGTGCATGGCGGCCGATATCCTATTCCACTGAAGCTCAGTGTCATTAGGACAAGACAGCGGAAGTTCGGTACGCAGCGCTTCTTGATAGGCTTGCCTGACCGAGGACTGAGACAATTTCTCCGTTGCCAATCGTAGGGGACGCTTGGTGCGCCTCCCGGTAAAGTTCATGGAGAAACGACAGCGTACCAAGGCATGATCAGAGTAGAGACAGGTACTCCAGTAAGAGCGGCAATCCAGGATGGAACCACGCCATCTCTAACTTATGGCTATGTGGTCAATTTGGGTCCATCGTTGGCCAGCTACAGGAGGACGCCAAGTGGTACTTCGGCGCCCACTGTGTCTAAGAGCAGTGCTAGTAAGAAACAACTGGTGCTCCGCACACAGTTGCAGCAGACGCTCACCGTTGTCAGTCCGTTCGGAGTTAAGTCCATACTTACCACCCAGCTGAGCTTCTGAAGAGCTCAGACGCCCTACTTGTGCGTTCATATCCCCTGCAAGTACTATAATACCTGAACTAGTAGCACTGCGTAGTAGCGCGTTCAGTTCTCGGTAGAATGTGTCCTTGAGAACATATGAACTGCAGTCGGTGAGAGCATAAGCAGAAATCACAAACAAACAGCGTTTTGTACTACTTCGTGAATCAACCTTAGCTGATGTCGTCAAACGGGCTGCACGTAAACGGCTGTTCACCGGAATCCAATCAACCAACAATGGCTCAGCATTGGAGCTTATAATGATATCTACACCAGCTTGACCCGTGAGTGCTGCATCGGCGTCTCCGGATGCGTGAAACCAATAACGAGAGGATAAGCCGGGTGCAGTTATTCAACAACCCCGTTAGGGTCATTGATCCTAGTTTCGAACACACAACACACTTCAATACCCAGTGTGTCCAAGGTGCGTGCGAGTGCAGCCTGTTGACTTGTTTGTCTTAGAGTGCTAATGTTGAATGTTGCCATGGCAACGGGATAGCGTGGCCTTATAAGGGACTTCTGCCGATAGGTGCGGTGGGATGGTGGCTGCAGATGGTTCTACTCCAGTGGCACTTCGGTTGCTGTCAATTAGGCTGGGAATTATAGAAGGAAGGTTATTAATGGGGGCCGGGATGGGAGTAAGAGAAAAAGGTGGAAAAGAAAGAAGGGAAGCGCCAGCAGTAGCATGTTTTCGCTTAGCCGCCCTGCTGTATGCAGCAGATAAGGCGCACCTTGATAATCTGCGCGATGGCCGATGCAGGATGAAGTTAATGTTTGAAGAAAATGTCATGGTTGTATGTGTGCTGAGATACTGCCAGGGCGCCCAGACCTAGACAGGAGGACGATTAAGGTACTCAACTAAAGCCTTTGGCTCAAAAGCCTGTCCGCAAGGCAGCGGGGTGGCAGTGATTTAGTTTTACAGAAATGGACGCCATCCCATTTCAAACTCCCAACCTGGAGGACCAGGAGACTGAATTTGTCTGACCTCTCACCATTGCCCAACCTGATAGGAGTAGCTCTCAAGGTGCCCGGAGGCACCACCCAGTATAGCTCAATGGGTCAATGCGGTACGCAAACCGTCGCACCACGTTAAGGTCCAGTCTCATTGCAGATCACTGCAATCCCGATATCGAGGCATTGAGTTATTTGCTCCAAGAAACACAACAATTCAGGTTGGACAGTAACGATAGGATGAATTTCGTAAGTTTTCCTTCTTCAGCGGGTCGCTGATCCAGGAGTTTATAGGTGTGCTCCGACTTCTTGATGGATGTAAAACGAAAACACCCGAAAGAAACCTGGTCCACCAATTCAATGCCCACGTTTCTTGCATTGGCAGTCCCTGTTATTCTAGTCAGGTGAACAGTGGAACATTGTATCTAATGGGAATAAAAGCTCGAGCTTTACATGAACCATAGGGTAAAAAAAGTTCGGGTCGAGTGTGATGAAATGCCAAGCAACCTTATAGCGGGTTGGACTCGTGTGTTAGCAGTCTCTTCATCGGGCTTTTGCGGCACTTAAACAGAGTGCACGCCGGGTCAAAGCGTGACATCCCACGGTTATAGAAAGGCATTAGGCAGAAGAAAAACTCCACCAAATAGAGGGAGTTATCTCAGGGAATATGGCGATGTAGTTTGGCCAGGTGACAGTCCAGACGGGTCTTAAAATCCGCCACAGTGGGTGCCAAGGCTAAATCGACAGGCAGAACATTCAACAGTCGACAGATTTGCAAAGCGAAGTAGTGTCGTCTGCAGTTTAGCCGACCGTGCTGATGTGTGAGCGTCATTGGATGGCCACGTAGGTAGGAGCAAGATTGGTTCAGTGTGAGTAGGTGGCGACAGGGATGTCCAGGGTTGGATAAGATCATAACTACAAGGATCAGGTCGCCCCGGAGACGTCGAGACTTAAGCAAGTAGAGGCCCAGGCAGTGAAGTCGTTGTGGACAATTTAGGTGCTTGAGACCTCGGACCAGTTTTGTTGCTCGACGTTGTGGGGCCTCGAGTATACGATGGTCCTTCAGCAACCAGGGGCTCCAAGTCTGAATAGCACACTCCAAGTGGGGTCGAAGACAAGCGTAGAGGAGGAGGCGAAAATTGCTAGGGTCAATCAGACCGAAGGTTCGTTTCAGAAATTCCACCATGCGGTTAGCAGCAGCAGCTGCTTTCCGGCAGGAATCGAATACGCAAAGACTTGTCTGAGTAATGACACTCAAGTTTCTATCGGCTGAAGAGATCTGGAGGATAGACGCTCCCAGGAAATATATAGGAGGAAAAGCGGCAAAGCGGGTAGAAAGGACGCGACATTTCGAAGCGTTAAATGGAAGGTTGTTTTCTATGGACCACTGATGTAGACGGTCGAGTTCCGTCTGAAGTTCTTGGGCATTGTCCGGAAGATTAATTGTGCACCACAGCTTCGCGTCATCCGCATATAGCAGCAGCGAAGACTCTACCTGCGGTGTGACGTCATCAATGAAGGCTAGAAAGAGGTCCGGTACGAGAACAGACCCCTGTAGAACTCCACTTGTGTCAAGGATGCGGAGGGGCTACGCTCCGTCGACGCGCACTTGGACGGTACCGTTTTGGAGGTAGTTCCGGGTCTAATCCATCAAGGCCCCTGAAACGCCGTAAGACAACAATTTCTGTAGTAGAATGTTGTGGTCGACCTTGTCGAAGGCTTTGGCGAAATCAAAGTACGAGGGTCATTCAATAAATAAGGTGAATTTTTCGGTATAAGGACTTCTAATACAGATAGAAGCTTACTTTTTATTTTTGTTGTTTTACTTCTTTTTCACATGGATGTAATTTCTTTTGCAGATTGAAAAAAACTTTGAGAGTTCTGGCGATTAACAAAGATGGCCGACCAAGAAGCATGCTCCAGGATTGAACAGCGGTCAGTTATCAAGTTTTTGGTTGCTGAAGAGTGCAAACCAGTTGAAATTCATAGGAGAATGTCAACTGTGTATGGTGCCACATGTTTCAGCCGAAAAATGTCTACAAGTGGGCAAAATTGTTTAAAGAAGGACGGAGCAGTGTTGAGGATGAAGACAGGCCTGGGAGGCCTACAGAAGTGAGGTCTCCTGAGGTGATCGAATCAGTCAATGACCTCATTCAGTCGGACAGAAGGGTGACAGTGGATGACATTGCAAGGACTTTGAGCTTATCTGTTGGGACAGCACACAAAATTGTCCATGATGACCTTGGCTACTCGAAGGTCAGCTGCCGGTGGGTGCCAAAGATGCTTACTGCAGAGCACAAACAGAGGAGGGTCGAGTTGTGCCAGCAGTGTCTCTGCCGCTATGAGAAGGATGGTGATGAGTTTCTGAAGAAGGTGGTCACATGTGACCAGACATGGGTTTGCCAATATGAGCCTGAGTCCAAACGGCAGTCCATGGAGTGGAAGCACGTAGGCTCTCCAGTGAAGAAGTTCAAGTCCCAGCGGTCCACGAGGAAAGTGATGCTCACCGTTTTTTGGGATATGCAAGGCCCAATCACCATTTCATTCCTTGAGAAAGGAAGCACTGTGAACAGTGACAACTACTGTGAACTGCTGAGGCAGGTCAAGAAAGACATAAAGAACAAACGCAGGGGTCATCAGTCAGAAGGAGTCATCTTGCATCATGACAACGCAAGGCCTCACACAGCAGCCCGAACGGTGCAGACCATCAACGAGCTGGGCTGGGAGCTGCTCCCTCATCCCCCTTACAGCCCAGACCTTGCCCCTTCAGACTTTCACCTGTTTGGTCCCTTGAAAGCGTTCACGAGAGGCACGAAGTTTGAAAGTGACGATGAAGTCAAAAGTGTTGTGAGCGACTGGCTGAGACATCAGTCCAAAGATTTTTACGCTGAGGGAATACGGAAGCTTGTGCACAGATGGGAAAAGTGTGTGACAGTGCTGGGAGACTACGTTGAAAAATAAAAAGTAAGCTTCTATCTGTATTAGAAGTCCTTATACCGAAAAATTCACCTTATTTATTGAATGACCGTATATGACATGCGTTTCTAGGCCAGAGTCGGCAGCAGTCGTCGAGCTATCACTGGCAAGTAGGAAGTTACTCAGGCACGACCGTTGCCACCGGAAGCCGTGCTGGCAACCGGAGAGAAGTTTCTGGGCCTCCATGTGGTCCATTAAAGCGTCTGTGACGATCGATTCCATCACTTTGAAGCAAGATAGGAAAAAGAATCGAAGGTAAAGTGTAAGGGAAATTATTTGAAGGAAGAGGATAATACTAATGGTGAGCGAAAGTACATAAAATAGAATCGGAGTATGAAGATGGGAATTAGTCAAGAAAAGGTTTCATATTGCCACCCAAGAGCATCTAGCTGACGCTTAAACCCCTTAACAGTAACTTCCTTGACATTTTCTGGAAGCGAGTTCCAGTGCTCGATGACTCGACGCGATAACCGTGTCTCCGCTCTAACTCGATCGGACCGCGGGTTATCCGGCTTCATACAGTGCCCGCGGGGACCAGGTAATCCAACAGGACTAAAGAGACAAGACAAATCAAGGCCAACCTTCCAAGTCAAAATACGGTAGGTTAGGATTAGGTCCCCTCTAATCCTTCGATAGTGCATTGAATGCATCCCCAAACTAAGTAGGCGTTCGGGGTACGTTCTTCATTGTAGCCCCTCGACCAACCTAGTACCGACACGCAACAATGTTTCTACTGCCATTTTGTCCCGGACAAGGTATGGTGGATAGGCCTAGACGCAATAATCTAGGTAGAGTCGCACAAACACTGAGAAGAGCTTCACAAACATATTAGATGTTAGGGTCCCGAAGGAACAGCCGATAAACTACAACATCCGGGTCCCTTTACTAGCCGCCTTCTTCCAGTTGTCTCCAAAGTGTAGTGTGTAATAATGGATGGCACCTAGATCAACCTGATGAGTCACGTGAAGAAGTTCACGCCCATCAATCACATAACTTGTGGAGGAATCAGACGCTCCGATACGCAGCACTGAACACTTTGTCCGGTTTATGGGCAACAACCATTCTCAGAGTCTACCCAGAGCCCGTTGAAGAGCCGCAGGACCTACAAAAATATCAACAATATTCCAGGGCTTTAGGTCATCAGCAAATAACAGCGATGGTACCTCAAGCTCCCCAGGTAAGTCATTCACGTAGACTGCGAACAGCAGCGGACCTAGGACAGAGCCTTGCGGAACACCGCGAAGGACAGCTTGTTGAAACGCAAGGCTGCTTCCCTCACGAATATACTGTTCCCATCCATTCAGAAAAGCTGATACCCACTGGAGAGAGCGACCAGATATTCCATAAGACCTCAACTTCAGTGAGTCGCGAATGGGGGACAGTGTCAAAGGCCTCGGCGAAGTCAGTGAACACTATGTTCACTGCATGTCCACATATAGCGCTATATATCCGGTATGAAACCAGACGGCCAACCAAAAGCAATGGGTAGAACACATAAATTAAGCTAGGGAAAAAGTTTATTAGACGGGAGGAGAGTTAGCTAATGCTAAAAATAGGGCACCAGAAGAGAGCTAGCTAGGGAGGATGTAGTTGGGCGTCGAGTGCGTGGACAGACAGGTAGGCATCTTGTCAACACTCACGTCAAGCGCAGCCACACTGGGGATCTCAAACAACCAACATCGAATTTGAGGGAAAGCAAACATGCAAAATTGACACAGAATATGCAGCAGAATAACGATTGAACAAACCAAATAAAGTGGAGTGACTTTTATCCAGATTAAAAAATCTAGTTTAAGTGTATGTTGGTTTAGCCCAACTGCGGTGAAGAACCATCATGAACGCAGCAACATCAGGCATGAGGTATGCAACATACTACGGTCCTAAAAGTGGTGAATTTTAAATCTACAGACTGTGTGACAAACATCAAGCAAATCCTAACGAGTCTCTGCAACCACACTCCGAGTTGGACTTGCTTTCCCTTGCACTGTAGGTTAGGCTATTGAGTCAAAGACTCTGCGGTGGAGTCCCTCAAGTGAACCTCTATGTACCCCACTGTTTTGTGGGTCAGACTGTTGTGTCAAAGACTACAGGTAGTTTGCCTTGAACAAAACCCCTATCGGAATGGGCAGCCGGAGACTATCACATGCCCTCTCGACTCCATTGACAAAACTACCTCTTTTCATTCCCTTTCTCTTCTCAAAGCTCTTCATTCCCTTTCACTGAGCAGGAAACCTCCGGTGGCCTCGCAACTGCTACACAAACCGAAAGTCTCATTTCAGTTTCGTTCTTTTAACGTCCGTACTCTGGGTCAGATGGGAACAAATGCAACACTAGCTTTCATTCACTTGGTATTAATGTGTGCCATGTCTCCAAAACATGCCTACAAGATAGCAGCGTTAAGACGAATGTTCGACTTCCCGGTTTTGAATCTGAGGTCAGTGAATATACTTCGCGTCTCTGGCGATAATGAGTAAATGGCTCAAGGCATTTACGGTGTCGATGTCACCTTTAGCAAACATGCTGAAATCAATCTACTGGATGCCGGTGAACGGTTGCATGTGTGCCGTTTGAACAAAACCCCTATCGGAATGGGCAGTCGGAGACTATCACATGCCCTCTCGACTCCATTGACAAAACTACCTCTTTTCATTCCCTTTCTCTTCTCAAAACTCTTCATTCCCTTTCACTGAGCAGGAAACCTCCGGTGGCCTCGCAACTGCTACTCAAACCGAAGGTCTCATTTCAGTTTCGTTCTTTTAACGTCCGTACTCTGGGTCAGATGGGAACAAATGCAACACTAGCTTTCATTCACTTGATATTAATGTGTGCCATGTCTCCAAAACATGCATACAAGACAGCAGCGTTAAGACGAATGTTCGACTTCCTCGTTTTGAATCTGAGGTCAGTGAATATACTTCGCGTCTCTGGTGATACTGAGTAAATGGCTCAAGGCATCTACGGTGTCGATGTCACCTTCAGCAAACATGCTGAAATCAATCTACTGGATGCCGGTGAACGGTTGCATGTGTGCCGTTGGACTTCAAACCTTTATTGTGGTTAATAAGTACCGTCTGAATACACTTGCGTTTTTATCCCCTCCGTTTATGCCCCTAATGACTGCAGTTCGGAGATTATCAAAGAGGATTTCTATCACCACCTTTCATCTCTTTTCTGTATGGCGAGAAATACTAAGAGCGTGATTGTTGTTGGTAACATGAATGCTTGGGGGTCGTCTTTCAGACTCTGAACAACATCTGGTAGGCCGCTTCGGGGTCGATGCACGCCGAACAGACAACGGTGATCGATCCATGCAACTGTGTGCCGATCACAATCTTTATCTTAGCAGCACCGTTTTCCAGGACAAACGTATACATCGTCATCTGGTGCCCATCGAATTCCTCGATGACCTGGACTCAAATTGACCACATTGCCATCAGCTATAGACGGCGCACATCAATCGAAGATTCCCGGGCAATTTAGAGCACGGACCGGGACTCCGGCCATGCCCTAGTGCCCGTACGACTGGCGCTTCAAAGAAGCGCCTAACTTTTAAACCTCTCACTTGTAACTTGGACTTACAGTTCGCAGCCCAACAATCTCATGATGAACTGACCCACCAATTGTCAGTGATGAATGAAGTTGGTAAGACGAACGCTGACTGGGATCGTCGTAAGTGTGCCATGAAGAATACTTTTGTCGCTTGCTTTATGATCAGCTTAAGACGTCCGCATTGTGAATGGATCTCTGAGGCATTGATCAGTTTGATCAAAGCACGGAGACAGATGCCAATAGGTACTAAGTATTAGCGTGTCCTTAACACTCTGAAAGGATGTATAACAAGGAGTCTTCGAATCGGCCCAGAATGTTTGTGGGTAGCATGAACCTGTGAGATGGGAAAAGCGAGTGCTATTGAGAACAGCCAAGACAGATGGACAGTTGTGCATTCCTAGCCTCATCGCCTAGCCCGCTGGGCGGAACACTTTGAAATGCAGTTCAGCAAGCCTGCTGTAACACTGCTGTTTGACCAAACCCCTGAGCCCAAGTAGGAAGCTAGTGGCACACCTCGCACTTTAGAGAAGATTCGAAATAAGCTCATGGACCCGACGAGCTTTCTAAATCTTTGCGGAAAGATGGAGTGACTCTTTGTTGATCGAACTTGCTGCTCAATTCAAAGCGATTTGGGACACTGAAGAGACGCTTTCAGACCGGCGACAGTCAACTTTCGTGTGCATCTTCAAGATGAGTCGGTGTAATTTGTGCGAAAATTATCGAGACATTAGCCTTATTTCCACTGTTTCTAGAGTTCGCACGGGTATCATTTTTCGACGACATACTGATCCTCGTGAGAGCCGAGTCATTGACACCCATGCTGGTTTCCACCCTGGTCGTAATTGCATCGATCACATATCTACTCTTCGAAAAGTGTTGGAACATAGACACACCTACAAAAGATCGACTATGGTAATTTTTCTTGATCTGAAAGCCGACTTCGACTCAGTTGATTGTGCCAGTCTGTGGCACTGCCTATCCTGTATGGGTAAGATAGCTGGTCAGTTCGCAGTGAAGACAATAAACGCTTCGCCGTGTTTGACGACCGGTGGTCGCGAAGTATTGGACACGTATGGTAGGAACACTGACTGAACAATGCTGAGGTCCGCCAGTTGATCTTTGGTAAAAAGACTTCTGGTGCTTCACTCGCGTGTTTGCTAAATCGTAACCGCTTACGTTGGCTAGGTTATGTCCTCTGTATGCCCACTGACCACTCCTCGGCGTGCATTATATGCCGTCTCGGCACCAAGTTGGGCGAGACGGCGAGGTGGCATAGTGAAACGCTGAGACTTGGTTAGGCTGGAGCGTGCCGTTTTCGTTAATGGTTCACATCAGTGATTGGAGACTCTATCGGACATGGGCAGTCACCCAGTCGGTGGGTTTGCTGCATTCTGCTTTTTGTACCTAGCTCTTGTTTTTCATTCCATCATTTTAGTTTAACGCGCTTCCTTCTTGATTCCGTTTTCTTGACACACACTTTGCATTCAATCTCATTATCTTGCCGTTATTAGGTATTGTTGTTCTGGTGATCTGAGTCGTGGCATCTGGATCCACCGCACTTTGGTATCCAGAACACAGCTGTTCAGCTGAAGTGAGTTGATGGTGTGATAAGTAATTCGAATCCGAGGCAACATGTGGACAGGCTGGCGCCATGTGCACCGATGTGAACACACAAGGCGGTAGGCGCATTGTTGAAGAAAGTTGCTATCTTTGTCAGTACGACAAGCATCGACTCCGTAACAGCTTTCGAGTCATACTC
Organism: Dicrocoelium dendriticum; assembly: GCA_944474145.2. Classification (NCBI taxonomy): domain Eukaryota; kingdom Metazoa; phylum Platyhelminthes; class Trematoda; order Plagiorchiida; family Dicrocoeliidae; genus Dicrocoelium; species Dicrocoelium dendriticum. Next base: position 47,143,148 of record OX104068.1, on the reverse strand, counting down.
TGACCATGACCGATGGTCGACTAGACCGTTCATACAGCTGCAACCATCACCACATACGTACTGATGGACATACGTAGCTAGTGCGATAGTTCTTCGACGAACTCCGAGCTGTAGACAGGACTGCAGGCGGAAACAACAAAACGCAGCTTTTCTTTGGCCATTATTAACTCTAATAGGGCATCGAGATCGGATCGCACACATGCGTTTGTCTGCATACAGCTAGTCTAGAAGACAAGTCTCCTTATAGTTGCTGGAAGTCCGACACCGTACATACCGGGATCTAGGAACTCGGGATTATCGGTGACGCAATGGCTCAATAGCAGAGCTCACAGAGCAGTGGAACACACGCCCAATGCAAGATGCGAATAAAAGTTTTATTTGGTAGTGACCGCGGAGTCACATTAGGATATAGCATGAGGCTATCCACAAGTAGCCATAGAAGAATCAGAGTAATTCATGTATATTTTTTAAGCATATCACGGGATACAAATGCGAGCAGTGTAAACTACTGGCAAGTTGGTGCGTGTTCATTCTTTCAAGGACTGCCTGGATCGAGTGGAGTGGCAGCAAACTACTGCTATCCCATTGGTATAGACAACATGTGGTACTCGTGCACCACACCAACAGAGTTGAGCTCATAACACGCTGTTTCAGTTCATAGCTAAGTTTTGAAGAAAGATGGCCATGGATTTCTCCTTAGCCACCAAGTACATGGTTTTGAAATTGAGCTTGTCTGATCTCTAACCAATGAGCTACTTGGTATGAGTAGCACTGAAAGCAACAGGAAATGCCACTCGTGACAAATTACAAGTGGGTGTAGGCAATGGGACCACGTCGAAACTCGACGTCATAGTGGAGTGTAGAAAATACAGTTGGATTATTGTGATGCAAAGCTTTGCTATTAAGTTGATAACAAGGTGTTGAGTGATATGCGGCTGGCAACATTGAGTGGGTTGGGAAGGTCAGCAGGGAACCATGTGAACATAACAAGTGTGTCGCATCCAGTACGGTGAGGATATGATGACCACCTGGCCCATCATTCGAATGGGGAAAGTCAACAACCATTGTTAACATGGACGATCGCACCGCGCTATTTCAAGGGCATGAAAGAACAATCTTATTCTCAATAAGCTTTTAAAGAAACCAAGGGGATTTTGGTGTGGGCGTGGGACAATATACCCGGAAAAAGTAGCTTTGAATCGGAAACGAGCCCTCACGAAATAAGTGAATATTTACACGTACTTTAAGCGAACACATGGAGCAGAGTTATTGTAGACGAGAAATAACTAGGTATCTTTTGAAAATGAGTGGTATTCACCAAAGTTATCCCAATGTTTTACTTCTACCTAACTTTATTGTAGACTCCACAAGTGTTGCTCCGCGGAGTGTCCTGTTGTAGTATAAAGTTTCTGCTCCACAAAACCTGTAGCTCTGGAGAAGGCTGACGCGCTTGTCTAGTTATCTGACAACCGAGACATGGTAAATATGTATTAAAAAACCACTACATTGGCACTGCTGCATACTGACCAGCAACCTATAGTGTATTTGGCCTTTAATGGCTAAAACCCGGAGAGATCCCATCAATTTGTCTATTATGGTTGTTACATTGGTACAGACTAACGTACAATTGCAGAAAGCAGCTAACAGCTCAAGGCTAGATCTGGTTCGGTGTATCCGTGATACCGTTGGCATAAGAAGGGGGTTCCTTCGATATCAAAGAGGATGCAAGTAGGATCACAGGGACAACCATTCACCCACTAAGGTAACGAAATCTGGCGCAAGAAGTTTGAAATCTGTGGTTCTTTCAAATCAGAGGTCATTATTATTAAAGAAAACTGTCCCCATAAAGACAACCAGTACGCCGTACCGACGTTCCGTTGCCACGTAAACACCACCGGTCGTGCGTGCGGTAAGAACAATGCGAGGATCGCCCGGTCTCCAACGCATGCTCGAGCCGGTGACATCCAGTTTCAAGACACGCTGTCCTTTCGGCCATGGGCCGACAACTAATCCCGTCAATGAACTTGAAAACGGATTAGATGAATATATGAGTAATAGGCATCATCATAACCAACAAGTAATGTAATGCACTGTGTCAGCTGTACGCCGTAACGGCGCTTCGCTGTCACGCGACCACCACTAGTCGCGCGCTGGCTGACACCGCGATGAGACGCACACCTACGCGGATTCGAACCGGGGACCTTATAGCTGCAAACCAAGCGCGCAGACCACCCAGCCACCGGCCGACATCAGCCATTTGAGCTGATGTTTCGCTGCGGTACAATTACAATTATCTACCGAACGAAGAGGTGAAGGGGTACATATCGTAAAACGTTAATATCATAAGCAAACATTCGGGGTCAAGGACCACACTTTGTCAGCAACATACCATCACAAAGAGCTGTCTATCGAGCAAAGGCGGCGTCGGCGAGACAGCTTACATGCGGCTTTCATTGCCCCGCGTTGTAATCAGCCATTACCCCGCGGATAACTCAGCGCTAAACACATTGTAAACTGGTAGTCCCACTACGAGACGACAACAGACACGCCACCGGTGTCAACTGCGAGCCATGTCCTGTAGCATTTCGAGCCAACCACAAGGTAGGCCATGTGCACTCCAAACTGGAAAGAGAGACGGAACAACAACACCCAATTTTGTAGTCAGTGACTTCATTTCCCACTGCCAAGTTAATTTTTGCCCACCTCAGGCCTTGCGTCACCCTACATCTGGCAAACAAAACAAGGCCCTCCTCGGTAAGCGGTGACCTGGCAAAGGTAGTACGTGCCCAAGCCAACGTAACTTATTCAGTGCTAGCTGCTGTACTAAGGAACTAACCTGGTAATTACCGTCAAGAACTCGCGCAAGCATATCATCGTTGCGGACATGTTAGTGCCACCCGAAACCAGCGATGCTACGCAGGCAGCGATGACCAAAAAGTTACGGCGCCTCAGGTCAACACAACAAGTGGGCCAACTATCCCGGCCCTCACTGTGGCTCTGTAAACACGATCTTCATATCGACGGAAGCCTCCTTCTAATGCTCCAAATGTCGCAGAATTAGGAAGACAGTTTTAGCCACTGCAATACGTGGGCTGAATTCAGTGTATATGAGTCCATTGTTGCTGATGCGGCTGCCAAGGTAACTAAATAGATCAGACACTTCAAGTTACTCGCTATCAAGGGTCAATGGATCATCAAGTAGTTGGTGGTTATGCAACGAAACCTTGCACTTTAAAAGTGCTAAGCGCATGCCAAATGATGGGACCACTCTAGAGAGGTAATTCTGGGTTGATCGCGCCGCCTCAACATCTTTAAAAAGCAGGGCAATATCGTCCGCATAATCAAGATCAACTAGCTTTCACTAAGTAGCATCTTAACGCCTGTATCGTTAGGCTCCGCAAGGGATCACTCCATGATGCAATCCATGACGAAGTCGAACAAAAATGGGGAAATTGGATGATCGTGACGAACGCCACTTATTGTCAGAAAGGCATCCGATAAATCGCCGCAGACCCCGATGCGGTCTGTCGTGTTCGAGTTCAGAGCAAGTGAAATGTTTACATATTTCATGGGAACACCTTTTCGCACAAGTATATATCGGTCGAATGCACTCTTGAAGTCGAGGAACACAGCTATTGACGGTCTGCAGTACGTGTGGCGCTGCTCTAACACCTGCCACAGAGTGGATATGTTGTCTATAGAGCCCCGTCCTGGACGAAAGCCTGCATGATCTTCTCTAATCCTTGATTCTCGCTCTGCAATTAGGCGACAACCGAAAATTGATGCCAATAGTTTTGTCACCACTGGTATTAGGCTAATACCCCTGTGGTTAGCATAGTCAGTGCGGCTGCCATTCTTTTATATTGCCATTGTAATTAGTTCATTTCAGTTACCTGGGATGGTCTGCCTTCCAGACATGCTTGAACAGGAAGGTCAGTGCTTTGCAGAGGACCTCACCCCGCGTAAGGGAATCCCGGCCCGCAGCACGAAAAAAAGGGCTGCGATCGCGTTTCGGATCTCAGCCTCCGACGGAGTCTCTAACCTAATTGGCCATGATTCAGCCTGCAAAACCTGAGTGGGAAGAGGTCCAGAAGCAGGGGGACAACTGAACTGTTTTCCAAAGTGCTCCGCCCATAGATCCATACGGCACTCCTTATTGTGAATCATGGCCCCTGCGCTGTCTCTGATTGTCTCGCTGACACCTAATTTCCCGGAATCAGTGGTGCGCATCAGTTGGAAGGGCTTGCGATAATTGACTTTTGCTCCCCCCTCCACTTCCTGAGCCCGATTGGTCCATCAGGCTTCTTTGTTAGCATACAGGATCCGCTTTAGTTGGCGTCTAATAGTGCGCCTAATTACATTGTGCTCAGAGCCAGCCGAGAGTTTTCTACTGGATTCCAACAGGTTCACGGACTTATCGGATATCCGGTGATTGATACGGTGACGATTGATAGTGCCGAAAGCGAAAGCTCTTGTACGATGTATGGAGACCGAGATCCTATTCCACTGAAGCTCAGTGGCATCAGGGTAAGAGAGCGAAAGTTCGGTACCCATTGCATCCTGGTAGGCTTGCCTGACCGAGAACCGATAACTTCTCGGTTGCCAATCGAGGGAGACGTTTGGTACCCCTCCAGGTAAAGGTCACAGAAAAACGGAAGCGTGCCAAGGCATGATCAGAGTCGACGCAAGGATTCCAGAAAGAGCGACAATCCAGGATGGGAACCACGCCGCCTGAAAATTATGGCAATGATATATTTGGGTCCATCGCTGGCCAGCTACAGGACGCCAATTGGCACAACGGCGCCCATTGCGTCTAAAAGCTGTGGTACTAAGGAACAGTTAGTGCTCTGCACACAATTGCAACCTACGCTCGCGGTTGTCCTTCCAGTCGGAGTTAAATCCATACTTACCACCTGGATGAGCTTCTGAAGAGATCACACGACCTGCTTGCGCATTCATATCCTCTGCGAGAACTCTGATATCTGAACTGTTAACACTGTGTACTAGCGTGTTCGGTACGTGGTACAAGATGTCCTTCGCAGCATCAGAGCTGCAATCGATGGGGGCATAAGCGAAAACCACAAACAATCAGATACTTCGTGTAGCAACTTTAATTGATGTAGTCAAACGGACTGCAAAGAAACGGCTGTTCACGGGAATCCATTCAACCAACTCAGTCTTGGAGCTGAGAACAATCTACACCCCATCTTGACCAGCGATAGCCGCATTAGCGTTTCCGGAAGCTTGCAACCAATCGCGAGAGGACAAATCTGACGCAGTTAATTCAACAACCCAGTGAAGGTCATTGATTTTAGTTTCGGACACGTCAATATCCAATGTGTCTAACGTGCACACGAGTGCAGCCTGCTGAGCTATTTGGCCTAGAGTGCGAACGTTGAACGCTGCCAGAGAAACGTAACAGTGTGGTCTTAGAAGGAGCTGTTGGTGATTGGTGTCCATTGAGTTGTACGGGAAGGGAGCTGCAGATGGTATGACTCCAGTGACATTGCGGTTGCTGTCAATAAAACTGGGAATTATAGAAGAAAGACTAGTAATGAGGACTGGGACGGGAGTAGGAAAAACAAGTGGAAAGAAAGTAAGGTAGATGCCAGCAGTAGCTTGTTTTCGCTTATCTGTCATGCTATATGCATCAGATAAGGCGGGCCTTGATAAGCTGCGCGACGGCCGATGCAGGATATGGTTGAAATTTGAAGTAGTCATGGTTGTACGTGGGCTGATACTGTCAGGGCGCGCAGACCTAGACGGGAGAACGATTAAGGTCATCAACCAAAGCCTTTGGTTCAAAAGCCTGTCTACAAGACAGCGGATGTGACGATTCGGTTTAAGAGAAATGGACACCATCACATTTCAAACTCCTAACCTAAAGGATCAGGAGATGGAGTTCGTCTAACTTCTAACCATTGATCAACCTTAAGTGACCCAAGGGCCTCACCCAATATAGCTCAATGGATCGACGAGGTACGCAAACTGTCAAACCACGTTAAGGTCCAGTCTCCTTACGACGAGAATACTGGTCACGCCGATGTGGGCATTGCTCTGAGTCTCCGGAATGAAGCTGTCCTGGTTGACTGAATTCCAATGAACAGCCGAACGTGTGCCATCAGATTGGTTGGCTCGTTCCTAGCTTCGAAGTCGCACACTGACAAACGGTGCCTGTTTGTTATTTCGGTCTACGCGCCCATAAATTGTAGCGCTGATTCGGTGAAAGGTGAATTCTATCACCGACTGAACGAGCTACTTCGTTACGGAAAAAGTGGATATCTCGATGCCGGCTGACGATCTGAACGCTCAAATTGAAAAACGAGCTCCTTCATCACAGAAGAAGCACGGAAACTGTAGTGCTGACTGGGAATCTGAACGGTCAAGCAGGGTAAATTTTCTACTGATGAGCTTCATCTGGGCGGCCAACACGGTATGGGCTCCCGTAATGATAACGGCAAGCGATTGCCACACCTGTGTGAAGATGCTCGTCTATTTCTCGCGAGGACTAACTTCCGACATAGCAGCCGCAGTAGGGTGACATGACGCCTACCCGCCTCAAACCAGTCGTGGACGCACATCGGTCACATCGCGAGCAGTTACCACTGGAGCAGTTACCACAGCTGGCGAAGCCAGCTGTCCTGAATGTGTATCGAAGTACGCTAGCATCCAGGCTGAGTAAGCACTCTCTGGATACAGTAGTGTGTAACTTGTCTCATAGCCACCAGAGGTTAATAGCAGCAGGCATGTCTTCATGTGACAAATCAAGTTGCCAACCTGGAGATTGGGTCTCTATGCAGTCCCTGGAAGTTTTGGATACTCGCCCACATATTCCGGATGGAAGCGAACACAATGAGACTCTTCAAGACTTCAGGACGAAACTGCGTACTAGCCTGAAGAGAGAACGCGATGCGTGGTGGTCTCATCGTGCATCGGAGATGGAAATTGTTGCTGCTCTTGGTAATGGTGGGAAGTTATTCTGTATGATACGTGAAAGGGGCAGAAAGAGACCTGGTGTTAACGGGACCATACGTGACGAGGGTGGACGGCCGATCCACAGTTTGTCAAAACGCTTGGGGCGTTGGGCAGAACATTTCGAAAAAGCAGCTTCGCCTTCGGCTACTGATCGCACTTCTCTCTGGGGACGCCTTCACGTGCAGAAATCGAAGGTAAGATCAAATGGAGCGGATAGAACCCCTCAGGTGCTCTTCGAATTCGGGGACTTGCTATTGTAGATGAACTGCACAACTAACTTATGGAGCTGTAGTAGCAAGAAACTGCCCCAACAGACTGGAGCCGCTCCATAATACTCCCAATTCTCGAGAGGGGCACACTTTCTGAATGCGGCAATCGTAGAGGAATCAGTCTGATCTCAACTGCCTAAACACACGAATCTGTCGTTCTTCATAGACTTGTTGGCATATGTGAAAACGAAATCCGCGAGAGGCAAGCCGGGTTTCGTCGCAGTTGTATTGAACACATTTTCACATTACACCAATTGTTGAAGAACCGTCATATTTATAGGCCAGCCACCGTAGTCATGTTTCCCGACATCAAAGGTGCCTTCGATTCGGTTGATCGATGTACCCTTTGGATCTGTCTACTTAGAAAAGGTTTGCCCCAAAATATGTAAACATTACCAGAACGCCTTACTCGCACAATTCTGGCAAAGTGAAGGATTACAGCAGACTGTTACCGCCCAGCGGTGTGAGACAAGGATTGTGGCATCTTCGCGGCCAATGTACGAGGCCCTTCCTATTCGTTGCCTGCATGCTCGCTGCCATCTTTTCCCTTTAACTTCTCCATTGACGAAGTCACAGAAACTGCGTTCACTGGTTATGATTTGTAAGGCGTGGGGCTGCTCCCAGGTGAACGACTTGGAGTATGCGGACTTCATTGCCCTGATCTGTGACAGTTTTCAGACGTGCCAAGTAGCAATGGACAAATTAACACTGGCTATCAGTCGTTTCGGGCTATGGTTTGCACCATCAAACTATAGTGCTTCTACAAGATTAGTAGGGACCCACAACTGCACTGACTCCTGGTGGGGATCAGCTAGTTGTCGAGAAATTCAAGTATATAGGCAGGTATATCAGCACCAGTGGAATGGAAAATGAGATCACAAACCGCATAGCGAAAACCCGAGGCGCTTTTGCCAATTTTCGCCATCTGTGGCGCCAGCGCGACATTACTTTCGCCCTGAAGAGCAGAATTTAAAATGCAACCGTAGGTTTGACCCTACTGTACAGTTGCGAAACCTGGCCCATCAAGTCGACAGACATAAAGAAACTAGTCACGTTCGGTCATCGAGGCCTTCGCAGCTTAGCTTATGTCTGGTGGGAGCATCGTGTGAGCAGTGAGCGTGTTCGGTGTCGTGCAGTTGGTGCAGGAAGAGCTAGTGAACTGCTCAGCACCATGATATCAAGCACCAGTCTCCGATGGCTGGGTCACGTTTTGCGCATACCAGCTCACCGACTCCCGTGACGTGCGTTGTTTTCGCGCCGGGGCTGTGGATGGAAGAAGAGAAGGAGACAAGGTGATTACTTGATCGTGAGGATCGAATTCTTCACTTCGAAGTTGGCGTCAGTTAGTGCTTCCCGACTGCCTGGCTGGAGTCCAAAGGACAACGAACACGTCTGGTTGGGTATACTAATTGCCATAGCAAGGAGCCGACCTCAGTGGTGTTTGTTTTTCCCTCTTCATCCCGCTTATCTTCCCTCTCCAACTACCATCTAGACGCAGAATATGTTACTAAGTAGTGTGTTGACTGTTGTTGAATACTATAAGGTTCAGTATCTTGATACTTTATTTCTCATCTCTATGTATTGCGGCACAATGGTTGAAGTGTTTTTCACCTTCGGCTAATGTGTAATGATGATGAAAGCACCTCAAAAACTCTCACTGATTTAACTCCCACTCACTCAGCGAACAGGTGGGTAATTTCAATGTCCCCGAAGTAAATTATGCAAAACTTTCGTGGAGAGGCTAGAGGTTTGGTCGCTGAACCTGTTGATTTAGCATAAGTATCTCAGCACCAGTTCGTAGATCAACCCACGGGGATCGTGGAGAGTCAGGCCTCCGAACTCTTGGATCTGATTTTCGAAAAACCAGGCGACTTTGTTAGATACCTTGTTTATGGCCCCCAGCAGCCAGTGAGCACGTTCGCCTGTTCTTCAGCTGCAGTTATTAGGGATTGCAAAGGACTCAGTACCAAAAATCCAAATATCTGGCGTGCTGCCCTTCACGCAATGAGAGTAAAAGCCGCAAATTCTCCCGAGTCACTTTATCAGACGAAGATACACAGTTCATCATCATCATCATCATTACACGTTAGCTGGAGGTGGAAAACACCTCAGCTATTGTGCCGCAATACAAAATAAAAGAAAAGGAAAACAGTGACAAACAGTGGCACGCCCGCTGAGTTCCCAGTAACGGATGGACATCGTTCCGGAGAGCTAACAGCTGGCTGCCGCAAAAAGAGAATCATATTGCCTAACAGGTGAGGTCGTGATTGGAGGGGGATACTAAACAGGAGGGGGATGGGCAAAGGAAATCACAACACAAACGCCATTGGGGCCGGCTCCTAGCCATATCAGCAAGTGTGTCCAACCAAACGTGTTCACCGTCCTTAGGACCCCAGCCAGGCAGTCGGGATGCACCAACCGACGCCAACTTCGAAGTCAGGGTTTTCATTTCTCTCGACCAATTCATCACTTGGCCTCCCCTCCTCCTCTTCCAACCGCACCCACAACGCGCAAACAATGCACGTCGCGGGAGTCGGTGTGCTGGCATGCGCAACACGTGGCCCAGCCATCGAAGCCTGGTGCGTGATATAATGGTGCCGAGCGGTTCACTCGCTCTTCCTGCACCAAATACGCAACGTCGAACACGCTCATTGCTCACGCGGTGTTCCCACCAGACATGAGCTAAGCTGCGAAGGCAGCGGTGATCGAATGTGACGAGTCTCTTCATGTCAGTCGACCTGATGGGCCAGGTTTCACAACCATATAAGAGAGTAGAACGGACGGCTGCGTTGTAAACTCTGCCTTTCAGGGCGAGAGTAATGTCGCGTCTGCGCCACAGGTGGCGGAGATTGGCAAAAGCACCTCGAGCTTTTGCTATGTGGTTCGTAACCTCATCTTCAATCCCACGGGTGCTAATATAGCTGCCCAGGTACTTGAATTCCTGAACGACTTCTAGCAGATCACCACCAAGCGTTAGCGCAGGGTTGGGTCCCTGCCAATCTTGGAGAAGTACTTTGCACTTCGATGGAGCAAAGCATAGCCCAAAACGATTGACAGCCAGTGCTAATCGGTCCAGTGCTCTTTGGCATGTTTGGAGGGTGTCACAGATTAGGACAATATCGTCCGCATACTCCAAGTCAAGAAGTCGCTCACCAGGAAGTAGCTCCACACCATCTAGGTCGTGTCCAGCGAACGCTGTTTCTATGACTTCATCAATAGCGAAGTTGAAGAGGAAAGGTGACAACGGGCATCCTTGTCTCACGCCGATGGTGATACTGAAGGGTGGCGAGAGTTTGCCATAAACCCTCACCTTGCCCGAACTATGCGCGTACAGCGCTTTGATAATGTTTACATATTTATCAGGCACACCTTTCCTCAGCAGACAGTCCCAAAGGGCACATCGATCGACCGAATCGAAGGCACCTTTTATGTCAAGAAACACGACAACGGTGGGTCGCCAATCAACATGGCGGTGCTCCAACACTTGACGCAATGTGAAGATGTGGTCGATGCAGCCCCGACCTCGACGAAATCCGGCTTGCTCTTCACGAATCTGGCTTTCACGAGTGCCAGTCAGTCTGTGGAGAATGACAGAGGCAAGCAATTTAGAGGCAATCGAAATCAGACTGATCCCTCTATGATTGCCGCATTCCAAACGAGAGCCTCCCTTGAAAATTGGGACAATGACGGAGCGGTTCCAGTCTGTCGGGACTGTCTCCTGCTCCCAAAGTCTTACTAGCAACTCGTGTAGATCATCTACTAGAGCAGCTCCCCCGAATTTGAAGAGGGCTGGGGGAATTCTATCTGCTCCTGAGGCCTTATGCAATTTCGACAGCCGGATCTCACGTTCGACCTCTGCGCGTGAGGGCGGATCCGAGGAGACGGCCCAAGGAGAAGGGCGCTCAATGCCCGAAGAAGAAAGCGATAACTCAGGTTTGTTAAATTGCCTTGCAAAGTGTTCGGCCCAACGCTCCAAGCGTTTTGACAAGCTGTGGATCGGCTGCCCACTCTCGTCGTGTATGGTCTCGCTAACACCAGGTCTCCTGCTGCCTGTTTCCCGTATCAGACGGAATAACTTACGATGATTACCCACGGCAGCGGCTGTTTCCATCTCAGAGGCACGATGAGACCACCAGGTTTCGCGGTCCTTCCTAAGGCTAGCACTTAGTTTTGCCCTGAGATTTTTGCGAGCCTCATTGTATTCGCTTCCAGCCGGAATACGTCGGCGAGCATCCATGAGTTCCATAGACTGTGTAGAGACCCAATGTCCGGTTTGGCAATTTGCTTTGCCACATGAAGACATGCCTGCGGACAGTAACGTTTGACGAATATGCGACCAGTGATCTTCAACGGTGTTTAGTGGGCGCTTACCCAGCCCAGATGTCAGCGCACTATGGTATACATTCAGAACATCTGGCTTCGCCAGCTGGCTGGTGTCAATCCGTTCACCTCGACGTTGCGGACGTCCACCGAAACGCACCCGGAGGTCGGCACAGACAAGTGCGTGGTCAGAGTCCACGGTCGTGCTCCAAATTGAGCGACAATTTTGGACACAGCCCCTCCAGCGGTAACTGATCGCGATATGATCGATTTGTGTCCATGAATGGCCCGAGGCTGATGGCCGCCAAGTCACGCTTCTGCGGGTGCTGTGTCGGAAGTTAGTGCTCGCGAGAAAGAGGCGAGTATCTTCACACAGATGTAGCAATCGCTCACCATTATCATTACGCGAGCCTACACCATGTTGGCCGCCCAGATGAAGCTCATCAGAGGACAATTTACCGACTTGAGCGTTTAGATCACCAGCCAACACCACAGTATCCGTGCTTCTTCTGTAACGAAGGAGCTCGTGAAGTTGCTGGTAGAAATCATCTTTTACAGAATCGGTGCTACAGTTTGTAGGGGCGTAAGCCGCAATGACAAACAGGCACCGTTTGTCCCCGCGCGACTTCGTAGCACGGAAGGAACCAGCTAATCTAACGGCACATCCTACTGTTTACTGGGATCCAATCAATCAGGGCAGCTTTAGCCCGGGGACTCAAAACAATGCCGACGCCAGCTTGACCGGCATTTGAAGCTGCATCATCGCCAGACAGGCGCAATGAGAATGTGCCGCCAGTGTCGCATGTGGGGGATCTCAGGGTAAGTACGGAGCTCGAATCTTGCAGGCGGGTTTCTGATAAACAGCAAATACTGATCGATAGGGTCTCTAGTGTGCGGGCAAGTGCTGCCTGTTGGCCAATCTACAGCAAAGTGCGCACGTTGAAGCATGCCAGTCTTAGCGAGACGCGAGGACTCCAAAGGGAAACGGATGAACTGACGTTGTCCGCTTGCTTGAACATGGACTTGTCAACTGGATTGGAGCGAGGCCCTGGGATTGTGTGTGATTTGAACTTAGAAGGCAAGCGACCACTGAAGAAAGTTGGGGGAGGGCCAAGAATTGGGGGATTGAAAATGGGGGGATATAAGTAAAGTTGGAGCGGGACGATAAGGATGAAGAAGCGCAAGAAGGGGTATAAGAAGACGGGAAGGCCTGAGCAGTAGCATCCATACCCCTATCCACCCTGCTCGATGCAGCAGATAGGGCGCCGTTGATTATCCTCTGCGACGGCCAGAGCATCAAGAAATTGTTGTAGGAAAGTTTCATTGTATTGCGTGGGCAGAATACTGTCAGGTTGCCCAGGCCTAGACAGGAGAACGATTAGGGTTCTCAACCAAAGCCTTTGGTTCAAAAACCTTACCGCAAGGCAGCGGGTTTTGGCACTGGACTGAGGAGCCCGTTTTATGAAATGAGGAGCCACCCCCATTCCAACCCCCAACCTGCAGGACCAGGAGGCTGAGTTTGTCTGGCCTCTAACCATTGACCAATCTGGTATGAGTGGCTCTGAAGGTGCAAAAGCACCACCCAGCATAGCTCAAAGGATCTCTGAGGCACGCAAGCCATCGCACCACGGTAAGGTCCAGCCTCATTGCGATGGAAGATACACAGTTAGCTTGGAATAAATCTAAATCCTACGTCTGTTTCTCTTCTTCACGTCCCTTTGCCAATGAGAAAGGAGATGAGAGCAAAGCCAACATGGTTCGTTCGCACGCCAGTTGCTCAACAGATATGGCAGGAGTTGGCAGCCTTCTCGGATGACACTTAGGGGATAACAAGAAGTGCAAAACCATACAAGACGCTCGGCTCCTTTGAAAATTTGAGCTAGCAAATTTAGCTTCTGTGAATCCAAAGCGATTCTTCGTTTATGCTGAAAGACGCAGTTTACGCCGGTGTTCAGGGCTGACGGCACTGCCGCACAAACGGTTATAAAATGGCTACCGTACCTGTCGTGCAGCATGCGCATGCATTTGTTCGAGGGACCGATTTGCCGCTTGTGGATACAGCCAAGATAACACCACTATACTCACTTCCAATTGATATCTCTGTGTCCGAGGCTCAGGTCCTCCATCTTTAGAGAGAGATAAATCCTAGCAAAGCTGCTTATGGGGATGCGATTCACCACAAGCTCTTGTACGAACTGGCAAGTGAGTTGTCTGGGCCCATCATTTGTTTATCCGAGACGTCGCTTCGGAGTTGCTCTCTCCGTAAGGAGTGGGATGCGGCTGTCGTCTGCCCGGTTTTTAAAAAGGACGACAAACATCTATCTGTGAACTCCAGACTTGTGCCTTTGACGAGTGTTCTGGTCAAACTGTTAGAAAAGCTGATAAGAGATGCACTTAAGAACCATTTGAAGACATTCGGTTTGCTCACTCTACTGCAACGTCTTTCGTAAAACCAACTTCTGCCTGACCAATTTGCTGATGGCACGTGAATGCTGAGTGAACGCTGTGGATCAAGGTCAGGCGATAGATGCTTTCTACATCGACTTCTTTAAAGCATCTGATACTGTCCCAAATGCTTGTGCCATTGAAGATGGATTATCTGAGTATGTATTCAGATGGATATCAGCTTTTCCGGAAAGGCGAGAGATGTCCGTCCGAATGGATTCAAGCCCGTTATTCCAACAGTCCGTCTTAGCGGGGTTCCACGGGGATCAGTTATTGGCCCACTGCTGATCTCTCCGTATGTAAAAGTTACCCGAAGTTTTCAGTCCACTATCCCTTATGTTTGCCGATGACTTAAAGTGCTGGTGCCCAGTGACAAACTCCAATGGTCTCAGGATTTACAACGGGCCCTTGATAATTTTTGGGATTGGTCTACTCTGTGGCAGATGCCTATTAGTTACACCAAAAGTTTAGTACTTGCTAAGGGTCGAGTGATACTTCCACACGTTATCTGCTAGGAGGAAATGAACTAATTCAGATTCCCCAGCTAGCGGATCTGGGTGTTGTTCTGTCACCCACTTTCAATTCCCGCGTGTACTGGAATAAAGCCAACGGCAACGGTTTCAGAATGCTGTGGATGGTTCACATACTGCACCTAGAATATTGCGTTCAACCTAGATTCGTGAGAAGATGTCAGTGGAGCGAGTCCTTAGGGTTGGCATTAAAATGGTGTCAATTATATTCCGAGAGATTCCTTAAGCTCGGAATGTGTTCGCTTCACTATTACCGACATCGTGGCGAGTTGATTCGGACTTTCCGCGTACCGACAGGGAAGATCGGCGCTGATTTATCTTGGTTTGTTAAGCCCAATTTGCTAACGTCCCTCCCTAGTTATTTGATGAAGTTGCACAAACCACGATGTGATGGTGCTTGGGCCAACGCTCGAATGTCACACCGAATAGTTAATTCCTTGAATGGGTTATCTGAGGAAGTGGTACCACCATAAACAGTGAAGGGAATCGAGTATAGACTCTATGCCCTTGAACTAAGGTTTACAAAGTTTCCATTCCACATCTAAACCACACGATTAATTATTTCCTTAGTTAGCATTTCTCTACTTCTAATTATTTTCACATCTTTGTTACTCCGTATTTTAACCTTACTTAACGTGGCCCGCGAAGCCGGGACTGCTAGTGTATGTCACGTGGGCATCAATTTATCACGTTACTTTAGCTCTCACAGAATGCCGATATTACGGTCGATGCCCTCGCAAAGGAACATACACGGGAATTTCAGTGTTCTAGCACCACCTGAAGAGTATGTCTTAAGACTGGACTAGAAAAATTTTGTTGTCGGAATTCGTCCTGTGGGAAGGCCAGGAGCATATGGACGGTCAAGTTCAAGTTCAAGTGGGACCGGAACAGTAGGATAAATCCCCGTGAATGTTCCTTCCGTGACGCGTCGTTGATCCAGGGTATTATTCGTCCGCGATAACTGGAATCCAGAAGAGTCAGATCAGCGCGCGTGAATCACCCCACGGTCAACCAATTAATACCCACGCGACCTGCACTGGCGGTCCCCGCCGCACCGGTCACGTGAAATAAGAAAAAAAGTACGAAAGTAATAAGAGCGTCAAGAAGAAAAAAATAGATTTAATAATTCAATAAAACGAATAAACTAGGAAGTGAAGGGGAATGTTAAGAATTGAAGGCCAAGAGCGTCGAGTCGGTGTTCGAACTCTTTCACTGTTGGTGCCAATACCACGTTTTCGGGCAGTGCATTCCAGGAATCCACCACTCGGCGTGATAAACGAAAGTCCGCCCGGACTCCATCCGATCGAGGTTTGTGTAGCTTCAGCGAGTGACCTCGGAGCGATGGAAGCCGAGCCGGTTGGAAAAGCCCGGATAAATCGGGTTCGGTTTTACCGGTAAGTATACGATAGGTCAAGACTAGGTCGCCTCGATGTTGACGATAGTGCATCGAGAACATTCCCAGCGCAAGTAGTCTTTCTGGGTAAGAATGGTTCCGCAGTCCATGGACCAGTTTGGTTCCAACTCTCAACACTCTCTCCACTGACATCCTGTCCCTGACTAAGCAAGGTGGACAAGCCTGGATGCAGTATTCCAAGTGTGGCCTGACAAACGCTGAGAATAACCTAACAAACATAGCGCCCGTGATGGTCCCGAATGCCCTGCGGATCATCCACAACATTCTGAAACCCTTGCACGTAGCTTTCCTCCAGTTCTCACTGGATTTAAGTTCTGAAGACAATGTGACCCCTAGGTCTACCAATTGGGTAACATGGTGGAGTTCATTACCGCCAAGAAAATAACGCGTTTGGGGGCTATTTGGCCCTACTCGTAAGATGGAACACTTTGCATAGTTTATGGGTAACTGCCACAGAGCAGCCCAATCCCAAAGTTGATCGAGGGCCCGTTGCAGAATCTGGGGTCCATCGAAGTCAGACACTATGTGCCAAAACTTTAGGTTATCTGCAAACATGAGAGATGGTACGTCCAGCAGTTCGGGCAGCTCGTTGACATACAAGGAAAATAACAACGGGCCAAGCACCGAACCCTGAGGGACCCCACTGAGGACTGACTGTCGGAAGGACAGACTAGACCCGACACGAACACACATCTCTCTCCCTTCCAGAAACGTGGTGATCCATTTTAGTATACCCCCGGATATTCCATAGGACCGAAGTTTCAAGGAAAGGCGAGAATGTGATAGTGTCGAACGCCTTGGAGAAGTCAATAAACACGACATCTACTGCATGACCCCGATCCAAAGCATCCGCCCAACATTTGCGTGCAACTAGCAAATTAGTCACTCAGAGAGTTCCAACGGTCATCCCTGCGAGCATTTTTCAGTCGACCGTGTCATGCAAAAGGTCACAGATTGTTCAACAAGCGCTCACATGGCGGTTCTGGCAGAAATGACCGGAAAAGCGTGAAAACCGCGCTTATGAAAACTAATCCATGTAAATCTACATTAAGCGGAAATGAATTACTAAGAGTGGCAAAAATTATGTATGTATACATATATATATATATATATATTGAAAAACACGAAGTGTTATTTATGAAGAGCAAAAGACGTGCCCGAAAACGCACAGAATACTTACGACGGAAAGTTCAACGAGTGTCGACGGACAGTGATTTATCAGCATAGAGAGCTCAAGCTTCGAAAGTTTGAACGGTTTAGCAGCTTTAGCAAAGGCGGAGATGCTTTCGGACGTCTGCGTATGACATGGAGTTAAGGACTTCAAATATTTTGAACAAGTATAGAGCAGGGTTTGTTGTGTTCGAATTTTCTTTTTCGATCCGAATCTGGAGTTAATAAGCTGCAGCACCTCCAAGTTGGTTAGAAGCTTGGCGCTTTTGTGTTCAACCTCCATGACTCTTTTTATAAAATTACTTTTGAGCGAACAAAGTGCTTTCAGTGACAGATATCCCGGACCACAGCACGAAACCCCAAGAGATCAACACTATAGCTGAACATAACACCAGGTATATCCAACTACGTGTAGACGATGAGAATTCGTACATTGTTGAAGGTCACGCGAGGTAAGGTCAGGCCAGGTATTTCCAAGGCTGAAAATAAACTCCAACCAAGCAAGCGTCCTGCTTCTTGCATAAGAAAGCAAACCTAGGCCACTGTAGTAGGCGTCGAGGCAAAGGTGAGTTCACGCACAAAGAAGAAGCAATAACCAGTAGGAGTTTTATTCCACAGTGTTGGTGGGATCAATGAGCAAGTACGAAAGAAACAACAGCAACAAAGACAGAGGGAACAAGCGTCCTCACACCCAGGAAGAACGGGGAACAGTTTCGCGCGAGAGAAGAACGAGTCGTCAGGTTACGGTCAAGGTCACGTCAAGGGAAACCGAGGGAAGGAGGGGTGGGTCAAACAACGCTAGTCGTCCGTGCAATCCTCGATCTTCTGTTGCCTTAAATAGTCGCTTCGGAATTTGTGCGCCACTGGTT
This sequence comes from Dicrocoelium dendriticum, assembly GCA_944474145.2. Classification (NCBI taxonomy): domain Eukaryota; kingdom Metazoa; phylum Platyhelminthes; class Trematoda; order Plagiorchiida; family Dicrocoeliidae; genus Dicrocoelium; species Dicrocoelium dendriticum. Next base: position 47,125,156 of record OX104068.1, on the reverse strand, counting down.
CTAAAACAGAAAAAGACAAAGTGTTAGTCGGCAACCAAACGCTCCGTGATATGCTCCTTTATTCCCCCTCATCGTCAGGCGCTGTCCTCAGCGCCATGGATTTCTCCGCCGGTTTTAGTCGGTTGAAATGTACGACGGTAGACGAGGTAGTCGTAGTTCGCGCCCCGTTATCATGAGGTGTGGTGTCTGATCCTTGGCGGAATGGACAGAGGCGCGATACGCCAACATACATTTGGGTAAATTCGTGTCCCATTCTCGGGGCGTCTCCTCATTCAAAAATGACTTTAACAGCATCTTCAACGTACGGTTGGTGCGTTCAACTAAACCGTTCCCTTCCGGGTGATACGCCGACGTGCGCGTCTTGCGAATTCCAAATATGTGACACATTTCCCTCATTAGTACACTCTCAAAATTTACTCCTCGGTCCGAATGTAACTGGTAAGGTGCTCCCCACCTTGCCACCCAGTCGCTAAAGAAAGCCTTCGCTGTGCTCTACGCGTCCACATTACGCAGCGGTACGACTTCGCACCACTTTGTAAAGTAATCAACCATAACCAAGACATGGCGATGGCCTCGTGCTGTTTCTGGTAAGCGGCCGATAATGTCAATGCCCACTATCGCGTTAGGAAACCCAGCTGTCATCGGCTGAAGCGGACCACCACGGGGATTTGTAGAGTGCTTGATTCTTGCACAGTCAGGGTATGCTTGGCAGTAAATGGCGATATCACGTCGCAAATGAGGCCACCAAAAACGACGTCGGATTGCAGCCTCCATTTTGTTTTGTGCTGCGTGGCGTAATTCCTCGTGTATGCGTCTCATAACTTCTTGGGTCGCGACTGTTGGAACGATTATTCTGCGTAAATAACTGGGTCCGTTTTGAAAATATATGATGCCATTTATTACTCGTAAATGAGGCCATAGAGACCACAGGCATTTCGTTTTCCAACTGGCGCCAGCCAGTTCTTGTTGTGTTGGTCGGTCCCCGTTTTGAACGATGCGACTGTACAGGATACTCAATTCTGGGTCGGTCGACTGCATGCGGACCCATTCCACGGTCTCGGATTCATCGAAAATAACGGCGGACACGCACGCAGCTGTGCACGACGGACATGACCCATGCTTTCTGTTAGGTCTTCGTGATAAAGCGTCAGCGTTCCCGTGCTTTATCCCGGCCGATGCTGGCACCCAAAAACGTATTCCTGTAACTGTTCTTGCCACCGAGCAATCTGGCCTTCGGGGTCTCGGAAATTTTGCAGCCAAACCAATGATTGATGATCGGTGCGCACGATGAACTTACGGCCAAGAATGTAATGGCGGAATTGTTTGATAAAAAATATCAAAGCAAGCATTTCCTTACGTGTTGCACAATAATTGCGTTCACGTTGTGAAAGACTTCGGCTCGCATAGGCAATCACTGGTTCCTTTTCATCTGGTGTCCGCTGCGAAAGTACAGCTCCGATGCCTGTGTTGCTGGCATCGGTGTCTAATATAAAGGGTCCCGCAGATAGACGCGTATACGGAAACGCCCGTACCGGTGCTTCACACAACGAATTTCGAAGACATTCAAATGCTTTTTGCTGAGCTTCGCCCCATGTGAACGCTTGGTTTGCTTTCAGGATTTCGTTCAACGGAGTGGCAATAGTAGCAAAGTGCTTTACAAAGCGCCGATAATAAGAAGCGAGCCCAAGAAAGCTGCGTACTTCATCGGTATTCTTTGGGATGGGCCACGAACGGACACGCTCAACTTTTTCTGGATCGCAGCGTACTCCATTACCAGAAACGATGTGGCCTAAATAAGCTACTTCATTTTTTAGAAATGACATTTAGAGGGTTTGAGATTTAATCCCAGTTGTATCAGGTGATTCAACACTAAACTCAGATTGTGATTGTGCTCAGCTACCGTTCTTCCGTGGACAATGATGTCATCCAGGTAAACTAGACAAGACTAGGGTATCATTCCTGACAATGCTGTGTGCATCAGTCGCTGGAACGTAGCTGGGGCGTCCGTGAGCCCGAACGGCATCGTCTGGAACTCATATAAACCAGATGGAACAACAAATGCTGATTTACATCGATCGTCAGGATGTAATTCCACCTGCCAATAACCAGAAGCTAAATCTAACGTAGTGAACCAGTGCGAACCTGCAAGAGCATCCATGGTGTCGTCTATTCGGGGCAGTGGGAACGAATCTTTTCGTGTGATTGCGTTTAATTTCCGGTAGTCGACACATAGACGTAAGTCACCACTCTTTTTCTTCACCAAAACTATGGGAGAAGCCCACGGGGAATTGGACGGTCGGATTATGTCCTGTCTAAGCATATCTTCGATCATACATTTCGATTCCTCCTGAAAATGCACTGGCACACGCCTGGCCGCTTGGCGAATCGGTGGTGCATTGCCAGTATCAATGCGGTGTCGCATGAAACTGCACCGACCGAGATCGCCCTCTGTCCACGCAAAAGCATGCTGATACGTGTTCAAAATTTCCTTTAATTTATCGTGGGCTGAGGATGGGATGTCCGGAGGAACATTACGAATAAGTTTCTGCACGGGTGTGTTTTCTACCATACACGAAGACTTGCAAGCAATAGTCGAATCAAATGACATTATTTGCTTACCGATTTCGAGTGTTTTGTTGACGTGGTCGATTCTCGCATAGTGCACAAAAAGGAAGTCAACCACAAGTATCACGTCCCATGGTAGTGTACCAAATATGAGCAAGCGGTGACTGGTAGAAATGCCGCCCAGCGAAACAGTAGCAGTAATCCAGCCTACTGGATCAATAGAAGAACCATTGGCTGCTATCAGACTGACAGATCTGTCGGTATGTACAGAGACTCCTCTCGGTACGACACGTATATGGACCAGAGAACATGTAGCCCCAGTGTCAATTAGCATGCCAACACGCTTAGGCCACACAAAACCTGACGCAACAGGAGCTGAGATGACATTGGCGAACGTAACGGCAGGAACCTTAAACAAACACTGAGACTCACCCCGTCGGTTATGTCCGCAACTGTAGGCAAATCTTCCGAATCTGCGGCAATAGGGGCAATCCATTTGAGGTCCTACAGGCGATTCCTTGGTAAAGCGAGGAACGTTATTCCACTGGGTGGGCCGATTGTCAGAAAAATTGCGTTGACCTCTCCGTTGTTGCTCACGAGGCCGAACAACCGATACCAATTCAGTGTAATCCGATACTCACCGTGGTTCCTCCCGAGCGATCACAGCCAAGATTTTCTCCCGACGAGTGGCGGAGTCCACAGCTTCTTGCAAAGTGGCAGGTGGCTTCTCCAGGAAATCCTGCTTAATGTCAATGTTAGTCGTGCCTTGAAGAGCCTGGAGAAAGATCTTCTCCTCACGACTGGCCTTGTCGGCATTTGGGTAAGCCAATATGGCAAGTTTCCGCAGCGCAGCGACAAATGTGCTGAACTGTTCCCCGTGTCATTGAACACGAGCGTGGAGCTGTCGACCGTATTCCTACTCATGTAGGGACGGATGCAGGGCTTCCTTCAACTGGGCAAACGTTGTTCCGTTCACCACATCTCCAATAATATCTTTCGAAGCTGCAATATGATAGGCATCGTTGCTCAGGAGGCTAGAAAGTGCAGCGGCCCTTTCATTTTCGGGGAACCTGTCAACGTACCATCGGGCTTGTCGTTCCCATGGTTCATAATCATTCCCAATACAAAACTTCTCGGGAGGGAACGGCTGGGTGGAGCTTGTACCCGAACTTGACCACGATAAATAACTGCGTTTAACAACCCCAAGAGAGCCGACACCATTCGTCCAAACACAGTGGACTCGCTGACTGCAGATTCGGTATCATCCGAAACTTTGCTCTCGACCTCAGTTTTCGGCATGATTTTCATTTTACAAGGAAAGCGGTAATTCTTGTTGCCGATCCTGGCAGGGTCGCCAAATATGTAGTAGGCGTCGAGGCAAAGGTGAGTTCACGCACAAAGAAGAAGCAATAACCAGTAGGAGTTTTATTCCACAGTGTTGGTGGGATCAATGAGCAAGTACGAAAGAAACAACAGCAACAAAGACAGAGGGAACAAGCGTCCTCACACCCAGGAAGAACGGGGAACAGTTTCGCGCGAGAGAAGAACGAGTCGTCAGGTTACGGTCAAGGTCACGTCAAGGGAAACCGAGGGAAGGAGGGGTGGGTCAAACAACGCTAGTCGTCCGTGCAATCCTCGATCTTCTGTTGCCTTAAATAGTCGCTTCGGAATTTGTGCGCCACTGGTTCTAAAACAGAAAAAGACAAAGTGTTAGTCGGCAACCAAACGCTCCGTGATATGCCACACACTAGTACTTTGACTTCTGGCGTGTCTGCGAAAGAAATGTAGAACAAGAGCAAGTTAGGCCAGGTTCCTAGAACGGTACAGGCTTCCGCCTCACGAGCATCCTGCTTCTTGCACCTTCAATCAACCATTGGCCCCGGTACTTCGACCCTCAATTGCATTTCCTACTGCTGCAAGGAAGGAGAAGCAACCAGGGATCATCTTGTATTTTCATTCTACATGAATTCTCTGCAACGAGCATCCATAACTTTACAATTTTTATGCCTTGAAGTTTTAACTATTATGTACCTAACTTTTATTGAAGACTTCAACCATTGTGCAGTTCATCAACAGAACGTGAGACTTATTTGAAGTGCCGAAAACGTTGTTTGCAGTAATTTATGCTGATAGCTAGTACAGACCTCTATTGCTTGAGAGTAGGAAGATGGTCTACCTCTGTAATATTTTGGACCAGGTACCAGCATGTCTATGATAATTGCCAATAAATTTCTATTAATTGGGGAAATAATGTGCCCAAGGCTTGTCCATGCTTTCTTATAGACTTGCAGCGGCACATTCAGTCATGGCAGCAGGAAGTTTTCTCAATAACCAACGATTTGCGAATAACTTGGCCAGAATCTTCTGCCTGGTCCTCTGGTGCTTAAGCTTGTCTTTTCCTGTAATTTGTCGGATGCAGCAAGTATAAACAAACCAGAAGGCTTGATCTTGCTGAGGCCCTTCATAACGAACATTTCCTTCGTGTCACATCGTATTCTGCGCCGCTTCATACAGATAAAGACTATGCCCCTTAGGCGTTCAGCCTATAATTTCCTGCGCGGGCCCTTAATCACTCCAGTCACCAGCTTTTGGACTATCCCCATGCATCTCAGGTAAGGTGCCATGGACGATAGAGGTTTCGCCATATGGGCGTCTTGTTTCTAGTGTCGATAGGTGAACAATAACCCCCGGCACCTCGATGCGGTGCCCATGCCTGCCAGCAGTATACTATTTGAGATCGTAATACTGCCGTATACAATGGAAGGGAAAACCTTGTTTTTGTGTTACATAACGTTCGCTTGAGGCGGAATAACTCCTGCCGCGCCTTTTTGGCAGAATGCGGCGACTGCGTTGAGGTTTTTATGGTATTTGTCATAATGATACCTAAATCTTGAGCTACGCAATAAGACCGCCATGTCAGAGTTCCGGCAGCAGTTTGCGCTGTAACCTCATCATTGTTGGAAGACAACGACCTTTCATTTACTGGCGTTTAGGGAAATTCTCCCGAGGAAGACCATCTCGTTACAGTGCAACTATCTTTTGACAACGTGCCTCGATCGCTCCTGGTTACTGGTTTTACATTTGCAAATATATGGCAAGGGATCTCGAGGAGCGGAGCAGAATAGTTGGTGTATAAACGCCACAATAGCGGGCCTAAAACAGAGCCTTAAGGAACACCGCTGTGAGCAGTAAACTCACTTGCGGAAGAGTCACCGATGCTAATTTGATAGGTTCGCATACGAAGAAATCCAGCTATTCAATTTAACACCTAGGAACGTATCCCAAACCATAATAAATGTTCAAGCAAGAAACAATTGTTGACGGAAGCAAAGGCCTTACTGAAGTCTAAATAACAAATTGCGACGGAGATGCCATCATCAAGCAGAGAGTTATGTCAGATAAAATGTACACCAGATTGTCAAGTAAGGACTTCCGCTCTAAGAACAAGTGCTGCTCCGCTCATACCAACTTACGGGAAACTACGTGCCTACAAACATGTTCTTGATATGCTTTTCTAAGCTATGCTAAGCTTTGCTAAGCTATGCTTTTCTAAGCAGCTAAGCTGGACGCTATTAAGGCTGACTTGTTTATAGTTTTCAAGGGCTGATGCAGAGCCCCTTTGTTAATTGCCTCAACGTCTTCCTCTTTCCTATCGCAGCAGCCAACCTTCCTAACTTGATAGGTTTTATAAATCCCAAACAGTATACTGAAGTATCGTAGCAAGCGGTTTGAGGATAGCAGGATGCAAATTATCAGCTTTAATCGGGTTCTGGGGTCTAATTTTGTCAGGACATCGATGGCATCGGATGCACTTAGTGGTGCGGTTGGCTTTATGATCACAACTTCTCGATGGGGCAGTGAGGATACGAGAATGCTGCTGACAACACGATATATCGTTAAAAAGTAACAACACCATAACTTATCCGCACCTGCTGTAGTGTGGCAATCGTGAGCCATGCGTAAGTAATCGCGCCTCTCACAAGTAAGCCTTTGATTGAACGTAACTGTAGTATATCTTCGGATTTGGTTTCGCTTTTTTGGCAAGCTTTAGCTCATAGCGGTATTTAGCATCTCGGCAGTTTGACTGCAACGTCCCGGGATTCTTTGTAGACTAGCTAAAGCTTAAACCCTCCTGTTTCCTGAAACTATTTTTAACTATACTTGCGCTTCACTATCGCCCGATCAATGCACCTAAGCCACTAGCGGGGCTCCTTTGGATACTTACTGCGGCGCAAAGGTGCAAAGCAACCCAGCAAATGAGCATACCCATCTTTGCTTACGCTCCAGTTTTGTTCTAAAATGGCTTGCTCTTGTCCAGGCGCCCAACTTATCTGTTTTACTCTACCCCGTACCCAACTTGGGTTTGCGCGACCGAGGTTTCTCACGAGTCGGGATCCCGCTGATAATCAATTGGTATTCATTGAAAAGGTGAAAACCCAATGGTCACTCTGACCTATGGAAGCCTATGCATGAACCTCTGAAAAGTGATCATGATTTGCTATTGCCTCTAAGTTTGAAGGAGAACAGCCAATGCATCTCAGTGCCAGGAAGTTGATATGTTGGGAAAAGACATGCACGTGTACCCATTCCACTAAAACTCCCTCCAAGCTATTTACAGTGCTACCGCATGTTCCTAGTCTGCATGCTGAAATTGCCAGTCACCAATGGTCACAACAATTCAAGCAGCTGCCTCTGGTTGATTGAGCAAGCTGCTAGGCTCCTTTTCCACCACTGGCATGGATAAGGGGCTACGGTACACACCGCTTAGTTGCTCCAGCCAGCGCTCCAATCACAAAGGCAAGCGACAACTTGTATTTGCGGGGTCTGCATGGAGAGGAGTGCCTCCTAACTGACACAGCGGCACGCACTAAGCAGAAGCACGTCTCCACTGACTGGATTCCCGGTCTATCTAATCTGTACGCCGAGCAACCAGTTAGTGACTCACAGACTGGTTCACGCACAGTAGGCGAGGTCACAGTGACCGCAAATACGTCAATCAAATTAGAACTCACTGTCAACTCTACCCATTTATTCCTTTTGCCAAAGCTGTTAGTATACCACAGTCTCAACTTCACTCCTTGTTCTTTCCTCTCTGGTACAGTTGTTCTGCGTATACAGTAGGGCGTAAATCAAGAGGGGATAACCCGGCACAATGGACTGAACCGTTTCCGAAATGTGTCCCAATTTTGTACGATGGATTATCAAACTGCATCCGAAAATGTTCCCCATGAAACAGCTTTCGGTCTTGATCCGGTCACTTATAACATGGTTGCAGAGTAACTCATCACACTATTATACACACAAATTCTACTTTGTCCAACCACCTAGTACTCCCATATTTTAAATGCTTAATGACGACGCAACGCGCGCTTAACGCAGTCATATTCGCCAAAAGTACTTATGTTAGAGGGACCTTTATTCCTATGTTAACAATGCTACTGAGCGATGCTCAGGAGTGCCACTAGAGCGTTCACTGACTCGCCATGTCCATCGACGTACCTCCAGTACAATGATGGTTTCCGTGCCTCCTGCCACTCCCGCACGAAAATTGGAGGCCAAAGATGGGTTTCCTTATTTTGTGTAACAGTTTAAATATGTCTGCTCGAGCAAATGGTGTCTTTACTAGACAACGCTTGTTATAGACGCATCGTCAGTTTAACATTCCTGCGATGCAGTATCATAATGGTTCAGACTAATTGCTAAGCCTTATAACCAATCTGTGCCAAATAGGGTGCCTGGCACATGTGTGGAGCTAAATGGCAGGTTACCATTATACCATGAAATCTAGCATGCCGAGCTGCTTGTCCAGAACCACCATCTCCGAGAGCTGGTCGATAAGGAAGGGCAAGGGCAGTATTGTCTAGTGCTTTGGTCCGCCAGCTTGAAGATAAAGGCCTTTACATTGCGTTTTATACCGGTGCCGCGTTTGCGTTTTCTTATTAACTTCGCGTATTCTGATCAAGTTTCGCTACATTCATTAACAGCGTGGTCTAATGTACGTAGCTGACAGTACATGAAGCAAGGCGTGAATTGATCCCGTTCCGAGGACTACCGTTTATCTAAAGCCAGAGGTGCTTAAGGGACTGAAGATCCATTAGACGAGCACAACAGTACCTACGTATTTACTGTATGGAGGAGTCGATATTTTCCACCGAGCTTGAGGACGTGTCCCTTGCTAACCCTAAATTAGGCGTTGGAGGAAAATAGTCATGTCCATGGAATAGTACCGTGCCGGTGTTTTGCGCCTTCAGATGAGCTTCAAATCCGCGGACGGGTTTAGGAATGCAAACCCAGCTGATAAACGAAGTGGACTTACAATGGTTTCTTCTCTATCGGTATCGTTGGGTCAGTCGCCTCAGCCGATGCCAGGGAGGGTCTGCTGCTGCGATTATGTTCCCACATCTACACGTGTATCTACTCGTCTATAACGTTAACCACATCGTATTCTCTGCCTCCCTTGCCCGTAGCTTCGAGCACTAACACTTTATCATTTGGGGCTGAGGCGAGTGTGGGTAGCTAAGGGATCGGCAGGGACTAAAGCGGCCTGGAGTATATTCTGTCCTACACCGTCGTAGCACAACGGTATCAGTACACGTAGCAGACTGAACAGCTAGAGGACGACCGTCCCGTTCGTTACTAATGCATATGTTTCATCACATGACGTATTGTTTGCCTATTAATGAAAATTGATTTATTGGGATGCATTTTAAGCAGAAGTAACTTGGCAAACCGGTGTTGTGTAATTGACTTTTTAGGACACTTTTTTCTAGAGCCTCGGTTTTGTAAGGTTAGTCGCTGCAGCCGTATTCCTGTGACTTCTGTTTAAACCACCTCATCAACCACAAGGTTAGAAAAGTAAAGCTAGTTAAAACAAATTAATAAATAAAGCTTGTAGTCTCGACCAAAGGTGGCACGCTTTTACAGGCATGATCATTTGGACCTAAAAATGTGTGATCAAGAATGTGCAAACAGCCGATAAGTTTTCCATAACAGCGTAGGTTTTTGTTGCGGGGTATGTACGTGTGTGTATGTTTTTGTATAGTTTATGCTTGGAAGTATGCTGCATCAATCTTGAATGTTTGATATCATCAGCAATTTGAGAGTAGAAGATTGGTGCCAGTGGTTTGGAAAGGAGATTTGCATGTCCACGGGGCAGTAAGTTTCTTTTTTGGCGAGTCACGACCGCCACGTCATAGCATTGGTAAGCAGGTATTTGTGACCTTTTCTAGGGAGAAAGCTTACCAGCCGCAAACCCACCACTTCCTGGAACACTACCGCCGAACAGTTTGCTGGAAGCGGTTAAACCCGAACCATCCAGCTGGCAGCACAAGGTGGTTGTTGGGCTAGCCAGCTAGCCAGCCAAGTGAAGCGCAACCTGCTTTAGCTCCGAAAATGCGCTTTCGCCGTCCGCTGCTAAGCGCTATAAGGGTAAGAGGATTGGTAGAAGTTATTATTTGTGGTCCTTTGTTCAGTGCGGTCATCATATAGCGTTACCACCGGCTGTGAATATGACATTATATGCTGATCTACTGCTACACGAATCATGCCAGGTTCAATCTGCACTGGTAAGTCAGCGCTGTATGACAGGGAACAGATCGCAGGTGTTACAACGGAGGTATCAAAGTCAGACACCGCGGCTTACGCTTCCAACTGTCTCCTAGCGAAGTGGCGACATGAGGAAAGGCTGACGGAGCTGATTTCAAAGGCATTTGTACGTTGTATTTAACATTGTAACAGATGTAGGTAACCCATGTGTCGGTTGTGCAGGGATAAGGTGCAACTAGTATGCCGCTATACCATGGAGTGGTTAACGCTAAGCTCAGTTGTGCGGAGGTAAACCACTCTGTTGCTAGGGGTCGTGTACATGGTATGTTTACATCCAGAAATCCCTAACAGTTAAAGGGGCATCATTTGGCGACTCTTGGTTGATGAGGCCTCGGATGCTGACATTATACTGCACACCAAATCGTTGCTGCTTTCCTCATAACCCAAGGGTCTGTCAGGCGCGTAAAGTAAAGACTTTCATATCCTCGAGCTCAGCCCACTACAACATGGGTTACATGTTTGGCCTCAGATGTTGAAAATTGCTGAGGTGGCATGAACACTTAGGCACCGACTTGGTTGGATACCAACTCAATTTATTTTACTTTAGGCGTATTTATATAAACTACTTCTATTTACCCTGCAACTTATATTTTTAGGTTTGTGATGTTCTCCTGTGCATGGCACAGCCCAATAACTTTGCTGGCCAGCCGTATGAAGCGTCGCCTGGGCGGGTTTGTTGGTTGGAAACTCCTGCAGCGTGTGCCGCGCGATTGTCTTGTGGCAACGGTTATGGTACATATTAGATAAGAACTGCGTCGCAGCCTGAGGTCTCCATGCAAATATGGTACGTAGGCAGTGCAGGTTTACGGAACTGCCGCGTTGAAACGCCTAGGGATGGTTCGCTCTTCGTCGCCTTTTGGATGATTTGCAGGGACTAACCGTACACGGGATAACCTCCTAGTTTGCCAGCTCATGGTACACGACGCTTCTCAGGTTCGCTTAAAGGGCTTATAGAAACTTTTGGGTGTCTTATTGAGTGAGGACCTGGACGTGTTCTATCAGGACAGCATCTAGTTAGTACCAACCATTCATGCCAGCAAGGCTACCACCACAGACCAGCTCACAGGAATGTGACCTTGGTGTGCTCGTACAGAACGACCTCAACTATTCAAAACAGGCTCAGATAGCTGCAAAACGTGGCAGCCAGCTCGTCGGCATGCTGCAAAGTACGTTCGGGAGATTCGACCCATAATCTTCCCAATGATGCACAATTCCTACGTGCGTCCGCACCTTGAATACGCTACCCAAGCTTGGCAACCTTGGTTGAAGCGTGACCTAGAGGCGTACGTGGCAACCCAACGAACAGCAACAAAGAGGGTTAAGGGGCGCACGCTATCACTCTTACCACCGAAGGCTGAAGTTGCTGGTAAATTTAGCGGTCGCTATCGTAGGCTGCTCGGCGCCCTCATATTAGCGTATCAGATTTTGCATGACTCCAATCACGTATGCGCCACCTGCTGAAACTTAGCCACAATAAGTAGCTCAGGGGTAACTGCTAAAAATTGAAGGAACAATCTGGCCGTCAAGCGTGTCGACGTAATTACCTAACCCTTCGGGTTTGCCAACTCTGGAATGCACTCCCAGACGCAGTTGTATCCTCCCCTACCATGGAAGTTTTTACAGACTGATTGGGTGTTACTTTTAGCTCCAAGTATTTTGTTGCCTATACTCCTCTATTGTGGATTACGTCAAACATGCTTTTCTACAGGATTTAAATAAATAAATAAATAAATTTTTATTCTCGACAATGCGAGGCACACCTTTACAGGCATGATCATATTTAGCCAACATAGTGTGAACAAATTGTACAAAAGTACATGTTTGGCATAACAGCGTATGCAAGTATATGGGTGTATATACGTATGTAATTGTGTAGAAATGTAGCTTGTGTTCTTGAATGCGCCGCAGAAATTTTGACTGTTTGTTAATTTCGGGAATGTGAGAATAAGCGATCGATTTTCGTGGGTTGGATAGCATTTTCCGAATTTCTACGGGCCAGTGACTTTAGTTTGTGGCGAGTCGCATCCGCCACGTCGCAGTGTTCTTAAGCAGAAATTTGTGGCTTTTTATAGGGAGAACGCTAGCCAGGCGAAAATCCACCACGTCCTGGAACACTGCCGCCGAACCGTTTGCTGGAACGGGTTAAACCCGAACCACCCAGCTGGCACCACGAGGAGGTTGTTCGGCTAGCCAGCCAAATGGACAAAGTGAGCGACGACATTTTACATTTCTCACGCTGTATATCAACGACCACTGCACCCAGGCATATTTATGAAGGTTTACGCTCGATTGTTTTAAATGTACACTGGTTTTATTTATCAAAGTAGATGACCCACTTATACACCGAGTTCATCGTGTTCACCCCAACCATCCTACGAGACGTGTCCAGTACTTGCCTCTATCGTGTGCTAAATCGTTGTTCATGGTTCCTTGTTCATACTCAGGGATACAATATATATACAATATATGCTAGCTGGCCAAACAATATTCATTGCTGCCACCTAAATGATTTGGTTTAATCCCATTCCAGCCAGTAGTTTGGCTGCTGTGTCCCGGGACCTGGTGGTTTGCGCGTAACAAGAGTTCTCCCTATAAAAACCATAAATGAATACGCAACCACACGGTGAAGCGGAGGATATAACCAGCCAGTAAATAAAATCACTGGCTTGCTTTACTGGAGCAACTAACACGTTTTGCGTACTTTAACCAATTCAAATATTTAAGCAGATCTCTTCCGATATGGGCGAATTCGCCGAACCAACACACAGGTTTACAGTAATAGCAACAACGTTACTCAATGCGATGAGTTACACATGCACCGAGGTACATAATACACATACACATATATATGTCCAGCAGGTGCTGGTTAGCTTAACATTTCTGTACCGGTACAGATGATACGCGTGTGTATAACTATGATCGTGCCTTTGAAGTAGTCTCGCACAGTTGAGAATATATCACTTTTATTTTTCAATTGTTGTAAAAGCGCGTCCACATGGAGCACTGTTTCCAAAATATAAATACCACATTCTTCATTATATGAAAGGCCGTACTCCCCCAAATTAGTATTGTGAAACAGAGTTATTTGTGCGAATATGCGTATTAGCCTGCCGGAAAACGACAGCGTGACTGTGAAAAGCACCGGGCTCAAAGCATATGCGTCCAGTTGCATAAGTAATATCGCCATAGCTCACCCGATGCACGACACTGTCTGGTTGTGAACACCCTATGTTAACACTGAATAGGAGCACGGTGAAGTCCTTAGATGATTTCGTGACACGTTTTTGCTAGTTCTGCCATTGTAGGCTCAATCTCGGAGGAATTGTACTTATGGAACATTTTTGACCATTCCTGATACGATGTGCCTGGCTGCTTTCAATAACCAACGTTTGGATGCTTAGTTAGGCCGACGACACAAACGCCTCGAATAAATCAGCGGGATGCAGAAATATTTGAATACATACCTCTGAGTCAAGGAAAACGAGCACGACTGCCGGCATGTCGCAAGCAACATCTGCATGGGCTGACTGCTGCGACCTAACGGCAGCCCAGTTTATACGCATGCAGGGCGAGATGTTTGTCTTGTCAAGTAGCAAGGGAAACGTCAGTGAAGTGTGTGCTGTTGGGTGTGCCGTTTATAGTGGATCTTCCCACCATACGCCATAAGATTTGTGGCGCTGGTACTACTGTGTTGGTAAACATTCAGGAGATTCGGTAAAGAAATGAATCGAAAAGGACTGATGCTAGGCTATCAAAGGGCCAAATTTACGTACTTTGTTACAAACATGCAACGACAAATGACCCTAAAAGCAAGAACCTTCTCACCGTGGACAACCGCATACAGGCACCGAGTTTCCTACATGCGTCATCCGAAGAACAATAAGTACTGTGCTAACCCTGAGCAGTTGCATACCGTATAGCTACAAACGAAAATGTTTGACAAATTGTTTCTCTCTCAGTGTTGGCTTGCTTGAGTAATCCTTGTATTATTATGATAGATCCATGGTAAAGAGAAAACTGCCGAAATTCTGCCGCTTTCCATCTATCCGCATCAACCAGCGTGCGGCCTTTCCTGGCCCAATCTAGGATGGGGCATATGCTGAGGGAGGTTGAGTGATTGTAAAAATTTGCTTTAAGGGCATTTAGACTTGTCCAGCTGTCGTGTAATATTGCCACAACTTTAGTAGCAGTTTCATTACACCCAGGTATAACGTGAGAGTGTAAGCTGACATGAAACCAGCAACTATGTCAATATTCAATGCTTTAAAGTTGAAGCAGCAAAGTAATGCACTGCTTTTCAGCCTTTTCTAAAGTCCTGTTCCCGGTGTAAACCGCAGAATCAGTAGACTTGCCCGTACTGTCCAGCAATAAGCGATGGAGCAAATTTCTTACTCACGTTCTAGCATAGAGAGCAGGAAAAGTACCTTTAGTGTTGCTTCACTGGCCGCAAAAAGCCTTATTCAGTGCATCCGCAACAACGTAGTTTAGAGTCACGGTAGTTTCTTCATGCACAGAGTCCACAGTCTCAAGCTTTATAGCAATACTCACTAAATTAATTGGGGCTGCGAAAACTCACCAAACGCCGAGGGTTCGGTGGGTCCACAGAAAGCGCCAACCAAAAACTGTGCAAAATCATTGTGCTACGCTTATGACAATGAGTCGGAACTGCAAATGCTACGCACCAAGTAGAGCCATGTCACTGATATGCACCTATCATACCAAACCCGTCAGGAGTTCAAGTATACAGTTTTTGAATGTAACCTGAAGGCCAGCTTCTGGACCGAAGTGTACATAACGCCCAAATCTCTTTGAATTGTTGGGGACGCATGTACCGTACGCATAAAGTTAGAAGTATTTTTGACAACCGAATTTAGAAATCTGACGTTACGCAGCAAGATGTTGTCATGCATTACCGACAGGTTTTGCCTGCAATGATGCGTAACGTAAGGCTTCCTCCTAAGTTGATTTTTGCAATGGCAACACGGCTGGGTGTATAACTGCACGTGTAATTTAAAGACAGTTTACCTGAGTTCTTCAAGGCCAGAGGGAATCGTAGGAGACATTACAGCCCTCGCATTCACCGCTAGCTGAAGCGATGGGCATGGCGTTAAGTGGATAGGACACAACTTCCGTGGGAGGAACCGTGGGCACACGGTTGTGCAAGGGGGCATGGTTGGATGCATCAGCTGATTCTAGACGAAGGTACATTAGCAGCAGTCTAAACAGATGGAGCACACAGATTGTATTGCTCCAAGTCTGCTTTTTAGCCCTGCGAATTAGACGGTAAACACTGCTCTTAGAGCTACTGATTTTGACCACTCGTTTGTCTTCCGTTTATGGAAGGAAGCAACACTATCGATTTCAATAAGCTTTCGAGCATCCTAAGGTACAACATAATGGATGCTAGTTTGTGCAATAAAAAGTGCGATTGTCATTATGATAAAAAATATTTCCCTATATAAATATTGATTATACATGCTTGGATGGGTGTCTATAACTAAACTTGTTTATCGTATGCCAAGCATTGCCAATGACCAAAATAGTTAGGCAATAGGTCGGTCGAGTCATAGGCGTTGCCAGCAGGGAAGATTAGGTTTATATTGGGCAAGGTCAATAGAAGAATCAAGTGATCGCTCTATTTTAATGGCATGGCTGATCCACGACATATTCTTGCGGATTCATCGGTCTTTGTGTTCGCTGTCACCTGACTTTGTAAGTGACTTTACCCACGCCTTGCTAGCCTCCATGTTTGTCCACATTTTCAATGCGTTATTACCATTCTACTAGCTTTTGGCAACCTTAAATTCAAACCGCGAACTTCTAAGCGGTGCGTAACAGAGCCTTGGCCTCGCCTTGTACGGTTATTGCGACTGACAATGTTTAGGTAGCTTGGGAAAAATTGGACTCTTAACAACTCCGTGTATCTACACCTTATGTCCAGCTGTTTATATATGGAAGTGAAGCGATTTCCTGGAGAAGAGTCATTTGACTAGGTGGTCTAAACGCTGGCGAGGTATCGAGCAGCACTGCCGCCCAGTACGGTTGATAGGTGCCGGTTGCCACGGAATTAACGCAAGCTATAGCTTTAGTTGGGCTTGATTCAGCTTGAGAAGGGTTTAGCCGACACCGCCTTAAATAGCACAAATAATTTTTCGCATACGTTGCGCGCCATTGTTGTGTATGCTAGCCAAACCAGCGTTGCTCTGAGTGAACGGAACCCAGGTATAATCTACTGTTCCACATTTTATAGAGACTATATATTTGATTTATATATGTTAAAATGTGACAGCGCGTATCCCTGGTGAACCATACCCATGCGCTGTAGCCTGTGAAACAAACAGGCCGTGAACAGAACTAGTTTTAACTGTTCTTATGGGCACCTGTATGAACGAAGTTAGTGCGACTGTGCCCTCCGATCGCTATGGAAGTCTGCGTCATACGCTGTTCATAATAAGCTGCTGCGTGACTTTGCAGCGGAACCCTGTGGAACGTTAAAAGGCATGTTTCTGTGACCGCAGCTACGGCATGTCTACCGAAGGAGCGGGGGCTGTGGTGTGCCCCAAATGAAGGGCGCGAACAAAGACCTTCCGGCTAATTATATGCAGTCAACCTGACGAGCGTGGTGGGTGACTACTTGAACCATTAGGCTAATTGGAATAAATTTACTATGCTATTGTCATACAACATGGAGTTGGCAAATGAGTTCAATGCGTAACGAGCTTACTGGAGGCCCTTGAGAGCCGACCTGAAGTCATAAACAATGAAAGTGAAGTGGACGTGCTTTTTGCTGACTTTGTTTAGGCCTGCGCTATATTTGCGGCTGTCACTAATTTTGAGGTCTAAGGCATTATCCGGTCACGCCCTTCAATAAGTATTAGCTTTGCTAGATTGACAGGAAAAGTATGTACATATAAGTAGCTGTGTTTAATTTCGTCAAGCTGTCTTTATCGGCACACTGCAGGGCTCCAGCCTGAGGCTGCTGCTGTTTGCAGCTTAGGTCCTAAATTGCCTTAGGAGGTCAAAGTTCAACCGCATTTATTTTCTTATGACCAAGTGCCCTAGAATACCGCGGCCGTCATTGGAGGTCCCGGGACTGTTCGAGGGCTCTGAATAGACTGGGGAATGGTGCGACCTGTAGACATTGCCTATGAAGGAAAACAAATATTCAGCGTTAGGTATCGTAGCGTATGATTCCACTGAAATACCTCCGGGCACTTAACGCGTTGATCTAAACAACCTTCACTGTGCAACTTCACTGTAGACAACAAAAAACGCAGCTAGCAACTAAATAAACTGACAAATAATTAATTGCTTGTCTGAAGGAGGCCTGCCCAGGAATGCGCGATCAAGGAACGGCACGGTGTACAAAGACTAGTAACACAAGTTGAGTAGGAAATGATAACTGTAACAAGATAATCAGTAACTTTTAGCCACAAAATGAAAACGTGTGCGAACTCATTGGACCACATGACGAATTTGTTGGCTGGAACGAGTTAGATAATATTGGTCATCCCTTCATGATGGACGGGAAAGTCCAACACCTGGAAGGGCGGAATGCAGTTTAAAGGACGATGTGTTGGGAGACATCCATAGTGGTAACAGGTAAATAGAACCTAAATGTAGTAATATGCATTGAAATAGTGATGAACTAGAAAAAGGAAATTGCATGTTAAATAAGGGGCTTTACTGGTGAGATTGATTGGTGCCGTTGTTGATTATGGTCATTGTCGAGTTGAAAAGGGCTGTTAAAAATAAAAGTGAAGAGTAATGGCTTAAATGCATCTGCAAATTGTTTTACATTACTACACTGCAGAATAGCCAAATTTTAAGAAGAACAAGACGTACGGAAGAGTTACGCTTGGAAAACCCACATTTCACATGTTGGCTTTGCTTAGTGAAAAGCGATGGTTGAAATCTTAAACTGAAATACGTTTGTAAAACGGCTGCATGCTATATCACTGGAATTACCCGTGGTTTCGAAATCAGATGTGAGTGCAGATTAGTCATGTGCAAAAAGTAACGAGGACGGTTACATGAATGGGATAAAAAGTGTACACCTTAATAAGCTAAAAGTTCGTATAACTAGTTGCATGGAATCTTAAATGACCTCAAAAAGGGCGCAACTGCGCTAGGAACTCGAATACGCGGGCTGCGATAAGCAAGGTCCATTTCATACCAACAAAGCAGCAGCTTCCAGCCAGTCAAAGGCAGCGTACTGCTGCGTCAAAGTAAATAAGGGTCCGACATGGTAATGCTTTCCTCCCACAAATGAACCCTTGTGTCAACTTTTCGGTCCTACATTTGCTCGTAAAAGTCCACTTTGCCTTGTCTTTCCCCTTATGCGTGCGTTGGGTTACCTGAATCAGGTAATCGTGAGCCAGTTTATTTTCAAACTTCATGTGCTTCTTAAGGGGCCTGGATTCGCGAGAACTTCTGTATTTATTCGTTGCGCGTTGCGGACACGATACCTTAACCGAATACCTATCTTTACTAGGACCATTGCTACAGCATGTGCAAGTTCGTGGCTAATCTAGCGCGTTTAACGAAGGAACCAAAGTTAATATAATTGCAGCGGTACAGCCTTCAAATAATGACGGACGGGTACGTCGACATAAACGTGTGGTAGAGCGGCAATTCAAACTTCGTCTGCGCTAACCGACAAACTTTGTAATTCTTCTGTTGACACTTCCTCATTGGCAAATCTTAACTAAAGGACAAGGTCGTTGTCGGCAACAGTGAATTTATATACAACGCCGGCGATTGAGTTACGCTTGCTTCCTTGTATAGGCGGGGTGTGAATGGCTTAAACTTTTACCCGCTTGCTAGGAGGATGCGTTGAAGTTCCGGCTGCTTCTGCGTAAAATGGGGACTTTGAAGCATAAACGCTTTAAAAGGTCATGCCAAAGAACTTACGAGCATTTACCCTCTAACTAACGGCCTGAACGTTGTCGCATGCATGCGAGAGGTACACCAAGTTCAGTACCCGATTTAAATGTTTGCAGCTAGCCAAGCGGGATACCAGCGACTTCATCAGGCACGGAGGCGTGGTCAATCGTTAACGTGATCATTTTCAGTGTTGTTCGCTTACAGAGGTCAAAGAAAATAAACAACTAAATAAAGCTATTTTTCTAGCTTGGCTAGCAGCTGTGCCCTCGGGGGTAAGAGCACAATCTACAGTAACCACCTACGCTTGCATGGGTAATACTGGAGTTAAGTTTATATACTTCTTGAGTGAGCATACTTCACTAAGACCGTAGGAACCGTCTCGCAACCATAGTTATTATAACTGCATTGGTCATTTTCGGTAAATTATGGTGGGATCATAGGAAGAGAGAAGAAAAGTAATGCCATCAGAAATCTCAAAATAGAGCTTTGTAATGACCACATAAAATGTAAATGGAAAATTTTACGCTAAATATTTGAAAGCGGACGGAACTTCTGTGTAATTAGCTGGGAATCATAACAGTAGAATGTAACAAATATATCTGATTAATGAATGGCCTTGAGTGCCAAACTCGGGGCATTAATCGCACCGAAAATTAAAAATTATTTGTAGTCTGTATTGCCAAATTTAAAAACTTGATATCTTAGAACAAAGCTTCATCGCTGTACACCGTAAGAACAAATTTATCACATTACTTACAGTAGGCACCGAGTTCTGGGGCGACTGCGAATACTGTAGTCAAAAATCTTGCTACTAATGCCGTATAACTTCAAGCATATACAGTGAATAAAGCAAAAAATATAACAAGTGGCTCATGGCTATAGGCTCTCAATAGGGCTGCGTATCTAGAAATTTACCATTTATCGCCCAAGTCGCAGTACTTAAGATGCCGGACGCAGTGGCCGCAAAAAAGACTCTTCAAGCGTAGGTAATAAAACTGGGACTAATAGGTGAAAACTATACAAGTGCTCGTAAAGCACTAAAATATACCTTTCCTGCGCGAAATTACCAGACTCTTTGGGAACAGCCGGTAGTCCAAAGTCCTCTGTGTGCCGTTTTCAGAGGCTAGTTGGTGCAAGAAACCACTACACGAGTAAAAGCTCCAAAATTGGTTAGCCTAAAGCGGTTATGGATGCTGTTCCGGGACTACATGAGTCCAGTTTATATGGATAAGCCAGGACTGCTTAGTGCCCACGACTCGATTAAGTCTGTAAACCCCATCAATTTATTAGAAAAATCCCGCATAATTTATCAATTTTAGCTCATTGTATGCAGCCCTATACATGGACCCTCACTTCCAATGGGCTACATACGTCTATCGTCAGGAATAATGGTGTGAACGCTCGAAAATTGCAAAATGCTTTTAGACGTGTAAGTCGCTAAAGCCTGTATGTGTATGGCCTCAAGAACTTGTTTTCTATGGTTAGGGTTTCCCAGACGTGAAGAATTATAGTGCTCTATGTGTTTGGACGCTTTACGGTGCAACGGTTTGCACTTTATGATCTTCCTCTCTCCAATTTTGTGGTTCAGTATGGGTGACGTTTATGCAAAACAAGGCTTTAATGTCACCTAAACTAACACGGCGGTGTATGATTTGGCCAGAGCTATTCTGGTTCACCAGACAGCATAAATGAATAATAGTATAAGTTAGCATCAGGAAATGGGACCTGGTTTTCCACCCACCTATACACATGACGCACGGTGGGCAATGGAACCAGTTAAAGGTAATGTTTGAACTGATGACCCAGATATGGCAAGAAATGTTTTGAAATAGCTGGTGTTCCGGCTAGCCAGGGTGACAGGGGTCTCCGGCACCTTGCTTGCTTTCGTGCCATTGGCAGCGAACATGAAATACTAAACGTTGGGGTGGCATGAATGACGGCCAAGCTTAGATCCAGTACATCATGCCGCCAGCCTACCGGTGTTTTCATTGGTGAATGGAAAGTGTATCGCACAGATAAAAGCCAATAGATAAGAGCCAAGAGAAGGTGACCTGGAGTGTAAAATATCTGTTTCAGGAGACTGTGCCTCAACTGACGGTGCACGTAGTAGTACGTGTGACTCAAAAGCTTTGTATCTAACTATTTTTGTCCCTTCCTTTGTGACTTAGGTGGTAACTATGTATACTTCCAATAACGGCGCTAGCGCGATACTAACGTTGTCAACGAGGATAACGGTCAGTGCTTGGGCTTCTTCTTCATTCTGCAGTCTTCACAAGCTGCCGATATCTGGACGCGCAATTTATCCAAGCTACAACTGGATAAACGTGCTAAATGCAGAATCTGGTCCAAGCGTGTCAAACGCTGCCGAACGTAAAGCGCGACTATACTATTAGCCAGAGCGCCACAGCATCTAGTGTGGTCCAGGCAGTCGCCTTTGCTTTCCAGCCAACTCGACCAAGCTAAGTGCTCACCCTAGGTGTGCCGATTCTTTTGTGCCTGTATTTCCACTGGGACTACGATTTCCTCCAGCACCGAGGCCAACGTTTTGACAACGTGGGCCCGTGGGATGGGTACTGCCGGCTTATACATCCCTAGGGGCCAAAACTAGGCTGGCCCCCAACCGTGGGCAAACGAAGTGGTCCCGACCCAGACGCAAACCCAAACTGGTCCGGTTGACAGCTCCCTGAGCTAGCTGGTCACCTTCCAGGTCAATGCTACGGATCGTAGACAATACGTTGACGGATTGGTAAACGAGCCATTCGTCCAATTGCAGTCGGACACTGCACGTGACTACAAGAAAACCTTCGGTGATCTCTGGCAATGGCTTGGTAAACCGCTATTCGAAACGAGCTCCTAATCCGCCCCCAGCGCCTGTGGTGTTGGGGTCAGCTAACTGGGCAGCCGCATGGCTCCGCCTCCTTTGGAGTCACTGGGTTCAACGAGAGCCGCTACATCGCAGTTGACAATTGACAAGTGACAATTGCAGCAAAAAGGTTTTGCTTTACAATTAACCATTTGGGTCGTTATAAATCAGTTGATACTAGTCCTACATACAATAAATTGAACAGTTTTCTTCCTTGCAGTAAGTCTAAACAAAAGCTGGTTGCGCAACTTCGGTTTATGACCGGCTAACGGAAGCGATCGTCCACATTCTGTTTCGTAGTAATGTAAGCTGATCATATGCAATGGATTATAAGCTCATTTGGTTCGGCTGCCGACAACCGCTAAAATGTACAGACCAAACTTAGCATATAAGCATCTATCGATTTTCTGCTTGTTTCGTTCCGGATCAGTACGTTCTTTTCTATACTTATTGCGCATTTCATGGGTTTTGGTGTGTGCTTTAGGTATTTTAGGCTGCGGCTAGCGGCCGTACCTTTAACCGGCATGTCGGTTGCATGGTTAATGCAACGCGGCCAGCGGCGGTAGACAATCCGATTAAGTGTAGCAACCTGTTTTGCTTATGCACTTTAACCTAATTAATGGTTGCATACAAGAGGCCACGCACACTATGGCATTTGTGTCGATTAGTAAGACCCTTTAGCTCTTGGCCTGATTGAGTGCAGTTCTTTAAATCAACTTGAACACGGCTTATGGCGCTGGCACGTGTGTTTTATCTGGTTGCCATAAATGTTGCAACTTGCATTGTCGGTGGTGCTGCAAATGGTTCATCTCGGAAGAAAACATAAATCGGTGAATTGTACCTGTTAAAATTTCCTTTCTGATATTCTAGGTATCTTAGCATGGCGATGTGGATTCCACATTCAGCAATTGACTTGAATTGGCTAGACACCAAATTCAGGGTAGCTTAAACAGGCGGTGAGTGTGGTAATGGTTTTGCGCGGCTGTGTGAGGATATTGAAATTGGTGGTAGGTTTAACGGGATGCTCAAAACGTGGTAGTGCATCAAATATTATAACCGTTGGCTCTGCGACGGCGCATGCAAAGCATCGGATAACTTTGAATGCTAAGTTTAATGGTAAATATCCTTAGGTTCTTTTGTCTGCGAGAGCTGTGAGCCAGAAGGTTAAGCATGTTGTTGAAGTCCAGCATTGTGATGGCTTGTTTTGCTTGTTGTTGAAACATCATTCCTTCGCAAAACGGACATAGCAGATAGGGGTCCAAGGCAGTTCTTAATAATAAAACTTTGCGGCGGTTTCCAACTTTTAGCGCGTTGGCAAAGAACAATACCTGGGACGACGTTAATTAAAAACTTTACAGTGAGGATGACAAACATAAGAGCAGTCAGAGCAAAATTATATCCCAAAAATTTTCACCTATTGCGCGTATTTTTGATATGTTCGATGCATCAGCTAGTAGAGTAAAATTGCTGTTCGATGAACTGCGTGTCACGTGAAGTATTATTGGCTGACCATCTAAACACTGTCATGCTCGTAGAGGGCCAAGGAAGATGAGCAGTGCAACAAACTACTCAATGGTCAGCACGGTGCGACCAGTAGGAAAGAATAAACAAGCTTCAGGTGAGATAGCTAATGGTGCTTGGGCATAGTTAAGGAACTCGACTCTACCTTAGAAAGGTATGAGCAAAGGTAAGGAAAGACAGAGCATAGAAGCAAATGTTGGTAGCTCAGGTTGTTCAGTTGGTGGTCTGAATGTTGGCTGAGCACGGCGGTTTTGCTGCAAATCTTTCGTTGCGTTTATGTAGTAGAGCGGCGCGGTACGAAGCGCCCGTGAGCGTGAGGGTTTCAGGCTGAGTTTGGATCGTTCGACAAGTATATGTCCAGCACAATCAAGCTCTGCTTCTTGCCTCGTAGCGTATGCGCGGGTGCCCCTTCGGTTGTCGTTGTCCAGTGCACTTGTCCGGTTTTCTGTTTCGTTAGCTTTAGACAGAGCATAACTAGGAACAGCTTGTTATAGACGAGCCACAGGTGTTGGATTATAAATAGACGCAAAGTAGTTCTTCAAATAGCATGTATATATTTACAATGAAGTTTTATCTGTGTGAAATAAAATCTGTTGCGCAAGAAATGCGTTACTGTTACTCTAGCGCGGCGTTAACTTTGCGGCAAAGCTTGTTGTAAGGGAAATAAAGCAACTTAATTCAATTATAACCTAGGTTCTGAGCGTGGGAGTGAAATGGGTAAGATCGCCACGACTCACAGCGTAAGCGTATCAATAAATTATAACGACTGCATAGTTGGTTGGAGGCGTACTGAATGAAAAGCGAATAGAAAAGAGATGGAGGCGCATTACGTTAATCAATGGAAAGAAAATTATAAACCAGGTGCGAGCAACCGAAGGTAAGAGCGCCACTGACTGTCTAGTTGCGCCGACTGCAAAGAATACTAACCACTGGTGTGTACCATCCCAAGGCTCCCATCTACGAAGACGGTACACACATGGCTTATCAGCTTGTAGTGAATAGCCAGTTAAGTTGCAGGCATTGCAGACGATCAAACTTAAGAAACTATTAACACATAAGACGCAAGAGCGCTGCTTTACGTAGGTTAAGTCTGCCGTCTTAGCTAGTCAAGAAACAGCTAAGGCGCTTAGTTGTGAAGTACCAGAAGTGACGTTGGGTGGTCTTTCAAAGCTAGGTGTCAAGTCATTGAGCCACTTAAAAGTTGAGTGAAGGTGTGTTAATCCGAGACTTGTGTGCTGCTTCAAGCAAGGTGGGTTCATCGTCCTAACTTGTCAGAGACTGCTAAGTAAAAGCGGTTGAGTATTGGAAACGTAGTGGTAAAACTGCGCACACTATTATTGCACAAGGTGGAATGCGTTGCAACGAGCCGTTTGAAACTGCCATGAACAAATGCTAGCCTAATTCGTTGCGTCGAGCTTGGTAAGTCGTTCATATTAGCTTCCTAAGCGAAGGCGGGTACACTTTGTTGAGCAGCGAAACGTCAGTCGTGCAAATGGGGTTCAGTCATTTGTTAAATGCATTGCGGCTATTAAAAGATAAGCAAGCATGGGCGACCTCCGACGGTAGTGCAAGACGTTGCGTTGAGCAGTCAGTCGCCTTAGCTTGTTAACCCAAGGAGGTTAAGATTGTGTTTAGTAGACTATCGATGTTCATGTAACATAAAATTCAAAGTTAGTAGTCTGAGGTATGCCGGCTAATAAAGTTAAATAAGTAAGACTACCTCCTAGTCTAGAGCGCTGCGTCGCGAGGGGTATGTCAGTCGTCCTTACATGCTTGGGGACAAGAAAATAGTTGCAGTATAGAAGAAAAAGCCACAAAGCTGGATCGCGCTAAATGTAAACGGCGCAATGCAGGACAACAAGCAACATGAAATCGACCTGAGCACATACAAGCCTTCAGCGCCTAGTAGCGCGGGGTAATTTAGTTGTTCTTGCTCGCTATTGGAAGTGAGCAAACAAGTACTTATTATTGATAAACTAATGAGAAAGCTGGACACTAGATTAAACAAACTCACAAGCGTTGTCTCAAGTAACATGAAAATTAACACAAACGCCTGCAAACAAAACAGCTGTCGTGCGGCTAAGACAGTCGTTTAGGCCGGCTAGGAAAAGGCGGTTAACGTATAACGGGTAGTGAAATACCATTGGTGAAGTTGGACTCCCATTTACAGCTATATATTAAGGATTACCCAACGAGTAAAAGGTAGGTAAGGATAGCGGGGAGCCTATGGTGCGCTGAATACTGAACAATGGTTCGAAGCAGCGAGTAAAGCATTCTCTGTAGAGCTGCATGATTCGTCGCTCTTGGACATATACTCCTTATTTATCGTTCCGCTCACTATATTTTGCCTCTGCAAAGTGTTTGTCTTGGAGTTCCTTGAATTCGGAAACTGTGTTCGCCTCTACTATGTTCTGCGACATGCCGTTCCATACACTCACCACTGTGCGTTCAAAACATAGATGGTGAGCGACACGCTTCAATTCCGGTGCCCTCGCTTGCAGCCTGGTGTGCGCAGATGAAGCAGTCGTCTCAACATGGGGTGATCACTCAGATGTGCTATCCGGTGCGACATGATGAGGTCAACCTTCAGCCGACGATAAGCTAAGGTGTACAGCCCTAGTTTCTTACATCGGTCTTCTTATAGCATGCATCATAAGTTGGGAATCAACCTTGTGGCTACACGCTTCACCCGTTCAAGCTTTTCTACCTCGCCCAGGGTGATGGGACAGCACGCAGGAGAGCCATACTGCAGCATTTGTCGCATTATCGAGACGAAGAGGCGAGTAGCAAGCTCTTCGCACCAAGTGCTGAAGCTTCGCCTGAACGCCCAAAGCATCCGAAGGCGGTTTTGGTACAGCCTATTCGTGTTGTCAATGGAATTAGGTCGCAGCGTGAGAGCACACCGAGGTCGCGCACGAAAGGCGCGGGATGCAATGGTTGACCAGCCACTGTGTACGTTCGGCTGTGCTCAAACTTACACAACCTCATAAATTGCGACTTGGCAGAATTGATCGGAAGGTTTACCTCAGCAGGCCATGTTGAGAGGCGGTCGAGGTCCTGCTGAAGTAAATCACAATCATTGAGTGTGCGGATTAATCTCTACACCTTCAAGTCAGCTGCGAACAACGCACAAATTGATTGGAGTAGCTGAGGCACATCGTTTACATGGATCAGAAACAATATTGGCCCCAGTACAGTGCCTTGGGGCACGCAGCTGCTCGGTGGATACCAGTCAGTTAGATGGTTGTCCACCTGGACCCTCCACTTTCGATCAGCAAGGAAATTTCTGATCCATTTGTGCAGCGAACCACCAACACCGCACATCCTCAGCCTGTCGAGGAGCACTGCGTGGTTAACCTTGTCCAAGGCCTTACTGAAGTCAATGTAAATGACATCGACCGATTGGCCCTGGTTCAGCATTTGTAATCATTCGTGCCTCGTCAACAGTAGGTTGGTGCTGCACGAGCGACCTTTCATGAAACCAGGCCGTGCGGAGGTCAACAAATTTTTTGCCTCGAGAAGCTGCAGAAGGCTCTTTTTCATGATCTTCTCGAGCGTCATTGCCAAAAGAGCGGGCAGGCAGATCGGCCGGTAGTTATCCACTTTGCTTGTGTTACCACCTTTCGGTATGGGCTTTACGAATGAGCATTTCCTATCGTCCGGTAACAGTCCAGTGGATAGGGTCCTGTTGAACACTTCACTATCAGAAGGCGCGATGATGGTCGACAGGGACTTGAGGGTCAGTGGGTGTATACCATTTGGCCCAACAGGCTTCATCCCGTCAAGATTTACTAGAAGCTTGCGTACATCCTCAATATTGCAGTCCAGGCTGTTAAGTTCGGCTGGGGCGGTATTCGTCGAACTCGTTACAGACACCTGTTCATTTGCAAATACGGAGGCGAAGTGAGCCGCTAACACGGACGCACGATTTGTACTCGAGGTTATGGGCTGTCTTTCCGAGTCTTCTAGCACTGCGACATTGGCTACAGGCCTCAGACGCCGCTTTACATATGCGAAGATCCGCTTGGGAGCAGTTTTTGCGGCGGTTGCAAGCTCCTCTTTGAAGCTTCTATGTTTTCTTGTTTTTGCGTTGTTGCAGCGATTTCGCTGGACCTTGTACGCATTTTAGTCCTCATCGGAGCCAGATAACACGAATTTGCTCCATAGTCAGGTGGCGGCTACGTACAGACAGAGAGTCCACCCACCGCGCTTACTGCTGTGTCATGGGCGTCTAACCTGGACTTCTCTTCGTAGAAACCGCTGGGCGTGTGTTGGATTACGCTATTCGCTCCGCTAATCGCCAGGACATTAATCCGCATGAGCCATGGAACTGACCCTGTGCTTGACCCGCTGCCTCTTGGGTGTATATTTCATCAAAGGCTTTGGCTGCGGACCCGAGTCCTTCTGCTCTTAGGTGTGGGCGCCTTATCAATAACCTAGTCCATCCACCTCGGTTGCTAGAAAGTGGTCAATGGCACGATTCCCGTAAAACCTAGCCGTGGGCGAAAACTGGCTTAAGGGTTATAAGCTCGCCGCACTTTTGGCGTATAGCACGAGGGTCACACATTGTCCCTGAAGGTTGGAGGGCACCCCTGGGTGCTTAATAGTTTGCTATTTCCCGCCTTAATCCAGACAGCTTCTGGTCAACTTGATGCAACCCCGCCGAAACCCACCTGCATTCGACGTTGGTCGCAAAAGCGCGTGTCCTACTAAGGTCACAACACCCATGTGAATTGTGAAAGTACTTTAAGGGCTGCCGGTGACAAACCTCAGGTAGACCACAATCTCTCTCTACAAGCACATTCCCTCAGTGAGTCTGTTACCCAGTGCTTTGTGAGCGGCTATTGAACCGAAGGCTCCTGGTGGAGTCCCACAAGCAAACCTCGGATGCACAACCGCTACCTCGCGTGCGACTGCTCAGCAATGCAATCGTATGTCTGAGAGCAAAGCACTCAGCATTGGCTGCTGGAGCGTGCGAACACTACTGGATTGGAACTCGAATGAGCGCCCTGAGCGACGCACTGCACTGGTTGCAATGGAATTGGCGTGGTAAAAGTTCGGCATTACGGCGCTCAGTGAGACACAGCTCACGGAGCAAAGTAAGTTGCATATAGCAGATGCTGACTACACGTGCTACTGGGTGGGCAACACTACCTTAGCACCGCGTGAATCTGGGGTCAGCTTTGTAACATCCGACTGCGCAATTGGACAGATGGTGGGTTGCAAACGGGTATCAGCACGCGACTGACGATTGTTCAACTACAACTACCACTTTATGAGCACTATGGTCCGACCGTGTGTTATCCTGATGACACGCGTGACCAATTCTACATTCAGCTATCCTCCGGGATACGGTCTATACCAAGGAGCAAGTCTATTTCTGCTGGGTGATTTCAGCGAGCGCGTTGGCGTGAAGCATCGGTGTGGACAGATGTCATCGGTACGCATAGCATTAGTTCAGCAAATGCGAACGGTGACAGGCAGTTCTCACTGTGTGCCACATGCAGCCTGACAATCACGAACGCGCGGTTTGCAGTAAGTGCGATTGACATAGCAACTTGGACACACTCACGGAGTGGTCACGCTCCACTGCTAAATTATGTCATTGCACGTCAGCGTGATATGGCTGAGGTGTGCGTGAAACGTGTACTGCGTGGAGCTGAGTGTGGCAGGGAGCACAAACTAGTGCGGAACAAGCTGCCCAACTAGTTATCTTAAGCTGTGTATTACCCTTCCACCAAGCTTCGTTGTAAATGCAACCTGCTCTCCCTGGGTACTGTGTAGAAGCATATTGAACTGAAGGCGATAGCTGCACGCCTGCGTGATATCGGAAAAGAATGCAGCATTTGCGGCACATGTGGCAGACGGAAAGACGTGGAAGTTTGGCAGCCTTCAGCGACGACTGACCTGAGAGCTCCGTTGCGCTAAAATATATGTTGGACGGAGTAGGCGAAGCCGATGGATTGCTACGCTAAACGCCGTCACCACAAAGAATTCTTTGACTTCTTGAAATTGAAGTCGCGTCCACTGAGGACATTGGCCGCTGGTAGTTCAGGCGGTACCTGTACACAGACTACAGACCTAATGCAGACCTGGCGGAAACACTTTGAATTTCTCTTGAACAACTGTTCCGGGATCGATTGGCCTACTTTGAACTTCCTGAAACAACACAAAGTAAAAGGGTCCGCTGGACGCGCCAATACTAGATGGGACTTAGGAAGCACTTGCACAGCTGCGAAACGTCACGTGTGCCGATGCCTAAGAGGTTCCGCCTTAAGTATTGAAACCTGGTTTTTCTGCTTGGTTCTCGCGCTGCATCACTTGGTGCAACGCGTGCAACTTGAGGTGCAGATGCCTCCTGAGCTGAAGGATGCCGTTGTGCTACTACTGTACAAGGGAAAATAGAACAAGCAATGTTGCCTCAATTATTTGCCATCAGGTGGTTTAGTATGGTTAGTTAGGTTGGTTGCACGATTCCTGAAGGTTCAATTATCCACAACGTAAAACCTGACTGTCTTAGCTCCTGTCCTGTCTAATACTTATCATCATACAACGATGCCTTGTTCTTTCGATACTGCTCGTGCTTCCGGCCTTCGTGTGAAGCATCGTATAGCTGGTGTGTTGCTAAAAACCGTCGTTTTGGAGCCAGAACCCTTGTCTGTGAGACAACTATCCGTAGGTTGCTGTTTGTGGACAAATTGCGTTGTTTGCACACAGCGTGGATGAGTTGCATCACATGACTAATTCTCTGGCTTCGACAGCTTCCAACTTCGGGCTCACCATCAACACAAGTAAAGCTGTCTGCCTCTTTTAGCCATCATCGGATGGCAATCTACAATGGTACCGCGAACCAGCATTGGCGATGAAGTGTTGGAAAACACGTCCTGCCTCTGCTACCTTGGAAGCGCGTGGCTAACTAACCAGCAGCTACACCGTGAGCTTTGTGTTCGCATCTCGAATTTAGTGGCGACTTTCGAGAAGCCAGCGTACCGTGTATAACACAAACACCCGCTTGCCGTTGGCACAAAATTGATGGTGCTCAACTCCGCGGTGCTGTCTGTTCTTCGACACAGTAGCGAAACCCAAACAAAATACCAGCGGGAGGTGCGCTACCACGAACAATTCCATCAACCGTCTTTGCGACGGATTTTGCGCATTGGTTGGTGCGATAGAGTTGCGGACACGGAATAGTGGCGCCGAAGTGGTTGGTATTCAGTGAGCGGCACAATTTCGCTAAGACACCTTAGGTGCCTAAGTCATGAGTGGCGTAATGATTCGACGCAGATACCGAAGCAGCTATTATATGAGCAACCGAGTTTAAGGAAGCGGCATGTAGGGAATCCGGTTTTGTTACATTGAACATGATCAAAGTGAGCATATTACCTTCTAATCGTGCTTGCAGGTGCTTGAAATCAAATGCAGTTGCTCGGCGTGTATGGCACCATCAGATCACAAAGGCCTTTGCCAAAGTGTAAAAGAACTCCTTCGTGCATGTAGAGAAAGAGGCGGTAGTTGGGTAAGCAGCAGGCGCTGACGAGTTTTAGTCCACCAGCAGCGAGCGCGTGGGGCTGAAGCAAATGGAGTCGTGAGTGCCTGAGTGGGACAGGCCTAGTGAGCCATGATCAAAGTCACTCGGGACTAACACAGAAACGACGACGCGTATTGATGACAAGGTAAGCAGAACGGACGTTTTGTGTGCTTGCATACTTAGCCACTTTATTTCAGGTGGTTGGTTTGCCTTAATGTCCTACTGCTATTTATCTTATAATAAAGTGTGCCTTAACTATCTTTATCAACTTGCACAGTTCATCAAACTAACATAGTTAACTTCCATAAGCTTTTCACGGTTGTGGCAGTTGCATAAATATATTATTTGACGTCTTGAACTTATCGCGGATTTCTTCGAAACCAATTTATTCCATAGGCATATTTACTAGAGTTATGTCACATTAACTTTTGCATTATTTGAATACTCTTATTTCTTTTCGTTGTTTACATTCTTTACCTGTTGCTTGACATCCCCGGTGTGGCTTCGCGTGATGTGAATGTTGACCAGGTGCCTACCTGTATATTACCCACTACCTCGTCCATACTGGCCGCAGGCAGTTGGTGGTTGCAAGGCAGGACGGTTTGCACCCTCCTTGCGGCCGCGATAAACTTAAACAGTGGCTCCATGCACTCAGTGTGGAACAAGCTACGGTGCAACCACCGGCTGTTTTGCGCTTGGTTCCCAAATACAGCGTACTTGTGTTTGCCTGTAAAGGAGTGTATATTAGCTGCGTCCATGAAACGTGGCTCCCATTCACATGCCTCTTGGTCTTATTCCTTTGGGTTTAAACTTGAAATAAATGTGCGAATAGAGCTGCGGGTAGTGAAGCACAAGTTAATCGTGGTCCCTCTGTAAGCACAGGCGTCTTGCGGCTGACCACAGTGGCAAGCAACGATGGAACCGGGTGCCGCCAACCATGGATGAATACATGAGTCGCTAGGGAGTTGTGTTGCACGTTGTTAGTATGTCGTCCTGGCTAGCTATGGGTTAGATGGAACAGGTTTAGTGGAAAGATAACATTGAAGCTGGACTCCGACTACTGGTAAATCTGAGTTTTAACGGTTCACATATATGAACTCATGAAGATATTCGAGGATAAGTCGCTGCGTCGCGTGTGGTATACCTGCCTTCCTATCACGAAAACAAGAAGCTTGACGGTGCTAGTGTAATGAAGAACGTTTTGTGGAGCTGAACGCTCGTCAATGTAAACGGTAAATCGCGTTGCAGGGATTTGCATAAAATTTAACTTGGACACGAGCGACCCTATAGCGCTGTGTCGCGCAGGGTATCTGAGCCGTGTTAGCTTGGTAGGAAAGATATGGTGCAGCTTGAATAGGAAAGCCGGTATTTTGCATAGGCGCCAATTTCTAGCAGTTTCTAAGCTGCTACGGCGCTACAAATGTAAGCAAACATGAGTAAATACGTGGCTACAGCGATGCGTCCTAAAAGGTAAGTCAGTCGGCTTAACTTACTAGAAGAATTGAACCAAAGCAGTTTTCAGTGCAAAGGCAGTAATAATGCTAGGGCTCGCTCGAACTTATTTGTAAAAAACGGCACAGGTTTTCAAAGTTAAGTAAATGGGGTGGGTTCGAGACTGTCTGTGCTTGGTACAGTGTGTCAGTTGCATTATGTTGCCATAAGCGAGGAATAAATCGGATTCAACAATAGAAAAATTTGGAAATTTGGACACCCACTTAAAACAAGCCTTCAAACGCGTATCAACGTGCATACTTTAAGAGAACGTCAGTGAAGCGTGGGTAAGTTGTTGCGTCCTACTGGGTAACGCAACCACCCTTTCTTGTTTAGCTAATTGAGCTAAAACTTATTAAGTTTGAGAAGCCAGTTTTGAAGCGGTGTGCTAATGCAGGGCAAACTTACCAAAGCTTTTCATTGCCTTTCAAATGCAACCAATTTATTTGAATCCCATTTTCAGTAGCGCTACTACTAGAACTCCTAGACCTACCATTGCATCTCAGTTAGCATACTACTATAGCTAAGCGATGGAGTTGGTATCCTATTCAGGTTGGATAGAGACTGGGATACTAGGCGGTAATCAATGACAGGTAAGAGAAGTATCAAATATTGGACAGTATAGAAGTTGGAGGCGACTAGACAGAACGTATACTTTACATGCTACAAAATAGGAAGCGAATCAACCAGAGCGAGAAACGGTGCAACATGGTACTCACCAAAATGCTTTGTGTCAACGCATGCGTCATCAGTAAAACAACTGGAAGTTTTTCAGGTTAAAACAATCGTAACATTTCTTGTTGCAAATTGCTGGAAGCGCGTGCTTTCCGGTACACTACGAGGGCTGCCCCCGGAAGGCTGATTAGTGGAAGCCTTTGATGCAGCTATTAGTAGGGGACAACAAAAGTGCGGATGGCTGTGAAGAGTTGCATGTGTTTGAACAACAGCTTCCAATTTGGGTGTGTTGCACAGTTCACTGGGTCCAAGCTTTTGCTATTAATAATTTAGTATCATCGTGTGGACCAGCGTGTAACATTGGTTAGCTTCGGGGCGGGCGGTTCGCACTGCAATAGACTGGCTAGTCCAGAATAAAGCCTTCAGGGGATTCACCGCTGCAGGCACGACGGTGGACTTGGGAGGAGTCACACCCTTACCGCACTCCAATCCACGGTCCTCGTCTCACAAAGAAAGCCGGGAGTCTTCTTCCCACGAAGGTATCTGGCATCCATGTTAGCAACGCCTAGCCAGGCACTTGTGGACCAACCAATTCGCGGCTGTCTGCCGCGGAGGGCGACTGACTGCTCTTTGGGTGAGGAAGAAGGCCTTGAGTCGACTGCCTACGCACGTGGGGGATGGGTTGAGCCGGTAGGCCAGGTATTCGTGAGTAGCTTTGCCAGTTCCGACGGTTGAATTTCTGGAATGTAGAACTCAGACGGGATTGGCCAGGGTTGGGGAAGTGGCTTGAAGCTGGAGTGGGTAGATGGCATGCACAATAAAAGTAAACACGCTTTTTAAATTTTCAACACGTTTTGGGTTTTTCCGATTTAGCAAAACGTTTGTGAATAAGGCGCACGGCTACAACTAAAGACGAATAATCTGTATTACTAGAAATAGCAAACGTTTACAAACTATGAAATACGGACTGGATGTTGGACCTGTCTACCGCAGTGCTCCGTTGCTTGAGGTTGAGGCGGGTTAGGTTGAGCTTTAAAGAGAACAGAGGGCTTCGGCCCATCCAGTAATCGAGTAAAATCCGCAGGTGCGTGTGTTGCGTGATGATATCAGGATGGATTGCAAGTAATGCGTCAAAAGGAGCCACTTTGAGGCGGACGATGGACACGGTTCCTCAGTGACCATTATGATCTAAAGTGAAATGTTTCGAAGACTGCAACGGACACCGAAAGGACAGTGTATGGCCGGAGATGGTGCTACACTGCGTCGGTGTAGAGAAAGACGTGGGTGGAGGTAGAGCGTCAAATGTGAAGTTGCACACCACTAGTTTTCTTACGGACCAAAGTCAGGCGTAGTAAACGCATGCGTTGAGCCAGTGAGCACGCAAAGTTAGGAGGAGGCATACCTGACGATGCGGAAGGTGAAAGGAATTCTCCAGGCAACTTGGGCCTTTTGCCGTGAAACAGCTCTGCTAGTGCACGTTACACGTCCGCCTAGAAGCTGCTGCGAATGCTTAAGTGTACGGGCGAAACCTTTTCGCTCCGGCTAAGGTCAGAGGAGACGCAGAGCGAGGCAGTTATATGTCTATGGAAACGTTTATCTAACTAGTTGGGTGCCGTGGTACGCTGTGGTATGAATGCGGCGACAGCCTAAAATGTTGAAGTAGGTATCGAGTTGCGAAGCTACGGAAAGCGTTCCTGGGTCAGTTGTAATAGTGGTTATGCACCCGTAGTGCGAGGCACACCGGTCCAGTGGTGCTCTGATAACAGTCTCTGCTTTGTAGTCTTTTAGTGGAATGGCTTCTGGCCATCTGGTGAAGTGGTAGATACACGTAAGAAGGTATAGGAATTCACGTGATGGCTGCAATAGACTTACCAGTCCTACGTGCATATGCGAGAACCGAGAGTCCGGGGCAGGAAATGTAGCAAGGAGACTGCCGGCGTGACGATGAATTTTGGCGCGCTGGCTTTAAATCCAAGCGTGAACACAGGTACGAACATCTTTGTTTACACGTGACCAACGGAAACGTTCGGTGACCGGTTTCAAAGTTGCACTGATACCGGGATGTGACAGTACGTGCAGTGCGTCAAATACTGTGCGTCTGAAGGAGACGGGCACTACGGATCCAGGACAACCTGTGGATGTGGCACAGAGGATGGTTTCTTCTGTGGTTTGTGGAGGAACAAGTTGCACACGCAGCGAGGTGGAGGGCAGTGGGGGTTGTATATCTTCATCTTGAGCTTCAGTCGGTGCCACAACTGCAAGGTCGACGGCAAACAAAGACTGGAGCGTGTGGTCGAGGCGTGAGAGAGCGTCGCAGACGGAATTGTCGACATCTAAGACATGACGTATGTCAGCAGTGAACTGCGTGACAAAGGCTAGGTGTCTTGTTTTCCGTGGTAAATATTTGTCGCACGCAGAGTTAAGGGAAAAATGTGGGTCTTTTGGACAGTGTAGACCATGAATACGCGGCCTCCGAGTGTCTTTTGTAAGTGACAAATGGCTAGGAAAATGCCGAG
The DNA here is from genome assembly GCA_944474145.2 of Dicrocoelium dendriticum. Lineage (NCBI taxonomy): Eukaryota > Metazoa > Platyhelminthes > Trematoda > Plagiorchiida > Dicrocoeliidae > Dicrocoelium > Dicrocoelium dendriticum. The sequence continues at coordinate 47,089,506 of OX104068.1, read as the reverse complement.
TAGTTTTCTGACAAACGTGCTGTAGCGGGCTTTCGCTGGCTGCAGGCGCTTGGATGAGAACGCAAGGGCTTGCCACTGCCCGCCATCGTGTTGTTGGAGGAAGTCTCCTACCGTGACGTCGGAGTCATCAGTCGTAATAGAAAGAGATGCAGTCGATTCGGAATGCGTGAGGGGGTCTTTGTTGGATAGTGTCCTTGTGCTGGACGAAGGCTATCTGTGTTGTGTCAGGGAAAAGCGCTTATGTTCATTATTTCTGTGTGGGACATTCAGAGGTTGCATGAACTGAATGCAGCGCGGAAGGAAGCGTCGATAGTAGTTGACCAAACAACACAGTCGACGGAGCTTCCGGAACGAACCTGAAGCTGAGAAGTTCTTGATTGCCTGGATCATATCAGGAAGGACTCCGACACCAGGCGATGAAACGAGATGGCCTAGAAATCCTACCGTTGATTTGTCCAGTTGGCACTAATTCGGATGGACTGCGAAATCGCTTTGGGTCAATCGCTGGAAGGGAGTTTGAAGATGCCCGTGGTGCTCTTGTTCCGGTGAACTGTCTACTAAAATATCATCGAGGTAGGAATAAGCGAAGTCTGTCCCACGAGCGACATGGTGGATGAAGCTTTGCAAGGTTTGCGCGGCGTTTCGCAGTCCACATTGCATTCCTAAACATTAAACAAGAGGAATGGGGTGATAGGGTTGTTTTAGGGATGGCATTTTCTTCCACAGGTATCTGGTGATAGGCGCGAACCAGATCGAGCTTGCTGAAGATCTTCTTACTTGTGAGGTACGCGATAAGGTATTTCACGTGTGAAGTGGGGTACCTACTTGGGACGATTAGACGATTGAGGGCGTGGTAATCACCACAAGGGCGTCAATCTCAGATCTCTTGGGGATCAACTGCAGGGAAGCAGACCGAGAGCTGCCGGAAGGGCGGCTTATTCTAAGTTCAAGCTTGTGCTCAAACTCCGCCTTAGCTACTACCAGTTTCTCGAACGCTAGTCGGCGTGGAAGGCATGAGACGAATAGGCCATCCGTCTATATTCGGTGCGTGACTTGGGATGCCATGCGCAAAGCTGCGTTCCCTTGCTGAACGAGCTTGGAACAGGGGAAAAAGAGGTTGGTGTATAGTGGCGTGGCCTTGGGAAATGGATAGGTTGTTGTTATAGATGAGATATTGGCGGTGATGCCATGTACACTGAGGTTCGTTGCAGTGTCGGCTATCAGCTGGCGTTTTACATGAACAAGCGGTTGAAATGCCTGATAAACTCAAATACGATGATAGCGAAGGGGACTGTAGTGACGGGTATACCCAGAGGATCGTGCGTTGACGACTGGATCCAGCTTAAACGACCGATGACCGTGGGTGGCTATTGGTGTGTCACTGGCGGTACCAAGGCTTGTCGACAAGAAAGCGATAAGCTCAACTGTCATAAGAAGTATGGCGTAGACGTTCGCCCCGGTAGCAACTAAGAGCTGCGTCGCGGAATCTTAATCCATAATGTAGATAGGGCGACTTTGGGATTTGTCGATACCGTTAGTCACCATTACGGGCGGGCCCGGCGGACCAGTTGTAGCAGAGTAGCTACATAGCTGTACGCACTTAGAGGAATTAGTACCGAAACGCCAGTGGAAAAAGCGGTAACCTGAGACATCAGGATTTGTGTGACCGAGCGATGATCCAGGGCGGCTGGGGTGCTTACTGTTTGAAGTGAGTTCTTCGAGGCGGCGCTGAAGTGACGCTATCTGTGCTGATAATGCGAATATTGCCGACGGCTGGATAGTCGCCTTTGTCGGGGAGGTTGCGCCAGCACAAGGCTGCTTAGGTGTTTTGGTTTTAGTATCTGGTTGGTGCCGTTCGATGAGGCGGTCTGCTAAGTCTGCAATTGCTGTGAGTTGCTGGTCACTTGTTACTGCAAGGGTAGCCTGAGTGCTTTCAGGAAGGCTTTGCATCCACAGCTCGCGGAGAAGCCCTACATCTATATTAGAGGTGCCGATGCGTTATTGCATTGCGCGCAATATAGCTGAGGGCATCCTATCTCCTATTTGCAGAGGCGTCAGTAGGTGTGGTTTGCTGCGTAATAGCCGGTTTAAGAGCCTCGTATTTCCTTACAAGAAAGGTAAAATATGATGTCACCTGCAACGATATATCCTGAGGAAGGCGAGATATTAGCTGCTTATACATGGCGAAAGCTGAAGAAAGCTTAAAAATGTAAAACGCGGCTCCTAGATGCAAGCACCACAAAATGGATCATTCTCCCTAAACTGGTGGGGAGGTAACGCCACAGAATTGACCACGGTAGGCTCAACGGCGCTGGCCGCGTATGGAGTCGACGCGTTCTCTTAAAAATCCATTGCAAAAAGCGGAGCAACCAGGTGGTGGGTGAAAAACAAATATAAACACAAATAATGAATCATAACATCACTGGAACCAGCTCCTAAAATGAATAATTCAACATGGCGGGTGGCGTGGTTTGGACCGGGATCAGCAATTGTTTGGTTGAGCCTGAGATACTGGTCGGTAACCACGGACAGTAGGAGAAGTGCCAAATACGGGACAGTATAGAAATTTGAGGCGACTTAACTCAATATATATTGTGCAGGCTACAAAAATAAGAAGCGAATCAACCAGAGCGAGGAACATTGCTGCATGGTACCGGTAGCAGCCTGGACATTCCCCGGTTTGCCCGCGTAAACTGCTAACTAAATTTATTTCATGGTACCCTGAGACGACCGACGTGGCTTGTTGAGCTGATTGCTGAGTTCGAACGCTTGCCTTTGCTCCTTGTCCTTTTTGCTTGGCACTTGTTTCGGTCGCAACGCGCGACTGACCCGTGTGCAGCGTATCCTCCGTTGCCATAGCTAGAACCTCGACGGTGTACTTATTTTGTAGCTAGTAACTGGGAGTCTTTGCCTGTACCAAAAGCTTTTCCCTGCAACCCGACATGCATTTTAATCGTGCTCCGGGCTTTCGCTACAGGCTACTCGCTAAATTGTTGACCTCGACTGGAGAAAATTTCTCCAGTGGGCTCGTTCCATTTACTTTTCATTTTTGGTTTACGTTTGCTTACGGTAGGCTATTTAACGTCGTATTTTGAATCATGGAATCTGTAAACCCTAAGGTAGAGTCTATCCTTTGCATTGTACCTATTTCTGGGCCACCATTTCTGGACTCGGATCCTCCTTTGTGGTTCGCTCATCGTGAGGCTGAGTTTTATAACCACAGAATTACTTCCGGCTACGCGAAGTATAGTAAGCTAATGTCCTATCCCCCCAAGGAAATATCAATGCAGCTTGGGGACGTTATCGTTTCGTAGACTGAAAACGGTTATGAAGCTCTCAAGGTTGCCACGATTAAGCGTGGCATGCCCTCTGAGAAAGTTCGTCTGCAGCAGCTTTGCAGCGGTCCGCAACTAGGCGACAAACTGTCCTCTACCCCGCTAGGAGAGACGCAGCAACTGCTTGGTTCCTCAGCCATTGTAAAGACTTTAAGTTACGTACTGTGGTTACCGCGGCTACCGGAAAACACGCAAGTGATGCTCGATATCGTGCGCTCTGTTACGCTCCCTCCATTAGCAGGTTTAGCGGATGGGGTCATCGAAATAATAGAGCAACAAGCCAATGCCAAATAAGTCAATGCCTTCGAGTCTCAGTGCACCTCTATTACTCATCATCATCATCATCACCATTATACATGTCAGCTAGAGGTGGTGAAACACCTCCGTTATTGTACCGTAATACATAAAGGAAATACACACATACATACAATTCATAAAGGAAAAATAAATACGACAGTTGCATGCCAGATGGGTTACCAGCAAAGGATAGGCATCGTTCCGGTAAGCTACCAGCGAGCTACTAGGCAAAAGAAAAAATTATGCTTACCCTACGAAATGAGATTGTGGATGGAGGGGATGCTAAATGGGATGGGGTGGGACAAAGAAACTCACAGCAGGAACGCCACTGTGGTCGGCTCCTTGCCATGTCCGCAAGTATATCCAGCCAAACGTGTTCACAGTCTGTTGGACCCCAACCAGGGAGCCGTGAAGCTCCGACTGAGGCTAGCTCCAAATTGAGGGACTTCTTTCTCCTGGACCGTCATCGCTTGGCCATCTCCCTTCTTCTTCCACCCACATCCCTGCTGAACAAACAACGCACGTCGAGGGAGTCGGTGGGCTGGCATGCGCAACACGTGGCCCAACCATCGGAGCCTGGTGCGAGAAATAACGGTGCTGAGCGGTTTATTCCCTTTATCTGGGCCGTAAACAAGGCGTCGAACACGCTCGTTACGCACGCGGTGTTCCCACCAGATTTGAGCCGAACTGCGAAGGCACCGATGGTCGAACGTAACTAGCCTCTTCATGTCCGCCGATCTTAGGGGCCAGGTTTCGCAACCATAGAGTAAGGTCGAATGTACGGCTGCATTGTACACCCTACCCTTCAGGGCGAGAGTAATGTCGCGCCGCCACCATAGGTGGCGAAGGTTAACAAAAGCACTTCAAGCTTTCGCTATACGGTTCGTGATCTCGTCTTCCATCACCTCCATTACTGGAATACAGTTAACTATAGAAGCCCTGCAAATACTAGTTTCCAAACTTAGTTTCCAGGTTCAACAGGTTGCTAAGAACCGTAGTTCTTTAGACCCGATCAACATCGCCCTTCAAACGTAGCAAGTTACGCAGCAACCAGGCTTGCTGTTGGTACCATCAACGCTTTAGTATCGCAACCGGTAAAGGGATCTAGCCTTGCAAGTTTGCTGAGAAGCAGGGTATTTCCCGGCACGTCCGTAACGGCAGCGGGCGCGACCGGCCAACACCAAAAGTCACCCCATCCGCGTTAGAGATTTAATTTGCGGCACTGCGTTCCTAGCCGACATTGGAGCCGAAGTTAACGTTATGCCCCGTAGCTCAGATGAGGTGGTCTCACTTCGACAAACAAGCGGCGTGCATCCAATGGCACACCAGTCGCGGCTTTCGGCGGAAAACTACTACGCTCAATTTAGGCCTCCGGCAAACCTTTCGCTGGCCTTTCATAGTAGCGGCCTGCCTCTTTCCGTCATAGGCATAGACTTTCTTTAACGCTTTGACCTTAACGTCGACGCTAAGCGTAAGAGGCTTATCGACTCTAGGAGACAGCTCAGTGTTATCGAGATTAGCGCCAACGTGGCTGCTATCTACTATTTGTGTCCTACCCTAAGCTTCACAGCCTTCAATAGAAATTTACAACAAGCATACTAAATTCGTTTGCGTTCCGAACGACTTGCCGCCTGTAACGTCAAACGTCATGCATCACATCTGCACTAAGCATGCATCTGTTTCGGCCCGCCCTCGCAGACTAGCCCCGAACTAGCTCAAAGCTGCTACGGCGGAATTCGAGCAAATGCCCGAACCGGGAATAATCCGCCAGTCAGAAACCCTTGAGCATTACTATTACACATTGTGCCGAAGAAACCCGGTGACTGGCGACCCTGTGGTGACTATAAAGCACTTAATAAAGTTACCGTCGGATAAATACCCAATTCTGCACATGCATGACTTAACCACAGCTCTAATTGGTAACTACCTTTAGCAAGCTCGACATAGTTCCGGTCTACCACCAGACATCTGTGACGCTAGACGACATTGTTAAAACGGCAGTCACAACGCCATTCGGCCTATTCTTGTACCACAAAATGCCTTTCGGTCCCAGCAACGCTGCTCAAACTTTTAGCGTTTCATTCATGAGGTAACCCGGGGACTCGAAGGCGTTTATCCTTATCTAGTAGGCATTCTCACTGCCAGCTCTTCTGACGCTGAACAACTTCATTACCACAACATACGTTTCCAGCCCTTACATAACTTGGGGATACCGGCAACCCCGATAAATGCGAGCTTGACTGAAGCTCCATCAGATTTCTTGGCCACCGCATATCCGCCTCTGGTTTTGAAGCTCTGCCAGACAAAATCCAGGCATTGAAGGACTGTCCTGCTCCTAGTTTCTTCAAACAGTTTCGCCGATTCCTAGGCCTAGTCAACTATTATAGACGTTTTATTCCTAACTGCGCCAGCATTGTTCACCCAACGCTCCGCGGTGAACAACGCCCCATTCATTTTGCAGACGACGCTTGGTTGTCTTTTGAGAAGCTCAAAGACGTTATCTCTAATATAGCGCTTCTCGCCTACTCAGACACATCTGCACCACGCCCTGACAACCGACGTATCCGACAATATCGTCGGAGTAGTTCTTCAACAACTCATCGATCATCGATGGATACCTCTAGGTTTCTTCTCGAAACGAGTACAATCTGTCGAATCGCGTTACAACACCTTCGGTAGGGAACTGTTAGCTATCTACCTAGGTATCAGACATTTCCAGCACTATCTCGCAGGTCGACCTTTTACGGTATTCACTAACCACAAGCACCGAGGTGCGCAATTAATGACGCAAAAGACAAGTATTCGCCGAGGGAAACTGGACACCCGGATTACGTTTTTCTGTTTATGACAGACGTAAGACCTGTCTTAGGTGCTCTCAATCCCGTTGCGGATGCGCTTTCACGCATTCGTCAGATCATGCTATTGCCTGGTAACAACATTGACCTGGCCCCCATGGCTGCTGCCCAAAGAGTTGATACCGTTGAAACTACGCGAAGTTTCACTTGCTTCATCTGATGAGGCCATGCTTTGTGACGCCTCACAAACTTCTCCAAGACCCGTAGTTCCAACTTCAATGCGTCGACTAATTTACAACGCTTTACACAACCTGTCTTATCCCGCCTATGCGCTTCGCAGATGGCCGTAACCGAACGCTTCATGTGGCCGAACGTCAACCGCGATGTCCGCCTTTGGGCACGCGCATGCCTAGAGCGTTAGCGAGCCACGGTAAACAGACACATCAGAAGCCAACTTGGCGTCTTTCTTGCTCCTGACTCTCGTTTTGCACAAGTCCATGTCCACCTGGTCGGAAAGTTTCTCCCATGCAATAGCTACGTGTACCGCCGCACCTATGTCGACCGATTCACCCGCATGCCAGAAGCGATTCCGATAGCCAACTGCTCATTTAGGACAGTTGCACAAGCTTGCCTAGAAGGCTAATAGTTTAATTTGGTTGCCCAAGTGTAATCAGCACGTGTAGTCAGCGAGCACTGAATAAGCTATGGGACTGGGCTACTTCATGGTTACTGCCCATTAATCAGGCAAACTGCACCGTTCTTCGAATTGGAGGTGGTTGTCCTTCAACGAAGTACTTGTTCGGTGGGTCGAACTCCTCCGTGTATCTAGCCAGTTTGACCTAGGTGTCTACATTCTTCGGCTTTACACTCCGGCGACAACTGGAAGAAGGCCGCAAGCAATGGTATCCGCATATTGTGAGTAATACGACGTTTTTCCGGAGTCTTGACGGGCGGAAGCTTTACGATACTGTTCTCGGCTTTCGTTCGGCCTCATCTTGAATACTGCGTTTAGACTTGTCCGCCCTGCCTCGTCCGGGACAGAATGAAGCTAGGGAGGGTTTTACGGATGGGTACTAGGTTAGTCGAGAAGTTGTGGGGACCTAAGTACCCCGAGTGTCTACTTAGTTTGGGAATGCATTCAATGCACTACCGACGGCTTAGAGTAGACCTAATCCTAACCTACCGTACCTTAACTGGGAAGGTTAGTCCAGTGTTGTCTGGGTTATTCAGTCCCGCTATATTGTCGGTTCTACGCGGTCCTTCCTGGAAGCTGGACAAACAGCGGTGCGATCGGCTTAGTGTAGAAATCCGGCTGTCACACGGAGCCATCGACCGCTGGACATGATTCCGGAAATTGTTATCAGGGAACCTACGGTTAAGGGGGTTGAGGAGGCAACTTGAGGCCCCTGGGTGGCAACACGAAACCTTTCCAGTTTCCTGAGTAACTCTCATCTTCGTACTTCAAATTACTTTATTTTTCTTCACGCACTAGTGTTATTTTCTTACTTCAGGTGCACTTCTGAACCTTTGATTACTCTTCCTGGTCCTTTGCTTACTTCACGTGACGGCCACAGCAGGGACTGCTGGTGCAGGAAACGTGAGCATTAACTATTTATCCAGGGTGCGATCCAGGTGTTTCGTTTTAGCTTCATCAATAACTGAGCACTTCATCAATTCCTGGATCAACGATCCAATTAAGGTGGAACACTCCGGGAATTCTCCTATCATTCCGGTCCCATCTGAACTTGTACTTGTCAGCGTGTAATTGTGGGCAATGATTTTCTTTAGTGGCGTGTCACATCCGCTAGTTTGCGGTGTTGTTAAACGGACATTTGTGGCTTTTTATATGGTGAACGCTTGCCAAGCGAACCCACCAGGTCCTATAACATTGTCGTAACTCCTTTTGAACTCTAACTTACAACTGGCAAAATAGATATTTATACTTCTCTTTACCTCCAACATATGTCCCACCCTTGAGTTCGGACTTCCGGCCATAGCCTCTCTATCGAAGCAAGAAAGTAACAAGGTAGAAAGCCTCAGCCGTGTGTCTCAAAGTTTGTCCTTGTGCTATGCAAACTGCCGTACCCCGCCCAACTACATAGGATGTACTTTTTCCCTTAGCCTATCGCCGACGTCGCGGAGACATCAATACTAGGCGTATCCTGCGAGGAGAACTGGAAAACGAGCTGCGGTAGTGTTTTCAGCTAAGGCTTGGCGGTTCGACTTGGGGTCGCAGCTGGAGGTTGTTTAAACCGAGGAGGTTCAAAGTCCGCTCAGATGTTGCTCTCTACTCAAGTAATTAATGACTGAAACCGACTGCCGGACGCGATTGTCAATGCACAGTCGGAAGCGAGATTCAAACTTTTGCCAGACATCTTCCTACTGAGTACTCCAGGATCTTGCAGGTTAATACTACATCCTGCGCTAGGGCATAGCTACTACGCCTGCAATCCCTGGAAGATCGGGAAACGAAGAAGCTGACATGGGACCTCCCTCCTGCTCCCTATCACCGAATGAACTCAGTGACTACTTTCACACTCGGTTATTCACAGTCAAATGGCTTCTAAGCTCCTTTGTTGGATTACCAGGTAGCTTGGTGAGTGCGGCCATACTCCCCTAGACCAGTCGTGGTGGGTTTACGCCTGGCAAGCGTCCTCCCTATAAAAAGCCACAAATGTCCGCTTAACAACACTGCAACGTGGCGGATGTGACTCGCCACAAAATAAAGCCACAGCCAGACATTTCGCACTGACGCAGTCCTCAGCCTTATACATCCAACCTGTGCAACTGATTTTAATATGAAGATTGCTTTGATGGAGCACAGCTCATCCCGGCTTCGTAATGGTCATTGATTGCACTAAACCTTGTTTGGGTCCCTGTGTTGATGTATCACTACATGGCGAATTTACCCCCACCTTGTATCTTGATGCAACAGTTTTTTGCGCGCCACAGCGCCATAATGGTCCTTGCCCTGACTACTACCGGAAAATATGCTCACTCGTATTGACTACATCTTTTCGTTTATTGCTTTCATTAAAACGAAATGTTTTAATATTCCAAAGAAGCTATGCTTGTATGCATATTTGATCACGCCTTTAGAGGTGTGTCTCGTTTTACTGAAAATATACCATTTATTTATTTATTTAAAGTGTCACGAAGAGTCGTCTTGTTGAGTGTCCAGCTGAGCAGTTTCACATGTTTTGGAGTGCTCAGCTTATGTATACAAGTTGGGAGTGTGAAGACATCGTGTTTAGCTATCCACCCTGGGCAATAGTCGTTGTGGTGAGTGCAGTTGTGTCCCTTTAGTGTATAGTCATACTCCATGTAGATCATTGTCGATTCTTACCTCAGTTTTGGGCGAAAAAGTGCAATCTCCGATCCCCAAATAGTTGCTGGCTTTGTAGAAGTCTAAAGATTCCCCGGTGTACATGTGTAAATTTCTAACTAAAATGATGATTTTATACACCTAGACAACGAACGTGGTTTCGTGGTTTGTTAAAATGATTGCTGCGTTCGAATGCTTGAATTGCTCATTGCCATTTTTGGCTTGGCGCCAGGTTCGGTTGCATCGCGCTACCTCCCGGGAATGTTGAAGCAATATGACGTGCGAAATAATTTGCAGACCGCAGAACTTTGGAACATCATTTTCAAGGATATGCAAAAGCAAATAAATGTTATGCCATCATGTGAACAATGTATAAAAATAATGCATAATTAAAACAATTTTTGTTTTTGGAATGGCATATGCTTTGGCGTTAATGAGTGGTTATTTAAGGGCAAATAATGAGCGTAACTATGAAATGCTTAGCCTGTAACCGGCACTAGTTTAGCAGTCGGTAATCTCAGACCTCTGTTGCATTTGCAGCACATAACCCAGTGAACGACGTCTCCGCTAGATCTTTGTCTATCCAGTGCCTTAAATGATGCACACGTTTTCGTTCTTGTTTGCAGGTTGCATATTCCCTGCTCCTGCGAGTTTATTCGCAGTTTTGTACACTGCAAGGTAACAGTCGGGGTGCGTCGGAAGTACAGCGGGTGTGTTTCGGTCGACAGCTGCGGAGGTTTCATCACCCTAGGCAACAGCGACTGCTTCCTTTTTATTGCCTTGAGGCGATGAGGTTTTGGCATGGCGTCAGCCTGGTCGAGCTGGTCAGGAAGGCAGTTTCCAACTGACACCAACTCTGCCAACGTAGCAACGTATTCAGGCTGCTTCGGTAGAACTGTTCCGCCTCATGGAAAGCCATTGTACCCAGACTGTTCATGGCAAGGGTTTATATATGCGAACAGCCAGTTGGTAAGGGATCACTTCTCCTGTGTTAACCTCACCTGCGAGGAGACAGATGTAGAGGGCATCAGCTGAAGTTCCCCAGAGAACGTTTCGAAATCAGGGATGGGAATCTGACGGTCCCGCATTGACCAACGGCTTCTGTGCATAAGCGGGGTTATGTCGGCGGTTAACATGCCAGCAACTCGCACAATACGTGCGCATGGCATATCCCACTGAATTATGAATGCGCAACCACAGATCGTTTCATTACCCATCATAACTGTGTGCTTGCGGTCGCCGTTACCTAATACCTTTCGCTTAAGCCACACTTGAGATATTTATTCTCGTTCTCCGCTCTGTGGTGAACGCACCCAACTTGCGCACTTGGCGCAACCTATGGTACGCCAAGCTTCCTGCGAAGAGCAACCACGTCCGACAGAGGTACGTGAACGCCCCTCGGCTTCCAACCCTTAAAGTTCTAAGCAGCATGTTAAACTGTAATTCAGTCTTTGTGTAAGCTAATCAGTACATCCACTGCTGCAGCAAAACTCTGTCCACCTTTTTCACTTTTGACAGACTGGCGTTTGCGTGAAACGTCCCGCAGGAAATGGAACCAGCATAATACTACTACGGTCCTTGGATATACCGGCTTAAATGCTTTCATTTGTCCCAGGCATCTATCCATGACTAGTGTCTTCGCTGATTAAGTGGCGGGCAAGGTTTCTAACATCCCCTGAGCAACCTCCAGGTAAAGACCTGCCGTCTCGTTGGACATCAAAACGCAAAACACGCTGCGCCCTACGCCGCAAGCATCATCTACCGTGCAATGCCAAAGAACGTAACCACCACAGTTCATCTGCTGCGTGGCGTCTGCAAGAAGCACGTGTCCGTATTTCGCCACTACGGAAATCATCGACGCAGGAAGGAAAAATAGGCATCGCACCTGCAAACGGTCTCTTGCTACACACACAGCTCCATCCTTTGCAACAATTCGGCAAACTCCTTTACATTGTTCCCCTTAGATATACCACCTAAGCGCTGGCGGATAGGAAAGAGGTCCTGTCGATTCAATCGTTTGTTATACCTTTCTAACACAGCCTCACAGTTTTCCGGTATTATGGAAGGAGTGCATTAAATCAATCACCTGCCGCTCCTCCACGGGAGTAAGACTCCAGTTACTAACGTACAAACTTGGGTGCCCCAAGTGAAAATTATGATTATGCACCAAACAATTCGAGCCTATCTCATAATAAATGCCCTTCGCACTGATGGCTATGCTCGCTTTACAACCAAGGCTGACATACTTGTGCAACATGAAGTGCACATAAAACAACATTCGCACTTACCAACTGCCACCTCCTTTCCTGTTGCAATGGACACAACGATATTGTACCCATGTGTACCTCATCCAGTCGATTAGCTCCTGGCCTGACCTCTTATACGACACAGCGGTCAAAACGTAACAGGGGTAAAACTTGGTGCCGTCTGAACTTTAAACCGCCTGAAACCTTCCTCGAATTTTTCAAATGCCTTATAATCTCGGCGAAAGTAGTATGGTACCCAACCGTACCCTCCACAGACACTGCAGTTCTTGCAGCGAAACCGAAACAACACTTGCGCACTAAAAAAAGCATCCTACTATACATCGTAAAGTAACGTACCACCCTTTTCAGTTCCGGTAAATCAATATACCTTTCCTGATGCTTTATGAAGCCTTAACAAAGTATTTCATAACCTTCTGCCTTAGCAGGCAGTACAACAAACAGTACGGCGCCCAACCTACGGTCATCTGTTTTCGATTAATCCGACGCTCCCCCACTTCCCCTGTGTGCTGTGCCTCCTCCGTTTCCCTGGCTGCATCTTTAACAGATGTATCCTGAACGCTTGCTCAGGAGGCTGCATGAGGCTGTTTCTAACATGGGCTGGAGCATTTCTCATTTTTCGTGTGTTGACGATGCTTGGACTCACTTTTACTTCAACATAAAGTCGCTAATCAACCAGGTTGTGTGTTTCTAAAACTAGAGGTCTAACAAGAGGTCCTCCTTAGATTGACAACCAGTTGCGGTCTATGATGAACAAAGGACGCAAATTATGGGACCGATTCAAGTGTACACAATCGACGACTGACTATTGGAATACAAAATGCTTAGGAAAGTTGGTAGCCTGAAGAAGCGGGAGGATCACCAAAACTACGAGTTTCAGTTGGCTGTGCAGTCCAGGTGCTCCCCCAAAATGTTCTTCTCATATCTGTAAAGAGCACCAAAAGTGGTAATGGCATTCCATCTCTGTATTCCAGTAAACACGATGCCTTAATTCATGGGGATGCTGCGAAAGCGGATCTCATAGTTCAACAGTATTCATCCGCTTTTACAAACGAAACTTCGTTTTCTGAGGTAATACTTTCTTTCTCACCTTTGTTGGATCATCTTGAGCTCGGTACGGAAACTGTTACTCAATTCCTTCTCCAGTTACATCCGAACACCTCACCTGGTCCTGATGGCCTGCACCCACTGTTTCTCAAGACCGTGGCTAAGTACATTGCCGCCCAGCTTGTCATGGGTTTCGTTGCTCTAGTGAAGCCGGACGCATTCCATCAGCCCGGAACCTAAGCACTGTCAAGCTCATATTTAATGGGGGAATCGCCAAAGACCCAGCAAACTATCGTCCCATTTACCTAACATCAGTAATGTGTAAAATTATGGAACGGATTCTTAAGGGCGTTCTTAGCCTTTATTTTGACGACAGGAGAGTGAGTTCTACTGCTCAGCATGACTTTCGTAAGTCAGGCTCGTGTACCACGAAGTTGTTACTTGCCAGAGAGAAATGGGCGAACTCACTGGATGCGAGCAAACGTATGGACGTTATCTACATTGATTGCAGCAAAACGTTTGACAAAGTTCCTCACCAGCGGCTTTTGTTCAAACTTCAAGCAATTGGTGTCGCTGGGAGGATTCTGCCGTAGATCTGGGATTTCCTTTCATACGGAGTTATGCAAGTTACGTTTAATGATACGTATTCACCCTCCCTCCTTTTTAGCAGTGACGTCACGTAGGGCTCTGTCCTTTTACCAGAATTGTTTAAATTCTTCATTACCGACCTTCCTTCAACTCTCCGGACCGAATGTTTGATCTATGCTGACGATGTGTAGTTATGGATGGAGGTAACCTGCGCTGAGGATGCTGACCGCCTCCAAAATACACTGGATCAACTGCACGATCGGTCACTTAAATAGCAGTTGCTTATAAATCGCGATAAATGTTCTGTACTCCCCATTGGTGCTACTGAACCATTCGGCGTTTACCAACTTGGTGGTTACTTGCTTACTAATGTGAAGCAGGAAAGGTACCTTGGTGTTATCGTATGCTGTGATCTAAAAATCACCCAACAAACCTTGAGGAAGGTTGCTGCGGCTAACAAACTACCGTGCTCTATCTGAAGAGCCCTCTTACGGTTGACGCCGGAGTGCTTCAGGCTTACCTTTTCCTCCTACGTGCGTCTAATCTTCGAATATGGATTGCCTGCAGTTCATATGCCTACGAAGCTTGAACGTGGCTTGATTGAGAAAGTTCAGCGCCGCGGTTCTAAGTACATCTTTGAGTTCCGACATCTGCCATGTCATATTCATCTCCAGCACTTAATTATTTTACCCCTGGGATATCGGCGTCGCCGAGGCGATCTGATCTATGCTCAGAAAATGCTGCTAGTCGAGATGGGAATCGAGCTCCGAAGGTTTCTGCCAGCGTAACACTGAGTGCTCGACTCTGGGCCACTGCTGGAAACTGCTTACACCTAGAAGACTCGGTCTTCGCTCTGATTTTACCCTATCGACTAGTGTGGTGAACGACTGGAACTGCTTGCCAAATTCCGTCGTCAACGCGTATAAACAGGAATGCTTTAAACGATCGTTGGATTTATACTTCTTGAATTTGCGGGGATCTTGTTTTTTATGTAACTGAGACAATCTAACTTGTTAATTGCTGTTGCGCAGAAACTGCTATGATTGGGAGGTGATGGAGCTGACAAAGGTGTATGCTCTCGCTGTCTGCATTACAACGATTACGATGATTATTCAATGCACTATCGAAGGATAAGAGGGGACCTGATTCTCACTTATCGTGTTTTGACGGGTAAGCTCGGCCCGGATTTGTCAGGGCTATTTAGTCCCGCTACCTTAACTAATCACTGCGGTCACCCACTGAAACTGCATAAACCTCGCTGATAGAATTAGGACGGAAACCCGTCTTTCACGCTGTTATAGATGGCTAGAATTCGCTTCCAGATCACGTCGTTAGGGGATCTACGGTTAAGGGTTTTGCACACCAGCTTGATGCCCTTGGGTGACAACAGCAAACCTTTCCTTTTTGTTAATTGACCCACGTTCACCTTTCAGTTCTTAGTCTAATGACACAAATAGCTTGGTATATACTTGCTTAGCTCTTTCAAATTCAAGTGGGACTGGAACGATAGGATGAATTCCGTAAGTGTTCCTTCTTGAGCGGTATCGATCCAGGAATTGATAGCGGCGCTGCGATTTCTTGGTGGGTCTAAAAGGAAAACACCCGATAAACACCCTGGTCCACCAATTCAATGTCCACGTTTCTTACATTAGCTATATCAGGTATGTCAGTTACGTGAAGTAAGAGAAGAAGAGAAATCGAAGGTAAGATAGTAAGGGAAATCATTTAAATGAAAAGAAGAAAACCAGTGGCGAGGAAAAGTAAAGCAAATAGAATCGAAGTATGAAGATTGGAATTAGTCAGGAGAAAGAAAAGAATTTGTGTTGCCGTCCAAGAGCTTTTAGTTGACGTTCAAACCCTTTAACCGTATGCTCCTTGACAACAGTTTCTGGAAGCAGGTTCCAGCGTTTGATGACTCTACTCGATAACCGTGTCTCCGCTCCGACACCATGGGTCCGCGGTTTGTCCAGCTTCATACAATGCCAGCGGAGACCAGATAATCTAGCAGGACTAAATAGCCAGGACAAATCAGGGCCAACCTTCCCAGTCAAAATACGGTAGGTTAGGATTAGGTCCCTTCTAATCCTTCGATAGTGCATTAAATGCATCCCCAAACTAAGTAGGCGTTCAGGATGCGTTTGTCCTCGTAACCACTCAGCCAACCTAGTACCGACACACAACACCCTTTCTAGTGCCATTTTGTCCCTGACAAGGCATAGTGGAGAGGTCTGGACGCAATATGCTAGGTGGGGTCGCACAAACGCTGAGAAGTGCTTCACAAACACATCGGCTTTTACGGTCCCGAAAGAACGACGGATAAACCATAACATCCGGAACCCTTTACTAGCCGCCTTCTTCCAGTTTTCTCCAGAGTGTAGTGTGGAACAGTGGACGACCCTCAGATCAACTTGCTGAGTCACGTGAGGAAGTTCACTCCCATCGAGCACATAGCTTGTGGAGGAAGCAGACGCTACGATACGCAGTACTGAACACTTTTCCTGGTTTATGCGCAGCAATCATAAGACAGACCATTCCCAGAGTCCATCCCGAGGCCGATGAAAAGTCACAGGACCTTTAGGGATATCAACAATATTTCAGAGCTTTGAGGTCACCAGCAACTAAGAGCGATGGTAGCTCAAGCTCATCCGGCAAGCTATTCACGTAGACTGAGAAAAGCAGCGGACTTAGGACGGAGCCTTGCGGAACGCCGATAAGTACAGCTTGTCGAAACAAAAGACTGCGTTTCACAAGGATAAACTGTTCCCGTCCATCTAGAAAAATTGACACACTGGATAGCGCGATCAGTGATTCCAAACGACCTCAACTTCAGTGAGAGTCGCGAATGGGGGACAGTGTCAAAGGTCTTAGCGAAGTCAATGGACACCACATCCACCGCATGTCCACTGTCTACAGCTCCAACCCAGCACTCACGAGCTGCCAGCAAGTTAGTCTGATACGAAAATCCTTAGCGAAATCCAGGTTGATCGACGCTAAGCAGGTTAAACACCTTTAAATGGTTTTCCACTATATCGCACTAATTTTTCAAGTAACTTAACGACTACGCCAGTCAAGCTGACAGGCCTGTAATTAGCCAGTAGGTCTTTGTCACCGCACTTGAGAATCGGGCAGACAATAGCCTCCTTCCATTCGGTAGGCAAGATACGGCCGTTTAGTTGATTCTGCAACATACAAATCAGAGGTCTACTGAGTTCCACTGCCACTTCGTGCAACAATTTTGGATGAAGAAAATCTAGCCCGGAAGCCTTAGTTGGGTTTACCACTTTTAGCAACCGGAGAACTTGGGACTCAGTTACAGGAATTTCACATAGACAACAATCCTCAGAGATTCCTGAAGCTAACTTTTGCATGGCGTATTTGTTTCGCGGACAAAGACGCTTGAGTATTGCTCCCAAAGCACGCAGGCCTATTCATAGTCGCTACAGGCATGGGTCCCATCTCCTCGAAGCAGTGGTGGTATGGGCGAGTTTGCATTACTTCGTCGTTTAACGTAAGCGAAGAATTTCTTGGGATTGTTTGAGGCCGGATCAGCTGAGCCCTTTTCATACTGAAGCAGGGCCAACCTAAGATGTAGTTTACACTCATTTCGAACCAACCTATACTTGTCAAACGTGTCGTTCGACGGAGCTGTTTGGTACGCTCGCCAGCAGCTAGACTGCTTAGTTAGCAGGCCCTCCCTATCCACGGAGGCTGGACTCTCGATTCTTCTCTTTTTACCAGTGGGATATGAGGTGCAGAAATGTCGACGAGGTGAACCTTAAGTTCTTCCAAGGCTATGTGAAAAGTGTCGGTCTCAGATATCACACAAGGCCATGACCTAGCTTTGGCCCGCATCGCTTGAATGTCCGCGGCCCAAGTGTTTAGATACCAACGGGTAATAGCTTGGCAGGGCCTGATAAGGGCACCTTGGAAAGACAAGTAAACGTGCTCGCTAGCGCCAAGTGGTGGGTCATATTTAATGTCATTTGTAAAGTCAAGTGACAGCGAAAATAAGATCAAAATGGACGGCTCCTGACTACTCATATCCCTAGTGGGGAGGTCCACCAACTGGTGTAGTGGTACCTGCTGCGTTAAGTCCAGCAGTTCTGTGCCGAACGATTCCAGAGCCCAACTGCAAGATAGATCATCCCAAACAACCTCTGGGAGGTTGAAGTCTCCCAGCACCAGACACTTGTTGGCAGAGTGAGTGTGTATCCACACAATGCTTCCATTGGATGTGCTCGTAGGGCTTCTATACACTAACACGACCGTAATCTGAATCGTGGTAGCGCAAATGGCGACTGCGAGAGCCTCAACCGATTTGTCCAGAGACTGAAAAACGCTGGTCCACAATACGTCATGTGATAATTCACGTAAAGCGCTACACCACACCCTTGACGGTCAATGGAGCGGTCAGCGCGGGACAGTGCGTAGCCATGCGGATATACTTCGCCGTCTCTGATTTCCTCAGACAGCCACGTTTCAGTGAAAGCAAGTATATCTGGACGAAAATTGTCTACTACCAGACCCACCTCGCACATTTGGTTTCTCAGGCTATGCACGTTACTACGTACTACTTGGAGGACTTCGGCAAGACCAGCCAGTGGTCGTGGGCAAGTAGCATAGGTTCTGGAAGGACGGAAAAGTACCACTGGCTGACCACCTGAAAACTCACCAATCGGGGACCTTGCTCGCCAGCTGCACGCCGGGCGTTTAGGTCTCTGCTGACTTTCTTCAACTTTAACCTATCCGCTAACGGAAGGTCTGGTTGCACACTAACGTTTTTACCTTTGAGCTTGAAGGCAAATCTCAGTAAGGCCCTGCGCTCTTCTGGGGTTGAGAGAACCCCACTAAGCATATGGTGTCGAGGATTTGGTTGACCAACCTAAACATTCCCCAATCTGATGAGCTTTCTGACAGTAAGGGCGGGGAAACCTGGTGGTAAAAGCCTAGGCACGCAAACCTTAAGCCAACCAAGATCATCAAGCATACGCTCGGTGGGAAGAGCGGCAGTTGATTCAGTGACATTTCTGGAAATCACGCTGCTATCTGTGTAAGATTCGCCTCGACGAGGTGTATTTACTCCATATACTCTACCATCCACGCCACATGGTTGTTTGACAGGAATCGGTGGGACCGAAGGCGGCGGCACCACGTGTCTCACTGAGGAAATTGCAACATCAAGTGGTGTTTCCAGCTCAGGCGCTTGTTGCTTGAGCATTTTATCACCCGGTGTGTGGCTTAAAGTTTGCGCGCATTCCTTGCCCTCTTAGGCTTATTCTTCAAAGGCCCAGGAGCACGTGACCTCTTCCATTTGGGGCGGGTAAATAATGCTGTCCGAGGCATCAGTATCAGTTATATCTACGTGAACTGAAGCGTCCGGTAGGATGAACTCCGTGTCAACTATTTTCTCTTACTTCACATAACCGGATTAGTAGGGACTGCTAGGGCAGGATACGTGGGCATTACTTGGTTGGACAGGGTTTGTTACGGTCTTCGTTTTAGGTACATCAGTACTTCAAAGTTCGCCAATTCCTTGTTCAACGACCCGCTGAAGAAGGAACACTCACGGGATAATCCCATCGTCCCAGTTCCGCTTGAACTTGAACTGTATCGCTTTTTATAGCTAGGTAACGGGGAACCTTTTACTGTACCAATAAAACTTTCCCTGCAGCACGATCTGTCTGTTTGAATCGCTCTCCGGGCTTTGGTACAGTCTACTCGCTAAATTAATGACCCCGACTCTGGAAGAATCTCAGCTCCGGATATTTCAAACTTTTCTCCGGTGAGCTTATTTAATTTATTTGACATATTTTCCGGTGCATTTTTGCACGCGGTGGCCTGTCATCGCCTCGATTTTTGAACCGTGGAACGTGTAAACCCTAAGGTAGAGTCTATCCTTTGTATTGTACCTTTTTCTGTGCCACGTTTTTGGGACATGAATCCTCCTTTGTGGTTCGGTCAGCTTAAGGCTGTTTTATAACCACAGAATTACTCTTGAGTACGTGAAGTATAGCAAGCTAATGTCTTATCACCCAAGGAAATATCAATGCAGGTTCGAAACGTTATCGTTTCTCAGACCGAAAACCGCGATGAGGTTCTCAAGGTGTCCACGATTTTGCGTGTCATGCCCTCTGAGAAACTTCGCCTGCAGCAGCTTTTTGGGATCCACAGCTGGGCGACAAACTGTCCTCAACCCTGCTGCGTGAGGTGCAGCAACTCCTTGGTTCCTTAACCATGGACGAGACATAGTTTCGCGGACTATGGTTACAGCGGTTACCAGAAAACACGCAAGATATTTTCGCTATCGTGAGCTCCATTTCGCTCACTCAACAGCAGGTTTAGCGGATCGAGTTATTGAGCGATCACAGCCACAAGCCGATACCAGCAATTTCAATGCTGTCTCGTCCCAAGGCACTTCTAACACTGGCTTACAGTCAACTATTGAAGCCCTGCAAGCACAAGTTGCGACACTTAGTCGCCAGCTTCAACAGCTTACTACCAACTGTTATCAACATGGCCGGTCGAAGTTGCCCTTCAAACGTTCCAAGTCACGCAACAGGCAGTATTGCTATTGGTACCAGCCGCGCTTTGGTACCGCAGCTCGTAAATATATCAAGCCTTGCAACGTTGCCAAGGAGCAGGGAAACTTCTCGGCCGGTCCGTAACGACAACGGGCGCGACCGGCCAACACCAAAGTCGCCTCATCCGCATAAGGGATTTAATTTCCGGCACCGAGTTCCTAGCCGACACTGCAGCCGAAGTTAACGTTATACCACCTAGCTCAGCTGAGGTCGTTTCACGCTCGCGGACAAAGCTGCGTGCCGCCAATGGCACACCAATCTCAAATTTCGGCGAAAGGCTGCTGACGCTCAACTTAGGCCTACGGCGAACCTTTCGCTGGTCTTTCATAGTAGAGGCCGTGCCTCTTACTATCATAGGCATAGACTTCCTTCAACGCTTTGACCTTATCGTCGACGCTACGAGGAAGAAGCTTATCAACTCTGGGACACAGCTCAGTGTTATCGGGACTAGCGCCAACGTGGCTGTTATGACCTATTCGTGTCCTACCTTAAGCTTCACAGCCTCTTTTAGACCTTTTCAACAAGCGTCCTAAAAGCGTTCGCGTTCCGAACGATTTGCCTGCTGTGACGTCAAACGTCATGCATCACACTCGCACTAAGCAGGCATCTGTTTCGGCCCGCCCTCGCAGAATATCCCCGGACAAGCTCGAAGCTGCTTCGGTGGAATTCGAGCAACCCATGGGCATTACCATTACACATGGTGCCGAAGAAATCCGGTGACTGGCGCCCCTGTAGTGACTACAGGGCATTTAACAATGCTACTGCCCCGGATAAATACCCCATTCCGCACATGCACGACGTAACCTCGCTCTAGCTGTCGAGCCTATCATTAGAATAGTCGACCTAGTTTGCGTCTACCATCAGAAACCTGTGGCGCCAGACGACATTGTTAAAACAGCAATCACGCCATTTGGCCTATTCGAGTAGCACAGAATACCTTTCGGCCACGGAAACGCAGCTCAAACTTATCAGCGTTTCATTCACGAGGTAACGCAAGGACTCGAAGGCGTTTATTCCTATCTAGGTGACATACTTACCGCCAGCTCTTCTGACGAGGAAACTCATCAGCTCGACTCTCTTTCAACGCTTAACACAGCATTGGGTTACCGTCAACGTCGATAAATGCAAGCATGGCCATTGTACCATCGCCATTCTTTACCCCCGCATATCCACCTCTGGTATCGAAGCTCTGCTAGACAAAATACAGGCACTGAAGGACTATCCTACTCTCAGTTCCCTCAAGCAGTTACGCCGATTCCTTGGCCTAGTCAACTATTATAGACGTTTTATTCCTAACTGCGCAAGCATTGTTCAAACAAGGACTGACTTGCTCCGCGGTAAGCAAAGCTCTTTTCATTTTGCAGACGACGCTAGATTGTCTTTTGAGAAGCTCAAAGACGCTATCTCTAACATAGCGCTTCTCGCCCACCCAGACACATCTGCACCACTCTCCCTGACAACCGAGGTATCCGATATTACCGTCGGTGCATTTCCTCAGCAACTCATCGATCATCGATGGATACCTCTAGGTTTCTTCCCGAAACGTTTACAATCGGTCAAATCGCTTTACAGCACCTTCGGTATGGAACTGTTAGCTATCTACCTAGGTTTCAGAAATTTCCATCACTATCTCGAAGGTCGATATTTTACAATCTCAACTGACTACAGTCCGTTGACCTACGCAGTCGACGGTGCAAAAGCCAAGGTTTCTCCGCCAGAAGGTAGACACCTAGACTACGTTTCTCACCTTATGACAGACGTATGACATGTCTCAGGTGCTCTCAATCCCGTTGCGGATGCGCTTTCACGCATTCGTCAGATCAGCTTATCGCCCGGCACCAGCTATACATTTCACAATGACGCAGTCCTCAGCCTCCTACATCCAACCTGTGCAACTGATTTTACTATGAAGAATGCTTTAGTGGAGCACCGATCATCCCGGCTTCGTAATGGTCATTGATTGCACTAAACCTTGTTTGGGCTTTTGTGCTCATGAATCACTACATGGCAATTTACCCCCCACTTGTATCTTGACGCAACAGTTTTTGCGCGCCACAGCGCCATCATGGTCCTTGATCTGACTATTACCTGACAATATGCTCGCTCATATGAACTACATCTTTTCGTTTATTCCTTTCATTGAAACGAAATGTTTTAATATTCCAAAGAAGCTATGCTTGTATGTATATTTGATCATGCCTTTTAGAGGTGTGTCTCGTTTTACAGAGAATATACCATTTCTTTATTTATTTATTTAACATTGATCCAGGCGCCATGGCTGCTGCCCTACAAGTTGCCCCCGACATAGGCAAGCTACGACGCAACATTTCTTTTAATGTACGCCAAATTCCGCTAGCTTCCTCGAAGGGGACCGTTCTTTGTGACGCCTCACAAACCACTCCCCGACCCGTAGTTCCTACTTCGATGCGTCGACTAATTTTCAACGCTTTACACAACCTGTCTCATCCCGGCATACGTAGTCCGCAGAAGCTCGTAACCCAACGTTTCGTGAAAAGATTGTCCTGTTCTCCGAGCTGGGAGAACGGACAATCTTTTCATCCACATCCCGAGCTACAGGTATTCTCAATAATTTCCCAACGTTTCGTATTGCCCAACGTGCATCGCGATGTCCGTCTTTGTGCACGCCTATGCTTAGGGTGTAAGCGCGCCAATGTATAGACACACCAAAAGCCCACTTGGCGTCTTTCCCGCTTCTGGCTCTCCTTTTGCACACGTCCATGTCGACCTAGTCGGACATTTGCCGCCATGCAAGGACTATGTGTACCTCCCAAACTGTGTCGACTGATTCACCTGCTGGCCAGAATCGATTCCGATAGTCAACTGCTCATCTGAGACAGTTGCACAAGCTTTTCTAGAAATCTGGGTAGCCCAATTTGGTTGCCCGAGAGTAGTAATCATCGACAAAGGATCACACTGACGGAGCCTTCAACAAACTTTCAACGTTCTTGGTTGCCAACGCGACCGAAATATCGCATACCACCCCACAGCTAATAGAATGGTTCACGCTGTACCCAACCTAGCACATGCTGGTGCGTTCGCTTAGGTATAAGAAGCACGATTAAAGCGGATTTGTACGCCACTCCATTGTCGCTAATCTTTGGATGCACACAACGCTTACCTGGTATACTCGTCTCCCAAATTGCGACATAAACCTTAGACCATGGCGACTATGCAGCTCGCCTCTCACACCACATGCAACAGCTTCAGCCTGTGCAAACCAGAACACAGAGCTTGCGTACCAACGTGGACGAACGCTTAACCACTTGCACGCACGTATTCGTTTGCAATGACAGCGTACGCCGGCAAATTCAACCTCCTTATTCTGGTCCGTAGCGTGTCGTATGTAGAAGCGCCAAGACGATTACCGTTGACTACAATGGTAAGACTGAGATAATCAACGTCGATCGACTCAAGCCAGCGTTCCTCGACAAGTCTGACTTTTCGGTCCAACAAGCACCTTCACAGCCTGCGCCAGCAGAGCTCACACCGCAACCGCAGACGAGTCAGTTCGCTCCAACGGAACCGACAACCTCAACCGACAGCCCTTCCTGATCGCCCTACTATCAATCGACGCGGTAAGAAGCTCAAACCTACAGTTTGCTTTTCGGACTTTGTTAGCGCTTGTTACTTTACATTGAACGTGCCTCCAAAAATGTTTCTTACTTTTACCAAACGTTTTCCGAAATCCACAAAAAAGGACTACAACCATTTAAAACTAACAATAATGAGCAAAACTTTTTGAAAGCACAACAACAGGTTTGCACGTTTTTTTGCTTTGAGCTCCTTCATGTTTTGCTGTGCATTTGCGCTGCATTTTCATTTTGCTTTCCATATACACCGTCGGTTGGTTGCACCTTGGTTTCACATTTTGCTGGATCCCTGCACGTCAGTACGAACTGGACCAAACTTCCTGCTCAATCACTTACGTGCACTTTACTAACCGTCCCTCCACAAAAAACTTGTACCGTTTTGACACCGTAGGGAGGACACGGGCGGGAGCCCGCTCGGGTCTGATTTCATGGTTCTTCCCCAGCAGCTTTATCAGGTTTCACAACCTGGTCCCGCAGAAGGCTGGCCCACGACGGACAGCCTTCACGTATATTGAAGGACTGCTTGCATAGTCCCTATTTGGGGAGGGCTATGTAGCAGGCTGGATATTCCCCGGTTTGACTGTGCAAAATTCTAACTAAAATTATTTCATTGTACACCAAGGCAACCGGTGTGATTTGTTGAACTGATTGCCGAGTTTGAATGCTTGACTTGCTTATCGCCATTTACACTTGGCGCCCGTTTCGGTTGCAGCGCGCGACTGTCCCTCTGTGCTGTGCATACTCCGTGCCCCTAGCTAGATTGTCAACCGTGTCGTCTCTTTATAGCTAGGTAACTGGGAATCTTTTGCCGTACCAATAAAAGTTTCAGTGCAACTCGATCTGTCTTTTCGAATCTCTCTCCGAGCTCCCGGTACAGGCTATCCGCTAAAAGCTCAAAGCAAAAGAAAAGTGAGGGACAACCGAGAGAAGGCCGCAAAAAGCAGGCGTGGAATTAATCATTGGTAAAGTTGTGTGTTATAACATTTCGTGTTGAGACGAAATGCTGTACAATGTGCAGCGACGATTATGCTGAAAGTTACATTTGAAGGTGCTACAGAATCCATGGCCATATGGATAGATACGTACCATCTATGGAGTGAGCAGAGAGTTGTACCGGTAAGCAATCTGCGAAGTATCAATTCAGTATAATACAACTATTGCGTTGGAAGAGAGAAAAGGGTGTTAAAATTCAGGTGGCGATTAATTAGTTGATGCACAGCAGGTAACCAGCCTACTTCGATAGGGAGCGCAAAAGAAGTAGGTAAACTTATAACTAGCTTGTAACGAGAGAGATCAAAGGTTAATTGGTGGCAGAGGAGCGAAAAGCTTGGACTCAAGCGCGGAGTAAAAATGTTCACGGGATCTAGACATAAAGATGACTAGGGGAACTAAGAGAATAGTACTGAGCTGGGAGAAGGCAGGGAGAAAGCTGGATTCTTGCTTGAGCAACACTCGTAAGTGCTACTTCGAGACGGAAACAGTACACCTACAAAGGAGTGGTTAAGGATCGGCTGTGTGCTGACTGGATGTGAAAAGATTGTTGGATAGGAGCGAGCTGAAACAGATCAATTAAAAGGAGGCATTTGTGCGGAACGAAAGCACACATTAGGATTGCTGAGGACGTCACAAGGGATGAGACCTAAGCGCAACGTCGCGTAGTGATACAAGTCATTCTAGAGGGTTAAGGGAATGGTACTAAAGTATGCTGATCCAGGAAAGGTCAGTGAGTGCGCTGGACTCCTACCTGAGCATGTGTCATAGACGTAGCTGCGAGTAAGGGCTACCTGAACACCCATAAATGACAGGTTAAGGAGCGTTTGTGTACTGACCACAGAAGCCGAGCTTGATGGCTAAAAAGCTAAGAAAGGATTCTTGAAAGGCACGTGACACATATCTAATACGTGCGTATATGAAGATAGAAAGCTAAGCCTAATGGAAGCCCGCTAAGATGAACTGGATATTAACACGAGAGTAGGAGGCGGCGGTAGCACGAACGAGAGCTGGCGCTAGTTGACTTGGAATCAGTGGCCACAAATGCCATTTGGTTTAAGCCTTCTAGTTACCAGAGGACACCTACCACGTCACAGAATAAGTCAACAAATAGAAAAGTATGTGATGCAGACAGTCTCAGAGAATAAAGCTTGACAAGATAAAAGTGTGGCTCCCAGCAAGCTGCGAATATACGCAAAGATGCATAGAGTATACGATGAATAGCCGCTGCTAAGCAGAGGTGCCAAAGGTAAGACGATCGAAAGATAATGGCGCTCGGGAAGTGTCAGTGGCCAGGTGTAGCCATTTCATGAGGACGTTTGGTCCTTAGTGGATACCTACGTTGTCACGGAATAAAGCAACAAACCAGCGAAGGTTAGTGAGTCAGACATTCCAAGAGCATAAAGGATGGAGATATAAGTTTTGTCTCCTGGCAAGGTGCAGATCGTTCCGAATATGTATAAAGCCCACGACGACTCGCAGCAGCTAAAAGGGAGCCTAACGATGTTAAAACGAACGACAGATAATAGGGCTAGAAAGAGAGTATCAGTGGTCAGCAGTGGCATTTGGGTAAAGCCTTCTACTTTCTAGTGGATACTTAGAGTTTCAGAGAATAAATCAACAAACCTGCAAAGGCATATGATGCAAATAGTCCAGGAGAGTGAATATGGATACACGCAGTGAAGCTACGGTTGCAGTTAGCCAGGTGTTGTACTAGATTTGGCGGAATAAGATGGTGATAGTAGAGTTGGACGTGCAGATATTACTCTGATGAGCTATTTTCTGTCAGTGCTTAGTCGTACTAACAGATATATGTAGCTGGGGTAAACGAACGTGGTGAGACTTGTGTCCAAGAATATGGGTTTTCGGATTTAGAGGTGATCAGTGTCATGTTCCCAAAGTTCATCCTCCGGTCAACTGGGGTTAAAGTGCTGGCATCTAAGTATGGAAGCAAGGTGCCTACGTAGTTATGATCGGAAAGGTGCAGTACATTTAACTGCCCTAAATTGTAACGGTAGCCTGTTCCTGACGCAAGAGAATCTGCAGAGAAATAAGTTGTTTCGCACGTTGGTGCTAGCCATAGGTAGGGTAATGGCTAAGCGTTTCTGGCGAAGTGGATACCGAGTGTCAACAATTTCTTGAATGAGTCCTGGGAGGTGCGTGTTTGGGTTGTGTATCGTTTGGAATAAAAAGATGGGGTTGAGTTTCAGTCATCGCAACCATAGAGGATCAAGACCAAAATGTTTACAACGCTCGCGGTACTTGAGAGTGGAAGGGCAAAGCAGGCACTTTGTGAATAAGTGTTGTACTTTCTCGATGGCTATTCGGTCAATCTTACTGAAGTTGGTAAAACTTTTCGTACAGTATTCCAAAATAGGTCTAGCGTATACCTTGTATAGAGCTAGTCTGAATTCGGTTACGAGCACCGTCTTGCCGATATGACCAGTGAGGGATCTGGCTTTCGTCACTCTATAGCTAACGCTCCGAAATATTTAGTGAGCTGCAATAGTGTACGCTGAGATCGCTTACGGTTTGACAGTTGGTAAGTGAGACGCTATTATGAGTAAGTGCATTAGGCAGTGCAGTGCATCTATACGAAAAGGCGCTGCACTTTGCAGGAGAAAAATGCAGCGGAGACCGCTACTTAAATCACCCGGGTCAAAGGAGAATACGACTTTGCTATCGTTTGCGAACAGATACGGCTTTCCGTATTCAGACTTGAAATACGTCGTTGGTGCAGGAAGAAGAGTGTAGGGCCTAGTACACTTCCCTAGAACACGACAAGGGTTTCGGTGAGGACTCGGGGTCTCCTAGTCTCACCGGCTGTGTTCGACAGGAAAGAGCAGAGGAGAACCGAAAATGCAGGTCTGCTCTGCCGTAAGAAGCCAGTTTAGTCAGCAGTCCATTATGAGGAACACGGTCGTATGCTTTTTTCATATCCTAGAAAATAAGAGTCGGGGCTTTCCTGCAATCAGCCATTTGGTTACATTGTTCAGGAATTCCAACTGGCATGTTTTACAGGATTGGGACGTGAGGAATCCATGCTGATGTTTGTTGATGATGTTACCATAGGTCTAGAACCGTAGGTGCTCTTCCTTAAAGATCCTCTCCACATTCGTAAAAGCGGATGATTTATGCCTAATAGGTCGGTAGGTTACAATGCTTTGACGGCTTCCCCTTTTGTGTCTTGGCATGATTACTGCATGTTTGCAAGCAGCGGGAAAGGTTCCGTGCTTCATGGAAATAGTGAAGAGGTTAGGAAGCAGGACGGCGATATGCGGGCCACGTAGAAGTAGCAGAGCTGATGGGGAACCATCAGGTCCGGCGTGGAAGGAAATTTGGGGCTTAAAGTTCTCTAATAATGGTACGCAGGCCAAATTTTACTGTGCGTAAAGTAGCATTGGTGCAACTTAGAATATTAAGAGGCAGGGAGAGATTAGCAGTGCAAGAGTCGCAGAAGTAGCGGTTCTTGGCCTCACATATTTTAGCTAGGTTACTAGTAAGTGAATCATCTGAAAGAATAATTGAATTAATGGATTTCGAGGCGAGGTTACCCCTGCGCCTCATGAGAAGATTGCTGGCTTTGTTATGGTTAACAGAGTTTAGAGCAGTATGCTCTTCGGACAGATATGCGGCAGCGAGTGAATTTGTCCACTCCAGTAGGACATCATTGATGCTTATAAGGAGGAAGCATCCTTGGGTCCTGTTGTACTTTGAGCGTAGATGTTTTAGCTTGACGAGTAGTTTGCAGGAAAGCGCTGCAATTTGCGGCGGCTGTATTGCTTGTTGTTTCGTTATAGGTGCAAGTAAATCCAGGCTGTCAGTGAGGTTTCCATATAGTACAGAAGAGGCGGTGTCCGTATCTGTAGCCAGAAAGAAGACATTCCAGCTGATGGACCTCAGAAATAGAGCATAATTTGTCCAGTTGCTGCCTTTGGAGAGCCGTACAGAACACGCTAGTCTAGCTACCTGGAGATGAGTAATGGGTAGTTGGAAAGTGAGCTTTACTAATTTATGACCGCATCCAGGGAGATTGTCGAGCACGCCAGCAGATGCACGTCCAACTTCATTTGTAAAAAGTAAATCTAGGGTGTTATGGTGCCTAGTGGGTGCATGTACGCGTTGAGTCCACGCAACTGCATATATGATGTCCAAAAAGCAAGGTATTTGGGTGGCACAGATAATGTTTGTCAGGCTACTTGTGGCATGTTAACATCACCACTGATTATCTTATAGCGAATAGGCATTAAAGATACTTCTGTGAAGGGTTCAATTAGTCTACGTATACCGAGTTTGTGTGTGTGTAGGGTTAGACAGACATCCCATTAAGAGAGCGCGTTGTCCCCTACTAGTCTGAATCCAGCCCGAGTCTTCAGGAGCGCAAATTGAAAGTTCTTGAAATGATAGCTTCCCGAAATCGTTACGCACATAGCTGCGGCATCCACCACCTCAGTAGTTGATACGTCCACTGCTGATGGATTTGTAGCCCAGGATCCACAGCTGTGCATCGGGAGTATTAGCATCGCGCCTCGTTTCTGTGATAAGCACCACCTGGGGGCCGGATATGACAATGCCGGCGTGGATAAGGAGCATCTTAGGTTAGATGGAACTTGCGCCAAAGAGAAGTAGAGTGAGCACCTCGTTGCAAGAGTGATCATCTGATGCATAATCAGAGACAGAAGTAATCTGGGTGGTTTGTGTAGATACAATTGCTGTCGTCACAGAGGGAGTGATAACCGTTATAATGTTGCAGAGGTCAGACAAAATATTACTGCCCGCGTTCTTATGCAGCAGGTCAGGCAGTAGGAGTGAGTTCGCTTAGTTACCATGCTGAAACAGCGCAGAGGACACAGGTCCGCGGTTGTGGGAAAGGTTAGTGGTGATGACTAAGGTCTTGGCAGGGCTATGTTGGACGCAAACATCAGAGGCTAACGATGGATTATATTGAGTGTGCGGTCCTAAGGTGCATAATTTTGCCAGGTGTGGGTTGGTTACTGTGGTACCTGTACCGCATTTGATGACTCGGAGAGGAGAGAAGGCATATTTGCATGCAATGGAGGGTTTCCAGGTTAGGTAGTCGGTTGGAGGCTCAGAAGACAAGTTCGTAAGCGCAAAAAGAAGTGTCTGAAGGAAAGGAAAAGCCTTCGTTGCCTTTAATGCGGGGCCGCTGAGTTGCGCAGGAGTGGAACTTTGAGCAGATACACATGGGGTGATAGGCACTGCTGATGCATGCTATTTCCAGAATTGATTTTTAATGAGCCGGCATCTGCAGGAGGGCTGGTAGCAATTGCTTAAGGGGCACCTGTGGGACGTTTACTAGCCTGTATAGAGGATAGAGAGCGACCTCGTGCCGTAGTCTCGTAAGTTGTGGCGAGCCGTAGCCCCCATATTACATAAAAGAAGAACGAGGCCCAGTGATATGGTTGGCCGTTCAGTATTAATTGGAAGGATTGTAAAGTGCGGAAGATTAATCGTTGCAAGCTTGGGTGGGCTATATATTTCTTTACTTTGTCCAGTATCCTATAAACAGCAGATTTGTGGCGGGTACCTGCTATTGATTATATTTACAGTCGGCTTGATAGCACCGCGGAAGTGTCGGCATTATGCAGTGGGATGTGTACTTGCCATCGGACCGTGTTATATTGGACAGTCCCTGGTTAAGATGCTGGTTCGTCTGGGGACGGTGTAGTGGGACAGTAGTGTTGTTCCTCGTGTTAGCGCTTCCGATTGGTTTTAATGCAAGGCAGGCAGCGCACAGGTTCTGGACGGGACTGAGGTTATGGCCTTTTATATGCTGAGCCGCTGGTGTTTTGGTTGGAAGCAAGTATGGCTTTCTGGGGGGCGGCACTTGTTTGTTCGTAGTCGTAGTCTCCCGCAGTGCTACATACTTGTTAGATATTGCATTCAAGGGTCAGTCTGTCTATTCCGAGATAAGCACTTGTTAAGTAGCACGGTGGGTGTGGGTTGCTTGGTTTCATTGGGACGCACACTGAGTTGTCGTCCCGGCACGTAGGAGTTGCAAGTGGCAGGCGTCTGATGCGCCTTCGTTTTGGGCGGTTGCCTGAGCGTTTCTTAGTAGCCGGTTTGGTGCTTGTCATAAGGTTGTTGGATGTGTTGTCATTAGCTTCTCCTGTCAGAAGTTCTGTTTCGGGGTCACATGTTGGAATCATTCGGTTTTGCAACCTCAGCCTCATCTTGGCCGAAAGCAGCTTCATGGTGCACTACCAAGAGGTCTAGCGTCTCCACTGTGTTGGACGAACTTAGTTCAGTGCTGCAGGCCTTTGTCACAGTTGGGTCCACATGCTGTTGCGACTGCTCAAGATCGGCTGGGAGTGAGGTGGCAAGTCCAGTCGCTGTGGGAGAAGCTTACGCCATTTGCTTAGGTGGAAGTTTATTGGATGATGCAAATGCCCGTTGCAGAGGCCTTTGTCCGGTTTGGTCAAGAAAGGACCTAAATTTGCTATCTCTCTCATAACGAATGGTTTTGATATTAGCGAGTTTAATAGTCCTTGGTCTCTACAGGTGACAAGTATAAGGCACGATTTACATTTGGAAGTTTTCTGCAGACATTTAACTTCGAAGGAGTCAGGAGTCCTGTTGCAGAGAAGGATGAGCGAGTGCTTGGCCCTCTCTAATTTGGGCTTGGCAGGGACATAGAATATCATCACTTACTGTGCACAACGAACTCGTTCGGAAACTGCGTTAGCACTGTGTGTAAGTAGCTCCCCTGCCAAGTTGAGTTCATTCACACCATTGGTCTGTGTGATTCCAGAGAGCTGAGCTAGTGGCAGCGTTTTGCTAAGGTTTCGCTTGGTACATTGATGTTGCTTTCGAGTGCGCTGGCTGGCCGAACAAGGCTGGCTGGCCGAACAACCTCCTCGTGGTTCCAGCTGGGTGGATTGGGTTTACCTCTTCCAGCAAATAGTTCGGCGGCAGTGTTCCAGGACGTGGTGGGTTTTCGCCTGGCTAGCGTTCTCCCTATAAAAAGCCACAAATGTCCGCTTAACAACGCTGTGACGTGGCGGTTGTGACTCGCCACCAACTAAAGTCACCCATTGCTTATCCGGACGACCGCTTCAAGTCCACAGCCATCAAGCACCCATTTAACACTGGCCACACGTTCAAGCACGATCAAAAAGGCTGGAATACATTTACGAATTCCATAAACATGGCTAAACACGCCCACATACACACTTACATACATTTATATATCAACCTATGCGACAATCCCATTGATCCATTGTACATTGACTGATCACAGTTTGTACTATTAACATGATCATGTCTGTGCAGACGTGCCTCGCTTAGTCGAGAATACACATTTTATTTATTTATTTATTTAATTTTATCATATGTCGAGTTTGGTGGATCTGCAAGGCTTATCCTGCATTCATTAGTTTGGGCAGAGTTTGTATTAGCTGTTGGTGGCTTAGTTGGTCTAACCAATTTTGTTGCGGGTCTGAGCACAGACCGCCTCGAACAAATTGTCTTACTTGGAGCTGACGGGAGCGTGACAGGCCAGATTCTGTTTGCAGTGTTTATTCAAAAACCGTTATCTACATTAATTCAACCTAGACACAAGACAGTGTGACAAGCCAGACAGTCTAACTATTCTACTAAATAATAGCATGATGTCAGAATAACCAACCCAAAGACGAAAAAGCGCAGTTTTATACTTCGCTCGGTCAAGGCCAGGGAACTTTAAGGGTATTGACAATCAGACGCTTACCTGTTACAACAAAGGTTGCTTTGCTTACGGTGAACACAACGACATTATACATAAGGGTAGCCCGTAGACAAATCCATCTCCTCCTTTTACTGGTACTGCTTCCTAGTCACCACTAGACGCTTGTAAAAAGACGCTGCAATCGCGTTGCGATTTCTTCACATCCACCTCCATATCCGTTAAGTTACGGAAAAAGGAACGCACTAAACGATTAAACTTAGCCATATCGTCCACCATGATGATGGCTTCTAATGTGGCGCCGCAATGATTTACTACCCATGGTAATCCACTCTAACAATCCCAGCAGATTTACGATTAACAGCCATTCACATGATCGCATAAACGTATTAACAGCGTACCTCAGCAGTTGCAACCATTGCGTCTTTACCACCAACATAACCAAATTAGCCTAGCGTACGATGACACACTCACTCGCTTTTAGGCCTAACTGCACGGAGGGAAGGACGGTCCGCTAATAAGCAGAATAGTAACTAACGCTAGCATCCCGGCCAAAGGGTTAGGCGCAACGGTATGTCGTGAAATAATAAACAATCGCCACTGAGTTGCAGGATCCGTAACCACAGGCGTTGTAAGTTTGGTAACATAGGTCACCTACAGTCAGTATGAGGTAGTTGGGAAGCTTGGTTATTTCAAGTATCGACAGATAAACTAAAGCTATCGCCCGAACTTTATTTACTACCGTCTGCTGACAGCTCTTCCCGCATGAAACACATTTGTTGTCAGCAGTGAACATCAGCATTCATCTATTATTGACATAAGTATTATTAAATTTTTTGTTTGGGGTTCACAAGTTAAAAGCTTAACCCCGACGTGCCACTAAGACTATCAGCCATTTCTGCCAAAGAGATAACCGGGCACGCAATATCTATTCTTCGGTTATGGGCACGATATCACTCAGTTGGTACTACCGGTCCAGTGTAGTGCGTTTTCCCTAACGAACCTTGGATTTTTCATAACGAGACCTAAATGTATGGAAAATTGGCACATTTCGTTGACACTAAATTTTAGTTGACTTACTTTTTAAGCTTTGCTCACGTATGGTTACACCTCTAAATCCTCAGATGGCAAAATCATCAAGTCCATTAATGTTGACATGCAAAGCACACCCGTATCCATTAAAAGACGAGAAATTCCTTCCGGGAGTCAGTGAAAAAGTCCCCTTGTGGGGATGATTCCTGTTGGGGTCAACAATGTGGCTTAGCGGCCGGTTCACGCTAACCGATTTGAAGTGTTCGCGTTAGCCTACTGGCAAGTACGGTTCCCAGTGAATACAGAGAAAGCCCGAAGGTTCAATGGTTCAATGGTTCAATGGTGTATGATGGGATAAAAAGCAAAACTTTACAAGACCCACAGGATGGATATGCAAAAGAAAATTAAAATCAAAATGTTCCATCGTGGAACGTAAAGTATCAGTGGTTAAATCATTGCACTTTAACAAAGTGTTGTGTATCGTTTATCACTAAGATGAAAATCTAAGAGTCTTTCGAATGTCGTCATGTCTGGTGCGTTCACCACATAGTTTGGTAATGCATTCCAGTGAGAACAGATTCTAAGTGAGAAAAAATAATTTCTACAATTCAAACGAGAGTGTTGCGTCATTAGTTTCAGGTGGTTGCCTCGGTTTTGTTTGTATGGGACTAGAGTCAACAGTGATGTACATGGATGCTCGCTTTCGGTTAATATCCGGTATGTGAGAGTAAGATCACCGCGAAGCCGTCGGTATTCTAATGAGAACACCCCGA
This sequence comes from Dicrocoelium dendriticum, assembly GCA_944474145.2. Lineage (NCBI taxonomy): Eukaryota > Metazoa > Platyhelminthes > Trematoda > Plagiorchiida > Dicrocoeliidae > Dicrocoelium > Dicrocoelium dendriticum. The sequence goes on along the minus strand of OX104068.1, from coordinate 47,055,184 downwards.
GTGCACGAAGACGCATTTCGTAACTTATACCGGATAGTCCACGCGTTGCTTTTGTGGCTCTTCTTTGGGGCTGTTCCAAGAGGCGGATGTCTCGTTTTAACCATGGACACCAGGCCTGAATTGCATATTCAACATGAGGACGAATGTAGGAGTTAATCAACAATGGTACTAGCTGTCGCTCAAAAGTGCCGAGAGCTCGCCTCAAAAGTCTCAAGTTCAAGTTCGCTACACTTGCTGCTTTCGAACACTGGAGCGAATTTCCAAGACTCTCTTGCACGATTATACCTAGGTCGCGTTCACTAGTCACGTGTTGCATGACATGTTCCCCCAAAAAGTATGTGTTAACGAAGCTGTTGTGCACCGTCAGCATCGTGGTACACGGTTGCCGCGTATGGGTTAAAAACGACACCGGAAGACGCGAACTACCGAGGGGAAGGATGTGAAGGACCGGGCGACGGAGCGGCGTGTTGACTCCAACCTTGGCGCTGTGAGTGTTTCTTGCGTGGGTGTTGGTTCAGACAAACAAACGCAACATACATATCAGCATTCTGCAAAAAACCTCTAAGTGTACAGTAGGAAAATAAATTTATGTGCTATTTTACGCAACGTACTCAGGCAATTCGGGAAATCTCCAAACTGCTACGCAACCCTCGTCCAGAAGGAACTGTGTAAACAGTCCTTCGATATACTGGAGGACTGTCCGTCGCGGGCCAGCCTTATGCTTGACCAGGTGGTGAAACATGACACAGCTGCTGGGGAAGAACCAAGCGATCGCATCCTAGAGTGCTCTCACCCATGTCCTCCCTAATGATGTCGAAACGGAAAAAATGTTTGCAAAATCCGTTCGTAAGGGTAGCAGTTCGACGGGAAATGTTCAGTGTACGAGTTGCGGCGTCCGATTCCAGCGTGAACGTGCGACCGAGTTGCGAGGCGTACCTAAAACTCAAACTGGTAACGACAACGACAATAGTGCATAGCAATAACAAGCGCTAAACGAAAATAAGAACAAATATTTTGGGTTTCCAAAACCTTTGATCTTTTTTGTGGTTGTTTCAAAACTTTTTGCCATTTTTTGTTATTTTCAAATACGGCAAAGGGGATCTAAGTAAAAAATGCACTGTATAGGCAAAATGACGAAGGTAATGAACCTTTCGACCAGACCTAGTTATTCTTGGTGCACTAGAGGATGACATAGTTTATATGGCGGACTTTCTTGGACTGCTAGGGCTATGCGTTGTTGGCGGTTTAACAAACGCACTTAGAGAGGCATCGTCGTTGTCTACACAGGCGACTTTCAAGTGATTAATAGATACTGACCCATGCTTCCCGTAGCGATCGATGACACGTACTTTGTCGTTCCGTGGATGGACCCTAAATGGTCCTTCATATGGCGGAGCCTGGGATCGCTTGACGCAGTCAACTCGTACGAATACATGCTTACAAGTTTGGAGCTCCGGCAGGACATAGGTTTTACAGCTCTGGACACAAGTGAGTAGGTGCAAAACTACGCATGCGTGGCTCGAGTTGTTTCGCAAAAGAAGTGTCATAGACGATTGCGTCTGGAGCTGTAGAAACATAGTCTCCAGGTAGAAGAAATGGTTGATCGAAAAGTGGTTCGACGCTAGCTACCTGCAGGCCCAACTTGAGGCTAGCACGTATGCCTAACATGACAGTAGGCAAAGCCTCTGTCCATTGAAGAGGGTCGGCTGCAGTGCGGCTGACTTTTATTTGAGGATGGGAAGCCTCACCTCGCCGTTCGATTGCGGATACTAGGAGGTAGTAGGGGAATGCTTACAGGATAGATGTTTTAGCGTCCCTTGGAATTGTACACTTTTGAAATTTGGTCCTCTGCCTGTCCCAACGGTTGCCCGACAACGGTATAAAGAGACCCAGCGACTCATGAAAGTTCAAGCGGTCTCCTCCGTACTGCCGTTTGGTAGCGGAACTGCTTCTGGCCACATGATATAGCGGTCGATAATTATAAACAGGTAGACCGTGTCGTTAGAGGGTAGAAGAGAACCGATGATATCCAGGTGGATGTGGATGAGTCGAGAGCTGACTGTCTGGCAACGGCCAGTACGTGCGGCTACATGGCCTTGAACTTTCGCTTGTTGCCAGGGGAGACATGTGCGGGCCCTGATTAACGTCTGGGTTGACGTTGCGCCACACGAAACGCTGCGCAATGAGCTTTATCGAGGCACCAATACCTGGATGTGATAAATTGTGCACCGTGTCGTCACGGTACAGCGAAAAGTATGTAGAACTATTGGACGCGGATAACTTTACGAGACATCTCAAAGAACAGTTTCTTCGGAACTTGGTAACGGAACACGTCGGATGCTGATAGAGATAGAAGTTCGGAGTTGAGCAACCTTTGGATGGGTCTGCTGTGCAGCATCCATTGCTGCTTGATCGATGCGGTGACCAGGTGTAATTGAATTGACGTGGGAAAAGGCGTCTGTGACAAAGTTTTGCACACCATTGACGTGCCTCAAGTCTGAGGTAAACTTTGAGACGTAGTCTAGGTGACAGCTTTCTGTAGGAGAGTACTTGCCGCAGGACGATCCTATCGCGTAGACTAAAGTTTTGTATTCGGTGAGAATTACGAAGTCTCTACCTTTAAGTGAAGATCGCACGTAGCTAATGGCTAAATAAACTGCTAGGAGTTCTCTGCCAAACGCGCTGTAGCGGGTTTCGGCTGGTTGCAACCGTCTCGAAAAGCAATCTAATAATTACCAAGATCCGTGGTCGAACTGCTGAAAGACTGCTTCAACCGCTTCACTCAAAGCGTCTGTTACCAGCGAAAGAAAAGCATCCGCTTGTGGATGCGTCAAAAGTGCAGCGTTCGCAACGGCCTTTTTAAGTTTTGCGAAAGATGATCAAGCAGCATCGGTGAAAATGAAAGTACGCTGACTGCCACGATGCAAGTCACTTAGCGGCTGCAATATCTTTGCGTAATTGGGAAGGAAACGGCGGTAGTAGTTTATTACGCCGAGATACCGTCTGAGTGTTTTGTAAAACTACAGTCATCATCATCCTCATCATTATATACGTCAGCTAGAGTTTGGAAACACCTCAGCTCCTGTGCCGCAATGCGTAAAGTAAAAGTAAAATAAATACAACAGTTGCATGCCAGCTGAGCTATTAGCCACGGATGGGCATCGTTCCAGTAAGCTACCAGCCGGCTACTAGGCAAAAAGAAAAGTTATTATGTTTTCCGCTACGAAATGAGATCGTAGATTGAGGGGAGGCTTAATGAGATGGGGATGGATAAAGAAACGCACTGCAGGAATGCCACTGAGGTCGGCTCCTTGCCATGTCAGCAAGTGTATCCAACCAAACGTGTTCACCGTCTGTTGTACCCCAACCAGAGAGACTTGACGCTCCAACCGTGGCCAGCTCCGAAGTGAGGGACTTTATTTCCCTGGACCAAGTCATCGCTTGGCCACCTCTCCTCTTCTTCCATCCACATCTCCGCTGAGCAAACAACGCAAGTCGTGGAACTCGGTGGGCTGGCGTGCGCAACACGTGGTCTAGCCATCGCAGCCTTGTGCGTGAAATGACGGTGCTGCGCGGATCAGTTCCTTTTCCTGTGCCGTAAACAAGGCGTCGAACACGCTCGTTAATCATGCAGTGTTCATACCAGATGTGAGCCAAACTGCGAAGGCACCGATGGTCGAACGTAACTAGCCTCTTTATGTCAGCCGATCTTAGGGACCAGGTTTCGCGACCGTACAGTAAGGTCGAACGTACCGCTGCATTGTGCAATCTATCCTTCAGGGCAAGAGTAATGTCGTGTCGCCGCCATAGGTGGCGCAGGTTAGCAAAAGTACTTCGAGCTTTTGCTATACAGTTCGTGATCTCGTCTGCGATCCCAAGGGCGCTGATACAACCCCAGGAAGTTGAATTTTAGTACGACTTCTAGCTGATCCCCACCAAGCGTCAGCGCAGAAGGCGATCCCTGACATTCTTGGAGGAACGCTTTGCATTTCGATGGTGCAAACCAAAGCCCGAAGTGACGGACAGCCAGTGCTAATCTGTCCAGCGCTGCTTGGCACGTCCGGGAGCTGTCACAGATGAGGGCAATGTCGTCTGCATACTCCAAGTCGAGAAGTCGTTCTCCTGGTGGTAGCCCCACACCTTCCCAGTCATTTCCTGTAACTGCAATCTCCATGACTTCGTCAATAGCGAAGTTGAAAAGGAAAGGTGACAGCGGGCATCCATGTCTCACACTGCTGGAGATACTGAAGGGTGGCGACAGCTTGCCGTAAGTCCTCACTTTGCCCGTGCTACGCGCGTATAATGCCAGGATAATACTTACATATTTATCGGGCATACCTTTCCTGAGTAGATAATTCCAAAGGGCACATCGATCAACCCAATCGAAGGCACCTTTGATGTCGTGGAACACGATTACGATGGGCCGCCAATATGTGTGACGATGCTCCAACAACTGACTCAAGGTAAATATGTGGTCGATGTAGCTACCACCTCGACGAAACCCGGCTTGCTCCTCACGAATCTGGCTTTCACGAGCGCCTGACAGTCAATGAAAAATTATGGAGGCGAGTAATTTGGAGGCGCTGGAGATCAGACTGATTCCTCTATGGTTGTTACATTCCGAACGCGAGCCTTCTTTAAAGATGGGGACAATAACGGGGCGGCTCCAGTCGGTTGGGACAGTCTCTTGCTCCCACAGTTGCACTAGTAATTCGTGTAAAGCATCAACAAGAGCAGAGCCTCCGTATTTGAAGAGGGCTAGAGGAAGATCATCTGGTCCCGCGGCTTTGTTCAACTTCAACAGTCCGATCTCAAGTTCGACTTCTAAACGAGAGGGTGGATCCAAAGGGACAGCCCACGGAGCAGGGAGATCACTGGCCGGCGAAGAATCGAACAATTCTAGCCGATTAAACTGCTTTTCAACATGCTCAGCCCAACGTTCCAAACGTTTTGACAAATTGTGGATAGGCTGTCCACTCTCGTCACGTATAGTTTAACTAACCCCAGGTCTCCCGCTGCCCGTTTCCCATATCAGACGGAATAACTTACGATGGTTGCCAATAGCAGCAGCCACCTCCACCTCTGACGCACGATGAGACCACCACCATTCGCGTTCTCTCTTCAGGCTAGCACGGAGTCTTGCCCGGAGCTCTTTGCTAGTTTCAATGTGTTCGCTTCCAGCCGGGACATGCAGGCAAGCCTCTATAAGTTCCAGAGACCGCGAAGAGACCCAATATCCGTGTTGTCTATTAGACGTACCAAATGAGGATTTACCTGCTGCTATTAAGGTCTGGCTAACAGGTGACCAGTGACCATCAATTGTCTCCAGTGAGCGCTTACTCAACTAACATGTCAGCATTCAGAACAGCCGGCTTTGTCAGTTGGCTGGTGTCAGTGCGCCCACAGCATCATCGTGGGCGTCCGCCAAAACGCATCCGCATGTCAGCCCATACAAGTGCATGGTAGGTGTCCACACATGTGCTCCAAATCGAGCGACAGTTCTGGATGCAGCCTCTCCAACACTAACTGATATCAATGTGATCGATCTGTGTCCAAGGCTGATACGAGGCTAGTGGGCGTCAAGTCACCCTCCGGCGAGTGCTGTGTCGGAAGTTAGTGCTCGCAAGAAATAAGCGAGCATCCCCACACAAATGAAGTAACCGCTCACCCTCATCATTACGGGAGCCTACATCGTGCTGACCGCCCAGATGCATTTCATCAGTGGACGACATTCAAACTTTCAGATCCCCCGCCAGCACAACAGTGTCCGTGCATCTTCTGTGGCGAAGGAGCTCGTTCAGTTGGCGGTCGAAGTCGTATTTTACCGAACCATCACTAGAGTTTGTGGGCGCGTAGGCAGCGACGCTATATAGACAACTATTAGTCCCGCGCGACTTCGAAGTTTTGAACGAGCCAGCCAATCGGACCGCACACATCCGGCTACTGATTGGAACCTAAACAACTTGAGCAGCTGAGCCCAGGGACTCAGGGCAATGCGAACACCAGCTTGGCTGGTGCTCGAAGCTGCATCGTCCCCGGCTAGACGCAATGAGAAAATACTGCCTGCATCAACTGAAGGGGATCGCAGAGTGAGTACAAAGCTCGAGTCTTGCAGGCGGGTCTCTGATAAGCAACGGATATCGATCGAGAGGGTATCCAATGTTCAGGCAAGTGCTGCCTGTTGACCGATCTGTAGTAATGTGCGTACGTTGAGGCATGCCAATCGGAAGAATGATCGACGGCTTCAAATGGAAGCCGATGAACTGGAATGGACCGTTTGGTTGAACATAGATTTGTCTACGGGACAGCAGGGACGCTCCGCGTTAGCATGTGAGTTGAAATTAGAAGCTAAATGCCTAGCAAAGCATGTTTAGGGAGGGCCGAGAATCGAGGGATTGAAAACTGGGGGGAAAAGAGTGAAGTTGTTAAGGGACGTTAAGAGTAAAAATGCGGAAGAGGGGGAACAAAAAGACGGGAAGGCTTGAGCAGTAGCATCCAAACCCCTATCCATCCTGCTCAATGCAACAGATAGGGCACCGTTGATTATCCTCTGCGGTGACCAGAGCATCAAGAAATTGTTTGACGAAGGATGCATAGTATTGCGTGAGCAGGATGCTGTCAGGTTGCCCAGGCCTAGACAGGAGAACTATTAGGGTACTCAACCGAAGCGTTGGTTCAAATACCTTACCGCAAGGCAGCGGGTTTGGCGTTGGGCTACTAGGAGTCCGTTTTAAGGAATAAGGTGCCAACCTAACTCCAACCCCCAACCTGGAGGATCAGGAGGGTGACTTTGTCTGGCCTCTAACCATTGACCCATCTGGTAAGAGTGACTCTGAAAGTGCCAAAGCACCTCCCATCGTAGCTCAATGGATCACTGAGGCACACAAACCATCGCACCACGGTAAGGTCGAGCCTCATTGCGTTGGGGTCCAGCCTCATGGCGATGGATAAAGGTTCAGGAAAACCTTTGATAACAAATTTTCTGGAACGGCCTCGATACCGAAAGCAGAGATCCAAGGACCCAGAAAATCAACTGACGGTTTACCTAACTCACTTAGCGGGGTTAAAGGTAACTCTACGGTCACATAGAAGAAGAAACAGCAGTTACAGATGTTCTGCTTTGGATGCGATTGCTACCAAAATGTCGTCCAAATAAGGATATACGAAATCTATGTTGTGTGTAACGTCATGTATGAACCTTTTGGAGATTTGTGCGACATTTCACTGGCCAAACAGCATCCGCAGTAACTGGAATAGGCCAAAAGGTCTACTGATGGCGTTCTTGGGGATATCACACTCTTAGACGGGGATATGATGGTATGCTCTCTTTAGGTCAGTTTTACTAAACACGGACTTGCCGCTTACGCTGTTAGTAAGATCATGAGTGTGCGGAATAGGGTACTTTTCAGGGCAGGTACGCTCGTTCCGTGCCAGATACTCGACAAACGGCCGCCAGTCGTTAGTCTACTTCGGCACCATGTGAAGAGGTGAAGCCCACTGAATTTCGGATGGGCGGATAATACCAAGTTGGATCGTGTGCTCGAATTCCGCTTTGGCCACCTTCAACTTATCAGAGGCAAGGCGTCCTGGCGGAGCGGAAACTGGTAGACCACGGGTTCGTGCGTGGTGAGTTACGTCAGTTGTTACAGAAAACTGACGTTAGAAGGGCGAACTAGCTATGGACACTGCGCAGGCAGTTCCAGAAAGTCTCTGTCAGATTGTGGCTGGGGATAAATGGGAGTAATCGTTTCAGGCAACGTCCCGATGCCGAAATGGAAAGACTTTCTGTTGGTCAATTAGCTTTCGCTGACGAGTATCGACCATCAGAGCGAAATGATGCAGGAAATCGATTCCGAGGATGGCAAACGGTGCAGCAACTACTGTAAAAATCCAGCGGAATTTGCGTCGAAGGCCAAGATCGATGGTTATGGAACGCTAGCCAAAAATTGCTATGGGCGGCACGTAAATTTGGAACCCACCTCAGCCGATTCGTTTGGGCCTGATGGGAGCACGCTGACTTTCGCCCCAGTGTCCACTAGGAACATGATCCCTGAGATTCTATTGTTTATCTTGAATAGACGAATCGCGGTATTTTGAGGAGCGACGTCAGTAGCAAGTTTGCGATCCGTTTGTTCTAACCCTTCGTTTGCGGGCATCGGTTGACCGCTGTCTGTGAACTTTATAAGACTGTGAATCTGATGTCGTCCTTCAAAACTTTGTTCAGCCTGCTTTTTCTTGGTCAATGCAAACTTGCAAGATTTAATGCAAAGCAGCAGCGCCTAGTGCAGTTACTCAACAGCTCAAAAGTGGTGAGGCGCGCTGTAGGAAGGTAAGACATACAAGCGGCAGATTGCTAGCGTGATATTGCCGACGAGAGCTAGGAGAATCGACAAGCTGAATTAGGTATGAAATAAGAGTAGATGGTGAGTAAGGATAAGAGAGCATGGGCCGCATGGCAACCATGGTTGCAACGACCTAAAGTAACAGAAATAAATATGAATAATTGAGAGAGAGACACTTTTGAGTGGTTGTGACTTGAATTGAGCAATTGTCAAATGGCCAGAGACCGTTCAAACTTGAACAGGTTTCTGTAGTGCTGGGCATTAAATTACTTCTCGAACAATGAACATAGGAATTGTGGGGGTAGAGGGCATGAAGCATCTGGTAACATGTGTGAAAGGGAGAAAATAATAGCGTCCATAAGGGATGAAAGATAAAGATTTAAAAAGAAAACCCACCGAAAGCGATGTCTTCAAGAGTTGGGACCGGCCAGTTGATGTTTACAGGTCCGACATGACTAGGGTTCTGATTCGCATAAGTGCTGTCGAATTAAGTAATCGGAGAATAGTGGGTAAAATATAAACGAAACATTGGAGATCGTAGTTATAGACTAAGGATAGGAGCCAGGTGATCAGCCGCTTTGAAATAAAAGCGTCAGTGCATTGGGATCTCACTGGAGATTCTAGAATGGTTAGACAATCCAGAATTTTTAGAAGGTTGGCTTGTGTATCGCCCAAAAAAGTGAAGCCGATAAATATGAAGGATAGAGCTAATAATGAAAAGTTGGAGAACGATGATTGTAAAGAGTATACTGTAAGGAAGGCGTGCTATAGATTTGGCACTTGGGAGCCGAGGCGCCAGTGGTCATAAACTTCTCAGCATGCAGACGATACGTCAGACGTGAATAATCACCATAACAGTGAACTTTGCTTTGTTCACAAGTAGAACAAGAAGAGTGTTCAAACTTGTTATGATACCATAGGCTCTACCGAATAGTTATCAGTCGAATAGGAATAACTAGGTAGAAGACCATAAGAATAACTGGCGAGTCGGATATGTTGTAGATGAAGGAATAGGAGCGTGCCCTTAGGGTTGAAAGGAGGATGTGGTCACGAGTGAGACTAACAAAGCAGAAACGGCAGTGGTAGGAACCTGTCAGGATGCAAGTACGACTTGACAGGTTTAACCGACTGACTGACAAATAGCGAGAAAAGGATAATGGAGCGAAGCGATGAATCTGCAAAAGTAATGAGTACATGAGCAATAATGGATGCAGTAGAGGTGGTATGATGGTGAAACAGGGCGTATTCTAAGTATGTACTCAAGATAAAAGCCAGGCGATCAGACGCTTTGAAGCAATAGCTCCACTGCACTGGGACTTCTCTGGAGGCTCGAGAACGTCAAGTGACGCAGCAGTTGTTGGTTGGTTGAACGGTAAATCGACCAGAGAAATGAATGCGGTAGGTGTTAAGGACAGAGATAACAATGAAGAAACGGGAGAAGAGTGATTGTGAAGGGAGGCCTGTAAAGAAATTGACACTGGAGCCATCATACTACACTTGTGTTATTGTACCTACTGGATCGGGGCTGTATTGGTGTGCTTTACTCCGCCGAGAATCAACTACTTATTTATTTATAATACGCATCCGTAAATTAACATACTTCAAATCGCGTACTGAAAAACATTTAGATTCCTTCAACCGCTGAAGGACTTTCTCAGGTGCTGCAATAATGTAACGAAGTTAGAAAAACACTTGTTTAATGCGGCCCAATGGTCACCAAAAACCTCGGGCGTTTCCCCGTGAATTTTGAGTAGGGTGCTCACTGAGTAGCCCAAACTGAAGCCTGGACCGACGTATAATACTTTTATCAAACATGTCACCACGGGACTTCTTCACTAGCTCCCGGAACCCGAATGGAATTTTTCGTATTTTAATGAACAAAGTAAAATGTGTACACATTTTTGTTTCGTATACTTGCGTCGTTATCTATACAGCGTCGCGACGCCTATCCCGACCACGTCCTTTTCAGAACTCAAGTCCCATGAGAAATCGCGAAATCCCTTGACCCACGTGCCCAAATCCTCTGGTCTCATAACCCTGGCTCCAAGCGACCGCGACTCCCCACTACCGATGCGACAACGACTGGTGTGACCACCAAAGATGAGGTCCGGGATTTTTCGTGGGACGAGCATGGTTACGGCCGTTGACTGCGAGTGCGGTGGGGGTGACAACTACTAACCGCACTGTCGGGTCGCAGCAGAGAAAATGTCATGTCGGCTATTTCTATGAACAAGCTAGTTTCTTTTGCAGTCCGACCAGCCCATCCGTACTGCTCACCGATGAGGCACCCCAGTTCATACCCAAATAACATAGCAAATAACACAGAAGCCAGGACCCAACGAATTCCATGCGCGCCCTCCGTCCGCGTACGTCTACTGCAACCACTACTTTACTTTCCCATCCTCACTTTGCGCCACGACCTGACAGCTCTATCGAAGGCTTCCCTCATTCAGCATTCTGGAGGGAGACCCCTGTAGTGAACATGAAACATGTACGCTTTCAGTATTTTGTGATATTAGATTTTATTCTTGTTTGCTGATTCCGACGGCACGGCCGGTTCAATTCCAATTCCATGTGATTCGCACGCTATCATGCTCTGTGCTCTTGCTAAGTTGCTTCTAGTTCATTGCAGCTCTTCGCAATCCACGTTCAGCCTGGCTACATACTCACGTCTGAATAATTTTTTACCGTATTTATTCTTACTGGTTCTCCTCGCAACCCGTACCTGAGTTCCGCTGTACACCACAAGTCTCAGCCACATTAAACATCTAAATGGCAAGATTAGTTCTCTTGTGCTGCAACTTTCTGCAATGAAACAAACACTGGCCTGCCTAGAACCATTGAAGGACTGCCTAGCTGCCTTAGAATATATCAATAAGATATCGTAGAAGCGTGATCCAGTCCAAATGACAAAAGTCCGACAACTCCTTGCCTGCGTTGCATCCTAGAACTAGCGCATAGGCTAAAGGCGCCATGGTTCTCAATATCTCAGATGCAGTGAATTTAGACAATTTAAAAGAAACATTGCTGAATGTTTGCAACATGTCCGAAGTCGAGTGCAAGTGTATACGTCTAAGAAACAAACACCGAAGCAGTGCAGCCCGATAGTTTTCAACGGCTCTAGTGAAGGATGTGCGAGTGGATTCATGCTGTGTCGATTTGCCATAGCTCAACACAATCAGTTCAAAGATGTGGTGATTAAGCATGATCTAACAACACTACAAAGGTCTTTTTTTGCATCAAAACCACGAACACTAAAATCCGAGACACCAAATAATCCGGATTTGGAAATAAAGACAAGTAAACTAGACCAAACCGATGGAGACACCAGCTGCGTGGACTTGGACTATGACAACTCACATACTGTGGTGGCGACTTCGATGGCCAATGCTCTTGATCACATCACAACCGTGGTAAACAAAAGAACCACCACAAGTGGTTCGACCGGTGGACCAAATGTCCAGTACGTAACATTTCCACTAGGATCCTAGGGTGAGAAACAAGCAAGATCACCAGGATAATCACCGGCAGTGAAAACTATATACACCTTCAGGTAAGCAAAATGTGGCTGCGAACGCATTGCTGTGACCGACCGATGAATCAATCAGTAGAACAATTAAAGCAGGCAAGTGAGCTCTAAATGTAAGGCCATCAAACACATTCTATCCACCTGAAAAAATTGCAGCTGAACCGTTACTTATATCACCGAAGTGAATGATTCCAATAAAAAAATTACCTAGGGGAAAATCCTTTGTGTTATCTTCCATCGAACATCCGAAATAGTTTAAAAAATATAGTGTCAGGAATAAGTGGTCAACACCGCCTTGCACCTCACCCCATACACAAAGACAATCACGGACCAACAGGTTCAGACAGCCATCGTTTAGGGGACGCGGGAATGGTCTCACAGACATTCCCGGAGCTGGTACATCCGACAGAAACCAACTATATGGTCCCGCTCTTTATTCAATTTGTCCAGATAGCAAAAATGACCCAATACCAGGCCAATCACAGGTTGCATTCCATGCCTCAACATATCCATTACTCCAAGCAGTTTCAAAGTACACAAGGGATAAATTGTCCCTGCGCCCGAAGTTACCAGCAGTAGAAACGACAGCGACATCTTCACCCCGTATCTACCCTCTATGCCCACAAATGCATGCTCAATTAACTTCGATAATCCCAAACCAGCTATCGCCTGATTCCAGTAAAACAAAATAGATGCAACGTGTCATCAGTCAATGGATCTGTGCTTTTTTCAACAATTAATGAACTCGCCCCATCGACCGTTTTCTAAGCGCTTTCTGCTTCTTAGTGCATGCTCCATTAAAAACAAAATTCAATTTTTACGCTCAATTATCTCACTAACTGATGCACAAATCATACTACTGACAAAAGCGTAGGTAATGGAAGCTACTCCTGTGTCTAACTACCACTAAGGGGGTTATAAATCTTATTGCTTGTCGCAAGTCCAAACAAGTATGTGGTTGCGCTCTATACGTCCATAATACTTTGTGTGCAGCAACAACTAATGTTCCCTCACCTAATTACTTCGAAGACTCCGTGTTCGTAAAGGCACACGTTGCTGTCCACATGGTACTCCTCGGAAGTATAAACACGCAACCCAATTCCAGTATCGCAGAGCTTAACGCACTAAAAGATTTGTGCTGCCATATAGCGGATCAAGCAGCAAAGGGTAATAATGTACTCGGTGGAGGTTTCAACATGCCGGATCGAGCGTGGACCCCAAGATATGTACACACAAACTACACAAATCTGGACACCTCCACATGCATACGGACAGATGCAAAATGTCAGATTTCCAAATAGAAAGGATCATATCTTAGAACAAATATTCAGCACTGGCATATTAGCAGCATCCACCGACGTTAATGAGCAAGTTCCTGGTAGTGATCACGAAGTAGTATCAGAATCATTCATTGATCCCACACAATGCCAGACTTGGGACGCGTACAAATTTCAAATAATGACCAGGAAATAGAAAGCCGTCGAATAGAGTCTGTTGGGTAAAGTAATTAATAAAGAATAAAGTTAAGTGCAATAACTAACAATCTGATCCGCACCGGTCAAATGCTTGAAAGGCACAAGATATTTGAAGTCTTCTACCGAGTAACATCGCCGCTGCACCATCAGCAAGCGGCATGGCTCCTTGATACAGCTGATGCGGTACGCATCAGGTATAATAAACGTAATCAATGCATAAAGAAGAAGCATGTACAAGAATCGTAAATGCCAGGGCCAGCCACTATGGGAGATAAATCGCAACAAAAGCAAGGATAGCACGTGCAATCAGCCACTTGCTAATATGCTAAGTTAATTACCAAATATTTTGGGAAGTACAGCAAAAAAAGCACAGTTGGTGGATGCAAGCATTTCGTATCCTCTCTTCAGTACCAATAAGATTTACCGATGAGAAACATTTACAAACAGCGGATGTGACCAAACAAGGAAACAAACTCGGGGAGCAGGATAGCTTAAACAATTCGATCTTCGTGTCTCTGGAAGTCTGAAACTGACGAATAACTGGTTGTGTACCCACAGCGTTGGCTACATTCGACTAATGGCGATAGCTTCAGCTAACCGAAGAAATCGCGGATTAGATTGCCGCAACAAACAGTTGAATGCGGTATCGAGCCGATCCGGTGATCAGAAATCAATAGATGTTAGACCATCGAAGATGCCGGCAACTTACGCAACGGCACAGATTGGAGAGGAGGAGGTTGTTCGTTTATCCCATGCAGGATCCACTTCGGTACATGTTCCTTCTTCCGGGTAGACAATGCCCCCGGTACTGTCAATGTAACGTGCTCCGCAGTTACATGTGACTTTGTACACACGATGAGAGCTGGCGCCAATTGACATAGCTTCCTTCGGATGAGGTACCGGCAACTTGCTGGTGCGGTTGATAAAGACGAACTGGGCAGCATAATACATGATATGCGCAGCAGCGATCAAGTACCTAGTGGTCCTTAACACGGCGAAATCATCTTCGAAAGGTATTTCGATATAAGTTTTCATCTTCGCTGCCTGCTGTACCAACTCCTTTGGTCCTCTTGGCTGGCTGTGCTTCTATATAAAGATCCGATGGTAACGGTTTAACATGTGTGTAGCTCTGCCACCTTCCAACTCAGCGTTTGGGCAGACTGCGAAGCATAGTCGTCTGGCTCGACTAAATAAGGTCTTCACGTGTGTTCACTCGCACCGCGCTGGTGCAAAGCTTGAGAAATGCAGGTACTGGCCGGACCATGTTGTCTTTCGATAGACTGGTCTCCTAACCTGTCCGTTTGCGACTGATGAGAAGCGCCAAGAATGGTAGAGAATTATTTGTTCTAGCTTATAGGTGACGTGCTGGTTGTTAGGTACACCGTTACATCGCCCAATCAACTGGGCGATATGCTGCTCTGATGGACAGAAAGTCAAATTGTCATCATAGCGCCTGTATTATGACGGTGATATATCTCTGTAGATTTGCTGTTCTCGAACTTGAGCATAAGGAAATCCGCCAGCAAGTGGCGCAAGGGGCTGCTCAATGCTACCCGAACGACCTGGTGGTATGGCGCTATCTAAAGGTAGAAATCAACATTCTTTTTGCACAACAGCAAGGAATTTCTTAGTAATCTGGCCGAAATTGGGCAATGAACAGTCGGAGTGATCAGTTAGTTCGCATATCTACAATCCACGGTCTCATGTAGAGGGATGTTAGTGATGACAGATTCCACATCCAGATAACTCATGATACTATCGAATAAGTTGCTTGCGTCGTGATCGCCAGCGAATTGAATTGAGTCTTTCAGGCTACACGGGTTGAAAACCGTCTAAGTGGAGAAAGAGTTTCCACTAGCCAACGAGCCAATTTATACTGCGGCGCAGTCACCATCGAGAGAATCGTTCGGAGAACCAATCGACTCTTGTGTGCTTTCGGTAGTCCAAAGAGCTGCAGAGTAACTCAGACAATGGTCTGTAAACTAGCATGTGTTGCCATCTATTGCGCAGTGGATGCGAAGCTTATCAACGTGATGGATAAGGCGGGTCTCCACCCCAGTCACATCTTCCAATTTTTTGAGCCGTTCGGATTTTATCACATCGTTGAGTATAATGCCCATTTTCTGCTTGTAATCGGGCGTGTTCATTATTCTCACACCCGCAATTTTATCTGGTTTCATTACAACCACATCATTAGCAGTATTTCATGCAGCGCTTGAAGATGCCTGCTTGTGAGCGCACATTTCTCATTTATGGGTGCTGTTTTGACCGCGTAAGCGATATCAGTCAACTTGTTCCTTAAGCAAGTCTGTTTTCAGGGCTGGTGAGTTGAAGTACCTTGAACTGATCACAGTTCACAAATTGGGCCTCAATGAATAACCTATTTGGTCTTCTGGACGGGACTTTGTAATCAAGTCCAAATGACAGCACATCTATTTGCAATGTGTTAAGTTGGACATTAGCTAAATGCAACAGGTATTTACTGACGTCACGGTCTATCAGCTCTTGCTCCTGGTCATCTGACAACGATATTTCTAGACGTAGGGTTTGATTCCGTTTTGTGCGTTCCAATGTGTGGGTTCGCAAACGTTGGTGAAAACCATCCGACAGCATAAGGACAGGCTCTCAACCACCAGAAGTAGATGTGCGGGTTAACAGCAAACTCACGATTTTGGTTTCTACAGTCTCCAGACGAGCAGCTAGCACGCGTCTTCGGTTAGCCCCAGAAGGTTTGAGTTTGTTTTTACGCAGCAGCATAAGGACGGAAAGGGGAAGACCAAATACAATCCGAGGAGCAGGAAATTTTCACAGGTGCACACAAGCTTGCACTTTAGACTTAAAATACGATGAAGCAGAATGACGATATCGGCGGGAATTCATCGTTTGTGAAAAGGAAGCAGTTCATTCACTTCAGCATTTTGCAAAGTAGGGAAAGACAATAACAATTGGTGGATGCAAGCATTTCGTATTGTCTCATCAGTACCAATAATAATAGGCGATGAGAAACAATGTAGGAAGGACCAACACCGAAATATTTCTGACTAGATACACCTAAAAGCGGAGGATGTGAGTAAATAAGGAAACAAAGTAGGGGAACGGAATAGCTGCAAACGACTCGATATTCATATCCAGGGAAGCCTGAGACTGTCGAATAACTAATTGCCTAAGCACAAGTTTGTCTGCATTCGACTAACTGCGATAGCTTTAGCGAACGGAAGAATTCGCCGAGTAGATTGCTGCCGCAAACATATTAACACTGAATACGGAGATTGATCAGATGCCATAATACAGGCGCTATGATGACAATTTGACTTTCTGTCCATCAGAGTAGCATATCGCCCAGTTGATTGGGCGATTTAACGGTATACCTAACAACCAGCACGTCACCTATAAGCTAGAACGAAATGCTTCTATACCATTCTTGGTGCTTCTCATCAGTTGCAAACGGACAGGTTAGGAGACCAGTCTATCGAAAGACAACATGGTCCGGCCAGTACCTGCATTTCTCAAGCTTTGCACCAGCGCGGTGCGAGTGAACACACGTGAAGACCTTATTTAGTCGAGCCAGACGACTATGCTTCGCAGTCTGCCCAAACGCTGAGTTGGAACGTGGCAGAGCTACACACATGTTAAACCGTTACCGTCGGATCTTTATATAGAAGCACAGCCAGCCAAGAGGACCAAAGGAGTTGGTACAGGAGGCAGCGAAGATGAAAACTTATATCGAAATACCTTTCGAAGATGATTTCGCCGTGTTAAGGACCACTAGGTACTTGATCGCTGCTGCGCATATCATGTATTATGCTGCCCAGGTCGTCTTTATCAACCGCACCAGCAAGTTGCCAGTACCTCATCCGAAGGAAGCTATGTCAATTGGCGCCAGCTCTCATCGTGTGTACAAAGTCACATGTAACTGCGGAGCACGTTACGTTTGAACAATGATATTTTACAGGTAAATAAGCGATTGCTTTAATATTTCCGTAGGATGGTGGAAGTGAAAGTAAACATAAGTGTAAATCGTCAATTTCAGCGTCTAGCGATTCAGGTGCCTCTTATTCATATAAGCATTTTAGAATATCTACTGAATTGTTACTGTAGAGTAATATGGGAAGCAATATGGGAAGGAACAATAGAAACGAGAACTCTTACTCGTGCGCCGCTTTCTTGGACTGAGGTAATTAATGAATACAGTTGTAATATATCCGAAACTGTATTCCACAACAGCAGTGTGTGCGTAGTGAAGCGCAAAAGCTGAGAATGAGCACCGTTTGTTCGCGTTTGGTGGACGTAGACGTTTGTGGTTATATAGCGTAATGTAAGTGGATGAGCGAATCATCCAGACATCTTTTGAATACCGTTAGCATGGGGGAAGAAACAATGTATGTGGGTAGAGCGTTCTAGTGTTGACACACAGAAAGGGAAAAGATATTCCGGTGGCATTGCAACCGGCTGTATTGTGTGTCCAGCTTTGGATGGTGTCCTTTTAGTGTGGTATTGCTATTCAGCTTTAGTAGGTGACGACAAGAATGGTTTGAATTCTTTAGGATCATACAAGTCATTATCAAGTCGCCACGCAAGCGTCGATAGGATCCACTGTAGACCCCGCAGGGTTTCGGCTTCAATCAGTAAGGGAGATGAAACAGGCCCTTTACGATCTTGGTTGCCCTTCGTTGTAGCAGCTCAAGAGCGGTAAGGTCTTGCTTTTGCCATGGCTGCCAGACGTGGATGGCGTACTCAGAATGAGGCCGAATGTAGGCGTTGAACATCTGAGAAAAGATGGAAGGATCGAAACGCCTGAATGCCCTCCGCAAAAGACCAAGGTGTTGGTTAGCTTTCTTAGAGGCTTTTTCGGCCTGACGGGATCAGCCCAGATCCTCCTGCGCTGTCACGCCTAGATGGCACTCCGCTGAAGTGCGCTGCAATATTTGCTCCCCCAGTATGTAATCTCAAGTAGTTTCACGGCGTACGCTCAACACCTTGCACTCTGTAGCGTTGAACTGAAGCAGTTTTTGAGTCCACCATTCGTAGACCCTGTCAAGATCACCCTAAAGTGCTGCATTGTCGCTGATTGTTCTGGTGGCTCGCCACATCTTGAGAGCATCAGCGAAGAGTAAGGAGTTGGAGGTGATTACTGTTGCGAGATGGTTTATGTAAATCAGGAATAGTCGTGGAGCAAGTACTGAGCCCTGGGGCATTCTGCACTTAACGTCGATTGGGTCAGAGATGACGTCGCGAACTCTTACATTCAGATGTCGTTGAAGCAAGAACTTACCTATCCAACCGAGGATTGGGTCACCAATTCCAAAACACTGCAGCTTGTGAAGGAGGATACGGTGGTTTAGACGGTCGAAAGCCTTTGAGAAGTCCAGATATACTGCGTCAGCACCTACGCCGCTGTCAACGGTCTCAGTCCAACTGGATCTAACAAGTAGCAAGTTTGAAGTGCAAGATCGATTTTGCGAAATCCATATTGTTCATGTGCTTTGATATTGCGTTCCTCCAAGAAGTTCATGAGCTCTTCGGCAACAATCGCTTCCATGATTTTGGAGAGCACCGGAAGTCGTGTTATCGGGTAATAGTTGGCCGGATCTGTACGACTTCCTCCCTTATGGATGGGAGTGATGATGCCCTGCTTCCACATTGTTGGCACCCGCATCTCGTCAAGGCATTTTTGGACAAACTTGCAGAGTGGGTTCACCAGGTTCACTGCAGCCAATTTCAACGCTTTTGGACGAATATTATCAACGTCGGGAGAGGTATGCTTGCGCAGGGCAATTAGCCTTTTCCTAACATTCGCACTTGTAAACACAATGTGGCTAAGTACTTGTGGTGGTACAACAATCGGAAACAATATATGCGGCGATGTCCTGCTCTGGAAGTAGGGGCGAATTGTTGACCCAGGGCGTTGGCCGCCTCGGTTGCGGTTTGTGCGTGCCCACATAATGTGCAGGAATTCCTGGCTGCACTTTGCGGAGCTTGTTTATGTATCTATACGGGAGCTTGGGATTAGAAACGAATTTCTCAGATAGATTTTACTGGTGCTGTATTTTATCTTCGCGTACTAGGTTTACGCAGTGATTCCTTTGGATAGTGTAGGCTTCCCATGTTTCGGCACTCGATGACTCCTTGTATCTTCGCCAGAGTAAATTCTTCGTGACGATACACTTCCGTGTCCTGCTACGCATGGATAATTTTACTGTCTTCGCTCGCGAAGATCTTTTGCTAGAAGCACTAGTTACTAACGTGTTGAACTGGTGAGCAAATTCAGACCAGGCGACATCGGGGGACCGTTATGCTAGAAATGCCCAGTTTGTAGCATTTGTAAGTTTGATTAGAGCGCCGTAATCCATAATGAGCTGACACTCCTCGGCTTTTTCTGTAGAGCACTCTGCATAACAGATGTAATTGAACATGAGGGTTGCATGGTCGCTACGGCCTAAAGGACTCTCTATCAATACCGTTTCGATTATAAGCTCTTCATTGGTGAATACGAGATCCAGGACCCCCGGTTTGTTTCCCGTCCTGAATCTTGTGGGAGATTTGATGTGATTGTAGAGTGGTAGTCCACTAATTATCTCCTGTACTTCCATTTTGAAGTGTTCGTTGGGACAGGCTGGGGTTTCTATGGTATGAATATTGAAGTCACCAACCAGGAGAATGTGGCTGTACGACTGCGAGAGAATGGTCTTCATTGTGGAGGCTAGGCGGTTGTCCATTTCCAAAGTAGTCGACGAAGGGCGATACGCCACACCCAACAAACATGCGTCCCCACGGCTTAGGTGAACACGATACCAAAGCGCATCGACAATCTGAAGCTCTGGGTCATCGATGGGATCAATGTGTACTTCGCTGCGAGAATAAAGTAGTACTCCACATCCTCTACTTGGTCGATCGTTGCGTAGAACAGACATCCCAAGTAGTGCGATTTCTGCATCAGTCATCGTTTCATTCAACCAGGTCTCGGTTATCATAACCAGGTCTCTTGACATTGAGGCCTGACGCAGGCGAAGCTCCGCCAGTTTGCTTAAAAGACCTTGTGCGTTGGTATAAAAACAGGAGAGTGATTCATAGGTTAGAAGGTTGTTTGTGGATGTAGACAACAGGTTTGAGACTTGGCCGACCATCTTGACGTCGGCTGCTACTAGTTTTGTTGAATTGTCTTAGGCACGCGAGAATGACTTGGAATAACTCTCTGCACCATGTGATCAGGTTCATGATGACCCTGATCGTTACTCACCTGCAGTGTCTCGCCGGATGCTATGACGGTTGTCAGAGCAGTCTCTGTGGTGGACTCTGCAACAACGGTTTTTCCTACTGAGCTGGCTCTCTCCATGGAGTAACCAGTAGCCTGTGGTCGTAAACCTGCTGATTTTAGTTGAATTTCTGTTGGTAACATGTTCCAGGAATTACCCTAGTTCTCTAGAACTGTCGGTAAAGTTAGCTCAGACGGTAAGACCAACTTCAGCAACCTAAGACCACACCCTTTGTAATGTGGTGACACGGAAATCCTGGTTAGGGAGGTAGCAATGACATTTTCTAAAGACAGCGCCTCACGAATGTATCGCCATTGCTCTAGGTCATGTGCCTGAACTTCTTCAGGAGATGAAGCTTGAGACTCAGGGACATCATGAATAATGACGGTTTTCAGCGCGTGTTTTCTACTTCCCTGTTGATTGTTCAAAATCCTTTGAACGTTCGTTCCACGAAATATCCGGTAAGATACATACTCCGTTCGATGCTCTGTGGTGTCGATTTGCAGCGAGCAGAATGGATTCCGTTTCTTCCGCGGAATGTGGTGTTACCCGAAGTAGTCGAGGCTGACCATAGTGTAAGGTGTTTGGGTGTCGTGCAATGCAGCTGAGTGTAGTGGGTTCAGCGTGTATCCTGATAGCATTACAGATGAAATCCCACTGACTACGCTCGTCTATCAATTTACCCCTTATTCTGTTGAATTTGGAATCAGGAACGTTAGTGCACACAAGACTTAAGGCACCATGATTCCGCCTTGTCGTTCGCGACTTAAGAGCACTAGGTTTTTTTGTTTTTTGTGGATTTATGAACTGAACTGGCGATAGCGATCCATGTTAAGGCACAGTTTTTTCCTCTCCGATAAGTGGAGTCACAGGTGTCTTTGACGTCGTTTTCCTAGAAGCAACCGCTGCGTAGGATGTCCAGTTATTTTTTACCGTAGGCTTGTTGGAGTTTTGTGTTTCGAGTATGTCAACTGAATTGCTAGTTATCACACCCCTGGAGAAGGTAGAAGCACGTGGGCTGTAAACGAGTTTTTCACTTAGTGGAGTCATGTGACTAGGGAACGTTGGAGACTGAGACGCGATGGTGAGATTGGGACGGCTGGCCCTCTTTTTCTGCCTAAACGGGGAGTTTGTAGGTGTCCGTTCAGTTTCAAGTATAGCATTGTTTACTTTTACAGATGCGTTGCTAGCGTTCACCAATGGCTCAACTGTTTCCGCCAACTTTTCACACTTTTTCATTAGGAAAATTACACAACTAACAACAAAGATGAATTTGCACACCTGGCAGAACCAAAATGCTTCGGTTTTTCTGCTGTAGTGTCTAGTTTCGAGTGCACTCATTCATAAACACTTCGAATGGTACGCTTTTTGACAGTTAAAGCAAACTGGATCAGACTTAACGGTTTTTACACATAGGGCACAATTAACTTTCGTATGGGCCATATCCACTTGAGGCGTGTACTTTGTTATTGTGACTTGCACCAATTCCAAAAGGGATTAGATAAAAAAGGAGAGTTCAGAATCTATGTTGTTGATCTCTCACTTACCACTATCTTAAAATGGAATAATTATACTGATATATGTGGTCACGGTCAGTAATAGGGCAGCGAATTAGTAATGACCGCAGATGGTGGTGATATGGTGTAAAGATTCACCGCTAACAAGATGGAATGGAGTAACTGGATGTGCACTCTACAACAGCGGTAGCAAGAGGGTAGAGATACTGATGCACCGTGTATGACTTCGCTTCAATTTTCGTTGCGTGGCGATCGGCGCTGGTTTGAGGTCAGGGGTTTCATACGTGTCGCGTCCAGCTGAGTCATGCGTTCCTTAAGGTTAATAGGCGACGCGCGTGCTGTTGATCCAGCCGGTAAGTGGATAGGCAGCGATGCAGCGTAGGACTGAGGCAAAGAAGAATGACCTGGAAAGTACTGTCTAATGACGACAGTGGCTGCACCAAAGGCGGACCAAATTTACAACTATCGCTTTGTACAGTGACTAGAAGGATTGGTAGTAAGATGTTAGGGTGACTCTCAAAAAATCTTCAAAAGAAAGCCACCAGAGTTCTTGGGCGACGAGAAGAAAAATAAATTCTCAGATAAAATTCAAGTACTGTTGACTTCGAAATTGCAAAAGCACAGTTTTCTGGTGAGCCGCGAATGACA
>OX104068.1:46770906-47032321 GCA_944474145.2 Dicrocoelium dendriticum | reverse complement strand
GATGGCCACGCACGTATGCAGCATCTTCAGTAACCCATCAGTGGTAACATAGTCTTCCTTATGTAAGAATTTCCCAAGTTTGTGAAGACAATGAATTTAGCGACTCAAATGCCGTGCTACTGGATGGATGCCCGAAGATGCATCCTTGTAGTTATGCACAATAAACGTCGAGGGAAGAGTTGCAGGGTTGCAAGTGCCGCATAGATAATGAGGTGTAATACTGAGCGGGGTAGAATGAAGCGGCTTCCAGGTATATACACGGTGATTGCAGCCGGCTAACATGCAGTTGTGATACGGAGCCTGTGATGCTAGCAGCACAATGTGTTTACGACGCAGCTACGATCCCGTATGAATGTGTGTTTGCGAACGTCACAGACAATATGAAAGGTCTGCAGAGCAAGGTAGGATAGTCCAGTAGTTATGGCTCACCACAACTAATTCGGCCGCCGCAATCAATCACAAGCGCAAACCACTGCCGGTCGAGGGTCCAGTGAACTGCGCCCCTGGTTTGTAACAATGTCGCCGGTTCGTAATCCGCGCTGGCTGGATGTCCTCGCAGTATACTCAGCCCACATGCGACTGGTGGTGGTCGCGCGGCAGCGAAGCACCGTTACGGCGTACAGTTGACATCATTTAGTATTATTATTATTCTAGGGGCGTGATAGGGACATTTGTGGCCAATTTCTACGCAAGTACACCGTCATGTGTTGAATGAACAAACATCCAGAGTGCTTCCGGTTTGTGATATCGAAGGAGAGGTTGGTAGCTTAGTTGGTGGTCTGAATGTTCGTCGAGCTCGGCAATTTGGTTGCAAACGTTTCATCCCCACTCGAGGTGACCTCGTGAGTGCGCGTTTATGTAGCGGAGAAGCGCGGTACGAAGCGTCAGTGAGTGTGAGTGATCGATCTTCTAGCCATCAGTCTGAGTTTGGATCGTTCGACGGGCACATGACCATGGAAATCGACCTCTGATTCTTACCTCGTAGCGCAACCGCGCTTGCCTCTTCGGTTGTCGTTTGACGCAATTGTCCAGCGTTCTCTTCGGTTAGATTAAGTCGACTAATTCGGTGATCTTTCAGCCGAAGCGATGCATATATAGCATCTATTTCAACGCGTCGGTTAATGGTATTGTCCGTAGAATACCATGCTTCCAAGAACTCTCCAGCTTGCCTAGAAGCTACACGGGCTAGCATCTTTACGTTCTCTAGGTCGAAGTGGTGGCCTTCTTGGTCTAACTGCATGGAAACCAGTGAATGCGGTCGTGTTTCTGTATAGCCATTTTGTGTTCGCTGATCCGTGTTGAAAATTTCTTTCCAATTTATCCGATGTGTTTGTCACACGCTTTACAATTTATTTTGTAGATGGGTCAGGCTTGCCATCACAGTCGCACTGTTCAAGTAGCTATACAATGCGGGAAATTATTCTCAATGTGCCAAAGGCCTTCACAGTGTTGGCCAGTTTGAACCCTTATAAATCAGCCGGTCCTGACAGTGTACATCCCACCATAGTTAAGCCGCTGGCTGATATCCTTCAGTATCCTGTAGCGGAGTTATTCAACCAGTCTCTTCAAGAAGGCAAGCTGCCACGTGATTGGAAGGAGGCGACCATTGTTGACAACTACAAGAGGGGTTCTAGATCGGTGCCTCTTAATTCTAGACCTGTTAGTTTGACCAGCATCATGCTGAAGTGCTTGGAAAAGCTTATAAGAAATAGGATCTGTGAGCACTTGACAATGTAACAGCATGGCTTTCTTAAAAAGAAGTCGTGTCTTACTAATTTATTGTGCTTTTAAGATGAGATTACCTGGTGTCTTGATAGTGGGATGTCGGTAGAGGTGTGCTGCTTGGACTTCAGTAAAGCCTTTGACTCAGTGAATCATCGATTTTTAATTGAGAAGCTGACATGGTTTGGATTGCATCGTCAACTATTACTGTGGCTCTCTGAATTCTCACATGGAAGGACATTCAGAGTCAGCGTTGGGGAAGCGAGTTCTAGAGTGGGCCATACCTACAGCGGTGTTCCCCAAGGTTCGGTACTGGGTCCATTGTTATTCCTTATGTCTATAAATCACTTGGCTCCTCTTCTTAAGGATCCCTGCTATATCTCCGCAAATGACTTGAAGCTAGTCAGTAGGGGAAACCGAGCGCCATTGGCTAAGGACATCATCACTATGGTGAATTGGTCGAGCCAATGGGATCTACCTCTGAATGCCAATAAGTGTCAACTATTGACCAATAGTGGCAGCGGAATTGCAGTGCAGTCTCCTGCCGGATCTCTGTCATTGCAGTGTACTGATGAAGCCCACGATCTAAGTGTCATCATAGTGAATAATTTTAAGCCCTCGGCATAGTGTCGCCATGCTGCCAATAAAGCGCGACAAGAGTTGTTTCGCCTTAGGAGGGCGCTGAGTAACACTAAAGCAGAAGTATTCTTGCCCTTATATAAAGCAGTGGTCAGGGCACATCTGGAGTATTGTGTGCAGGCCTGGGCACCCTACCTCCTTAGTGACGCCATGGGTAGAGAAAAGATACAGAAACTTGCGGCGAGGAGGATCGAAGGTCAACAAGGGAAATCATACGAAGATCGTCTAAGTAGCTTGGGATTATTTTCCTTGGAACGGCGTAGGTTGAGAGGGGTTTGATAGAGATTTTTAAGATCATTAAGGGACTTAGTGGTATTAGTCCCACCCATCTGTTTGAATTTGCTATCTCAGACTACTAGCGCGGGCATCGCCTGAAGCTCAAACATCATAGAGCTCGTTTGGACAGCAGGGCAAAATTTTTTACGAACCGAGTAGTTAACATCTGGAATAAACGTCCTTCTGATTTAGTGGAATGAGTCTGTAGAAGCCTTCAAAACGGGTTCAGATGAGTGTTGGTCTGCGCTTTTCTCAGAGATATTGTAACTGTAGTGGAATTTGTAGTGTACTTCAATGCTGACACATGAAAGTGAAAAGATTGCTCTTGTTCTTGCTTCATTCCTTTGCAGAAGTTCGAAGAGTTAATCCAAGGTCGAAGTGCCGGAGGCCACTTAACTTACCGGCACAAGAAACTGGACGCTCTTTAGGCGAAAGCCTCTATCGTCCGCTCTACCTGACTGCATTGTTTGACTTAGTCTTTCGGCTTTGAAAGCAATTCTCTCGAAGTACAAGTTCGTTTGTTGACTACGAAGATTCCACGTGGTCGTAGCAATCTCGATGTTGGTTTTGCATTGCTCTCCGAGCTGAATGATTAGTCAGCAAACGTTTTGCTGCCAGACTGGGCGACATCATCAATGTGGCATTAAGGTCCTGTTTCACATAGCCTCGTAAGGGACTTGCAGATCTAAGTGCTTATCGATCGAGTTCTGCTTTGAATACACCGGGCTTCAACAAACGAATGTGCTTGCCGGCTTGTGGCTCTTGCGGGGATTTTCACGCGCTCCAAGTCGAATTGGTGGTCTTCGGCATCCATATGAACGGACATCAAAGAGTTCTTATCATGATGGCGGATGGCTAGGTTATGTTCATGTAGCCGTGTGCCAAGAATTTTTTCCAGTTTGTCCTACGTCTGCAAAATAATCATTTAGCTCGGAGAGCAGTGCAAAACCTACATCCGCATCCCGAGCTACGGATATTATCTACTATTACAAATCTCGATGTTAGTTCAGACACGTTCTTGATGATGCGGATAGCTTAATAACTGAAACACTTGGAAGGACATTAGTTAAGATACATGTCAAGAGTGAACGGCTGCACCAAAGATGGAGATCTGGTAAAGTTGTAGAGCACTATTTCGTCTATCCGATTGATTCGAAGAAATAGGCAGATTGGGATGTTGGGGAAATTGTCCCAAGGGCGTACACAAAACACACATAAAACGCAATGCGTCGGGTAGAGATCAAGCTTGGCGCACAGGTGCGTCCGAGTACTATTATATAAGCAACGTGGCAATCCAGGATGCGGTTTACTCTTCCAGTCTGATGGGGATAGCGAGCGCGTAACACTGAAGTCCACGAGTTGGTGTTTTGAAACAGATGCGCGGGAGATGTCCGCTGAACTCGCGCCATCCACGAGATCCATATCGTGTTCCTCACAACTAATGAGCGCAAACATTGGCGAATACTATGGATATTTCGGCCCATCCAAGAGGTGCTTATATAGGAGCCGGAAAAGCAAAATCCGAAAATCGCGTGCTGTCCCGTCAGAAAAGGACTGGCTAACTGGTGCGGTTGAGACGTACAACCTATAACCCAACAACTGACCTATGCTGTATTCACATTCTGTACAAGTTGCTTAGTATTAATTGTTGTGCTTTTGTGAGCTGAGTTGGAAAAAAAACAGAGTAAAGACGCTTGGACGTGTGGGAAGCATAAGAGATTATCAGCAACCACTAACCTGACAAAGTCGCAAGATAACTATGATATGAGGCTCATTATGAAGTGCGCTTTGTGACCACCTACTTTTTCCTCTGGAAACAGTTAGCAACCTCAAACGCTGGCGCTAAAACCTGTAAGACTACACAGGAAGTCAAATCAGCTCAATAACCCCACAGGTCGATCAGACAGGTGAATGGAATGGTGTGTAGTAGTAAAAGTTTCATCTGGTACTCAAAAGAGGGAATAAATGCTGTTACATGTGACAGACAGTGTCATTCATCGAAAACAATATGCTGCGCTGCTATACAACGGTTTTGAAGAGGAAGCACGAAACGCTTAGAGAACGAGCTAGAAGAGGGATCAACTTGATCGTCCGGTTGGGCATGATTACAAGGCCGTCTTTTGCGTTTACGACGTCTGAGCTGAACTAGTCGCCGACGTTCAGCAGCTCCAACAGTCGACTTCGAGACAACTGACCAGTAAGCGATTTCGCTTAAGTCCGGAAGCACTTTGACACGAACTGGCTGCGAGCTAGGAGGTAGAATGAGGGTTTCAAAGTAATCGCAGAGTTGACGAGCGGCGGAACTAGATTTCATTCTAATAAACACGGGATAAATATCTGAAGGCGATTCGGAGCAAGAATCTAACGTCGTAAGAACACTGCTCAAAGTGAGATCGCTGGGTTGTGAGTCGAAATGGGCTACTTCATTTAGTAATCCGCATTCGGACAAATATTGTTCTATGCTGAGGCGTATACGTCGAGTTAAACTGAGCGTCGGCTTAGGGACAGGGACTTGATCTTCGGGCGTGCTCGAAAGGGGAACAATCTGGTCCGCATCAGAGACCGCCACTGATGGCCAAAATATCTGTGGTATAAAAAGAAATAGCTGGAATTAGCAAGTAAGTTAAGTGTGCTTAAGCAAAAGCAATGGTAAAGCTACTTCAAACTATACCTAATGATTAAAGTAGAAATTTTGAAGACACCGTAAAACATATCAAGGAACATTAAGGTAACTGCCTAACTTATTCAATGACATGCTGTAGGAAAGCCAACGGTAAACGAAATCGAGTGTTCATGGGGTTGCATCTGTGTCGACCTCGACAAATATAAAAAGGAAATTTCGGGCTCCAAGTCACAGAAACAAACGGTCAAGTCAGTTTTCGATGTGTCGTAAAACTGAAATTCATACATCCTGTCGTGAACTAAACTTCTGCCGTGTTGTATGCCATTGGCCGTTATGAGCCCACATCGATTTCCTGACGTGGTTTCACCATTATCCTAACACAAGTGTGGCTGAGTGTCTCAGCCAGAACAGGCTGGTAGGCCGTCACGGAGTGAGCTGTCACAGGAGGGTAGATAAGATTATTACTATCATCAAGAGCAGTACATCAACTATGTGAACTGATGTTACGGTTCTGCACAACCACATTGAGCTAAGAAATAAAGAACAATAAAATGGAAAGAACAACGAGTTTGTGTTGCACCTAAGCGTCTTGAGCAAACATTCGGAGAATAGGCACGTACACCTTATCAACAACACGTGCACAAACATCTGCCCATCGTGTACAAATAAAGCGGCATCGGCGAGACAGCTTCATTGCAGATTTCACCATCATGCGTCATAATCGGCCCTTACCCCACAAATAACCCAGCACCAAACAAAATTTGAACAGGCATTCCGACTGAGACAACAGCAGACGTGCAACTGGTGCCGACTGCGAGTCATGTCCTGTAATGCCTTAAGCCAAGCACGAGGCGGGTCACGTGGGCTCCAGTCTGGAAAGCGAGACGGGCCAAGAGCTTTTACAGTCAAGAGAAACTCCTTTCCGACGCCACATATACTAGAAGGCAGTTCTAGTTTTCGAAATAAATGAACTGACTTCAGTGGTTATGCGCCCATCTCTGTCGCTGCCAAGGTTAGTGAACTGGCCAATTATCTCGAATTTCGCGCTATCAAAAGTCAAGGGGTCATCAAAGGGCTGGTGGTCCGGCAACACTACCGTTTGGTGGTGGGAAGCGCATACCAAATGATGTGACTACACTGCAGAAGTTACTCAGTATTGCCTGTGTAACGCCAATATCGTTAAACAGCATGACAACATCGTTCGCATAATCAAGATCAACAACCTGTCTGGCAGATAGCACCTTAACGCCTGCATCGTGAGATTCCGCAAAGTAAGACTCCAGGGTGAAGTATGCAAAGAAGTTGTATAAAAATAAGGAAAGTGGACAAACTTGACGAACATCATTTATGGGAAAGACATCAAACAACTCACCAAAGACTCAGATTTGGCCTGTAGTGCTTGAGTACATAATTCAAAGGAACAGCTTTCCGCGCAAGTATTTCAAACAGAATACATCGATCGATCCCTTAAGGTCGAGGAACACAACTATCGTCTCTTTGAGTTACGTGAGACGCTGTCCTGATCACTGTCGCAAAGTGACTATGTCGTATAGATAACCCAGCCCTGACCCAGTCATGAAAAAGCATGTGTTCACACCATAACAAGCCACAGACCAAGGGTGGCAGTTTCATATGTAACGTTTTACCTAATAATATTCGCTCCGACAGAGAAGTTGCACTATTTGTTGCACAGGAAATGGACAAGGCTACTGACAGCAGCAGGCGACTAAAACCGCAAGTTCGGTAACATTGCCGTAGTGGAGATGGATGCCAAGTGAAGGGGCAAAGTGGTCGAGTACAAGGCTTCTAATGAACTATATACTAAACATATGAAGTGGATAAAAATGAATAAGAGACCAAAGCAAAAGCTTCACACAAACCAGCACAACTGCCCCGGGGACATAGTTCTTCGGTAAACGTAACGCTTCCTTCTGAGACTCAAAGTCATTGGTGAGTGAGTCCGTAGTTGGCTGGCCTGCAGGATCCTGCAGAAGCGCCACCTCACTAGGCGGTTTGGTGATACATGCTTCGCCGTGGGATCGTGAATAAGTCTCTTGAGTGTCACCATTCGGGTCCGTCGCAACCTGTTCCACATCTAGTGATAGCTCCTCGGTTTTCCGATTCATGCGTTCAATCCAGCCGCGAAGCCAAGTGTAAAATTTGGACTTCCAGAACTCCCACTCGGAATGACAAAACACCCGAAGTCGCTCCCTCACAGGCTCCCCGTAGCAATCACGTAGATGCTGCGTGCGCATTTCCTCTGAATTCGCACCGAGCGTAATCAGCTCATCTAAAACAACAGGGTGAATGTGGCTGATCTTCACCGTAGTGGTTTAAGAATCAATAATTGCATCTGTTGCGGGATCGTCAACAGAATAGCATAGGGTTAAAGACAGGCGACAAAGATCCAAAAAGCAGGATGATGGTGTCAATGAACTGTCATATCAAAGCAAAAGAGGTATGTAGATGTTTCGATACGAGAAACGGAGATGATGCATGCATTTCATGCAATGTAAAATCCATTTTTTGATTTGAGTGCGAAGAAACTAAAAAAAAGACCAGGGAGTGTACTGGCAAAGCAGACCACCAACATGCAACTTGGCCAGGAAATATTGAAAGAAAGTAGACAAAAGCGGTGGAAGACGTCTCAGGTCAATTGTTCATTTGTTCTTCGAGCTTGACGGTTTTGTTGCAGACGTTTCACCACTATGCGAGATGGCATCCTCAGTGCGGTGAGATGCGGCGTTCAATCGAGGTGGTGTTAGACATCTATACCGCGGATCTCAAACAATGAAACACAGACTTTGAGGTAAAATAAGCACACAAAACTGACAAGGAACATGCGGCAGAATAACAGAACTGAGCAAAGCAAATAACGAGGAATACTTTTTATCCAAGTTAAGAAAATCTCGTTTAAGTGTAAGTTGGTGTAGCTCAGCTGCGGTGAAGAAGCATGATGTGTGCAATGCCAACCTCAGCACGAGGCACCATATGAATACCATAGAAGATTCAAGAAAATAAGCACGCGAACTGGACAGTAAATGCGCGGCAGAATGATAGAACTGAGAAAGTCACAAAATGGTGTGAAATCTAATCTACTGTTGGGTGACATTAGACAAGAGTAAGTGTAAATCAGGGGATATCCACCGACAAACCTAGAAAATAAAGTGAGAAAATGCGCGAAATAAACAGCGGAGGATAACATACTGCGTAATTTAATAAAGTGGACTAGGTTAGTTCTAGTGTAATGCGGAAATAGTTAAGTGTAAGTCACATTAGCCCAAATGCAATGAAGCATAATAAACATAACGCACATGGTTGGCGGCATCCGGTTCCGGATTTGCCTGTCCCTGTGGCCTCCATAGGACGCCTGCGCTTACAGACAGACCATGGGTGGTTTGCGCGGACGTTCGCAACAGTCTAACAAATAGACATAGAGCCAAACGAAAACATGGAAATCAGCGGATGACAGGTAGAGTCACCGCATTGTCATTATTATGGCACATAAGTTGAAGGTGAGCAACACACTTGGGCAATTTGGCCCCAAGGACAACGTTACATTTTCCTACCTATGAAATTTTTACTACTAGATTCGCAGTAGTCTAAAATCGTAGGATTGTGGATAGCAATCGACACTTGCAGAGTGTGACGTGGCACATAACCGTAAATCGATTGCGCATGTGAACGGACAACATATTTGTCCTATTTCAGTTTGTAGGTTCGTTCCATGGGCCATGAATCACAGATAGCAACATCGATAAGAGATACGCTGCAGTGTCTTTTATAGTGAGCACTTCAGGGTTGACAAAGGAGCCTGAAGTGGCTATTCCAGTTTGCGGTGTAATCCGAATAACTGTAGCCACAAATTCTTTCCAGATGTGGTTATGCCTTTGTGGCGAGCATGGTGTAGGACTAGATTAATGAAGGATGTGGGTTTCCTTCGAACACAAGCTTCATGATCATAAACAAGCGCTGTTGAGGTGGTCTAGTTCTAGCTCGGCTGGTAGTCGTTGAAACGACCCCACTCGCGGTCGAACAACTCGTATTAATAACTAAGGGAAGAGCTTAGCCGTTTGTCGGAGCCAGTGGTGAGCTGAAGATGCAGTGGTAACGTCCTGGAGCGGGAAACCAACGACAGAAGATAAAAACGCTGTTTTCCAAGTCTATTGTGAGGAAGCTTTGTCGAGGAAGGGCTATCCACACACAAAGACTGGAGCTGTAGCAATACTATGGATAAACGTCGCGGAGAGATAGCTGATCGTCCCAATCGTCATAAGGCGGGAGTTCGACAGATGATGGTCTAGACAAAATTTACGGAGCACAGATGGTATTGTGGTGGACTAAAGCAAACACTACTGCATCAGTTGTCAGTAGTGTGGTGAAAGAATGCAAAAAGGCAACCAGAGAACAACAGGCCGTAATGACTCTCCTAAAGGAAAGGAACACCTTGGAACCGCAGTTATATGCGCACGAGGAATGAACGCATAAGCACTGCACACCACACAACTACTAGGCAATGAAAGAAACTCGCGCTATGCAATCTCCAACCGGGATGACGAAGATGGATGGGTGTCCCGTTTGTCGGAACGGAAACCCTACGCATTAACTATGTTTACACAGTAAACAGTCCCGCTCGCACCTCGGGCTCTTGCATTGGTGCAGTGATCAACCAAGGAGCAACATGAAGATCTCTGGCCAGAGTCGGTTAGAGGTGTGGGGACCATCTTGGAGGTTTCCGGGGATGTGGCGGAGGCGGGTGGTCAGGACCGGCCGGGCGAAGCTGGTGGGCCTGCTAGAGCCGCTTTAAGAGGAGGGTGAAGGTAGTCCTGAAGGCGACGCAGAGGCCCTGACAAGTTGGAGTGGGCCACCGCGAAGGAAGCTTTCGTGTCCGGATTGGACAGCCCAGCAGACAGCCAGGATGCGAGGTGGCGGTTTGGTGTAGGGACCGATCTTCTCGTGGTTGCAGTCCACATCAGGAGCTTTAAGGAAGGGATTTTGCCGGGAATAAACGAACCATCAAAGTAGAAAGTACTAGTGAATCAGTTCATGGCTGGTGGCCCCCAACCAATCGCGGAACGTGTCCGGATTGCGAACGCTACTCGGCGTATGCAGCTGGAGTTGGCACAGACTACTCGAGAGCCGTGCGATGCGCCACTCGTTGCGCTGAAGGAGAAACACCATGAAAGCGTGAAGCGGTTGGATAATTGGGAATGTGTAATGTAACAGCTCGTGCAAGGTTAATAAGCTTCGTACTAAGCGCTGGGAGGAGCGAGCAAGGAGATTTTGCTTCTGCGGGAAACCGCTGCACTGAAAAAGACAATATCCGGTGAGGCGCGCGGCTGCTCGCGTACCAAGTACACGCATTCAACCTTGTTTTTCTTCGCGGATCGAGGAATGCGTACTCGGGGCGCTGAGTAGGGAGGCGATCGAAGCAATGGTGGAAGTAGACAGAACGATGGAACGGTGACTGATCGATACGAGTGCCGCAGTGTCGTTAATCAACCAACGGCGAGGCGAAAAGCCCAGTTGTGCTCGATAGTCGTGAGAGCTGTTGGCTCTTACTCAGTGGGTACTGACGGTATGACCGAACACATTGTTGGAATCGGGGGACGGAAACTAAGGTGTCTTCATCGTGTCACCAGATGCGAAACAAACCATATTGGGAGCAGATTTCCTGGAGTTCAACAAGGCTATAGTCGATTTAAAACTAAGGATTATTGACTGAATACGGGTCGCTGCCACTCATTCATCATCATCATCATGATACATGTCAGCTGGAGGTGGTGAAACACTTCCGCTATTGTACCGCAATACATAAAGGAAATACATACATACATCCAATACATAAAGGGAAAATAAATACGACAGTTGCATGCCAGCTGAGCTACCAGCAACGGATAGACATCGTTTCGGTAAGCTTCCAGCCAGCTACTAGGCAAAAAAAGTTATTATGTTTTACCCTACGAAATGAGATCGTAGATGGAGGCGGAGGCTAGAAGGGATGGGGAGGGACAAAGGAACTCCCAGCACAAACGACACTGAGGTCGACTTCTTGCCATGTCAGCAAGTGTATCCAGCCAAACGTGTTCACCCTCTTTTGGACCCCAACCAGGGAGCCGTGAAGCTCCAACCGAGGCTAGCTCCGAAGTGAGGGACTTCATTCCTCTGGATCAAGTCATCGCTTGGTCACCTCTCCTCTTCTTCCACCCACATCCCCGGTGAGCAAACAACGCACGTCGAGGGAGTCGGTGGGCTGGCATGCGCAACAGGTGGCCCAGCTATCGGAGCCTGGTGCGGGAAATAACAGTGCTGAGCGGTTCCTTACCTTTTCCTGGGCCGTAAACAAGGCGTCGAACACGCGCGTTACTCACGCGGTGTTCCCACCAGATGTGAGCCAAACTGCGAAGGCACCGATGGTCGAACGTAACTAGCCTCTTCATGTCCGCCGATCTTAGGGGCCAGGTTTCGAAACCGTACAGTAAGGTCGAACGTATCGCTGCATTGTACACTCTACGCTTCAGGGCGAGATTAATGTCGCGCCGCCGCCATAGGTGGCGAAGGTTAGCAAAACTACTTCGAGCTTTCGCTATACGGCTGGTGATCTCGTCTTCGATCCCAAGGGCGCTGATACAACTTCCCAGGTAACTGAATTTCTGAACGACTTCCACTGCCGCCACTCATTGGCCGTGGAGAAACGATACATGCGCAATCGGTTGTTGCCCCTTTACACTTGAGCCCGACCTTGCAGTCCTTGATCACAAAGTAGCACCCCTTGTTTACGGATGACGGCAGCCCGTATGGATCTTGCAACGACCGAGCACACCATCCCGCTAAGCTGCCAGACGAATCGGCCCCTTGGACCGCGAGGGATACTAATCCATCTGGAGGCTGAAATGAAGAGGCAAGTACAGATGCTGGACAAGGATGTGATTCTAGAACAAAAGACCATCTGGTGAGCAATTGCTTTCAATGATTCATCCTCAGACCATTACAATCATATGGAGGCTAGAAAGAGAAATCGACCCAGTTAGTTCAAAAAGAATTGATCACGTGTAGGTCAATGTCAGAGTGGAAAAAAAACGAATTAGGTCTTAGAGGGCTAGATGTTCGCTACCGCGTCTGACCGAAGGCAGTCGACCTCGGCGTCTTCCATCTTCGCTGGCCAGGGAAGCTGGAGAGCCTGGACCAGCTTCTTCTGTGAGCATAAGGACGGCTGGAACAATCGAATGCATATTGCTTCAGCTGTCGCAAGCATCCGAAGGCGGTAACCTTTCGTTCGGTGCGGTGGAACCTTGTAAACTATTCGGAAAGCGCGTTTCCAATCCACTTCATGGCCGGTGTCCACAATGTGGGCCAGAATGGCGCTACTAATGGTTCCGATGCCCCCTTGACGAAGCCAGCGAAGGCAATGTTCGTTCACGCACAGTCAATACAACTCTCTAATTGTCTTGGTGAAGAAGGCGAATGGGAAGTACCGTTTCTGAGTGGACCTCCGAAGGCTGAATGAAATTTCCTTGAGTCGCTTCGTTCCAATACCATTAGTTGCTAACATTTGATAGATTGCAACAGTCGAGGATATTCACGGTTCTGGATCTGGATACGCAGCCGGCGGTCAAACGAGACCGAGAAAAACGGCGTTCAACATCGGTGAAAAACTACCGATTTAAACGGAGGCTTTTTGGATTATCGGGAGCCCCGTTTACCTTCCGAAGTTTAATGCTCCGCTTATTGAGTAGTTTGGAGAACGTGGCGGTGTACGGGGATGATATCGTGGTGTATAGCCATTCAGATGCGGAGCACAGCGGTCATCTCGAAGCAGTCTTGGAACGGATTAAGCAGTCTGAACTCCGTATAAATGGACCAAAGTCCTGGATTAGAAAGACATGTGTCACCTTATTGGGTTATAAAGTGGAGGAAGGTGAGGTGAAGCCACTGCCTGAGAAAATATTGGCAATACGAGGCACCCCAGTTCCTACCACAAAGCGCACTCCACATAGCCTTCCTGTGCCGTGGTGGATACTGCAACAAATTCGTCAAGAAATTCAACAATTTGGCCTCATCTTTGTACAAGCTACTGAAACAGGATAAGAAATTCATTTGGACTGTAGAAGCCCAACAAGCCTTTGATCGCATTCTACAGGAAATGGGAAGGCAGGAGCTTAACCTGAGATTGCCCGTTGCTGGAGAGATGTTTACAGTGGCCACGAACGCCAGCAACGTCGGAGTCGGCGGAGTTTTGAAACAAAGCCATGGGGCGACTGAGTACGCCAGCAGAATTTTGACACCGACAAGACGCAAATACTCAAGCACAGAGAAGGAATGTCTCGCAATTGTCTGGGAGTTGGATACATGGCGGTCATGTCTGTTAGGCCAGCGATTTCACGTCGAAAAAGACCACAAACCTTTGGGATTGACTAAGTCCGCCAATGAACCCCAGGGGAAAGCTAGCGCGATGGGCGCTGCGCCTACAGGAATACGATTTCACGATAAACCACGTGCCGGTGAACAAGAACCAAAATGCGGATTTTTTGTCACGCATGATGAACGAAGATGACCTACCGAGTGTGGCTTTCGGGGTTAATGGTATACTGTAGGAGCAGGATCCGGGACAGTCGGCAGCCGAGCAACGTAGTGACAAGCTCTTGCGCAAAGTGATCACTGCACGAATAACCGGTCAATCAGTCCTAAACGAAAACCAACTCAAGCAGCTCGGATCGTTTGGGAGAAATCGTAAAATGCTACAAGTAAATGAAGCGGGTATCCTGTTGTGGATAGCAGGATGTAGTAACACTTCGGTGTCGGTTATTCCGACGAAACTAAGGCGGAGACTGGTGATTTTTTGTCACGAGATGACGCACACCGGTTGTTCCAGGACCTACGATCCGCTGAAACAACGCGCCTATTGAGCGGGCATGAAGAGAGACATCGAGACATACGTACTTTCGAGCAAGCATGTCAGCAATTGAAAATCGACTGCCGAAGAGCACAACAACCAGTGATGTCGATTCCGGTATCGGAACTTGGTGAACTATGATCGATCGATGTGATGGGGTCGTTGCTATTGACTAGGCGGGGAAACCAATACATCTTCTTGGTGACGAAGTACTTCACGCGCTAGACTGAAACAACGGGAATGCCGGATCAACGGGCGACCAAAATTACCAATGCAGTCATGAAACATTTGATAACGGATCACGGAATCCCAAAGGTCATGTTAACAGATCAGGGTCCGTGCTCCGAGAGTGAGGAACTCCGAAACTGTTTGGTGAAACTTGGTATCAAGAAAGTGCGGACAACCCCATACCACCCGCAGACAAATGGCTTGACGGAGCGTGACAACAGAACGATTAGAGTGGATAGTGGCAAAGGGTGGATGCTGGGAGGAAGCTTTGCCACTGCTATTGCTGACCTATCGAGCATCTAAACAGGCCTCCACAAAGAAATCACTATTCCGATTGATGTACGGTCGAACATCTCGCCTACCTGTGGATCTAGAGTCTGGAATGTGGCCGACTTTCCGTATATCTTCCAAAGAGTCACAATATAACAAGAAAGCAGTCAACCGTAACCTGAAAGCAACCCAGGCACAAAGGATGAAGAAGTCTCAAACCAACAATGGTGAGATGAGTGCCGAGTTTCTGATCGGTTCGAAGGTGAATTACAGGGACCATCAACACGCTCCCACTTGTGGCCCGGGGGAGAGGAAACTCCTACCGAAGCGGAAGCAACCGTACGTGGTGGTCAACCGGCGATGCTCAGTGTATACAATCGCTCAGCAAGCAGATTTAGGGCGAGTGCATACAAGCGAGTTGAGGAAGTGGCACGAGTTAGAGGAGAAACCCCCTTCACACAGTGAGCATTCCTGACGGTCAGAAAGACCAAGCGAAGATAGCTGGGGCAAGCACTTTGGAGGAGAGGAGTGTGATGTGCTAGAGACTGGCTTGCCGAACAACCTCGTGTTGCCAGCTGGGTGGTTCGGGATTAGCCGTTCCAGCGAATGGTTTGGCGGCAGTGTTCCAGGACGTGGTGGGTTTTCGCCTGGAAAGCGTTCTCCCTATAAAATGCCACATATGTCCGTTTAACAACATTGTGACGTGGCGGAGGTGACTCGCCACTAAATAAAGTCACAGCCCATTGCCTCTCTGAGTGGCATTGTAATTCAAGGGTGTGTTGGGCCCCTGGTCCTATGCGGTCCTGAAGGCGTATGAACCACTCGTTTGGTCACCGGCTCCCAACGCGTTGCGAAACCCTTATATGGCCCTGCTGCCTTGTAGGTTAGATTCTTGATCAAAGGCTCGGGGTAGGGCCCAGTAAGACAACTGTCTACTTCAGCCTGGGCAACCGGGTATTATCTCGCCCACTGACGAACCATAGACTTACAAGCACAACCATTCACCCGCTCTCTTGCTGCTACCATGCTATTCACTCATGTTACTATGCCAACTGCACAAGCACGCGCCACCATTTTACCTACCCTTGTACCATTCACACCCTTTTTTACCTGATTCCTCTATGGCAATCAACCCCACCTACACCGATGAACCTGTCCCCGTGACATCTGCCAACCTAATCACACAGTGCTCAACAGAGAGCTGTCAGTCTCAAAGTCTCCCATCTTCGCTTCTGCAAACCGGAACGCAGTTCAAACTTGCAGCCTTCAACGTACGCACATTACTGCAGATCGGTAAGCAAGCTGGACTTGCACGCATGCTAGAGACCCTTGGAATTGATATCTGCTGCCTGACTGAAACACGACTCCAGGACGTTAACTCCGTCTACCAGCTAGTGTCACCGCTCCACCCACGCACCCGCTTCCATCTACGCCTCTTTGGTGACGCTGAGTCTGCCGCATCTTGGTAAGCTGGTGTTGGAATCGCCTTCAGTGCTAGAGCCGAGACTGCTTTGATTGATCGGATTCCGGTCAATAGCCGCCTTTGTGCGATGAGGCTCCATGGCTCTTGTAAAGTTAGCAGACGTCGAGCCGAAAAGCGTGCTCTCTGTGATCTCTGCCTACGCGCCCACTGACTGTAGCTCGGACACCGTCAAAGACCAGTTCTACCAGAACTTTCATGAGCTGCTCCTAAGGGCTCCTAAAACAGACATCATTATTTTGGCAGGTGACTTCAACGCGCGTGTCGGTCGTCTGCTGCCATGTGAGCGCCAACTCGGGGGACTGC
This sequence comes from Dicrocoelium dendriticum, assembly GCA_944474145.2. NCBI lineage: Eukaryota > Metazoa > Platyhelminthes > Trematoda > Plagiorchiida > Dicrocoeliidae > Dicrocoelium > Dicrocoelium dendriticum. The sequence continues at coordinate 47,015,884 of OX104068.1, read as the reverse complement.
ATGGATATGATGATGTTCGCTCAGACAATGGAGAGAGACTGCTCAGTCTGTGTGCTGATCATCAACTATTCATCTCCAGCACCAGCTTTCAGCATCCTAGACGCCAGTACGCCACTTGGCGCCCCTCATCATCAACCCAGCGCTGGTCACAGATTGACCACATAGCTATAAGTCGCAGGTGGCGCGGCAGCGTACGCGACTGCCGATCATTTGGGTCAACATGCGTCGATACCGATCATGCATTGGTGTGTGCGACCGTTTGCATGCGTAGGTCAAGACACACCTGACTGAACACATACAAGTTGGAGGACCCAATGGTGAAGAAGGAGTATCAACAAAAAAACTTGTGAAAATCTCGCTCTCTCACGCTCAGGATGTTGATCAACACTAATTAAGTCTGCAACAAGTCTTGCTGTCGGTCGGTCTTTCCACCTGTGGCCTCACTCGCTCCACTCCCAAAAGCTGGATCTCAAGAAGATCCTCGGAATTGCTGGATCGCCGACGTGCGGTGCCTGCTGGCGCAGAGTACAACAAACACCGCCGGTCCATTACGCAACAGCTGAAAGCAAGCCTTCGCTCAGATCGTGAATCCTGGTGGTCAAAACAAGCTGATGAGATGAAAGCCGCTGCATCAGCTGGCAACTTCCGACGTCTAGTTTACATCACCAGGGCCACCGGTTGCAATTTCCACGCTATCAGCCAGACGATTTGCGAATCAGAAGTCACGAAGATCACCAACCTTCACAGGCGACTGGGTCGCTGGGCAGAGCATTTCGCTCTTCAATTCAACCACCCAACACAGCCCCATGTGACACCCCCAGCCCAATGTATGATGCTTGGCCTATCTCCACAGCCTACCCCCAAATGAAGCAAAGATTCAAAATGCAATCCAATCTTTGAAACACCACAAGGCTTCTGGTCCAGACAGCCTACCACCGGCTCTATTCAAAGATGGTGGGGCGTACTTGTCAGCGAAATCCTATCGCTGTTAACGAAAGTTTGGACTGAGGACAAGATTCCGAACTCATGCGGAGAATCGGTCATTGTTCCGATTCACAAGAAGGGCTCCCGCGATGATTGCTGCAACTACTGCGGAATCTCGTTAACCTCTGTCGCATCCAAAATCTTTGTGTCCGTCCTACTTAGCAGGCTTTCAACCACTAGAGAGGAGTTTTCCTGAGAAGAATAAGTCGGATTTCATCCAGGCCGCGGCTGCATCGACCAAACCTTCACGCTTCGCCAAGTTCTTGAATTTCGTCACAACCACCGGTGGCCAACAATCGTAATGTTTTTGGACATCCGGGGGACATTTGATTCAGTAGATAGATCTGCGTTGTGGAACTGTTTACTGAAGAAAGGTGTCGCTGACAATTTTGTAACCATCCTGAAAGAACTTTACAGGCACACGTTGGGCAAATAAGGGCTTACGGCAAGCTGTCTTCTTCATTTGCTGTGACCAGCGGTGTTCGCCAAGGTTGCCCTATTTCACCTTTTCTCTTCAACTTCGCCATAGAAGATGTTATCCAAAGAGCATTAGGTGTCCAGGACTGCGGTGTTGAGCTCCTCCCAGGAGACAGAGTCACAAACTGGGACTACGCCGGTGATATCGCCTTGCTGGGGGACGACCCACAATCCGTCCAGAGCACTTTGGACCGCTTGGCGATGGAAGAGTCTAAGTACGGCTTATGCTTTACTCCGGGAAAGTGTAAAACACTGCTCCAGGACTGGCAGGTGCCTGAACCCACGCTCACCATTGCTGGAAATGTCCTGGAGCAAGTTCCTTGCTTTACTTATCTAGGGAGTTGCACCACTGCTGGTGGCGGTGTTGTAGATGAAGTCTCACAACGGATTGCAAAGGTCCGCCTTGCATTCATCAAACTGAGACCCCTATGGCGTCGACGTGATGTCAGTATCAAGGGCAGGGTGTACAATGTTTCCGTCTGTGTATTACTCTTGTACGACTGTGAGACTTGGCCTATTCGCTCGGAAGATATGAAGCGGCTGTCAGTCTTCGACAATCGCTGTCTAGGGAGAAGTGCTCCGGTGTGGTGGCAACACCAAGTGAACAGCGCAGAGGTGCGAGACCTAGTGCTTGGAGCAAATAGTGCCAGTCTTCAGGACATTATTTGCCGACATCACATGTGTTGGCTCGGGCACGTTCTGCGCATGCCAGCCCACCGCCTTCCACGTCCAGCGCTATTTGCACTCCAAGGAAGCGATTGAAAAAAGTGCCGCGGTGGACAGCCAATGACTTGGAGAAGGAGCATGAAGAAGGCAACCTCAAGTTTGGCGGCAGTCGGACAAGCCTGTCTTCCAGGCTGGGGACCACGAGATGCCGAATCGCAGTGGTTGGAAACATTAGACGTCATGGTCCGCAACAGGCATCAGTGGCGCCAAAATTGTTCTGCTATTATATCCATGCTTTAATACACACAAAAACAAAATGGCGTGTGTAGAACCAAAAAAATCATTTTCCATTTGTAACCGCAGTTCGTGTTCCCATCTTCCTCACTTTTTTCTGCCATGGTTCCGATGGCACAATGTCTGTTAACAGACAGTGAATAAATGAATATATATATATATGAATATATATGAATATATATATATATATATTTATATATATATATGGCTGGCGGCACCCGGTTTCGGATTTGCTTGTCACTGTGGCAAGCCACAGGACGCCTGCGCCTACAGAGGGACCATGGATGGCTTGCGCTGCACCACTCACAGCTCCAACCACACACCCCATATCCAGTGTAAACCCGAAGGAATAAGACCGGGAGGCATGCGGATGGGAACCACGTTTCATCAACGGAGCCGGCCCACACTCCTTCACAGACAAACACAAGCACGCTGTATTTGGGGAAATCAAGCGCACACAAGGCGGTGGCTGGACCGTAGTCCGCTCCACACTGACTGCATGGAACCACTCTTCGGGCCTAGCATGGCCACAAAGACCGTGCACCCCGTCCCCTCCAGCAACGACCAACTGTCTCCTGGAGCCAGTATGGACGAGGTAGTGGGTAATAGACAGGTAGGCACCTTGTCAACATGCACATCAAGCGCAGCCACACCGGGGATATCAAACAACAGCCAATCACTTGAGAAAGAGAGAGACAAGAAAATAACTCGATTAATGCATAAGGAAACGGTGATATAAACCTTAAGTTAACGAGCATATGTAATAGGTTGTTTACAAACAAACCCTAGATAAGTGCAGGAGGTCAGGAAGTATAGTTCACAGAATGCCACGAAAACAAATATGCTAAGGAAATCGAATACAATTGGCTTAAGCGAGGTGTACAAGTTAATGGAATAGAGTACACGTAGCTATTTATACGAGAAAGAAAAGCATTAAGGCAAAATTGAAAACCCACCACCTGAAATAAAGAGACTTAGCATGCAAGCACGCGGTAAGTAAATCGAATTCAGCGTGCCTACAAACGCTGCGACGGCTCGGCGTACTTCTCTGCAGAACCCGTTGTCGCTTCTGTAGTGGTCCCGAGTGGCCCAGTTCATGGCCCACTAGACATGTATATAAGAATATATATATATATATATGAGACACTACTGCGTCAGTTATCAGTAGTGTGGTGCAAAGATGCGAAACAGCAGGCCGTACTGACACTCCCAAAGGAGATGAACACTTTACAACCGGTTATATGCGCGTAAGCAGTGCACACCACACAACTACTAGGCGATGAAAAGAATCCGCGCCATGCAATCTCCACTCTGGATTGCGAAGATGGGGGGATGTCTCGTTTGTCGGAACGGATGCACTTAGTATTAGCTATGTTTGTACAGTAAACAATTCCGCTTGCATCTCGGGTTCTTACAGTAAACCAGGTCAAAATCGCCGGTAGCAGTGAAACTAGATGAGCGGCGTATCCTTGGCCAGTCAGAGCAAATTGCGTACATGCAAGCGAACGAAATGTTCATGTCTGATATAGTGATGTACTACAGCCAGAGGATGCGAATGTGACGAGATAGTATTTCCAGTCGCTGACAGTTTCAGGGAGCTCTGATGGTTTCATGAAGCTGAGTGTATTTTTATAGGGATGCAGGTGGTAGTTCTTCTTTCCAATTAAACGGAAGGTTGGGATGGGTTCGCAGTACTTGAACAAACTTTAGCAACCACAAGCCAATCCCGGCTAATGCATTTGTCTAGATACGTGAAGTACTCATCTGGTTCTGGTTTCTCGTCATCAAGTGGCTAGTGGTCTTGCAATAGCGCTTTACACACTGAAGGTGCGAGGCGTGCCAACATTACATCAGCCAATTGCATCGACGCTTCGCTGACACGAAACCACCACATGTAGCGCGTGAGCTAAGTGTAATGTGGGATCAACCGTCCCTATACAGATCCAAACAAGTGACCGAATTACAAGGCAGGCACCTCATCCAATCGGTCACGGGGTCCGAATCTACTCATGGTTGACTAAGCCACCTTGCGACTGTCGAACAGCAAGAGGATTTTGCTTGCATGATTAACCAATTTCCCCCAGAGAGTATTCCGATGCCCACACCGTGAAATTCCGTATGGTGGTTAAGAGCATAAAAAGAAGAGCAAACTGCTCACAGTTTCCGTAAAAGTATGTTTAGTTTCATTAATTTGCAAGTTAATATTTAGGGCTCCTTGAAACAGAGCGCCGCTAAGAAAGAATGGATAACCGACGACAGTTGCGAATTCCGCCCATTGAGTGACAACACGGAGGCTCCAACGACAGTGGCGATTGGGGCAAATCATCCAAATCGAAAGGGTTCATTTCTTAAAACAGCAGAAATTCAGTTACGTAGCTTGCTTTGGAGGCAACATTTCCGCCAAAATCGCATCGAGGCCAAAAGTTAAAGACGGTAAAGAAACCAATAGACCTGATAAGAGCTGAAAGACAATCTCAACCGCTATATAAATGACCCATCAAATAAACCGGTAACCCGTGGAAGGATGGAACAACTTTGAGCCGCACAGCAAATAGGTCGGAGTACTTCTGGACTTATATTAATGGGTCAGAAAGTTTGTTGCCATTAGTTCAGATACAGCCAGTTTGACCTAGGAGTGCAGTTTGGTAAATTGTACAGCAGGGGCCCAAATCGGTATCTGCCAAGGACGTAAATATTGAGAACTTTAGGGTGATTCTGGTCGCCTTGTTACTGGTAGCTTGCCCACAGGACGACAACCGTTCAGTTACGAGCGAAAGATCAATTACACAAGCCAGAAATAGTGGGGAAAAACACGGAGATTAGACTATCGAGGTCAGGCAAAGACGATGGTGCTGTATTAGTCGAGGATCCCTCGAAGTACGTGAAAAGCATTAACCGAGAAGGGCAATGTACCAATGACTGAGAAGTCATAAGTAAATATATATATGAAGCGGGGGGCTAATCGATTCGATGACATCTGAACGAAATCGTCCATCGGTACTATTCCGAAAAACGTACGACACTCAAGGTAGGTAGAGGTGGTTCATTTATGACCAGTACATGATATAAGTAATTTTCGGTATCACACGCTGGCAAACTAGTTGACCGAGCTAATGGAAACGACAAAACGACAGCTAGCAACCCACGGTTTGCGGGACACATGCGAGCTCAAACTAACATAGCGAGAGAAACCAATTCAGCCTTAGTGTGGAGATGATCAATATGCAAGTGACAAATGCGTGACACATGAGAAACGCAGTAGCTGATACAAGGTAACCCTTCATTCATCATCTATCACAGCCAAGATTAATCCAACAAACGTAGGGATACGTTGCAGCCAGTGCGCAAACTGAAGTAATTAAAGCTGATGTATGAAAGAGTATACACTTGCCTTACTATTTGAAAAGCTCTAAGTATCGAGAACAGTCACTGATGATGCATCGACAATTGTCAATATAGCAAGTTCCTGTGGGGAGGTACCATGAAATAAGCAAGGCAGTGAAGCCACGGACATTTTGGGGAGAACACAAACGCCAAACTGACCAACGAAGAGAATATGGCTCATAAATAGCGAGATTGAGCAAGCACAAGACTGCAAAAAATTTTGAGCGCAAGCTACGATTCACTATGTCTTCAGTTTTGAATTCAAAATTGTAAAAGCAATGGCATTCGAAATTGTGGCAAAGTACCTAGACCGCATCACGTCATAATAAAAGGTTGGTCTCGGAACAAAGTGCGTCGAGTAGGTCAGGTGTATTGCTTTAACCCGTCCACCCTTGAACATGATGCAATAGCGGGCTGTTATCGTCTGGTCATGGGTGTGAAAAACCGCCTAACTTCCTCTAATTTGCTATTGCGAACCGTCTCGCTGCGCTCCCGCCGCACAGCGCTGCGTGCGCGCAGCCAGATGGCCGCGTTTCTTTTGAGTGAAATTAGCGCGAAACTTTGGAGTGAGCAGTTGTTGTTCACGAATTGGGCTGGAGGTTTCCGTGACGCTCATGAAATAAGCCATTGATCATTTAGAGGTAGTTCAAAGTGAGAGAGATATATATAGCGTTAGTAACTTCCCCAACGTGAAAGTCATTCACTAGATGGACCGAATGCCAAGACCAGTCGTGAGGCACTTAATGTTCCGAAATCGAGTTTAAAACGTTTATCCTACGGATCTCATATGATGAGGGGAATGGCTATGAAACAAAAAGATCTTAGGACGAGTGCTAATAAAAAGATCGTGGACAACTGCATGCAACCTGTAGGACAGCCTAGTATTCACCGAACCAGCAGTCAGCCATTTCATGCAATTAGGAGTGTCAGTTATTGATGAACGCCTCAAGCTATTTAATGGATTTACAAAGCATCTGTTGGTGCCAACTTTGAGAATTACCACGGCAAGCTCATGCTCTTGAATCCAACATCCCCATCGATGACTCATGGTCCAAACACAAATTGGTGGACACTACACACGATTACTTCAGTGCCCCAACACAATAAGCACTAGGATGTACTTCGTAAGCTACAACGAAATGAATATATTGTTATACTGAAGCCTGATACGAACTCCAAAGTGATCATCCTAGACAAGCCAGATTGCTCAAGTAAACGAGATAATGCTGTAGGACAGCACAAAAGCCAAGCTGGACGTTGCTTTCGACATTGGTCGATAAGAAAATCCTAAAACTCCATGGATTCATTGAAGACTAATATAAAGAGTTAAGAACATTAGGCACTCATAATGCATAAACACTGGATCTACCAAAAGTGTACAGATCAGGAATATTTATGAGACTACCTTCATCGGCAGTTCGCCATACCTTGTCATGGTAAAATGGCTGAACAGTATGCTTGCGCCCGTCAGAAAATAAATACTGAGGTATACTTTATCAAACACTCTCGAACTACCTCCTTAGCTGGAATGTAGAAAGTTGAACCAAAATCGAATGTGTTTGCATGATGTACAGTCTATCTTCAGCAACTTCGCGCTGAACAAGATTATTGATTATCTCTGTTTATTTTAAGACATAATATCCGACTGCAGCTTCCCACGGAAATGCTTTTTAGGCGCGAAAAACCGTTCTGTTTTAAGGGGAGGTATATCGACAGATAGACGGTGGTGCGATGAGCATCCTACTAGGCGCTTTGTTGTCGGACATGTTCACAGGCATGACCGAAGAGAACGCAGATGAAATCATAAAATCGGCGGCTCCGTACAAGCGTTATGTGAACGATATACTGCTTATCATGAAGGCTGACGAGGAAATCGTGCGTGCGACCGAGACACAACAGTATGCATTCGAATCTTATAGTGATGTGTGACATTGAGCAAACCAATTGTCTGATACATCTAGACATACTGATCATACGGTGATCGGATGTTTGATCACGCTAGTCTATGGAAAAGTATCCTGGACAGGTCAGTATTTGCTTTTTATAAGTTTTCCCCCATTACAAAATGAACACTTACTTTTGCGGACACTTGGCACATGATTTGCACCAAGACACATTGGAAGTAAAGAAATATCTGCTATTCGAGACATTACAACACAACGGATAGGCATTGCAGTTTATGAAGCGCCTGAACGACATGGCCAAGTGAGACCGTGCATCAACAGTAGACAAGAAGCCGATCTTCATCAAACTCCTATTCAAAGGCGATCACGTTATGAAAATCAATGCAAAACCTACTCGTTCTTCAGTGAAAAAGATGTTCAATGCAGCTGAACTACGGTCGCTCATGCGAACAATGTCTTCGGTTGCTGAATACGGAAACGAAAGCTGGTAGTTCAGGTGGCGTTTGAACTGTTCGCAATTACGCTGCAGACGTTTGATAAAAAAATGGAGGCGACATCGTCATTGTGCTGCTGCGAAGCGTGTAGTAGCAGGGTAGAGAAGTTGGACGAGACAGTTGAATAGCTGTGAGCTTATTACAAAGCACAATATCAGAGTGCAGCTCCCAGCGGAAATGTTGCAGCCGATGCCATTTTCATGTAAGAACAATGTAAGTATTATCCTCAAGGAAAGGCAGTGCTGCGATAGACAGTCCACCAAGCCAACTGTTGGCAGACGTGTTCATGGTATGATTGAAGAGAAGGCAGATGATATCATAAAACCGACGACTCTAGGTAAACGTTACGTTGATATACTGATAGTAGTGGATTCCGATGAGGGAAGCCTCGAGGGGAGGTTTCGCTACGCTATGTTACGCAACAATGCACAGATGATGTCGTCTCGATTAATGGTGAAACGTGTGCAACAAAATTGTCAAGCTCAGCGAACAGTTCGACCGCGTCATTTGCTTGTGTTTGATCAAGACACCGATAAGGAAGCACTGCATATCCCTTTGAGTATAGAAAATCACCTGTAGCTGGAAAGGCATCTATGTTGAAGGCACTAACCGGAATTTAGGAGTCAGAAGCAATGAACACTAACCAAAGTGGTTAGATGGGATCAGTGACAGTGGAATCAGAATAATCGATAAATCCGTATGCCTCGGTAAGTACACACCACTTACTGAGCACTGGCTGCCAAGTCAATCCCGATGTGTCATTTACCGTCTTCATGCGCAAGCGGCGGCCCAAAATTCCCAGAGTAATGGCGGCTATCGTCAAGGATCCAGAGCAGCCATTGCTGTGTGCACAGAAACAGCTGAGTTCGAATCCTACGTTATCATGGCACAGCGATGCGCACTGATTGAGCAACGATTGCCTAGTTATCGATCTAGAACCGCATTTTATATACTCATGGTTATTATAATGAACAATGACTTTATACGGGTTAAGAAGCGCTGCTTTACAAGCCCCATTGGGTGGGATCTGGTGGGTCATCGAAAAACGATAAGGAAAAAGTGCAGTTAGCACTTTTACTGCTGGAAAGATGGACTTATCATTTCTAATGCGGTAGCCCCGCACTTCTCGTAGTTTTGTAGCTCTAATAGGAAAGGATAAATCCAAGTTATTTACTGGGGGTGGGACAGAGAGATAGTGCTAAGTTACAAAATCTAAGTGGATGAGTGCGTCTTCCAACTGAATTTTATATATGGCTAGTACAGGTACAGAAACGACCGAACGAAGGAGAGCGTTCTATGGGTGCAATACGCGAATAGAAAAGAAATGTATACGGCACTCTGACTACCGAAGCTGGAACAATTCATATGATTGGAGCTTAATTGACTAACAAATTAATACCGGGCTGAGTAGCAGAACAACATCAAAGTTTGAGTGCGTCACACCAATTTCACTACTTAATAGTCAGCACAAGTGAACAGGCTTATCGACGCAAATAATATAACCAAGGTGAATAATTACATACACACACCACATACTGGACCATCCAAAATTGACAGGACCTACCCTATCGGTAAAGCGAGTTGAAATGCAAAAGATTTTCATATTCATTCGCTAGTCATAACCCCAGCGCTGTTACATGTGCTCACATTAACCGACTTACCTACCAGTACTTTGCCTCGCAGAGCGTTTAGATGAACTGCACCGAGGTAAATATAGCAGGCACGATGAGAGTAGCAACACTAAGAAGCGAGTCGTGGTGAATAATGAGCTCCAATTCGCTCACTAAGCTCATTCTGAAGTCAACAGGGATGGGGAATACTAAGGCTCCGGTGCACCTGACTCGGCAGAATCCACAGTAGCGTGTACCGGGACTCGAGCGAGAATAGGGAAGCAAATGTTGGCAGCAAGAAACTGCAAACTCATCTACCGATACAAGCAACATATTGATCTATTCTGTTGCAACATGCCGTCCATAATTGTTATTTCTTAGTTGGAATAGATACTGCATTATGGAAACAACTCTGGTGGCCTTGAACTAGCCGATGCATACCAACAAAGATTAAGGAACGCCATACGAAAATCATCACATTGTCACTCTCTCCAAACCAACCACTAGTCTCCTACTGTGGCGGATCACTTGTAGGTATGATGACCGAATCAGCGAAAGCACTACCCATCTTAGTGACTTGAACTAGATTAAAAGCATCTTTCCATTTGGTTCATCAAAGCAGCTGAATGGCATAGCCTATCCGATTCAAGTCACTAGTACGAATCCCGAAGCAAAAAAAGGAATACCTGGAGCTGCCTCCTTGGAAGTCGGGTACATTATATCTCTTTTCCTCTTCAACTTCGTGGTTAAAATGACTGTAGATGATACTGTACTCTCAACAGCTGTTGGGGAGCAAATTCTGCCAGCCGGACAAGAAGTGGTTCAGAGATCTGGCTTTTAATCTAAAGGCCGCTGGTCCGGGCCTGTATAGGTGTGACGGAATCGCAATATTCTCAGCTCACAAGCCAACAACGGTGGAAGCAAGCAACGAGGCGTCGGTACGACGCACCAGTGTACTGCCGGATGGCCGACTGACAAATAAGGATGAGGCATCCGATGCAGCTTCCCTTGGGTCAGATCAAGCTGCTACAAACGTGCGACTGTATGAGCAAATGCAGTGCTGCACACCTTGGCATGCGCTTCGCACCTTCAAAGTGCAAAGTGCTGTTCCAAGAATAAGCTGACACATCACCGGTTCTAGCCATTATCCAGCGATCACTTGAAGTGGCTAATCGATCAGACTATATGGGTAGTTGCATCACCTTAGATCGTCGAATTAATGAGGCTCCTGTAGGTACGACCAAAGTCCTGATAGCTTTTCCCAATCCAAATCAACTATGACCACGGGGGATATCAGATCAACAAACATCAGTAAGATGTGCAATAATCTGACACCGTCGATGTCACAACATGGAGACCAAGACAAACCTCGTTTACGAAGTCAAGAAAATGGTCAACTTTAGAGACCTGCGCGTGCGTGATATTACTTATATGTGGTGTGAACACCGAAGGGATAATACTGCCACTCGCCAACTAGCGTTTCGAGAGTTTCCGAGGCTGCGGTAGGAGTCCACTGAAAGCAAACCGTGAGCTTCTTCACAGTCTACTTCAGAGTACACTGTTCGCTGTTTCAGCGCAGCGTTAGATGGAGATGTGCGGTAACAGGCCAAGGAGGTAGCAAAAAGTACGGAAGTGCGTGAGAGAATTGGTGGGCGTAGTGCGTATCGTATCTGCGGATAGCGCTCGCCGGTCGGTTTTTCGCGTGCTGTTACCAGGCTAGTTTGCATCATTACATTGCAGTGTTCCGGCGTTAATTCTAGGAAAAATAAGCCTATTTTGAGGTTCTGAAATTGTTTATTCTCCATGAGTGTCTGATCCACATATTTTGCTGTAGTTTTCATTGTGCTTCGGTCGTTCCGTCGATTCAATTTTGTCGTCATATCTGCTAAGTTATTCGTAATGACGAATCCATGTGGCACTAGTTACTGTTGATTTCCCTGCGTGCCAAAACCAATGTGGAGGGTTTGAGGTGATTAACAAAGTAATCCCCGCTTACTTCAGTTCACTGAAGCCTAAGTGATTAGGGGTGAAACCAAGTTTGTGCAAACAAATGAATTACGTGACCACTGTCGCCCTACTCTGGTGAGGTATGCAGTCACTTTGTTGCAAAATCGTTGGACACAGCTAATAGTGACACATCCCTATCGAAGTCGCTGCTTGGATTGGTTGTTGCATCTCCGGAGTAATTCTCGCTTCCTGCACATAGGTGATTTCAAATTAGGCACTCAGTTGCGAAGAGGTCTCTTTGCATCAGGCAAATATAGTTATAAGAGTGCAAAAACAATGCAACGCGGTAAGTCAGTTAAAGTCGGATGATAACAGGTGACTCTGGAGCATTTGAATGATGCTGCAACATTCGATTGATAGTGTTAACGACCAACTGAAGACAAGAGTCACAGCAGCTGATGGCGCGAAGAGGATCGCACCTGGTCGCCACCATTATCCGACTCTGAGGAGTAAGCGCTTGATCACAGAAAGAAAAGCGCTTACACAAGTCTTTTGTTTGCCCAACTCCGGCTGCGTCACTCTGATGGCAGTAGCTCCAGCTGTTCTCAGTAGGCGTTTTCAAAGCATTGTGGAGTACCAGTTGGGCACCGTGTAGAAGGCCTTGAATGCGTCGGCTGATCGGATTTCCTGTCCACTTTGGAACAAGTGCTCCGTCATGACATTGTTAAATCCTCCAACCACGCCCCTTCCTTAGCGACCCCGGGCAGTGCTCAACGATCCGTTTTGACAGACGCCTGGTGGTGTGTCCAATGTACCTTGCAACACAGATGCAGGTGAATTGATATAGGATATACGAATTGAACTGGACCGGGAGTATGTCTTCAAGGCGTTGGGTGATAAGCGGGGTAATCTGAGCCACAACATGACTTCAGCTCCACTTGAATACGCTGGCCTAAGGTTCAACTTCTCCGAAGGCATTGTGAGGTGCAGATAGGGTTTGTTGAGATGATAACTGAGACTGCAGCAGCCCAACATATCAGGCGAACGAGGCGCATTACACCGCATTCAAACCCAGCGTGCCGAAAACTGATGTTCATTAGCTGCGTACAAAGGTTGCGTGAGGTTCTGGTCCTGGAACCACTAGCATCGATTGATCACTCGAAGATCATGCCCAGCATTGAGCCTCCGCCGTTATACTCGCGTCCGATGGAGCCATCCTACAACTAAGGGAAGACACTTCGATGGTCTTGCCCGAACCGCTAACCAAGTGTATCGGTTACTGCCGCAGGATTTAGCTGTTGAAATCGCTGTGTGCTCGATTTTTACCCCCCCCCCCCCCATGTAACAGAAAGCTGGGTCAGTGAAGCCAGACTGATTCGACAGTGTATGACTAGCTGGCTCGAAAGCGATGTGCATAGTGTAATAAATGCCTCCTAGCTGGCTAAACCGACGATTACGAGGTGGACAGAAGACAGCGCAAAAGCGCCGGTAGTTTGAAGAGAAGGTTGCCACCGCAGCAAATGATCGCTTACGTGAAGCGGGACCTGTGATCTGCAGGCGAGGTATCAGTGTTTACAGAGTTCTGACGGACAGCATCTGACTTAATACTTTGAAGGTGTGTCGGAGTTAGCGATCAGCTGGCTTGCCATACAACCTCCTCATGGTGCCAGCTGGGTGTTTCGGGTTTTCCAATTCCAGCGAATGGTTCGGCGGCAGTGTTCCAGGATGTGGGAGATTTCGCCTGGCAAGCGTTCTCCCTATAAAAAGCCACAAATATCCGTTTAACAACACTGCGACGTGATGGATGTGACCCGCCACTAAAATAAGTCACTGTCGCTTGCTTCCCTCCGGTAGAGCTTTGAATTCCAGCAGCTTCGTGCTGAATTTGTGTGGAGGATTGGGATCCTGTTTGGTACCTGATCAAACGAAATGAATCGAGATATCGGTCACCGGCTTCCAATGTAGGCTAGATTCCCTGAATTCGCTTCGCTGCCTTGTGGATAGGCTATTTAGCCAAAAGCTCGTTACATCGGCCTAGGCAAGTGGGTAATATCTCACCTAGTGACGAACCATAGAAATACACTCACGCTCTCGCTTTCACGATGTTCTATATTCTTGTTACTGCACAAGATTTTCAATCACACGCCACCCAATTACCTATCTTTCCTTCGTTTTATTCACCTACTTCACTACCTGATTCCTCAACAGTGAACAACTCTGTCTCCACCGGTGGATTCGTCCCTTCTACACCCGCAAACTCAGCCACACTGTGCTTCACAGGGAACCACCAGCCACAAGACCTGCCACAACCGCTTCTGCAACCTGGAACTCGGTTCAAGCTAGAAACACTAAATGTGCGCACTCTACTGCAGAAGGAACAACAAGCGGGACTAGCGCAAACCTTGGTAACCTTTGCAATTGATGTTTGCTGCCTGAGTGAGACACGACTTCAGGATCCCAACACAGTCTACCAGCTATCGTCACCAATCCACCCCACACCAGTTTCATCTCCGCCTTTCTGGTGACGCTGAGTCTGCCGCTTCTGGGTAGGTTGGTGTTTGGATGGCGCTCAGTGCTACAGCCGAGGCTGCTCGCCTGGACTGGATTCCAATCAACAGTCGTCTCTGTGCAATTAGGCTCCGTGGCTCCTGCAAGGTTAGCAGACATCAAGCCGATAAGCATGCGCTTTTTGTGATCCCCACATATGCCCCCACTGACTGCAGCTTGGATGCAGTCAAGGACCAGTTCTATAAAGTCTTCATGAACTGCTCCTAAGGGCACCCAAAACGGACATCCTCATTATGGCAGAAGAATACAACTCACGCGTTGGTCGGTTGCTTCCATCTGAACGACACCTCGAGGAACCACATGAATATTATGATGTTTGCTCTGACAATGAAGAAAGATTGCTCAGTCAGTGTGGTGAGTACCAAGTTTTTCTCTCCAGTACGAGCTTTCGTCACCGCAGGCGACATTATGCTACTTGGTGTCTTCCATCAACAACCCAGCGTTGGTCGCAAAATGACCACATAGCCATAAGTCGAAGGTGGCGTGGAAATATACGCAATTGCCGATCACACTGGTCTACTTGTGGGCGCGACAGTTTGTATGCGCTCCGATGACTCCCCAAGGGGCAAACATACCCGACTGAAGATTTGCAAATTGAAGGATCCCGCAGTACAAAGAGTATCAACAGAAGCTTCGTGAAAACTTTACCCCTCCTCTCCTATGGATGCTGGCGAGCACTGGTTAGGCCTACAAAATGCCATGCTGTTCACAGGTTTGTCCAGCTGCGGCACTGTCCACTGCACAGTTAAAAGCTGGATCAATGCAACTTCCTCGGAACTTCTAGATCGTCGACGCACTGTGCCCACCCAGCGAGCGTAATTTGTGATCCCCTGAAGCGATTGGGAAAAAATCGCGGTGGACAACTAATGATGTGGAAAAGGAGCATGAAGGAAGCAGCCTCAAGCTTAGCTTCAGCCGGAGCAGTGCGCCTTCCAGATTTGGGACTAGGTGACTCGGAATTCCTGTGGTTGCAAACACTGGATGTGGTGGCACACAACAGATATAAGTGGCGCCAGTGTTGCTGTGCCATTGTATCTGTTTACTAATCTCAAGTATGTAGTTATATAATTAAATTAAAATTAAAAGCGTGCGTTAAACCCAAAAAGAACTGTTGTTGTTTTCTTTCGTCTGCTTATTGGCTTCCGTTTAGCCATGGTACTGATGGCACATTGTCTGTACAGACTTGTGAATATATATATATATATATATATATATATATATATATATATATAGTTAGCGAACAATTTCGCTTCAGTATTTGCAAGTGGGAATGCGTCAATAACAAGTTCGACATGTGCAGCTCTTTCATAACTCGAGAGCTTGGATTGCGATATGGAAGATGTCCGCAATCTACTTGCAGTCTTGACGGCCTCCACTCGCTGATTCTCAAGTCACTGTCGGTCATCATATCGCTTTCAAGTGACTGAGTTGTTCAACAGATCGTTGTCCGAAGGTGCATCACCGAGTGACTGGAGATGCGCGGTAGTGAAGCCGATTCCGAAAGGCGATGATCGAAACAAGAAAGACACTTAACAGGGCAATTTTCTGACTGTTTTGGCCAAAGTATTCGTGAAATGGGGTCTATTGCAGCTGCGGAAGTCAAAGCCTCTTGACGCACACACAGCACGGTTTCATGAAGCACCACCCTTGTATTACCAATCTGCTGTTGACGCGGCATGAATGGTTGCAAGTGTTGAAACGGAGGAAATCGGTGGATGTGAATTCAGTAAAGGGTTCGACAAAGTAAACTATGAGGTCCACCTTAACAAGCGGTTTTCGTGGCTCACTGTGCCACTGGATCAGTGACTTCATTATTGAGCGAATATAGAGGATACAAGTGGATGACCATCTAACGGACTGACATCCCTCCACCAGTGGGGATAACCCAAGGAACACTACTGGGACCCATTTTGTTCCTGATCGACATTATCAAAGCGCCAAAGCTTCTTCGGCCGTCTTGTGCCTTGTTTGCAGACGACCTGAAGATTTGGAGGGTTATTGATTCTCCCAACTAATGCGACGTAGTTGTGCATGACCTCGACCGTCCGTTCATGGGGTCTGCAGATGTCGATCTGCCGGTAAACCCAGTCAACGCGTTAATATGAGCCTGGAGAAAGGTGGTGGCGAGTATACGTACACTCTAGCCAGCCAACCACTACATCCCACGCCCTCCCTGAAGGATCTCGGCGATTCGAAGTCCGTACATAAGACGAGCAAGCTATACGGAAACGGACTGCACGTTCATTGGAGTTTCAAACACAGATTCTTCACTTTGTCTGAGGAGAATCCTACTCGGCTCTTCTCTCATAAGACCAATGTTCGAGTACGCACCACTCGCCTATTGTCTGATCAGCCGTGGCGAGGTGCAAAGACTGGAACGTGTTAAGCATATGGCTACCAGACTCATCCACATTGTGATACGAAGATCGATTCAGACGACTGGGACGGTGCAACTTATCGTATCATCGGTTTCGTGTGAACCTAATAATAGCGCCGGATATGGGATCTGAGTCACTTCCCCATGGTGAGAGGTATGCAACACGCCTGCGCAGCAAGCAGCTCTGGCGGACACCGGTACAACCTAGTTGTTCGGATATGAAACCTGTAACTAACTCCTTACGCCTCGAGTAGCAAGTGGTAGAATATTGCAACAGTTTGCCTGAGACAAAAATCGAGGCGAAATCCGTGTCGGAAATCAGGTAATTAATAGAGTTTGCGGATTTTAGATTCAGGGTGTATGCAACTGAATAGCATATAGCGAAGGTGTAATATGCTACAAACGCGCAGGAATCGGTGACGTGATTCCGTGCTCGTGCCCGATCTAACTATTAGCTCCCCATTTTCAGTATTCATTATTCCCTGAATAGGACCCTATGCGACATGGTCCAGTTAGAGTGGTTAACGTAGTTCTGTATTCGGCCTCTATCATCAAGTTGACATTCCAAACCGATTAATTTTAATGAAATTTTAAGTAATCACTTTCTTTGCTATCTTATTATTCGTCTTTCTGCATTAATCCATATTTTCCGCAGATATAGTCATCATGGCGAAGTGAATTGTGGCAATTGGATGGAGAATATTTGGCTGCAAAGAAATGAAATGAGCGCATCGACGTCAGTGAGATTTACTGCCAAGTTGGAATCGACAAAATAGTTACCTTGTCCGAGAAATGAAACTGATAGGATGGGCACAGGCGGTAGGCTTAAAAATCTATGCTAACTTACAAAAGAAACTTTACCCATTTCCAATTCGTATACCTTTTCATTCCTCTACAAACAGTCGGCGATTGCCAGCCTAATGTTAAGTGCTCCCTACAGAGTGTATGATAACGTAAGTCAAGAAGTATGTAACAATACCACGTAGAAATAAGCAGGTGTTGAAACGGATGAAAGTCTACGATGGTAAAGAGAGTGCAAAGCAACTACTCAGCGAATGTTACCAGTTGTCACGGAAATACCGATGGCCACATATAGATAGAATAGAGTCGGTTTGCCGTGAGGCGGTGGCTGTCGAGAGCGAATGCGTTGTATAAACGGTCGCACGTAATAGCCGATAAATCGTATAGAAAGTGCGACCTACAAAAGCACGTATAATAAGGTGCTATTTCCGTATGTTGAATAGGTAGCGAAGCGAGTTCCACACTACTGTGAAGGATAAAGCCGAGAGCGGTCCCTTGCTGTCAATTATGAAAGGAGGACTGTTAACATTGTAGGGTGGGAAGGGGTGCCTTGTGGCTAAATGAAACTACTCTACTGATCACTCCGAGATAAAGATATTTTTGTAGAAAGTAAAAGTCACGATTAAAATTCACGCACAATAATGTGCCTCGAAGGGAAATCGAACCCCGGTCCGCTGCTCTACCACTGAGCTACCGAGGGTTGACGATTAGGTGCGCAAATTATAATACATGACTTCTGCTTGGTGCGCGACGGGTGAATGAGCCAATCTGCAACATCAGGACAGGTACTGTGAGCTTATTGGCAATACGTCGCGCACCAAGCAGAAGTCATGTGTTAAAATTCGCGCACCTAATCGTCAGCCCTCGGTAGCTCAGTGGTAGAGCAGAGGGACCGGAAATTCGTGGACCGAAGTTCGATTCCCCGTTGAGGCACATTATTGTGCGTGAATTTTAATCGTGACTTCTACTTTCTATAAACTTTACACTTCTCACAAACATCCAAAAATTAAAAAGATATTTGTCAATGTATCCCAGGAGTCTAACTCTCAAAGTAGTGGGGAGTAGGCCCAATTTGGGACCGTGATTGTAAAGTAGCATCGGGATTTGTTTCAAGTCTGTCACAAACAACCTTGGAATATTTAGAGTAGTTCACACGTGTCTTTCGGCAGCGGTAGAGCACGCACCTCCAGTAACAAGCGATCGCAAGTGGATCTAACTGTCTGGCCAGTTTAAGCTGCAATAAAACTTTGAGCACGAATGACGCTCCTGTAGTGTCAGCCAGTCATGATGTGCGTGCTCCACCGCTATTGAGCTGAGCTCACCATCAAAAGCAGTACATCAGCCATTTGAACTGATGCTTCGCTGCCATACAACCATAATGACCTAAGGTACCAAGGATAACAAGAAGAGAGCCTACGGTAACACCTTAATTCTTTAAACAAATAATCAGGATCAAGGCGTCAACACCTTGACAACAACATACCATCACAAACAGCTGACTATCGTGCAAAGAGAAGGCGGCACCTGCGAGACAGCTTCCTTGCGACTTTCATTGCCCCGTGTCATAAGCAGCCATTAACTCGCAGAAAACTCAGCACCAAACACACTTTAAGCAAACAGTCCGACAAACAGACGGCAGCAAACGCGCCACTGGTGTCGACTGCGAGCCATGTCCTGTAAAGTCACGTGGACCCCAGCCTAGAAGGCCAAACGGATAGCACCGAGTTGGGTCGTTAGTGACTTCACTTCTCGCTGCTAAGTCAACTTTCATGCACCGTGGGCCTTGCGCCACCCTACATCTGGCAAACAAAAAAGGCTCTTCTAAGTAAGCGGTGATCAGACCCAAACCAACGCAACTTATTCAGTACTATCTGTTGTACTAAGGAACTACCTTGAGGATCAATGTAGCACTAGCTTACACACATCATAGTTACGGACGCGCTGGTGCTTTATGGACAGCGATGATCCAAGACTTGAAGGCGCCGTAGGTCATCAGATCGAAGAGGCCAATTCTCACTCCGATAGTGTAGGACGGCTCTCACTGAGGCCTTGTATACATGGCCATTAAGGCAGATGGAAAACCCCTTTCTGACGCCAGAGATTCAAAAAGCAGTTCTAGCTTTTGCATTGTGTGAAGTGACATAAGATATTATGTGTCCGTTGTTGCCGATGCAGCAGACAAGGTAGATGAAGCGATCAACTACCTCGAGACCTTCGCTATCAAGAGTCAAGGAGTCATCAATTGGCTGATGGTGCTGTAACTAAACTTTGCATTTTGAAAGTGCGAAGCGCATACCAAATAATGGGACCAGTCTAGAGATGCTGCTCAGGGCGGATTGCTCCGCCCCGCCATCGCTAAAAAACAGGACATCATCAGCATATACAAGATCAACTACTTTTCCACCAGGCAGCACTTCAACACTTGCATGGTAAGATTTCGTAAGAGAACACTCCAGATAAAAGTACACGACGAGGTTGAACATAAATGAAGAAATTGAACAACCTTAAGGCCACTGCCGCAGAATGAATATGTGGCCTGTACAGTTCCGTGCTAAGCGTAAGCATGCCTGGCCTTCACTAATCCGTGATTCTAGTTCCGAAGTGTGGCGACGAACGAGAATTGAGACCAGTAATTTTGTCACTGCTGTTAGCACAGTCCGTGCGGATTGCCGTCTTGCATATTGCCATCATAATTGATTCACTCCAGTTAGCTGGGATGGCCTCTTCCTGCCAGACAGGTATGAATAGGGAAGTCAGTATTTTGCAGACGACCTCACCTCCATCCTTCAATAGTGCGGGTGAGACCATATCCGGGCAAAAGACACGAAAATGATTAAAGGCTGAGATCGGGTTTCGGACCTAAGAGTTTAACGGAGCATCTAAACTAACCGTCCATAACTCGTCCTGCATCACCTGAGTAGGAAGAGGTCCGGGAGCAAGGGGCCGGCTGAAATGATCTTAAAAGTGTTTCGCCCAACGAGCCATACGGCGATCCTTATTGTGTATCAGTGCACCCGCGCTGTCTCTGATTGTCTCACTGACACCTGGTTTCCTGGGACCAGTGGTGCGGATCAGCTGGAAGAGCTTGCGGTAATTGCCAACTGCTCCTGCCTCCTCCATTTCTAAAGCCCTACTGATACACCAGGCTTCCTTGTCAACACGCAAGCACTGTTTTAGTTCGCGCCTAACAACCCGTCTGGTGATATTGTGCTCAGAGCCGGCCGGGAGCTTTCTTCTAGACTCCAACAGGTTCACCGAGCTCTCGGATATTCAGTGGTTGGTGTGGTGACGATTGATAGTGCCACAAGCAGATGGTCCTGTGTTGTGCATGGCGGCCAAGATCCTATTCCAATGAAGCTCAGTGTCGTCAGGAGAAGACAGCGAAAGTTCGGTACGCAGTGCGTCTTGATAGGTTTGC
Source organism: Dicrocoelium dendriticum (assembly GCA_944474145.2). NCBI lineage: Eukaryota > Metazoa > Platyhelminthes > Trematoda > Plagiorchiida > Dicrocoeliidae > Dicrocoelium > Dicrocoelium dendriticum. The sequence goes on along the minus strand of OX104068.1, from coordinate 46,994,960 downwards.
CTGACAGAGGGCTGAGATAATTTCTCAGTCGCCAATCGAAGGAGACGCTTGAAGCGTAAAATGTCATGAAAAAACGACAGAGTACCAAGGCATGATCAGAGTCGAGATAAGTACTAGAGAAAGGGCAACCATCCAGCATGGAACAACGCCACCTGTAACTTATGGCAATGTGATCAATTTGGGCTCATCGCTGGCAAGCTACAAGAGTACACCAAGTGGCAGTTCAACGCCCACTGTGTCTAAAAGCGGTGCTACTACAAGACAGCTAGTGTTCCGCACACAGCCGTAACAGACCTACACCGTCGTCTAGACGGTTCGGGCGAAGTCCATATTAACCAGCTAGCTGAGCTGCTAAACAGTTCAGAAGAGGGAATTGCGCAGTTACATCTCTTGCAAGCACTATGATACCTGGACTGGTAGCACGGCGTAGTAGCGTTTTTCAGTTGGTGGTAGGAGGTGTCCTTGGCAGCATCAGAGTTACAATCGGTGGGGGCATAAGCAGAAGCCATAGACAAACTGAGAACTGGTGCGAAGCAGCGAGTAGAGGTTGCTCTGTGTAGCTGCATCATTCGTCGTTTTCGGACATGAATTCTTTATTTATCGTTTCGCTCTCTGTACTTTGCCTCTGCAAATTGTCGGTCTAGTAGCATCTTGAATTTAGACACTGAGTCCGCTTCTACTATATGCTGAGGCAGGTCGTTCCAGACATTCACCACTCTGCGTTCGAAACAGAGTTGATGGGCGACCCGCTTCAAATCCGGGACGATAAGTTTATACCGGTGTCCTCGCGTGCAGCTTGGTGTGCGCAGATGAAGTAGTTGTCTCAACATGGGATAATCACCCAGATGTAATATCCGGTGCGTCATGATGAGGTCAACCCTCAGCCGACGATAAGATAGGGTGTATAACCCTAGTTTCTTACATCGGTCTTCATATGGCATACCTCGTAAGTTGGGAATCAGCCTGGTGGCTACATGCTGCACCCGCTCAAGCTTTTCTACCTCGCCCAAGGTGATGGGACAGTATGCAGGAGTGCCGTACTCCAGCATTGGTCGTATTATCGAGACGAAGAGGCGAGAAGCAATCTCTTCGGACCAAGTGCTAATGCTGCGCCTCAGAGCCCAAAGCATACGAAGGCTGTTTTGGTACAGCCTATTCGTGTTGTCAATGGACTTTAGGTCGCAGCGTGAGAGTACCCCGAGGTCGCGCACGAAAGGAGCGGGATGCAACGGTTAACCAGCCACTGTGTACGTTCGGCCGTGCTCACACTTACCCAACCTCATTAATTGGGACTTAGCAGGGTTGATCGGAAGGTTAACCTCTGCAGACCATGTTGAGAGGCGGTCGAGATCCTGCTGAAGTAAATCGCAATCATTGATCGTGCGGATTACTCTCCACACTTTCAAGTCATCTGCGAACAAAGCACAATGTGATTGTAGTAGCTGAGGCACATCGTTTATATGGATTAGAAACAATATCGGTCCCAGTACAGTGCCTTGGGGGACGCCGCGTCTTTCACTATTTCGTGAAGCAACCATACTATATGTCGTCAAACGCATTGTACACAAACGACTGTTTAAGGGAATCCAATCGACCAACGATGCCCCAACCATAGACCTGAGAAGAATGGCCGCTGGAAGTTGGCTCGTGAGTGCCGCACCAGCATATCTGGATGCGTACAAACAATAGCGAGAGGACAAACTGGGCGATTAATTCGACTACCCCGTGAGGGTCATTGACCATAGTTTTTGACGCACAACACACGTCCATACCCAGTGTGCCAATCGTGTATGCGAGTGCAATCTGTTGACTTGTTTGTCTCAGAGTGCGTCGAAAAGGAAACAGAAAGTGTGGTCTTATAAAGAACTGTTGGCGATTAGTGTCCGGTGGGTGGTGAAAGAAGATAGCTTCAGATAGTGTGACTCCAGTGACATTGTGGCTGCTGCAAATTAAACTGGGAATTATAGAAGGAATACTAGCAATGAAGATTGGGATGGGAGTAAGAGGAACAGGTGTAAAAGAAGGAAAGCGCCAGCGGTAGTATGTTTTCGCTTGTCCGCCCTGCTGTATGCAGCAAATAAGACGACCCTTGATAAGCTGCGCGACAGCCAATGCAGGAAGTGGTTAAAGTTTGGGGAAATAGTCATGGTTGTACATGGGCCGTGACACTGGCATGGCGCTCAGACCGAGACAGGAAGACGATTAGAGTCCTTAACCAAAGCCCTTGACTCAAAAGCCTGTCCCTCAAGACGGCGGATGTGGCAACGATTCGGTTTTATATACATAGATGCCATCCCATTGCAACCCCGCAACCTTGAGGACCAGGAGGCTGAATTCGTCTGACCTCTTAAGAGGCCCAATGGCCCCACCAGGTTCAAGATACATGAGTGCCGTTCCCTTGGACGGGGACGTACTTTCTAGTGAAAACACAACGGCAACGGGCTGGACGGGGCGGAACTTCTCGCGTGAAGCTGACCATTTATATCGCTGCTGTAAACGGAGTTTCTAAACAATATCGTGTGGTACAAACTAGGGTTCATGTTGTTCGTTTCAAACATCGCACCAGTACTGTAACCATATGCGAAGGAATAAAGGCAGAGAAGTTCATGGTGAAGAAAACCGAGTCATGGAGGTTCTAACAGCTACGCACCGGAGACAAATTCGCCACCCACAGGTGATTAATCTATGGTGGAAACCGAACGCGGCGAGTCAGCAGACATAGTTTGTGCCGACCGACACAACGTGGCGCAGGCATGCAGCAGTTGAATAGCCTAGCAAGGAGTTGATTAAATGGAGTGAAGTATGTGCAAGCTTGCTAGGGTCTGACTGCACTTTGTATTGCGCCCACGTCAGAAGTTCACATCGCAGAGTATGTTCGTTAGGAGAATGTCATTTCTTAACCATGGAATAAGCTACCTCTGAGAGGGACAGAGAGAAACTAATCAACAGTGGTGACGAGAAGTGAGCATCCACCGATGAGTAAGTTCTTGTAGTATCAATGGTTTTAGCGTAAACAACTGCAATGACTGTTTGCACCTTTACTAGACCAAGAGATGCACATTCTTCTCTGCAGTGAGTACGTCGTTTGACAATGAAAAGAAACACACAGTCCGTGAGAAGCGCACCCCAGCCAAGTCCGGTTCGCTTAATACTTAACATGCTGTATTCGAGCTAGTATACCTGATTTCAGCACATAAAAAGCGGAACGTAACAATGACGAAAGGTGGACTGAAAGCCGGCAACTGCCATTTCACGTTGTCTGGTAGAAACGTAAGCAGTATATGCGACAACGCATGATTGTTTGTTCATTGGTTTTAATTACATAAGACATAAAATGGACAAACCAGGGTATGGTATGGCACAATCGTTTCCAGCACATTCAGTTGCGAAATAGCATAGGCGTGATTTAACCTAGTATGTGTCAATCGCTTTAAAAATACCAGATTTGAACCTGGAGATGGATGAAGAAATTAAACAGGGCAGTCAGCACTCACCACACAGAGCAAGACATAAGAATGCTCACTGAAACAAGTGGCACAACCACAGTTGGACTTTCAAGATCATCCATAAAGTGGCCAAAAGTACACGATCACCAAAGACTAGTCAATTCTGCCCCCTTCCCATTTAGTCCTCTAGCCAATCAGTGGAAGCGAATTTAAGGTTGAAACCAAGTTTTCTTAATAGAAACACATTAAATATCAGAAAGCAACAAGCTAATGCTAATGAATGGGGATAAGGCAGTGCTGGTGCAAAAAGCAGCTAAAGTTGGAAGTGGACAGGCCAATGATTGGCGCGGTGGAGCTGTACGCTACTGGGCACGCCCTCAGGTTGCCAATCGGGGAACGCTTTCCTTGCAAAGGCAAATATGAATAAATCTCATCTGCTCGCATGCGAGATGAATAAGCAGGCGAGGACAATCAGTAGAAGCGTCTTAGAAAGCAGGGAGTTCTGGGATGGTCACTTGATTCCCGATTAAATTCCACAAGAGTTCATACAGCACTGTGTCAAAGCCAATGTGATAGGCTTAAGGTAGATAATCACTTCTTTCTGCAAGCAGAAACGAGAAAATAACGGAGAGGAGATGAACAAGGTCGCTCGCCACCAGCCTCTAGGTGGGCTTTGAAAATTGTGAAGGCGTATGTCCTAGTTGTCTGTTAATCATCCTCGTGCTTAACGGCTAGTTTTATGGTCGGGGAAATCTCCGCGCCACTTTAGTCAGGCTCCGTAAGCGCCGAGTTATTTGTTGCTACTCGAAAACCGTGTTATCCTAACTCTGGTAGTCGATTCCCAACGGTTTATCACACCGCTGTTGTCCGGACCAGGTCTGTATGACCCAAGTCCTCGGGGTCTTCTAAGACAACCCACTTATTCGACCTGGACAGCCGGGAAATATCATGCCCACATGGCATATGGAATAGCGCTTCAACGACTCTACTCTGGAAAGGCTAATCTCGATAATGGTGATAGAACCTATGGTAGAGTGGGGTAAGACGCCCACTGCGAGTAAGAGACCCACCTATATATTTTTCCATTGTGATCCATATTCCACTCCAGATGGTAGCCTCGACAGTTTCATATTCGCCTCCCTGCTTTATACCTAAAAATCTGTTCCCAGCTGCCTTTCCTAGTGATAAATTGACCGATTGACAAAGTTCAGATTTCTTTTCACCTAGTTTTTGTCATGTTAATTAAGTGTATATGAATCTGTAGGGGTATTACAAGTAGTTTCTTATTATACATTACAAATTTGCATTCAATTATTGATTGAATGAGCCCCTGTGTCGTGTTCTACATAGCAGGAAATAAGATTAATTATGCTGGGTTGCGCTCATTGCGAGTAAGACAGTCATTGGAGTCTTACCAGCAACTGTTTTATATCTTTTCTATGCTTCTACTTTTTAGTAATACATTTTTTAAGTACAGCCATCCCAGAATGACCCGAGTGCATGTGCAAAAGAGTTAGAGAGGAGAATATGGGGCACAAAACCTGCAGTTAGCACGGGGGAGATGCAAAATGGCATTTCCTTGAAAAATACTTCTAAAATATTCAACATTGATCGACGAACTTTAACGCGACACAGAGACAATGAAGTAATTGCGTTTTCACTGTTATTTTCTGTCTTGCAGGTCATTACACCTGGGTATATATTTCAGGGTCGTTTCAGAGCAGAACTTCAGCAGAAGTTGGAAGAGGCACTTCGCCAAATGATAAAGACCATGGAAGCACCGATGTTCCGACCTCTGGCATATTATCTGGCAGAAAAGATAAACCTCCCTCATCGATTCAACAATGAGACTAAATCTGCAGGTCGAAGGTAATTAGAGGGATTTTGAATAGGAAATGTTTCACTTGGAAGTCCTGGGGCAGTCAGACTTTCGTGTGCAACTGGATTTAAAAGGCAAAAGTAGACAGATTTTACGACTGCGTTCTGTGTTGAGATCTCACTCATATACAGGAAGTAAGATATGGGATATGGATGAGACTGGTGTTTCATGTGATCAAAAGCCAAAAAAATGGATATGGAAGGGAAACACACCAGAAGCAAAACGACAAGTGCTGAAAGGGTGGAAAAAAGGTAAACGTCATTTTGGTTTCAATGCGGCGATGGAGACACACATTCCGCCAACGTTCACATTCCCGAGGAAACGGTTGGACACAAATCTGTTGAAGGGAGCACCTGCCGAATAAATTGGCTCTTGCTCGGAGAATGAATGGTCCGATGCTGAGCAATTCATAAAATGGATCAAACATTTCATTGCTAACGTTAAACCTTTGGTAATAGAACCTACTTTGTTAGTCCTTGATGGTCACCAAAGACTATTACCGCGGTAGAATTGGCATCTGTTAGCCATGTTACCATGCTGACATTACCACCACATTGTACACATCGCCGACGTTTCGAGCCCTGGAACACGGCATTCAATACCATTGCTGAGCAATAAAAGATTAGTTATGTTCGCCAACGAATTTCGTTTTTTGACCTGGCCTCAATAGTTGAACAAGCTTTCAACAAATCAGAAACCGTTGCTACTGCTAAAAAGGGCTTTGAGTCCTGCAGGATTAAGCCGTTTAGTCCCATTGGTTTAAAGAGAATAATTTTATTACTGCTCAGCTTAATGCATCACAGATTTGTGCTAATCAACTCATCCTGGTCCCCTTGCCTTCTAATACATTCCAAGATAACTCCGTATCAGCAGATAATACTACCGAATGTAGTATTATCATACTAACTTCAGTATCTATAGATCATGACCACATGCCCTCATCTTTAGCTATGACCACAACTGCTTACGGTAGGTCTACTCCTTCAACGTCAGTTAACGTACCAAACCTCAAGACTTCCGGTAATACAAGCGATCAGTGTTGACTGAAATTCAGGTTATTGAAGACTTATGTGCTACTCTGAAAGCAGTCATCCCAAGCAAGCAGAGAGAATGCCGCAAAGGTGAAGATGGCGAAGTATTAACAGTGTCACCATTTATGAGGGCGCTACAACACACATCAAAGCAGCAGCAAAAAGGAGGCAAGAAGATCAGTAAAGTGAAGAAGTCAAAAACGTCCTTTTCATCTGATGAATCCGATGATTGACCCCCTTGGTCTGCGGAGAAGAATTTGTTCGCAGTTGACCTGCTGAAAAGTAGGTCGCCTGCGTTGTGTGTCAAATGTGGGACCACGAGGATTGCATTCAGGGAATTTCTAGTCTATGTGCGCCACACTTGTGATTCCGACGAGGGTTATTAAATCTGGTTTTATTTAATGCATCCGAGCAGACCCGAACTAAGAATTTCGTGTCTTCCAACATTAAAATCTTTCCACATTGCATTGTTGTGTGACGATCTGGCTATCCCCGTGCTTATATGTTATGACTGTATTACAGTATGCTATAGTCCTATCTTTAATAGTTTGCTGCATATCTGTGTGTGCATTCTCGAGCAGTTAGGGAGACGGTGGAGTAAGATGCCCACTGGTGGCTGATCGGATTACAGAGAGCCCATGCTCGCATCCTGGAAACTAAGGCCACTGAAAAGCCACTGCTATTGGGAACAGCCGAGTGCTATTTCAGCTCATCTTGAACATGGGCATGAGAAGGCCAGAAGTTAGCGAGACAATAGCTGAGAAAGATGGACAGTTGATCCATTCTCAAGTTCGTCGAGCAGCCGGTTGGATGGAACATTTTGAAGAGCAGTTCAGCAGGCCGGTTGTGATAATGCACTTTGCCGAATCGCCTGAGCCGACGTGGGAACTAGACGTCACACCTCACACTTCGGAAGTGATTCGACATGAGCTTTCCGCGTTGAAACGAAAGAAGGCTCCTGGATTCGACGACAACCCTCTATACTTGCTGAAAGATGGAGGGGATTCCTTTTTGACTGGACTCTGTTCTCTAAACACGAGTTGGAACACTGAAGAGGTGCCTCCAGACTGGCGACTGTCAGCTGTCGTGCTTATCTTCAATGAAGGTCAGCGCAATTTATGAGAAAATCACCGAGGCGTTAGCCGTTTCCCGTGTATCCAAACTTCTCACGCGCATCATTCTCCAACGAACTACTGGCCCCCGTGAGAACCGATTCACTGAAAGCCAGGTTGGTTACCGGGCTAGTCGTTTTTGCATCGATCACATATTTACTCATCGCCAAGTTTTGGAGCAGAGTCACTTACAGAGGACCGACTGCAGTGGTTTTCCTTGGCTTGAAAGCAGGGTTTGACTCTACTGATCGCTACAGCTTGTGGCACTACCTATCCATGAAGGGCGTGTAGGCTGAACTCCTTGCTATTATGCAGTCCCTCTGCCGCGACTTCCCAGGACGTATAAGAGACTAGGGAAATTATCGCCTGAGTCCCGCACGAAAACCGGGGTTCGTCAGGGTTGTCTTATAGCTCCCTTATTTTTCAACTTTGTTATCGAAATCATCATGAGTGACTCTGTTGTTTCAGACTCTATCGAAGTGGAAGTTCTGCCAGGTGACCGACTGACAAATCTGAAATATACGGACGACGTAGCTCTTCTTGGGTCTGAAGCAATGGCTACGCAAATACCACTGGATAGACTGACGCGTAGCATTACACGCTTCGGTATGTGCTTTGCACCTTCAAAGTGGAAATTGTTGTTGCAGGACCGGACTGACACACCGGTTCTAGCTATCACCGAACAGCCAATAGAAGTGGTAGATCGATTCACTGACCTAAGTAGCTGTGTCACTACTTGGGGTCACATTACTGAGGAAAATATTTCTCGTATCAGCAAGGCCCGTGTGGCTTTCCAGAGACTCAACCATCCATGGAGATGGCGGGATATCAGCCTGTCAGTGAAAGCTAGGGTGTATAACGCTGCGGTAAGGTCAGTTTTACGTATGGATCATAATTGTACACAAGTTGCGGCGAAGACATTAAACGCTCGGCCGTGTTTGACCATCGGTGCTTGCGGAGTATTGCTCACATTTGGTGGGAACACCGGGTTGCTCAGTTGATTTTTGGCAAGAAGCCTTCTGGTGCCTCACTTGAGTGTTTGCTGCATATTGGCCACCAAGGTTGGTTAGGCCACTACCTCTGTATGCACATTGACCGGCTTGCTTGGCGATCATTATACGCTGTGGCTGCACAAAGTTGGGTGAAACCGTGACCTAGCCAGTCAATGAGGTGGCATAGAGGCATGAAGAAATTGGCTGATACTTGGTCAGGCTGGTGCATGTCATTTTCGTAAATGGGGGCCTCGAGATTGTCCACATCAATGGTTGGAGACCATATCAGGCATGGCGCAGTCACGCAGTGAGTGGAATTTCTGCATTCGGTCTCCTGCATCTGGTTGTTAATTTTCGATCTATTCTGAGTAGTTTAGCGCGCTCCCATTTTCTTTACATTGTACTTGCCTCTAACCCAACTATCTTGCCGTTGTTAGTTACTGTTATTCTTGCGATGTGAGTGTGGATCCACCGCACTTCGGTGCCTGGAGTATAGCTGTTCAACTGAACTAAATGGCCGCTGAGATTTGCTCCTACGGGACTCCAGAACCGGGCTAAAAGTGGTGTCACCGTCTGCCAGTAACGCTAACATAGTCATATCCCGCTTATCTGAAGAACCAACCGCCAAAGCCGCGGTGAGGATTCTGTTGAGGGCATGTGCTAAGTCTGCGCTACTACAGTGGATCCTAGTTCACAAGCGGCTCTCCGCGATTTTATTCGAAGTCTTAGTACCACGGTCCATGCGCACAGCTAGATGTTCGTTGTAGCAGCATATGCTCCCACAGACTAGAGTAAGGGGTCAGTTAACGATGGGTTATATTGGAAACACTGGCCGCATGGACATCGTAGCGACTTACATGGACGCGCAGTTCGGTAGCCTGAGTTGACGAACGTGATCTCGGTGGTGAAAATGGCCACTGTATTAGCAGGACAGACAACAACGATTGCTTACTTCAAGTCTGCAACGAACACGATCCATTGTTCTCGTGTAACCACTCTCAAGTATTCTGAGGCCAACGCATCACGTGGAGAACCACAACACCTCGCCAGCAATGGACGCAAATCGACAACATTGCCATAAGTTAACGCTGGCAGTTCTCATGCGGGATATCGAGTGAATATGAAGTACCTACCTCACTTGGAACCACGCGCTCATGCATGTTATGGCCACGCTATGTTTAACTTGCATACATCAATTTCGCTGGAAACGGATTGATGTTGATAAACTTCCTGTCCCGAAAGTTCGCAGTGCCTTTCATGATGTGTCGGCCTTAAGCCTTAAGAACACCTTATACCCAAGTGTTAAGGTGCATTGGATACACATTCGTATCAGCGCATGCACAAACCTTTGACCCTGGTTTGCAGTTTCACCAACAGTGCTGTCGAACACTAGATCTCTGCAAGGACTGAACATCTTTTTGAAGCTCCTCGAACAATTCCCGCCGGTGTTTGTTACCACTCAATGTACAAGAATACTAGCGCTGAACTCAAACAGCTCTCGCTGGAGGACCGCGAGGTCTGGTGGACGCACCTGGTCATAAAGACATAGTAAGCAGCCACGTCGAGTTGGCAAAAGGTCAAGGTTTAGTGAAAAAGCAATGGCGAGCCAATCCGCTGTTAGCAACGCTGGCTTGTGTGTCATGCTGAGCATTTCGAACGGACCAGCAACACCGATTATTTCCCACGCAGGAATCCGCAGTGCTCTCTGAAGTGTAGACACTTTACTAGTATTTGGATATATTTATGCTTTTCGCATCCTAAAGCGTTACAAAGTCCAGCCCCAGATGAACTCCATCCGGCTCTTTGCAAAAATGGAGGCCCACTTTGTGATCGGGAGCTAACTTTCCTCCCACAGATCTTCGTCGCCGAAGTACTTCCGTCCGAATGAAGCCTAGCGGACCTTGTGTCTGTCCTTAGGAAAAGGTAGGCGAACTGATTTCACTAATCATAGAGCGGAACATACTGGTTAGCGGCATCCGGTTTCGGATTTGCCTGTCACTGTGGCCAGCAACAGGACGTCTGCATCTACAGAGGGACCATGGGTGGCCTACGCTGCACCACCCACAGCTACAACCACACACCCCATATCCAGTGTAAATCCGAAAGAATAAGCCCGGGTGGCATGTGGATGGGAGCCACGTTTCATCAACGGAGCCGGCCCACACTCCCTCACAGGCAAACACAAGCACGCTGCATTTTGGAATCAATCGTATACAAGGAGGTGGCTGGACATTAGTCCGCTCCACACTGAGTGCATGGAACTACTCTTCGAGCCTAGCACGACCACAAGGGCCGTGCACCCGTCCACTCCAGCAACGACCAACTGTCTCCTAGAGCCAGTATGGAAGAGGTAGTGGGTAATATACAGGTAGGCACCTTGTCAACATGCACATCAAGCACAGCCACAACAGCCAATCACTACAAATGACATTACCAAATGAAATATATATGTTAAAGAATACGGCTATGCAGACATTATCTTCTGTAAATTATCATATGAATTATGTTGGTTAGCAAGGAACCCGCGATAAGTACAAAATGTCCAGAAGTTACTCAAAACGTGGTACAAACATAATAAAGTTAACAAGGATAACTGCAATTAGCATAAGCAAGGTGGCCAGTTAATAGATGATTATTCAGGTAGGTAGAACAAACCAAATAAAGTGGAATGAAATTTGTCCAGCTTAAAGGAACCGTTTAAATGTAAACTGGTTTAGCTCAACTGCGGTGAAGAAGCATCATGAATGCGATATCTGTTAGAGGTGTGCATCCCCTACTAAACTCGGGGGTCTTGATTACGATGTAGAAGATGTCCACACTCTACTCGCCAGTCTTGACGGCACGAAAGCTGCCGGACCCAATGGACTTGACCCGCTAATTTTGAAGTCCTTTTCGGTTATCATCACGCCTGTCGAGACGGATCTGTTCAACAGATCGCTGTCCGAGAGTGCATTACCGAACGATTGGAAATGCTGGGTAATGAGGCCGATTTCAAAAGGCGGTGACCCACAAAGTGGACAAGTATCGATCGATTTGTCTTAACTGTTTTGGCGAAGGTGCTCCAGAAGATAGAAAAAGGGTCTTCTCCAGGTGCAAGGTGTAAAAATAAAAAAACGGGAGGCATTAACAGCAACATTATTTCGCATATCCATTAAGTTGTATACCGGAGATAAGGCGAGCCCTTCGAAGCCGCTCGACGGCCAAGTTAGGATGTGGTGAAGGTTCGATGAGAAATTCACAGCCGTACACAGACGGGCAGGATGGCCAAAACTAGGCAAGACAAAGTTTAGGGTCCTAAAACAAAGCCTCTGTTTCGAAAATTGGGCCGCGACGGCAGTGACCCGGTTTCACAGAATTGGGTACCAAACCAGTTTCAACTCCTAATCTGGAGTCTCAAGAGACTTACTTCGTTCGAACACTAACTAAGGACAGAGGTAGTGGGAATACATTTCAATGCTCTAGTTGGCATCACTCGGTATGGCTCGATGTCTCGAAAATGTACGCACACCGTTAGGGTTCAGTGTGGAAGCGGCGACGATGCTGGGTTAGTTTCGGCTAACCACCTATGATCGGGGTGACGGTTCCCCATTGCCAAGATTGGCGAGACCCATACAATGAAAGAAAATAATGCTCATCAGAAAATGCAAACCAAAGCAAAGTAATAGACTTATCGGAAGAAATAAAGAATACACCATTGTCGAATAAGAAGATTCGCATTCAGAAGCAGATCACATATAGCCACATTCGTGTCTACCTGGGATGGATGTGAGAAAATGATGACAACTACTTTTTGCATATGCATTACAAACGTTTAATATCGGTACGCGCTCCAGGGTACAAAAAACTGACTACGAACAGAAGAAAATTCAGCTGCCACATCCGATTAGGGCGTGTATATTTTGGAGTAACCAAATAGGTGCAACAAAGCCACAAACCATACGACTGAACAGTAAGCCGGAAGAAGATGCAGAAGAAAACGAACTGCGAATACTGATGAGTGACTGCGAATAATGGTGAGACGGGAGTACACATTAAGTTGAGGCGTTATCCAATCAAAATTGCAAGGTACATTGTTGGATTAAATAGCTCTACCGTCACTGGGCAATCCACTGAAATCAGAATGCACAACTTTTGATGGAGCAGAACAGCTGAGCAGACGGCCGAGCATTCCGTAGTGGGACAAATACTGGCAAAACTAGGCAGGATGTAGGAGTAATTTGTCAGTAATTCAATGAACTTTCTCGTATTAAGCTGGCAAACGTGAGAGGTCACAGTGTATGATATCAAGATTAAACAGATGGGGTTCGGGGAAGAGAAAAAATCTGGAGTGATGGAATTAAAACAAAGAAAGCCAACAAGTAAGCAGCACGGAAGCATATCAGTGAAAGTCGTGGGGCAAGCAGTGGAAATCACGGGACTATAAAACACTGGATTTTGCATTTCAAGAAAGTTTTCTTAACATGTCGAAAACAAAATATATCACACCATGCTTCAAGGTGACAACGACGTGAAATCGGAGCCGTAGGAAACAAGAACAGACAGACTCCATATCACGCGAGAAGTCGATGTGGTAGTGAACCCTTGGAAAAGTAAGAGCGTCATTGGGAACCCGTGCGAGAGTAGGTAAATGTGCGGTATGGAAACTGCTGGAAGTAAAACTCACATTCTCGATCGCAAGGGTTGGGGGCGCGGTACCCAGCGGCCCGCAGATGTCGAAAAGCACTGATGATTTGCTTGTTTCTTCGTGAACAACAACGCCAGATGTAACGTCGCGCAAGCATATCCTCCGGCCGGAATGAAGCCTTAGCAGCCATGCGGGGAGTCCATGCTGCGTGGGAAACGGGGCCAGCTGGGAGAATAAGTGGGCGAAAATACAAACAGACGATGAGTCTTTATACTGAAGATGAGATATCAGTTGATTCACTGATAAGACAAAAGAAGTCAAGATAGGGGCATAAAAATGGGACGCAATGAGAAGTAGAGAAAGTTGTATGGTGTTCAGGCCACAACAGTAATATTTTAAGAAGAAAAAGTGGGCAGCTTCCGACAGATGTGGCTAAACGTGGCAACAAAACTACAGGAGACAAAACAACGGCACCGAAAAGGATTATCGATAGAATATAGGACAGCAATGACGAAATCATAGACCACTGCAAGGAGCTGGACAAGTTTGCGAAATTTCCAAGTTTCACATAAGCCTGCGTCCTTAAATTTCCTGCACGAGCCTGCGTCTCGGGGTGGACAGTTGTGTGCATTTGAATACCACGTCCCATCGTCCCCTATAACTGCCCGTAGCCTAAAGGTGGCAAGCTTGTTATTTGACGGCACGGGTTCGAGCCTGCGTAGGAGTAGAGCGACCTTTACAGTATCCTTAGCTCGTATGTAACCGGTAGTGGTTTCACGGCAGCGAAGCGTCGGTACTGCGTACTGGTGTACTGCTGATGCCCCCTTACTTCTTCATCGTCCACTATTTATAATCATTTAACATGTTCCCCGATGGGCCTTCGTGGATATCAGTTTCCTTGGACAACAGTAGAATGTTAATTGGATGTGATTATTTACTGCCGCTATTGCGTCCTTGAAAACGGACTGTTTCAAAATGCAATGCGGCATTTCCTGCAATCAGGCAACGGAACACCATACCAGTTGATCGATGTAATAAATATTTTGTGTGCCACTGAGTCATAGCATTTGTTTCAAATATCTGCAAAGCTGAGTGATAGTCTCTCCGGAGAACTGGTGTGTCAGATCCTTCATGATAGGTTCAACGTCTAAATGGAGCACCATGTGCTATGAATGTAAAGTTTAACTGGAGGTTTGATATTTTATGATGATGATTCGGTCCGTAACGTAGACATTCTCGTTCAGGTCCATCTAATTTCAGGGAAAAAGTTGAGTATACAGTGTGTAAAATACGCCATCCTATTAAAATGGTCAAGCGTCTAGTTATAACAAGGGAAGCTAAACATACGTCAAGCCACCATTAGAATACCGTGCCATTCGTTTCAAAATATTAGAAAATGTGACATGTATGCAATTGAAGCAACACAGTGGTTATTACGATTGCTATCCGATCCTCTCTTATAGATGTCAAATGTTAAAAAAACCGTTATTGTCTTGAAGGCTTAAACTGAGTCTAGCCTATGGCTGTTCCACAAAATTGTCCATCGACAGATACACAACAGTTACTATCAGCTGGCATTTCAAAGACCGCCGTAAAACATAAGAATCAAAGGTTAGGCGAGAAAACTACCAGTTTTCACATCCTTCAAGGTGCAGCATCTTTGCTCTTAAACATCCGATGTTTTAGAACAGATTACCTCAAGCTTTCTGTAGTGCATCTTCAACTCGGCATTTAAAACGCGATGAAAGGAAAATTCAACTGTTAAAGTATTAGTGAACTGTTTTGCGTCAGTTGCATAGATACGTGTATGAGAACGGGTCAGATAAGATCTAAGCACTGGCGGAACTCACTATACAAAGTATAGTTAAATATAGGAAAAAAGCATCGATATGACGTACGCCACTTTGTTGTACATCCATAAGTTTTTCCCTTATGTTAGGCAAATTAGGTTCATCTTTCATTCATTTTGGTAATTTCACATCCTTTGCTCCTATTCAGATTTACAGCTTATCGAAGGTAAATGAGCACATCAACAGACCGGACAAGTTTTATCTTTGATTTTTGCTATACATATGCTTATAACTTGGGCATAACGATATGTTTCCAGCTCGTAACCACAAGGATCAAAAGCTTGCCTTGTAACCTGAGAGCGCGGGTTCGAGCCTGCATGGGGACCGAGTGAGTTTCACAGTATCGTTAGCCCACGTGCGACTAGTGGTGGTTGCGCGGCAGCGAAGCGTCGGTACTACGTATCGGCGTACTGCTGATAACTAGGTTGAATAATATTTCGCATTGGTTCTTTTTTATGCCGCTTTTGTACCATTCTTAGCATAAGTACCCGCCGATAGCTTATGGAAAGATGAGTACATCGGTGAATCAGATAAATTAGTCCTGTTTTCGACAATGATCATTTATTTCCTCTCCTGTACCCACCTAGCTAAAAGACATACGATTATCTACAAGACGCAGCCCCAATGGAAGGTTGGGACTTTGATTCTCTCTCCCATTAAACCACTTAACCTATGTACATAACTTCATTTTCTCTCTGGTATCACATCTCACCACCTGTGTGAAGCACGGCTTTCGCTCCAACTGACTTAAATGATTCACAACGTGGACAGTTGCAGAGTCAGGAGTCTACCGGTTACATGCTCTCACGCGCTCTGCTGTTAACACTAATGCCATAAACCACTATCATATTTTTTCTTCACCTTTTTCTATGTGCAAGTTGTTTTTCTCGCTTTTCGCAATGCTCCGCGTGAAAGAGCCTGTACGCTTCCTGGTTGTCGTCTTGTGGGAACGCAGTTAATTATGAAAGAATCAGTGGTAAAAGAAGCATATTTGTAATCTTTATGATATCATAATGGATTTCTCAGTTAGAATGTGATGGAACCTGCTTCGACCGACCGGACCGCACCTCATTAAGTACTTACCTATTGTTATTATTACTATTAATAATAGTACTATTATTGAACAGAAATAAACCATCGTTGTTCATGGAAGATACCGCCCATCAGGTTGTGCCCGTTTGGTACATGGTCTTCCTAGAATGCTGTATCACAGTGACAAACAGATATACATCGCGCACAAATTGGATGCCAGTAAAGCACACGTGTGCCTCGTGATGTATGGAAAATCTGTGGTCTCTGAGCTTTGTCATGAACCGAAACACGATCACACAAATCCCACCCACCAAGTGAAGCGAGTTGAGGGAACCTGTGCAGGCGTCCAAATGAACATGGTGGATGGGAAACCACCTCTTGCTCACATCCAACTAGTTTCATGTTGTGTGGATGGAGTGGTGAGACTTCGATATAGTCACCTCCAAAGTGTAAGCGGTCTGTGATAGTTGGAAGTAGCGGAAATCTCCCCGGAGCTTGCGTAGCTGCAGATGGAAGCATAAGCGGTGTGTCACCAACACCACTATGTGTGGGTTTTATCGACCGGTGTTGGTCAAGGTGCAAAACATATAAAGTAGGAGATTATTGGCTAGAGAAGAGGACAGCAGAAGATTTGCGGATATGATAGGTAACACTGACAATAGTGTGCGTAAAGATATACTTACGAAACAAATATGAGGAGCATTGCGCCGTAAGCAGTTAAAATGTGATGATGTGAAACGCACCGGAAGGGCTAGGAGAGACAAACCATGATTCTGTTTCGTCGTTGGGGAAAAAATTTTTAATCGCTGCTTTTGCTTCCTTTCGATTAGAAAACTCGACAAAGGCGAAACCTCGGAGCATGCTTGAAGAATGGTACCTATAAAGAGATAAGGATATTGCAAACTAGTTCGATAGATTTGGTCAAGAGTACTGCGGATTTATACAGTGCGAATAAACTGAAGCCCTAGAAACTAGAGCGAACGCCTCCTCGGTTATATGTATTCAAAAATAAAATACAGTTTAACTGTAAAAGAGGAACCACCAGCAGAAATAAAACCGCCTTATCCTGATGATCATGCGTTTGATATCAGACGCATAGCCACAGCGAACTGTAAAATGACAATTTACAAATGTTTCTTTGCAGTTAGCTTTCAACGAAACAGTCCCCACCATTCTATAAAGGCACTAGACGACCGCTTCATCATACTGAGGGAATTGCCAATAGTGTACATTCCAAGACTAGCCTAGGAAATGTACCCAAAACCTTCCGACGTCAGCGTCTCATGTCACTAGGCGATGGGTGTCAGCATCAGGTTTCCATCTAGAGAATGCAACAAGGTGGTGCTCATACGCGGCTGTAATAGAGGAAATGTGGATCAACTCCCTCAGGGACGTTTAATGATAGAGACACTATACTAAAAGAGACGAGCAGCCACTTTAGCAATGTGTATTGATTAAGTCACGAAGAAGAAGGGGAAGAACGTTAACGAAAGGTTGGGCCTAATCGGTAACTGACGCGTCGCTTGAGCAGTAAGCTCCAGCTGATATGGAGCAGTCGATGAGTTAGTGCGGGCATGCAATCGAGCAACCAATGCCAATAGCTGCTCTTTTTCCAATGAATCAATTATTTTTCAGCTACCTACTTCATGTTATTTTAATCTCACATCACTTGTCGCCGTTACACGCTTGTCAACGTCTACAAGCATCATGATGTAAGACATGATTGTTAGATTGATCGTATCGATAAACGCAGATCAGAGTAGAGAGAGTTGTTGGAGTAAAAGCAGATGGATAGCTTAAAATGGATAGAGACTCGATCACAGAAAGACAACACGTAGAACATCAAGAACTAAACGAAAGACAAAAGGCATCAAGAAGGGCACAGATGAAAGGAATCGGTTAGACAGGGAAACCGAGAAAGAAAAAACGACAATCACAGTAGAATGTTAACATTTCGGGAGGCATAAAAGACCACCAGAACAACAAAGTATCAATGATATGACAGAAGCGGTAATGGATAATTCACTGTCGAAACTGATAGTCTTATGGCGAACGCACATATTAGACACAGACAATGTTGAATGACATACTCTTTTATTCTTTCGGAATATTAAGCACGCGATACGACGGTCCCGCAGATGTGACGGGAGAGAGAACAAGACGGTAGGCTACACACCAGTGAGAATTGAAAAATAAGCAAGAAAATGACGCGGGGGCTCACCTGGGAATGTTTACATGCAATACGCGACCAAATTCACCGAGAACGTCGTACAACCAATCCATTAGACTCAAAAGTTGATTAGACGGTTGAGCTAGAATCGAAGTCGAACAAGCTTCTTGAATACCCTGTTCGGGCAAGGGGTTCAAACATTCAGCTGTCCCTGGTTCATGAGACCAACGCGGAAGACCAGTAACTAAGACGGTGCGCTTTTCCGGAGGTCCCAGGTCGGTCAAAGGGTAGCATCTGATGACAGCATCGCCTTAGAGGCAAGGAAAACACAAAGAACTATAACTAAACTACAAAAGCCAGAGAAAACACGAAAGTGCGAAGTTAGAATGAGAAGAAATGAAACCTAGGGAGTGAGAAGGATGAGTTAACCAGGGCCGTGAAAGTCGTGTGAAGGTCGCACCAATTATGTTCTTCGGCTCTACCTGCATTTTTGCCTCCGGATTTAATCAGGAATCAGCGTGCTGACTCTCATTCTACTCAGCTACACGAGTCCTGCTTGTTGCACATCGCCGCGTAAATGTGGTTGACAATTTTCGAACCAACTGTGCCGGAAGATAGAGCACAATTTGGTCTTGTTTTTGGCTCGCACGATTACGTGGTCTTATTTGGGAGACTGGGATATCACCAATACACCGGCATGCCGTACAGCCACTTCGTTGCCACGCAACCGACAGCGTCGCCCACAGGATAGGGATATTGCGAGGTCGCCCAGACTAACGCAGATTTGAACGAGTGATTTGTGGATTACAAGACTGGAGTATAATACCAATCTGTTACCGGTCGACTAATCGGCTGAGTACGATAAGGGCTATTCGACAAGATTCTCGCTACGGTCGCAATCGCTACTTTCGATTTACTCTATTCAAACGGCGACTCGGCACACGTCAACGTGATGGAGAACAAGTGGATTACTCCTTGCAACCTCGTTAAGATGTGACCTATCTGGAAGCGTTTCATGCGTTCAGCTTTGCGCTGACTTCAAAACCAAGTAGACTGTAAATAGACAAATGGGGTGCATATACTCTCGTTTTCCTGCTAGTACGTAGTATCAAAAAGGTCATTTTACTATATAGTCTGTTAAATTGCTTAGCCTAATCTACTGAGGAGCGTAACTATGTTGGTACCACCTACTGCAGCGGATTCATGAAATCGCTCCTCAATTTTTACCCACGGTAAAACAGTTATGATTCCATGTTGGCCACTTTCCTCTGATCTTATTCACCCAAGAAAGTACTAAGGTGAATGTGTTAGACATTTGCACTATAGTGTCCAAATTCTCCTTTTAGGTAGAACAACTATTTTTCTAATTCAAGATGTTACGGTTTCGGATGACATCCTAAAGTTTTGCTGTCTCTACCTGCTGAGTGGTAAGTACCAATAATCGAGGGGTGCAGAGCTAACAAATGGCAACACAGCATTTTCATCCGGCTTCAGATGCTGACTGATGAATTGACAAGTTCACTACAAAGTGGATCGCGGACAAGAGTGAGATTCCGCGTCCCAATCCATCCAAACAACGCGTGTACCAAAATAGCCTCTCCAATGTTAACCTAATGTTCCGGTCACCTAGCTTGAGTCTGAACTGTAAGCTACCATGACATCCTAGGTCTCTGTTGTTACAAAAAAGTTATAATACTTTACCTATTAAAGTTAAAACAACACAGTAACGGGATGATCATTTAGCAGCACGGTAATCGAGAGATTCAATAAAATGTCATTCGTAGAATGGTTCATTAGGTAGTTAAAAACGCTAACTTTTTCCTGGATCCGCGGAAAACTCACTGTACTGAATATTTGGATAGAGAAGGCAACTTCTTACCTATCACAGTCAACAAAATTCACGAAAGGCCTACAAGTTCCAAGAACGTTGTAATTTGCAATATTCCAGACAGGCACCATACTTTTATCTGTTAGTTCCTTAAATGGTGCCGAATGTCTTGCCGTACTATGTTGAACAAATCTATACACAAATATTTTCTGGAAAGAAAACGCCAGCTGAGAACATCCTACTCACTTTCATTCGCGTTGCTTGTGGCTATCGTGCAAGCATTGAAGCTGGCGAAACCTCAAACGCCTTCATCTCTAGCTCATTTATTTTCCTCGAACATGCGTACTGTACAACTAAACTATCAAATATGCGTAGTTAAAACAATGCAAGCCAAATAGGCCTCATCCATCTCCATATAAATCATCCGCTCTGATTGAGCTTGGCGGCTTTGCGTAACACAACAGCAAAAGGAAACTACTTCAATCTATGCCATGCGCTTTCACTGTCTTTGCTAGGACATACTAACGTCACGAAAGGTGGTTACTTTAAGCAGCCGTCTTAGACTGTACTTCGTAACCGTATTTTGTAATCTCACTGTTGTGTAGCCGCCTCCTCACCTCATACATCCAGGAAAAGAACATTTGACTGGTTACACGCACAAAGCTCTCTGTCAGGATCTTACAAAGTGTGCAGTATACTCCGTGGTAAGGACATTAATACACTTCAAAATCAAAAGCGAAACCAGGAGTATGCCCACTTTTTCCAACCAGTCTCTAGCCCACACTATTGTGACCCCAAGACAGCGAACAATTTGAAGTATTGAGTCTAATAATCAACTACAATAAGGTTCTTTGCTTTTTCTGCATTCAGACTTACGAATGTCATGATGACAAGGAAGTGAAAAATTGGACCATACCAAAGACGGCGTGCTTATTACTGATTCTATTCTCACCAAATTCGGATAAGTTGAAGAATGAAATAAGGCAAGTCAGAAACATTGTAAACGAGAAGAAAGCGAAAGGTATTAGTCAACAACGTTGATTGTATAAGAATCCGCACTCTTAGTGATACAGAAAACGACAACTGAGAAAAAAACATAAGTAAATATCAGCTCACCATCATCGGAAAGCTGTACGAGACTAGATTTCTTCAAGGCGCGTATTAAAAGTCCTCGTGTGGCTTGCATCTGCTGCAGTCTGTTGCATTTGAGGAGTGAGTCGATGAGAATCCCATTATCTGGTCTTTTCTCTGCTTCCTGACGAAAAAAGTGGTCACGTCTCAAGTTGCTTTCACTCAAGTAGAATTCTACTTGGCGCATTATTCGCCTCCGAAGAGAGGCTTCACCAGCAGACTGTGAACGGTGGAAATGGCATGTGGAAGTTGTGCTAACTGGCTAAGAGATTTGCGCGATGAACTAAAGAAAAACAATAGTTTAACTAAATAATGAAACGCCATTTAACAAGTTTCCAGAAGAGGCATCCTGTGAAACTTGAAATATAAAAGGTGGTAAAATGGCATGCTGCAAGACAGTAATACAAGGAGTGAAAATGAGTAAGGATGGAAAACAAAAGTTCAATAGATCGATACAAAATGGATTGGACGTAGCGCAGCCGATAGTGAAAAAAGAGAAAGCCAATCAACTAAAACAAAGGATATGAGAAACACGCCATCAATGCACAGAGGTGAGACCAATATGATGGAGATGATGAACTACTGAAAAAGGTAAACTGGAATAGGAGACGATAGATGGTTACGAGAATAAGTAAGAAGACTGTCAAAAAGGATGCCATTCTGTGAAAGAGCAAATAGAGACCGTTGAAAGCATTCGGCATCAATTAGTTTCAAGTAAAATTAATGTCATTCACAAGTTAATTAACTAAGGACAACATGAAGGAAACAAATAAACAATTTTATGTTGTTGGGACGGTAGGGCGAGCAACGTCAGTTTCCCACACGCGTTCGCATCGCGGACAGACAGCCACATGTTATGACGGCCAAGCCGCGTGTCAGCCTCGGTGCGTTCGATGGAGTGGGCGAGTGAGTTTTTAAAACAGATGATTGTACCGGAACTGCGGAATCGAGCATAGAATGCTTGTGTGCCAATCCGGTGTGTCTCCTTTCTTTTGACAAGGCTAGGAGACCCAGGCACGCAACATGGTGTCAGAGGAGAAAAATCCCATGAATCAAGCGTTCGCGCCAACACTAAACCCACTGACTATTTCGCATATGGAGCCACTAGATGGGAGCAACAGCAGTCTGTTAGCAGATAACTAGCGATCCTGGAGACAAAAGTACGATTATTTCTACCCGCAGGTAAAATTAAGAAGCACATTCAAGGACTACCAGTTGGTCATGCTTCGCCACACTATCGGAGAAGGTGGAAGTTGTATCTTAGCTAGCATTCCCTTTTCTGATGATGAAATGAAGGAAAATCCAGTTATAGTGCTGAAAAAAGTTGAAGAATATTGTTTCGGACAAGCGAATGAAATATTTGAGCGTTTCTAGTTTTTTTGTCAGAAGAATCAAGAGCCGAGAGAATCCGTCAATCAATATGTGACCACATTGAAGCACATGATCCAATCATGTAATTTTTGCAAATGCATTGCTATTAGCCTGATTCGAGACAGAGTGGTTCTGGGAATCCAGAATGCAGTGTTGACAATGAGACTGCTCAGAAGTCCCGGCATAACTTTGGCCCAATGTATTGATATGTGCGACATCGAAGAGATGGCGGATGGAAGAACGGCTACTTTGAGCGCCAGATATGTGCCGGAAGTCAGCAAGACTAAGTATAAGAACGAAACCAGCAGTTTATTGTCAATTCTATGGAGGTAAACATGTTCAGCGGAAGGAGAAATGCCAAGCCTATGAAAAATCTTGCATGAAATGTAGAAAGAGAAATCAGTTCGTAATGCAATGTAGATCCCGTGTGATCGGTATGCTGAGAGAATATGAGGATCCGAAAGTAAGCGGATTTAACGGAGAGTGGAAAGCGAAAGGGATATTCGCTGGTTATCACGGATGACACAAGAAGTTGGTGTCAACTAGATAACGAAGCAAATATTAATGTCATACCAGCCGGTTACGTTGACGTTTCCGATACAGCAGTCGAAAACAAAACACAAGATGTGGAATGGTACTGCCACTGCTGCCACATGCATTACCAGCCACACTGTCACCAATTCAAAAAGGGGAAGATCTTATGTACTTAAGATTTTCGTTATGGACCAAGATGCAGCGCCAATCATGGGGGTGGAGGATATTCAGAAGATGGGCTTCGTCATTATTAATCATGATGGTTTTATTCATACGCTGGAGAGGGAAGATGATTATGTACAGTAATGTACTGTTTTGGATACGTCGTTGGGTCACATTCCAGATACCGTCAGCTTATTAATAAGAGATGACGCAATGTCTGTTGCGCTGCCAGTAAGAGAGGTCCCTGTAGCGGTGTGCGAAGAATGCAGAGAAGAGCTGAAAAGATTGGACATGAGGGTTATTGCCGTGGTCGAAGAGCCGACTAACTGGGTCAGCCAGTGTAACAATCTTCTCACTAGACGCGATTCCGAAAAAAGCACTTCACTGCTCCACAAAATTCTAAACCAACCGAAGGAAAAAGCAAAGGCCAATGACCTTGACAAAATAATGTGTTAACCGCCGTCAAGTAAACACTACAAATGCAGAGGACCTTGGCTTTATTTATGAGTCTTATACTGACCTTCGACTTCTGGAATAGGAAGATCAACCGTCGAGGTTAATTGTTCCTCATAGTTTTGACTGATCTTCAGGAGTTGCTAGTCACGTGCAGATACTGGAATATTTCAGAACTTTCGAAATCGGTAACAAGCGAGTAATTGCTGAAATAATGGATTTTCCGGGGAATTTTTATATTCTCCCGGATACCCATCCAGAGATGGCGTCCGCAGTATATGGCGAAAGCCTGGAATTAACCTGCAGCTTTCGGGACGGTATTCTTCGCCCGTCCGTCAATCTCTTGGGTTGAAGTGCTCGAGAAGTGGGTTCCGATGTTTCTGATCTAGTTTCCTTGCCCCACTGAGAGCAACCATCCACGGGTTCCTTTGGCAAGTTGAAGCCTACCGCCAATAAGTCGAACGTGAGATACGCAGGCTTTGCTTTCTCTGGTTGGCAAAACGTTGGCCGTCAT
This sequence comes from Dicrocoelium dendriticum, assembly GCA_944474145.2. Classification (NCBI taxonomy): domain Eukaryota; kingdom Metazoa; phylum Platyhelminthes; class Trematoda; order Plagiorchiida; family Dicrocoeliidae; genus Dicrocoelium; species Dicrocoelium dendriticum. The sequence continues at coordinate 46,970,831 of OX104068.1, read as the reverse complement.
TGGTTTGCATGCCGTGCCCAGATCTGTGTTCCCACGATCACATCGTACATGACATTTCCGCGTATGTTTTTGACCGTCCCTGGCGTCCACTTCGCGTGGCCTACCCGATAGTCGCATACCAGCACTGTCTGTCCAGGTTTAAATGATCTTTGCTCCAAACAGTAGGTTTAAATTTTGTTTCATCCTGCGGTTTCTTGCGCTAACAGAGGGCTCTGAGCGCGGTCGGACGGAGTCGAAAGGCATGCGAAGCTTCCGGTTCATCATAGCCTGTGCTGGAGAAACTTCGTCCGGCGATTGTGGATTCGGTGTTGATCGGTAAAGGAAAATGAACCGGTCAACCACCTCCTCCATACGACCCTCTCCTTTTGACTTGTGGAGAGCTCGTTTGAACGCATAGACAAACATTTCCGCCTGGCCATCCGACTGTGAGTGAAACGGCGGTGAGCGAATGTGCTGGATAGCGCTTTGCTTGCAGACCTCCGTTATAGTTGCGGAAATGAATTGCGTGCCGTTGTCAGTTACAATTGTCTCTGGATAGCCGAATCTGCTGAAGATTTGGCGCAGTCTTGATACAGTAGCACTGGTGGCTGTGCTACCCATGAGAAATACTTCAGGCAACTTGCTGTATGAGTAGACTATGATGAGGAAAATTCGGCCGTTGTCAGTCCTGCAAAGTCGACATGGATGCGGCCCCTAGTAGCTATTGGCCATGAACGGAGCTCCGGCTTTTGTGGCACTTTTAAGACATTGGCGCAGTTTTGACGGCGTTTAACCAGTTCTTCTAGCTGTTTGTCCATGAAAGACCAGTAGACCTAGCTGCGGGTAAGCGTCTTCATCCGGTTGATACAAGGATGCTCGGCATGGAACTGTCGAATAACGCGCTCCTGAAGTGCCTTGGGGATGATCACTCTTTCCGAAAATAGTATGCAGTCGTTCACAATAGAGAGCGAATGTCTCCTCTGGTAGTACTGTTGCAACTCGACAGATAAACACGAACGTGACCAACTCGTCCGGCGGTACTGTGTGACTTTATTGAGAACTGGGTCCCGAAGTGTTTCGGTTCGTACAGCTTCTGCGGTAACTGGCAGATGGTGCAATGCATCATTCACCAGATAGTTGACGTCAGGTGCGATCTCAACGACTGTGTCTTCATGTTCTTGCTGATGGGCATCAATTAGGCGTGACAGTGCATCCGCTTAGCCGATGGAAATTGTCGACTGGTAGTGGATCTCAAAATCATAAGCCATTAAGGTAGCCCAACGCTGTAGCCGGTTGGCTGTGTAGGCCGGGATGTCCTTTTGCGAACCAAAGATAGCCAGAAAAATTGAAGCGGCGGCCGTACATTTTGTGGAATTTCCTGACCGCGTACACCTTGGCCAATGCTTCTTTCTCGATCTGGCTGTGATTTCTCTCGGCCTACTTAAGTGTTCTGGCAGCGTGCACGATTGCTCTCTGAGATCTATCGGAGTACGTGTATGAAACTAAAGCGTCAATCCGATGGCTTAGGGCATCTGTGGCTAGGACAATCTCTTTGGAGGGATCAAAATGAGTCAAAAGTAAGTTTGAGGAAAGCAATGACTTGACCCGTTCGAAGGTATTCTGGCATTCTGATGTGCAGTTCCAAGTTTGGCCTTTGCTTAGTAGCTTGTTTAGTAGGGCACACAGGCGGTGCATCTCAGGCAAGAATGCGCTGTAGTGGCTGATGAGTCCGACCTTTTCAAGGATAAAGCCTTGTTTGCGGACGACATGAAGATTTGGAGAGAAATCGACGCTCCAGATGACTGTGGCCTACTTCAGCAAGACCTCAACCGCCTATCCACATGGTCTGCAGAAGTTCTTCTCCCGGTCAACCCAGCCAAGTCTGTATTTATGAGCCTGGGGAAGAGTGATAATGGCCGAACCTGCACCATTGACGGCCAACCGCTATATCCCACATCCTCCGTGAAGGCCCTATGTGTACTCTCGCGCTACGATTCGAGGTCCGTGGACAACACGAACAGGCTATATCGTAACGGACTGCGCATGCTTTGGGCGCTCAAACGTAGTTTTGGCACGTGGTCTGAAGAGGTTGCCACTCATGTCTACTTTCCATCATTAGACCAATGGTAGAGTACGGTTCGCCCGCCTACTTTCCGATTATCCGAGGCGAGGCACAAAAGATCGAACAGGTCCAACACGTTGCTACCAGTCTCATCCCGAGTTTACGTGGCTTGGGGGATGAAGGCCCCTGCGAGAAACGGACTCTACAGCTTGTCCTATCGTCGGGTGCGAGTCGACCTCATGATAACCTACCATATTCTACATCTCGGTGATTTCCCCATGTTGAGATCAATGCTACACGTACGAGGGCTATGCAGCACACGCGGACAGAGACATAAACTTGTTGTGCCGAATGTGCAGCGAGTTCTCTACCCACTGTGCTTCGAACGATGAGTGGTAAATATTTGGAACAGTTTGTCCGAACATGTGATGGAGCGTACGTCTGTGCAGCATTTCATAATGTTGTTGGCTTTATATTTTACTACTATTGGATTCGGAGAACGACTGCACACTTACGATGACATAGCACATTTGTGAATCCTGAAATATCGTCAGATATTTTAAATGTTACATGAGAACGACAACGATATTCACGGTTGACAACTTTTATAATGTTTTTCACCATATTTCGAAAGAGTTGTACAGAATTCATTTCTACTTGCTCTATAATACAGTATTCAGTATTTGATGATCGACGTGAAAAATATGCATTAGTCCTCATGGATCCAGAAACCGTACGACTGTACACAACTAAGAACTTCATCCAGGCGGTTAAATAGCTCTTCTGGTGTTCGACCCATCACTATGATATCATTTAGCTATGAAGCGGCCCCAGAAACGCCCGACAGCATGGTATCCATCAACTAGTCGAAAATGGCTAGCGCCGTTTTCACACCAAGAGAAAGCAGTTGTATTGGAATAGCCCACGATGTGTGTTGATCGCCAACCACTCCCTCGAGTCTTTGGCAAAGTCCACTTGAAGGTAGGCATCGGACAGATGAAGCTTAGCAAAGCACTTACCACCGTTCAGTTTTGCAAAGATATCTTCGGGTACGGGTAATGGGGACTGGTGGTCGTCCAGCGCGGCATTAAGTCCGGTTGTGGAGTCAGCGCAGACGCGCACCTTGCCAGTTAACTTTTACACTGCGACAATAGGTGCAGCCCATGATAAGTAGTTGACGGCCGTGAGGACTCCAGCTTGTTGCGTCGATCGAGTTCGTGAGCAACGGCTGACATATGTGTACATGGTACCTTAGCCTTAAAGACAACTTTGGCTCCTGGTCGCAGGCTCAGCGTTGCTTTGAATTTAGTACCACCGCACAAGCCGTCCTGAAAGACAGAGGCAATTTTCTGCTTCAGCGAACGTATCACCTTTTTGACGGACTTTGATGATGGGTCGGGACTTGCTCGGACTCGATTGCAGATCTGATTCAAAGGAAAGTCAAGGAGTTGCAGCTTTTCAATCTAGTGGAGACCAAGAAGATTCAAATTCGGCCAGTCTGAAAGGTAACAGATTCCCGACTCTTCCACACCTTTGGATGCAATCTTGCCAGTAAGTTCGCACAACAATTTAACACACCAGCGGACGCATTGTGAACAACTTTGTGAGGCTTGACAACTTTTAGCCATCTTATGTGATTCCATGTGTTCATGGAAGCAATCGTAATGTCCGAGGCCGTGTCGAATTTCAGTTTCGTTTGGATCCCGTTAATCAAAACGCGGGTGAGTCGTCGTCTCGGTTTATACTCACTTTGGAATGCGGCAACTATAGACAGGGACTGTGCGCCGCCCTTTCTAGAATTCCTATTTAGATAAGACTTATTCACGTTATTCGGCTGGATCCGACTGCAGAATTCTTCCGTATGGCAGCCTTCACAAGTATGACGTTTGAATGGGCAAAAGCGTGCGAAATGCCGTTCGCTGCATGACCAGCGTGCTGTGGGCGGTTTGTTCGTGGACCTATTGAATGGTTTGTTTATGTTGACAGTCCAGGTCTTTTTCACGGTATCTGGTGGCGCGAGGCCATTCCGTTCGACCAGGGCAGTGCCGTGTTCTAGAGTGAGCAGATGTTTGCATTCGCTTGCTAGGATATTCGGTGTAAGATCGGAAAACTGATCCAGCTTAGCTAAGAGCCGCGTGCGGATCTCAGCGTCACTGGGGGACTGTAGAGCGCTGAAGAAAATGAGGCATTTAAACAGATCGTCCGTTAAAGAGCGTAGCTTGAAACGCTCACACTTACGGTTAATCATATCTGCTAGGACTCCAAAGTCGTCCGATCCCATTTAACAATTTTCAGTCATTGACAGCGAATACTAAACAAGAATACTGACACCAAAAATTTCATTCAGCTGCGATACTGCTTCGTTAAACGTCAGATCCTTAGGCTGTTAAGGCAGAATGTGGTCAATGAACTTTGAATGTTCACTTGTTCCGAGCTTGTGGAGCCGTGTTCGCACTTTCCAGGAATCATCCTGACGCATGAAGTTCGTCCGGAATGTCTTCCCAGTAATTGAACCACGCTTCAAATGTGCATACAGATTCTGCGTCATAACTGGATTCAATGGTTGTATTCTTGAGAAGATCAACGGAATTCGCTTTCGTGTCCTGCGTCGCTGCTCCTGTTGACTACAAACTCAAACAGCCAATTTTTCGATCATTTTAATTTGTGCTTCCATTTGCGATTGCCGTTGGAAAAGCAGCTTTGAAATTGTTTAGCAAAACTCATCACAAGTCCAATTGTCTACGTCGCCAATTGTCATAATATCGCTAGACGCGATTCCGAAAGAGGCACTTTATTGCTCCACAAAATTCTAGCCCAATTGAAGGAAAAAGCAGAAGGCCCATAACCTTAAGAAAATAGCGTGTTAACCGCCGTCAAGGAAACACTGTACGGGCTTTACGCTGGGACGCCGCGGATTTTTGAATCAGCGTGTGCTGGATACTACTTTTGTTTCGGACTACTGTGTTATAAGAGTATTTTCTGTGTGAATTGTGCACCAATATTCTCGGCGTATTTTGCAATCGGTGTAAATTTCGTGGATATCCTTTGGCTAATTCTGGAGATCTCATAGATTGGCCCAACTGCCATCTGTGTCCGCCACCTTGGATTTGCTCTACCTTGTGATGCCGTCTCAAGCTACTTGTGGTTCGTGTACGAAAGATGTGGGAAACAAGACTCATGCACTTCGATGCTTTGGCTGTGATGTTTTGTTTCATATTTCGTGCATTGGCTTATCCGTTGACATGTTTCGAAAATCTCGGCATCCGACATCGGTTTTTTCAAGTCATATGTGATAAACGGCGCGCTGCAAAACAGCAGAACACACAGCGGCCGGCAACAACTACGGGAGAACCTCTCTTCCAGGCAGAAACAAACAGTTCACCACGTGGGGCCAAACGCTTTCGTGAACGTACCTCAATCATCTCGCCTTGTCACTCCGCGATCTGCACCACCACCAGCGTCTTCGAACCTAGTCGGGCCTCAGGTTCAATGTTCCCCACCGAGTGAAGACAAACTCGGAAGCTACGAAGTAGCGCTTCCTTGAGCGGTCCGCAAATTTCGCAGTCTGTCTGCGAACCTCTGAATACCCTCATCATCATCATCATTATACACATTAGCTGCAGGTGGAAAACACCTCAGCTATTGTACCGCAATACAAAAGACAAGAAAAGGAAAACAAACAGTGGCACGCAGACTGAGTCCCGAGTAACGGATGGACATCGTTCCGGAGAGCTAACAGCTGGCTATCGTGCCGGAAAAAGAATCATATTATGCCAAACGAGTGACTGGAGGGGGATGGACAAAGGAACTCACAACACAAACGCCGTTGGTGCCGGCTCCAAGCCATATCGGCAAGTGTGTCCAACGAAACGTGTTCATCGTCCTTAGGACCCCAGCCAGGCAGTCGGGATGCACAAACCGACGCCAACTTCGAAGTGCGGGTTTTCATCTCTCTCGACCAAGTCATCACTTGGCCTCCCCTCCTCCTCCTCTTCCAACCGCACCCACAACGCGCAAACAATGCACGTCGCGGAAGTCGGTGTGCTGGCATGCGCAACATATCGCCCAGCCATCAGAGCCTGGTGCGTGATATAATGGTGCTGAGCGGTTCACTCGCTCTTCCTGTAGCAAACACGTGCCGCCGAACACGCTCACTGCTCACGCGGTGCTCCCACCAGACATGAGCTAAACTGCGAAGGCAGCGATGGTCGGAAGTGACTAGCCTCATTATGTCTCGCGACTTGATGTGTCAGGTTTCCCAACGATATAGGAGAGTTGGACGAACGGATGCGTTATAAACGCTGCCCTTCAAGACGAGAGTAATGTCGCGTCTGCGCCACAGGTGGCGGAGATCGGCAAAAGCACCTCGAGCTTTTGCTATACGGTTCGTAACCTCATCTTCAATCCCACAGGTGCTAATATAGCTGCCCAGGTACTTGAATTCCTGAACGACTTATAGCAGATCACCACCAAGCGTTAGCGCAGGGGTGGGTCCCTGCCAATCTTGGAGAAGTACTTTGCATTTCGATGGAGCAAAGCATAGCCCAAAACGATTGACAGCCAGCGCTAAACGGTTCAATGCTGCTTGGCATGTTTGGGAGCTGTCACAGATTAGGGCAATATCGTCTGCATACTCCAAGTCAAGAAGTCGCTCACCAGGGAGTAGCTCCACACCTTCTAGGTCGTGTCCAGCGAACGCTGTTTCTATGAAGTTAAAGAGGAAAGGTGACGGCGGGCAACCTTGTCTCACACCGCTGGTGATACTGAAGTGTGGCGACAGTTTGCCATAAACCCTCACTCTGCCCGAACTATGCGCGTACAGCGCTTTGATAATGTTTACATATTTATCAGGCATACCTTTCCTCAGCAGACAGTCCCAAAGGGCAAGTCGATCAACTGAGTCGAAGGCACCTTTAATGTCAAGAAACACGACAACGGTGGGTCGCCAATAAACATGGCGGTGCTCCAACAATTGACGCAAGGTGAAGATGTGGTCAATGCGGCCCCGACCTCGACGAAATCCGGCTTGCTCTTCACGAATCTGGTTTCCACGAGTGCCAGTCAGTCTGTGGAGAATGACAGAGCCAAGCAATTTAGAGGCAATCGAAATCAGAATGATCTTTCTATGATTGCCGCATTCCAAACGGGAGATCCCCCTGAAAACTGGGACAATGACGGAGCGGGCCCAGTCTGTCGGGACTGCCTCCTGCTCCCAAAGTTTCACTAGCAACTCGTGTAAATCAACTATTAGAGCAGGTCCCCCGAATTTGAAGAGGGGTGGGGGAAGAAAAGCATTTTATAGTGTTGCTCATCCCAACACTGGCACCCCAAGACCGCGGTTTCGGGGTGGGGGAATTCCATCTGCCCCTGCGGCCTTATGCAATTTCAACAGCCTGATCTCACGTTCAACTTCTGCGCGTGAGGGCGGATCCAAGGAGACGGCCCAGGGAGAAGGGCGCTCAATGCCCGAAAAAGAAACCGATAACTCAGGTTGGTTAAATTGCATAGCAAAGTGTTCAACCCAACGCTCCAAGCGTTTTGACAAGTTGTGGATCGGCTGCCCACTCTCGTCGCGTATGGTCTCGCTAATATCAGGTCTCCTGCTGCCTGTTTCCCGTATCAGACGGAATAACGGAATGATTGCCAACAGTAGCGGCTGTTTCCATCTCAGACGCATGATGAGACCACCAGGTTTCGCGGTCCTTCCTAAGGCTAGCACGTAGTTTTGCCCTGAGATTTTTGCGAGCTTCATTGTATTCGCTTCCAGCCGGAATACGTCGGCGAGGATCCATAAGTTCCAGAGACTGTGTAGAGACCCAATGTCCGGTTTGGTATTTTGCTTCGCCACATGAAGACATGCCTGCTAACAGTAACATTTTACGAATATGCGACCAGTGATCTTCAACGGTGTTTAGTGGGCGCTTACTCAGCCCAGATGTTAGCGCATCTCGATACACATTCAGAACATCGACGTTGCGGACGTCCACTAAAACGTAACCGGAGGTCGACGCAAACAAGTGTGTGGTCAGAGTCCATGCTCGCGCTCCAAATCGAGCGACAGTTTTGGACACAACCTCTCCAGCGGTAACTGATCGCGATATCATCGATTTGCGTCCATGGCTGGCCCGAGGCTGGTGGCCGCCAAGTCACGCTTCTGCGGGTGCTGTGTCGAAAGTTAGTGCTCGCGAGAAACAGGCGAGCATCTTCACATAGCTGTGGCAACCATCCACCGTTATCATAACAGGAGCCTACACCATGTTGGCCGCCCAGATGAAGCTCAGCAGAGGACAATTTTTCGACTTGGGCGTTTAGATCGCCAGCCAACACCACAGTATCCGTGCTTCTTCTGTAACGAAGCAGATAGTGAAGTTGCTGATAGAAATCATCTTTTACGGAATCAGTGCTACAGTTTGTAGGGGCGTAGGCCGCAATGACAAACAGGCACCGTTTGTCCCCGCGCGACATCGTAGCACGCAACGAACCAGCTAATCTAACGGCGTACATCCTACTGTTTACTGGGATCCAATCAATCAGGGCAGCTTCAGCCCGGGGGCTCAAAACAATGCCGACGCCAGCTTGACATGCATTTGAAGCTACATCATCGCCAGAGAGGCGTAATGAGAATGTGCCGCCAGTGTAGCATGTGGGGGATCGCAGGGTAACCACGGAGCTCAAATCTTGCAGGCTAGTTTCTGAGAGACAGCAAATATCGATCGATAGGGTCTCTAGGGTGCGGGCAAGTGCTGCCTGTTGGCCAATCTGTAGCAAAGAGCGCATGTTGAGGCATGCCAGCCTTAGCGAAACGCGAGGACTCCAAAGGGAAACGGATGAACTGACGTTGTCCACTTGATTGACCATGGACTTGTCGACTGGATTGGAGCGACGCCCTGCGACTGTGTGTGAGTGGAAACTAGAAGACAAGTGACTATTGAAGCAAGGTGGGGGCGGGTCAGGAATTAGGGGATTGAAATGTGAGGGGTAAAAGTAAGGTTGGAGCTAGACGATAGGGATGAAAAGAGCAAGAAGGGGTACAAGAAGACGAGAAGGCATGAGCAGTAGCAGCTATACCCCTATCCACCCTGCTCGATACAGCAGATAGGGCACCGTTGATTATCCTCTGCGACGACCAGAGCATCAACAAATTGTCTGATGAAGGGTTCATTGTATTGCGCGGGCAGAATACTGTCAGGTTGCCCAGGCCTAGACAGAACGATTAGAGTTCTCAACCAAAGCCTTTGGTTCAAAAACCTTATGGCAAGGCAGCGGGTTTTGGCACTGGACTATAGAGAACCCGTTTTATGAAATAAGGAGTCACCCTCATTCCAACCCCCAACCTGGAAGATCAGGAAGCTGAATTTGTCTGGCCTCTAACCATTGACCAGTCTGGTATGAGTGGCTCCGAAGGTGTAAAAAAAGCACCCGCCAGCGTAGCTCAATGGATCACTGAGGCACGCAAACCATCGCACCTCGGTAAGGTCCAGCATAATTGCGCTGACATTCGATCATCCTGGTCGCAAGTTTCTGAGTCTTATCTATACACATAGCGTCACTTCAGAGGTACGGTGCCCAGACCTGAACACAATACTCCAGATGTGGCCTAACCACTGCTTTATATGACGGCAAGAATACTTCTGCTCTAGTGTTACTCAGCGCCCTCCTTAGACGAAATAACTTTTGTCCCTCTGAACACCGAAGATCCATGGACCACTCAAAAGCGCAAGAGGCCATGTAATCGAGTTCAGGCTTCCCCTGCTGATAAACAACAACCAAATGGATAAGCGCCTCTAGTCCTGCTCACACAGGTTCAGCACCGATTTCGCTAAGGCGTCATAAGCTGATGGTCTTCCTCGTACCAGTCAAAAGATGAAAACCCTAAGATAAGTCATGATCACGATGTTGAGTTCCACCAGAGTCTCATCGATAGACTCTTGGATGTGGGTGAAAATAGTGTGATGATTCAACAAGTAATCCGACTTGGTCGGAAAACTAACCAGTCATGTAGACCTCTGAGAATCACCTCGACAAATCATAATATCCGCAGCCCATACTGTGTCGTCTGTCAAGAATGAAAGGCGTAAAGGTTAACATCCGCCGAGAGTTCGGAACGGGGATCGTTTGTAGACCGCGGTCATTGAGCTCAAACGCCGTACAGAGGAAGGTGAGACTGACTTACAAATTGCAAATTTTCGCGTGATCAAGAAGAGTGTACGAATCCGTATCAACCGGTTGCTCAAGCTCCAAGCAAGTCCCGCGGTACCTTCCAGGACCTCCGTGTGGCATTCGTCAACGTGTACAGCCTAATGAACAAAAGTGACGAATTGTGCTACTTCGCTGTCTCGGAGCGGCCGGAGGTTTTAGGACTTGCAGTGACTTGGCTGAACTCCGACGTCATACCCCAATAAGTCGCGTTGTCAGGATACTCTTGTTTCCCATGCGACCGAAAATCAAAAGCTCACGGTGGTGTTCTGTTGTACATCAAATCGCCACTATCTGGCAAATTTACCGGAGCGAGGATAAGTTATGCGAGTAATTGTGGTGCACAATCCGCCTCAGACACGCAGAACTAATAGTGGGTGTTATCTACCGCACCCCATTAAATCGTTGTTGTGATTGGCAACCAAATATACTGAAGTACATGAGCCGCCCCCATTTCTTATTGATGGGGGATCTAAAGTTACCTAAGATATTCTGGCTAGACGTTCGGCTTCTTCCCGGTCATGGCGATGTTGAGATTCAACACATTAAAATGACTATTGAAATCGGGGCAACGCAACATGTCATCCAACCGACGCGCGTAATTCCACACTCGAAATCTTGTCTGGACATAATGTTTAGGAGCTGCGAGCAAAAACTGAAAGAGATCAGAGTCCTCGAACCTCTGGCGAGCAATGACCACAGTTCCATTGTGGCGAGCATCGAACCGCCTTTACCGTAGTACAAACAACGGAAGCCGACATTCAACTATTGGAAGACGGAATTAAACGGGCTCGTCTGAGCCGCAAGTCAGACTGATTGGACACTGCCACAGGATGCGTCGCTTGAGGCCTTTTGGTCGTTAACGAAGGGAAAGATTAATTCGCGGTGTGGTCGGTTCATTCACATGAAGTATTCAAAAGTCGGACCTGTCAAACAGCATTGGTTTGATACGGAACATAGACACTTAGCGCGACGGCGTCGCAAACTTTGGGATAGATACAGTAGCTCGGGTTGTGAAGATTACACGGCGTAACTTATGTAACAACGCAAAGATCAAGAAACACCGGCAGTTCGAAGAGGAGCTAGCATCATCGGCCACAACCGCTCCCAAGAGAATAACTGCCTACTTGAAACATCAACTGAAATCTGGGGATGACCTACCGGAAGGACGGACGCTCATTTCAAGCGCGGAGCGCGCAAATGCCTTGGCTACGCACTTCCTCACCGTATTCGCCAGCAAACCGGCACTGGTTTCGCCAGTCTTGCTCGATAGTCCACAATGTGATGCAGTCGAAGTTTATCATCTACTCGTCAACCTCAATGGTGCAAAGCTTCCCGGAGCAGAAGGAATTCACCCGCTAATATCCAGGTCCCTATCAAATGTCATCTCCCCAGCCGTGAAAAATCTATTCAATAAATCACTCTCTGAAGGATCCGTTCCCAACGACTGGAAATGCTCGATAGTAAGACCGTTACACAAGGGTGATGACCTGAGGAAAGCAGAGAACTATAGACCGATCTATTTGACTTACATACTGTCCAAAGTTCTCGAGGAGATTGTGGAAAATGGTTTGCTGTCGTTCTTCGAATCGATGGATGTACTGACACCAGTGCAACACGGCTTTATGAAAGGGCGATCCTGCATCACCAACTTGGTGGATGCAAACCACCAGTGGGTATGAGCTCTCAACGAACGGAAGGAGGTTGACGTGGTGCACATCGACTTTAGTAAGGCTTTTGACAGAATGAACCACGAGGTACTCCTTCGTAAACTGAGGACATACGGAATCGGTGGCACGCTACTTCAGTGGTTACATGAGTTTATTGTGGGACGAAAGTTTAGAGTACAGGTCAATGACTACCTGACAGACTGGTTTCCATCGACCAGTGGCGTGCCTCAAGTAACTGGACTTGGGCAGTATTATTTCTTATTCATATCAACGATCTTCCGCAGCAGCTTCAGTCACCATATGCCCTGTTTGCAGATGATTTGGAAACCTGGAGGATTATTGAGAACCAGGACGACTGCGTTCGCCCCCAGCATGACTTAGATCGACTGTGAACGTGGTCCACTGAAACGCAACTCCCTCTTAACGCAAGCGAATCGGAGTTCATCAGTATCACCAGATGTCCTGACACTCGATCATGCACCTTAGACGGACAGTTACTCCACCCCAACACATCTGTCAGAGACTTAGGAGTGCGCTCGGGACATGATATGAGATCATTAGAAAATACAGAGAAAATGTACCGTGCAGGACTTCGTATGCTCTGGGCATTAAGACGCAGTTTCTCCACATGGTCTGAAGAAACCGACCCTCGCCTATTCACCTCGTTCGTTCGACCCAGTGAGGAACTGAAAAGTTGTAGAAAATACAGCACATCGCAACTAGAATGATATCCAGTCTATGAAAGCTTCCGTATCAAAAACGTTATGAAAGACTCAGACTCCACATGCTATCCTAAGACGAAGTAAGAAATGACCTTATTATGGCCCATCGAGTACTACTATTGAATCACTTCCCCATGCCTTGGTGCGCTGTCGTTTCTCCATGAACTTTACCGGAAGACGCACAAAGCGTCTCCCCCGATTGGCAACGGAGAAACTGTCCCAGCCCTCTGTCAGGCAAGCCTATCAAGAAACACTGCATAGCGAACTCTCGCTGTCTTGTCCTAATGATCCTGAACTTCAGTGGAATAGGATCTCGGCCACTATGCACGACGCAGGAGCATCTGTTTGTGGCACTATCAGTCGTTAACGCACCAGCCACTGGATATCCGAGAGGTCCGTGAACCTGTTGGAAGCTAGAAGACACCTCCCGGCTGGTTCTGAACACAATGTGACCAGACGGGCTATTAGGCGTGAACTAAAGCGGAGCCTACGTGCTGACAAGGAAGCCTGGTGGACCAATGGGGCTCAAGAAATGGAGGAGGCAGGAGCAATAGGCAATTACCGGAAGCTCTTCCAGCTAATCCGCACCACTGGTCCAGGAAAACCAGGCGTCAGTGAGACAATCAAAGACAGCGCGGGTGCGCTGATACACAATGAGGAACGCCGTATGGCTCGTTGGGCTGAACAATTTGAAGATCAGTTCAGATGGCCCCCTGCTCCCGGACCTCCTCTTACTCAGGTGATGCAGGACGTGCCATGGACGGTTAGTTTAGAGGCTCCGTCGGAGGTCGAGGTCCGAAACGCGATCACAGTCCTCAATCGTTGTCGTGCCGCTGGCCCGGATTCCCTCCCACCTGCACTATTTAAGGATGGAGGCGAGGTCCTCTGCAGGTCACCGACCTCCCTATTCGAACGTATCTGGAACGAAGAGTGTGCCGGCTAATTGGAGCGAATCGATTATAGTGGCAATATACAAGAAGGGCAGTCGCACAGACTGTGCGAACCACAGGGGTATTAGCCTAACGCCAGTTGTGACAAAATAACTGGCCTCGATTCTCGTTCGTCGCCTCACTGCAGAACGGGAATCTCGGATTAGGAAAGAGCAGGCCGGTTTTCGCCCAGGACGTGGCTGTAGAGACCATATATTCACTTTGCGGCAGGTGCTAGAGCAGACCGACAAAACCTGTGTTCCTCAATCTCAAGAACGCGTTCAATTCAGTCCATCGATCGATTCTGTTCGAAATACTTGTGCGGAAAGGTGTTCCCAGGAAATATGTGAACATCCTTCGTGCTCTATACTCCAACACGACAGGTCGCGTCAGGGTCTACGTTGTCCTATCGGATAGCTTTCCGACCACAAGTGGCGTTCGGCAGGGTTGTCCGATTTCCCCATTTCTGTTCAGTTTCGTCGTGGATTCTATCATGGAGTGTTCCCTTGCGGAATCTCACGATGTAGGCGTTGAAGTGCTGCCTGGTGAAAGGTTAGTTGATCTGGATTACGCGGACGATATCGCCTTGCTTTTCCACAATGTTGAGGCAGCACAATCAACCCTGAATAGCCCATACAGAGTGGTTCCATTATTTGGCATGCACTTCGCACCTTCAAAGTGCAAAGTGTTGCTGCAGGACCACCAGCCACTTGATGACCCTTTGACGCTTGCTAACGAGGAACTCGAAGGGGTTGATCAATTCACTTATCTTGGCAGCTGCATCAGCAATGATGGGCGCATAGAAACTGACGTGAGCTCACGCATTGCAAAGGCCAGAACTGCCTTCTTGAACCTGCGTCATCTTTGGCGACAGAAGGAAGTTTCCCTTCGTCTGAAAGGCCGCGTATACAAGGCCACAGTGAGGGCCGTTTTGCTCTACGGTAGTGAAACTTGGCCCCTTCGGTCTGAAGATCTGAGGCGCTTTTAAGTCTTTGATCATCGTTGTTTGCGAAGCATTGCTGGTGTCGGATGGCACCAGCGTGTCCGCAACGATGATGTGCGTAGGCGAGTACTCGGTGGTGATAATCATGCTAGCTCCCTAGAACAACAGATAGCACTGAATAAGTTGCGTTGGCTCGGGCACGTGCTACGCATGCTTGGTCGCCGCTTACCTAGGAGGGCCTTGTTCAGTCTACCAGGTGTAGGAGGGCGCAAGGCTCGAGGTGGACAGAAGTTGACTTGGCAGCGGGAAATGAAGTCACTGACGACCAAACTGGGTGCCGTTGGTCCGTCTCGCCTTCCGGGCTGGAGTCCACGTGACTCATCTTGTGCTTGGCTCGAGACTTTACAGGACATGGCTCGCAACCGATACCAGCGGCGCGTCTGCTGCCGTCTCCTAAGCGGATTGTCTGTGTAAAGTGTGTTTGGTGATGAGTTATCTGCGGGGTAATGGCTGATTATGACGCGTGGCAGTGAAAGCCGCAAGGAAGCTGTCTCGCCGATGCCGCCTTATCTTTGCACGATAGCCAGCTGTTTGTGACGGAATGTTGTCTACACAAGGTGTAGGCGCCTTGACCCTGAATGTTTGCTTAGGGCATTAAGGTTTTCAGGTAAGTCCCCCTTCTCTCCCTCTTCTTATTCTTTATTTCATAGGTCCTCATGGTTGTATGGCAGCGGAGCATCAGTTCAAATGGCTGATGTACTGCTGTTGATGATGATGACTTCCCATACTGCGGCCAATATTCCATCTGTGGGAACCCTGTAACACCCGAGGACACCGTTACAAACTCAGGGTCATCTGCATGAACAAAGTATCACATCAACTTTGTGTAGAACGAAGAATCGTAAAGTACCAGAAAGACTAACAGAGGCCGATGCTGCGAAGTGTTTTAAGACACTTATCGACGATTATTTCGGAAACATGTGCTTTTGTGAAACGATGCACATACAACGCAAAAAATACATCCTATACCCGGAAATAATGACCGTAATACGAATTCCTAACCGAACAAGGACAAACGGTTAAATGACCAAACACTACCGCTGACGATTCGCAACAAGTGTTTTTGATTTTTCATAATTTGATAGAGATGCACAGAACCCATTCTACTTGCTCTTAAATACAGGCTCTCAAATGCAACGGGCCTTGGCTATATTTATAGGTCTCGTACTGATCTCCGAATTCTGGTATACGAAGGTAAACAGTTGAGGTTACTTGTTCCTCATAGTTTTGGCTGATCTTCAGGAGTTGCTAGTCACGTTCAGACACTGGAATATATCAGAACTCTCGAAATCGATGCGATAATCGACAATAATCGATTAATCGCTGAAATTATGTATTATCCGGGAAATTCTTATATTCTCAAGAACAACCAGGTGGTCGTAACCTTAAAAAGGTCCGCGGAGATCCGCTTAAATCCGTGCTTCGATATGAAGAGTATATCGCATGATAACACTGGATGACATACAACCGTAGCTTAACCAAGCCCACATCTACACAAAGGTTGACCTATCTTCCGCGTTTTGGCAGTTGGAGATGGACGAGCCATCCAGTTATTTGACGACTTTCGGCACATCATTTAGCCACTTCCGTTGGCTACGTCTGCTTTTTGGTTTGAAGATATCAAGTGAAATTTGGCAGAGGTGCTTAATTAGAGCCTTGGCAAAGCTTAAAAAGACGATTTGTGTTGCCGATGAAGTGCTGATATAGGAAGAATCGGTGGAGGAACACGATAAAAAGTTTAAGGCGCTCCTACAACGTGGTGTCGCGCATGGGATTCGTTTAGTAAGGGGAAAAGTGGCGCATAGAATGAAAGAGGTCACCTTTCACGGCCACCTGTTCACAACAAAAGGCCACAGTATTGACCCCGAAAAGACGGAGGCAATCTTAAATCTGCTGCGCCCGCAGGATGTAAAAGTTGTGTTGCGTCTCAATGGTATGGCTAAGTATTTGAGCCGATTTTTGCCGAAGCATGATGATATGATGCAACTCATTTACCAACTGACTCACAAAGATGTTCCATGGGTTTGGGGAGAGGAACAACAATCAGTACTCGTGCAGTTGAAGAAGGCCATCACGGAAGCCCCGATACTGGCGTACTATGATCCAGCCTACCCGCTAGTGGTTCAGTTCAATAGCATTTAAAACAGGCTTTGTGCTGCATTATTGTAAAAAGGAAGGCCACTTAATTACCGCAGCGGGGACGTTTCAGGTGCGGAACAAAACTATGCACTGATTCAGAAAGAAATGCTGATAGTCGTGCTTCTCATGGAATGGTTCCATACATACTTTTAGTATGGAAACGGTGGTGCACACGGATCATGGACCCCTATGTGCCACTCTGTGTAGCCCCACGATGGCTAAAGAGGAGGATGATCAGGCTGCAAAATCATGACATCGAGTTGGTCAACCAGCCGGGCAACAGCATGTACATCGCTGATATGTTATATCGAGCTAACTCCTTGAAGGTTTTCAGTTCGATACCATTGTAGCTATTGACTACACTTTGCAACCTGGCACAGAAATCGCAGGTCGGAAAATGGCTATTCAGGGATCCCACGCTACAGAATTGGACGGAAGTAATCAAAAAGGGTAGCCGCCAGAAGAGAGATGCTCCAGAGGATCTGGCAGCGCTGTTCAGAGATCGCGAACAGTTTACCATCTAGGATGGACCAATATTCAAAGGAGAAAGGGTTGTCGTGCAAAAAGCCAGTTAGAGGAAAATACAAGAAGTGCTCTACGTCGCGCACATGGATGTAGATGGCTGTATTTGGAGGATGAAGGAGCTCTATTATTGCCCCAACCTGAATAGCACCAACAAACATCTTGTCAACAACTGTGAAATGTGTAGCATCATCATCATCATACACGTTAGTAAGAGGTGGGGAACACCTCAGCAACGGTGCCGCAATACATAGAAAAAAAGGAGAAAAAAATGCAACTGGTACAAGCTGGCTGAGCTACCGATAACGGATGGACATCTTTCCGCAAAGCAAACAGCCGGCTGCTATGCATCAAAAAATTACTATACAAAATTATGTAAGGCTAAATAATGAGATCGTCGTTGGAGGGGGAGGCTAAGAGGGATGGGGTGGGACAAAGAAACTCAAAGCACGAACGCCACTGAGGTCGGCTCCTTGCCATGTCAGCAAGTGTGTCCAACCAAACGTGTTCATCGTCTTTCGGACCCCAACCAGGGAGCCGAGACGCTCCAACCAAGGCCAGCTCAGAAGTGAGGGCCTTCATTCCTCTCGACCAAGTCATCGCTTGGCAAACCTTCCTCTTCTTCCATCCACACCCCCGGCGAGCAAACAACACACGTCGCGGAAGTCGGTGGGCTGGCATGCGTAATATATGGCCGAGCCATCGGAGCCTGATGCGTGAAATAACAGTGCTGAGCGATTCAATTCCTTTTCCTGTGCCGTAAACAAGGCGTCGAACACGATCGTTGATCACGCGGTGTTCCCACCAGATGTGAGCCAAACTGCGAAGGCACCGGTGGTCGAACGTAACTAGCCTCTTCAGGTCCGCTGCTTTAAGCGGCCAAGTTTCACAACCGTACAGTAGGGTCGAACGTATCGATGCATTGTACACTCTACCCTTCAGAGCAAGAGTGATGTCGCGCCGCCACCATAAGTGGCGAACGTTAGCAAAAGCGCCCCGAGCTTTTGCTATGCGGTTCGTGATCTCATCTTCAATCCCACGGGCGCTGATAAAACTTCCCAGGTAGTTGAATTTTTGAACGACTTCTGGCTGATCCCCGCCAACGGTCAGCAAAGGAGGCGGTGCAGACCAATCTTGGAGGAACGCTTTGCACTTCGAGGGTGCAAAACAAGGCCCGAAGTGACAGACAGCTAGTGCTAATCTGTCCAGTTCCGTCTGACAAGTTTGTGAGCTGTCATAGATTAGGGTAATATCGTCAGCATACTTCAAGTCAAGAAGTCGTTCTGAGAGCAGATCCACACCTTCTAAGTCGTATCCTGTGAACGCGATTTCCATGATTTTGTCAACAGCGAAGTTGAAGAGGAAAGGTGACAGCGGGCATCCTTGTCTCACATCGCTGGTGATATTAAAGGGCGACGACAACTTGCCGAAAGCCCTCACTCTGCCCGAGCTACGCGCATACAATGCTCGGATAATATTCACATACTTCTCAGGTACACCTTTCCTGAGTAGACAGTCCCAAAGCGCAAGTCTATCCACCGAATCGAATGCACCTTTGATATCGAGGAACACGACTACGGTGAGCAGCTGATATATGTGACGGTGTTCCAACAACTGACGCAAGGTGAAGATGTGGTCAATGCAGTCACGACCTCGACGAAACCCGGCTTGCTCTTCACGAATCTGGCTTTCACAAGTGACAGTCAGTCTGTGAAGGATGACATAGGCAATTAATTTTGTGGCGACGGACATCAGACTGATTCCTCTGTGATTTCCGCATTCCGAACGTGAGCCTCCCTTAAAAATTGGGACTATGACTGAGCGGCTCCAGTCGGTTGGAACACTTTCTTGCTCCCATAGTTTAACAAGCAATTCGTGTAAATTATCCACAAGAGCAGATCCCCCGAATTTGAAGAGGGCTAGAGGAAGGTCATCAGGTCCCGCGGCTTTATTTAACTTCAACAGTCCGATCTCACGTTCGACTTCTGAGCGAGTGGATGCAAAGGGACAGCCCACGGAGCAAGGCGATCACTGGCCGGCGAGAAATCTAACAATTCCGGCCGATTAAATTGCCTTTCAAAGTGCTCAGCCCAACGCTCCAAGCGTTTTGACAAGTTGTGGATAGGCTGTCCACTCTCGTCACAAATTGTTTCACTAACACCAGGTCTCCTGCTGCCCGTTTCCCGTATCAGACGGAATAACTTACGATGGTTACCAAGGGCAGCGGCCATTTCCATCTCTGATGCACGATGAGACCACCAAGGTTCGCGATCTCTCTTCAGGCTAGCACGGAGTTTTGCCCGGAGCTCTTTGCGAGTTTCATTGTGTTTGCTTCCAGCCGGAATATGCCAGCGAGCATCGAAAAGTTCCAGAGACTGTGAAGAGACCCAATGTTCATGTTGGCGATTAGACATGAGGATTTTCCTGCTGCACGTAAGGTCTGGTGAATATGTGACCAGTGACCTTCAGTTGCATCAAGTGGGCGTTTATCCAACTCGCATGACAGCGTACTTTGGTAGGCATTCAGACCAGCTGGCTTCGCCAGTTGGCTGGTGTCAATGCGCTCACAACGTCGTCTTGGGCGTGCGTCAAAGCGCATCCGCAGGTCAGCACATACAAGTGCGTGGTCGGTGTCCACACCTGTGCTACAAATCGAGCGACAGTTCTGGATGCAGCCTCTCCAGCGGTAACTGATTGCAATGTGATCGATTTGCGTCCAAGGCTGGTGTGCCCCAAGTCACCCCCCGGCGGGTGCTGTGTCGGAAATTAGTGCTCGCAAGAAATAAGCGAGCATCCTCACACAAATGGAGGAACCGCTCACCGTTATCAGTACAGGAGCCTACACCATGTTGGTCGCCCAGGTGAAATGTGTAGCAACCATGAAGGAACACAAGCAAAGAGAAAATGATGTCGAGAGAAGTCCCGAAAAGGCCGTGGCAATGCATTGCAATTGACCTTTGTGCGTAAGATAAAAAGTAATATTACTGTCGACTATTTCAGTGATTTTTGAACTGAAGTGATTGTGTAGTCCCACCGCGTAGATGGTGATACACAAGTTAGGGCACACATCGCACAGTACGGCATACCCGACACTGTGATCTTCGTTAACGGACCCCAGTTTACTGGCGCTGAATTCAGAATGTTCGCGGAGAAATGGGGGTTACAGCCTAAGACTTCTAGCCCTTACTGTAGTCGGAACGGAAAGACTGAAGCGGCAGGAAACATAGCCAAGAGGATTCTGTAGTTAGCCAAGGCATCAGGAGAGGATCCTTATATCATGCCTTTGGAGAAAAAAACGCACCTGGCGAGATGGGACCTTACAACAAAGCCCAAAGGATGTGCGACACAAAGGACACGCACCATTCTCCCATTACAACCCGGAACGTTGGATCAAACCCGTGTACGTGAGGATTTGCAGCGGCGCATGTGCCGTCAAAAACTGTAATGGGGTAAAGGTGCTCGTGAACTAGCGCAACTAAAAGAAGAGAACAAAGTGTGGGTGCAGCGAATTCCAGAGACTCCTGGAAGATGGGAAAAAGCGGTTGTGCTAAGCGACCGAAACTTCCGGCCCAAGTAAGTGGATGGTGTGGTCAGGTGGCGGAACTAATTACACTCGCGGAGGCGTTCATCACCAGAGAGAGACAATACATCTAGCACGTATCGTAAAAGGAGTGGAGGTAACCATCGAAAACGGGTGGATGTATGCAGAGTAGAGCGACCAATATCAGTTCCCCATACGTGTTCGCAGTCGCGGACAGACAGCCACACATTATCACGGCCAAGCCGCGTGCCTGCTTCAGTGAGTTCGATCAAGAAATCGGTGGAGTGAGCGAGTGAGCTTTTAAAATAGCTGATTGCACCGGAACTGCGGAATCGAGAACAGAACGCCTCCGTGCCGATCCGGTGTGTTTTCTTTTCTTAGACGTAGCTAGAAGACCCAGGCACACAACATATGTCAGAACGGCCAGTTTGCCACATCCATCGTGGATTGAAGTCTCGGAGACGAAGAACACAACACAGAATATCGAATGTTAGTGTGACTGCAGCGTATTTAGCTAACTGCTACAATAGCAGTCGGGTAAGGCGTTCTCATAAGTTGTTGAAGGTGAGACCAATATGTAGTGTGTGAATGTAACCAAGTACGACTGAAGCAGAAATACCATAGCCAATGACACATATAGTCAACTGATTCAGCACGCGCAATGGGGATCGAGAAGGATACTAGATAAACAAGCGGAAATGAAAGGTGTTAGCATGATCCAACTCCGCTAATTCGACCTGTGGTGTGCGGCAGGTAAAGTGCGATAGTGGGTCAAACGCTATGGCGTTTAAGGACCTACCATTTCACGACCACGTAACTTTGCAGATGGCAAGGATGTTTACTGACAAACGCAGCTGCAAACAAAGCAGGAGTTCGCTAAGGAATGCGATTGCTGGTGCAGTGCGTATGCAGGAATAACAAAATAATCTAATGGCTCTAAGTGACAGCAAATTCTCCGGTTAAAAACAACTTGCATTTGTTAACAAGAACGGCGTCAAAGTCAAAACGGAAAAAAATGTGGCATTATCAAACATATAGTGAACATTTACGGCTAGCTAAAGGAAAATATAAGTGTAATTATGCTCCAGCTGCAGAGGAATGAAAAACGAAATGTAAACAATACTCCAGGGTGAGATGGGAATCATTCACCTCACCTTTGGAAACAAGAGCTTGCATAACATTGTCTACTTTCACAGGAACAACCAAAAGGCTAACGACGATGTTCAATACTATTTCCTGATGGCAAAGCATATAACACCCCAAAGAACCGCCCCGAAAAGCCCTCGTCGACTAGGGAATGCACATTGTATGTCCGTAATGTTGTTAGACACTTCACTCCGGTAGGTGAAGGAAGAAGGAAGCCGATTGTTGACAACAAAGAAAGCAACTGAGAGATGTAACCAGGGTGATAATGGTGCTATCACGATGTTGCAGTCTTGTCTAGAAATAGTGGTCAGATACAACGGCTGTTCTGGTGTAGCCGAGCTGTAGGGTACCGGTTACTTCCCCAGATTGCAGCTTGGAGGATGCCTCCTTTGCAGAGGCAAATGTGAATCTCACAAACTTTGCATAGGGATGCATAGGTAGTCGTGGACAATTCAGCGGCGTTGCAGAATAGCGAAATAAATTTTCGACTGGAACGTTTTCCCTATAAAAACCCACATTGGTCGTATGAAAGAATGTTGTGGTGGACTAAAGGCACTACTGCACCAGTTATCAGTAGCTTGGGAACGCCGGGATGCAAAACGATAACCTGATAACAGCAAGCCGTAATGACTCCCCCAAAGGAGAGGAACACTTTAGAGCCACAGTTTTATGCGCGCGAGAAATGGACGCACAAGCAAGGCACACCATACGACCCTTAAGCACAGAAGGAAACCCGCGCCATGCAAGCTCCAAATAGGATGGCGAAAATGGGTGGATGTCTCGTTTGTAGGAAAGGATGTACTAGTTGATGGATGTGCTGGTTGCCAAAGCAGAGACATCCGCTTCCACGAGTCTTTGCAATGTGACAAGCCAGATATGACGACGCCAAAGATCGTGCTGACCGGTTTATGCCACTGTTAGGGCCCTTAGTCCATTTAAGAACCTATGAGCCAGGCGATCGGTAATCGCCTCCTAAAGGTGGAAGTCCCTCATATCGCCCCATTGGTTTGCGTGTTAGGCCTTTTGAACAACAGACCGGGGGTGGTGAATCCCATAGGAAAACACTACTTCAGCCTAGACAACTGGTAGGATTTCGCCAAGTGAGGAACCATGAAACTGATATGAGCTACGCCAGCTCGCTCCGCTAATGGTTTCCTCATCTGTTACTCATACGATTGCTTTTCAAATGCAGACCACTACTTATATGCAATTCTTCTGTATCATCCTGAACTGCTATCATCGAATAATAATAATAATAATGATAATCTGTCAGAATCTACAAAACCTGCATTTAAGGGTCCTCATCCTTAAAACTGGGGATTTCAACTCGCGCATTGGCAGTCTGCTGCCGATCGGACACCGTCTCGGAGGTCAGCATGGATACGGCAATTTTCATTAAGATAATAGATGATTAGCATATAGACCGACCACCAAGTTTACCTATCGAGCCTGAAATTTCGCAACCTGACACGACACTACGCTACCTGGCGTGCTCCACCATCGTCGCAACACTGGCCTCAGAATGACCACATCGCCGGTGCCGTTGCAGTGTTCGAGAATGCAGATCCTATTAGTCAACTTGCATTAAACCGGATCACGCGCTGGTAATTGCGACGGTATTCTTGCGCCTCGACGGCTCACCTAGTATAAAATAAAGCCGTTTGAACACTGGTAAATTGGAAGACCCCGCCGCCGCTCAAGTAGAACATAAACGGAGGCTCTGTGACAATCTCACTTTTCACCATCCTCTGGACGTTGACCAGAATTGGCTATGTTGATAACAGGTCATATTTTTCGCAAGTCTGTCTACCCGTGATCTTTACGGTTCAACAGCTAAAAGTTGGATCTCGGCGCCATCGTCGAAACCGCTAGACTGTCGACGGTCTATTTTCGTCGGTGTAGAACACATTGAATTCCGACGGACCAGTACTAAAGAATAAAGCAAATCTCTGCCGTGATCGTAGATCCAGGTGGTCCAAACGAGCCACGGAAATGAAAGCTACTGCCGCTCCTGGAAACACCTGCAGATTATTTTATTTCAACAAATCCACTAGATGCAAATTACATACCATCAGTGAGACAATCTGCGAGTTAGATGGTATGAGTATCACTAACCTACGCAATTCTCCGCAGTTTGCTATTCAATTTCATTATCCAGCTCAACCATTGGTGATATCTCCTTTGTTATATTGTGGTGCATGGACCGTGTGCGCAGATCCCCCTCATTAAGGCTGGGATTCAGGGGGAAATGCAGATTCAGAAAAGACACAAAGCCAGATGCCTTGACAGCCTTCCTCCAAGCATATTCAAAGATGGAGGGAACAGTCGTTTGCGAACTGCTCTCGCATTTCACGAAAGTGTGGGTTGATGAGAAGATACCCAATTCTAAGGCTAAGGCAGTGAATGCACCAAGTACCGACTAACTTCACCTATCTCGGCCGTGTCCAAGGTTTTTGTGTCCATATTGATACGCAGGCTTTCAGCTACTCGAGAGAGTTTGTCTCGCGAGGAACAAGTCGGTCTTCGCAACGATCGAGGTTCTAAAGACTAGATATTCAAGACAAGTGAAATAGTGAAGATTGTCACGTTCATCGAAGACCAACGATAGTGTTTTTGACATCTGTGCTACATTTGACTCCATAGAGAGAACATCTCTTTGAAACTGTCTGCTAAGGAGCGGTGAGCGCAACAAATTTATCGCGATCCTAAAGGAACCCTGCCGTCGCACATTGGTCAGTTAGAGCATATGAAAGGTTTTCATCTTCGTTTGCTGTTACCAGCGGAGTACGACAAGATTGTCTTATCTCACCATCCGTATTCGATTTTACCATCGAGAATGTTCTTCACCTCGCACTGGAAGTAGCCGAGAGCTGCGGTGTTCAGCTCCTTCCAGCGGACAGAATGACGGACATATATTGTGCTAATGACATCGCTTTGTTGGTGGACGACACACAGCAATCAAAAACATACTGAGCCGCTTAGCGATCGAAGCATCTAAGTATGGTCTATATTTTGACACATCCAAGTGTAAATACTGAATACCATATTATAGAACAAGTGAGTAGTAATGGATTCTGCAAATTACGAAATATGGTGATAAAGGTTATAAAAATTGTCAGCCATGAATATCGTTATCTTTCTCATGTAACAGTTAAAGTATCCGACGCACGGTATTGCAGGACCCACAAATGTGACATGTTATCGTAAGTGTGCAGTCGTTCTCCGAATCGAATAGTAGTAAAATATAAAGCCAACAACATTTGGACCTGCTGCACAGACATATCCTCCATCACAAGTTCAGACAAACTGTTCCAAATATTTACCACTCATCGTTCGAAGCACAGTGGGTAGAGAACTCGCTGCACATTCGGCACAACAAGTTTGTGTCTCTGTCCGCGTGTGCTGCATAGCGCTCGTACGTGTAGCATTGGCCTCAACATGGGGAAATCACCGAGATGTAGAATATGGTAGGTCATAATGAAGTCGACTTGCACCCGACGATAGCACAAGCCGTAGAGTCCGTTTCTCGCAGGGGCCTTCATCCCCCAAGCCACGTAAACTCGGGATGAGACTGGTAGCAACGTGTTGGACCTGTTCGATCTTTTGTGCCTCGCCTCGGATAATCGGAAAGTAGGCGGGCGAACCGTACTCTACCATTGGTCTAATGATGGAAAGTAGACATGAGTGGCAACCTCTTCAGACCATGTGCCAAAACTACGTTTGAGCGCCCAAAGCATGCGCAGTCCGTTACGATATAGCCTGTTCGCGTTGTCCACGGACCTCGAATCGTAGCGCGAGAGTACACATAGGACCTTCACGGAGGATGTGGGATATAGCGGTTGGCCGTCAATGGTGTAGGTTCGGCCATTATCACTCTTCCCCAGGCTCATAAATATAGACTTGGCCGGGTTGACCGGGAGATAAACTTATCCAGACCATGTACATAAGTGGTTGAAGAATTGCTGAAATACACCAGTCGTCGGGAGTGTCTATTTCTCTCCAAATCTTCATGTCATCCGCAAACAAGGCACACGGCGACCGGAGAAGTTGAGGTAGATTGTTGATGTGGATCAGGAACAGAGTGGGCCTCAGCACAGTGCCTAGAGGTACGCCACTTGTAGAGGGATACCAGTCAGTTAGATGGCTATCGACCTGTACCCTCCACTTTCGTCCAACAAGAAGGTCGCGGATCCACTGGTGTAGTGAGTCACCGACACCGCAGATGCTGAGTTTGTGAAGGAGGACCTTATGAATGACCTTGTCGAATGCTTCACTGAAATGCATGAATATCACGTGGACAGACTTACTCTTGCTTGTTGCTTGCAGCCACTCACGACTCGTCACAAGCAAGTTTGTAATGCATGAGCGGCTTTGCATAGAACCGTGCTGTGCGGGCGTCATGACCATGTTTTGACTGTAGCAACCGCAGCCGTCCCTTCTTCACAACTTTCTAAGCAACTTTGGCCAAAATAAGTGTCATACAAATTGGCCTGTAGTTGTCTACTTTGCTAGGGTCGCCGCCTTCCGAAATAGGCTTCACCACTGAACATTTCCAGTCAATCAGCAACGAACCTTCGGAAAGCGACCTGTTGAAAATGTCCGTCACGAGAAGAGAGATGATTGCCGAAAGCGATTTGAGAATCAGTGTGTGGAGCCCATTAGGTCCGGCAAGTTTGGTGCCGTCAAGGCTGGCGAGTAGTTGTCATACTTCTTCAACGCCGCAATCCAGACTGTCGAGATCGGTAAAAGCGGTACACGTTGAATTGGAAACAGACACCTAGTCATTCGCAAATACAGAAGCGATGTGCGCCGTCAACACGGACGTACGCTCAGTGTTGGAGATTAGGGGCTGTCCGTAAGAGTCATGCAGCATTGGCAAATCACTTTCCGGCTTCAGGTAAGCAAAGATTCTCTTTGGGGCGTTCTTTAAGGCGATTGCCAGTTACACTTAGAAATGTCGGTGCTTATTAATTTCTGCACTGTTGCAGATGTTCCTCTGACTTTTATAAGCCTCGTAGTCACTGACAGAGTAAGAGAGGAGGAGTCTGTCGCATCGGCTGCGCCACCTCCGAGTCAGATTTCCATACTCCTGGTCAAACCAGTGAGGCTTATTCGGTCCGATCTTCCTACACCTTAGGGGCACAAATTGGGAACACAATGAGGTCAATCTGCCTTTTATAAGTGTCCAAGTCTCCCACAGATGCAGCTTGTGACAGAGACCAATCTATTTGGCTCGTGACTCGAGCTAGACCGTCAAAGCCCGTTTTCCAATAGTTGTAAGCTGGCTCCATATCAGCTATGAGAACTGAGTTATTGCTTGCAGTCAAGGGCTGCATAATCCGAACGTCAAGCACTTGTTGTTAGTAGCTCGTTAATATCAGGTCGAGACAGGACGGGGTTGAACGTGTCGTTATGCGTGTTGGCTGGCATATGTGTTGCGATGCACCAGTTTCAATTATCAAATTCACGAACTTTGTTTCAACCTCACCATGTCTATGCATCAAATGCACGTCAAGCCATCATATACGAGGACAGTTAGGATCGCACATAAGTACAAAATGTGGATGACTCATGTGGGTTCGAAGATGAGGCAGCCAAAAAAGCAACGACGTAGGGGCTCCGATAGACTGCGCCCACAAGTCGTTCTCTGCACTAGAGGTGTATGGAGCACCACAGTAGCTCACACAAACCATCGTCACTTTGGTAGATGCTGACAAGACTGGCACGCAGCGAAGACCGGATGTAGAGCAAGACGCCACCGCGAACATTCCTTAGTTTATCGCAGCGGAAGCACGAGCAACCGTTGAGTGCTAGTTCCTGGGTGTATGACGCGGAATGCAACTGCCTCTGCAAGTCATACTAAGTCTGGCCGCCCAGACGCAACGAAAGGATAATCTCATCGCACTTGTTCACAACACTGGAAACGTTGGTGAAGGCTACTCGTAGGCCGCAGCAGGAATCGACGGGCTTCCTTGTAGTGTGAGTAACCTGTCTAGATTATTCGCAGATTCTTGGAAACCTCTCAAAAATTTACGATACGGATCTGTTTCCCCCTCACCAGTACGTTCTCTCAACTCACTGATGGAGGACTGAGGCCGTTCCCGGTCGAATGGGTAAAGGTCTGGATGAACGCTGATCATCAAAACTTTCAGCTTAAAATTAGGCGGGACGAGCACTGCTGCAAGATTGGCAAGTACCTGTGCCTACACTCACAATTCCAGGTGATTACCTGGAGCAACTAAATCGCTTCATTTATCTCGAGAGTTGATTCACGGTGAGTGGTGATGTTGGAGATAAACTACCTCAGCGAATGGTTAAAACCCATATGAAATCCACTAACTTGAGATATATGTGGTGCCAGCGAGACATAAGTATGAGGCACGAAGGCAGAGCGAAGTGCCACCGTCCGTGGGCAGCTGCGAGATCTCGACTCATGTTTAGCATCAGCAAGATCTGACCGTCTGCTATGCCGGGATAGGGACTCAAAATGGTTACAGGTTTTGGAGGCTACAAAACGCAATGAAAATCAGGGCCGTCAGTGCTATTCTAACAACTTCTTTCATTTAAATAACTAATACCAAAACTTTGCGAATAAAAGACTAGTAAAACCTGCCGTCATCCTTTGTTGGGTGTAAAACTTTTTCACCCCAGGACAGCCATGGTCTAAATGGCCCAATTGTCTGTTCCCATACTTGTGGATAAATGTTAAATAAATAAACATATATATCCATAAATAAAATTTATATTACCAAAAGGGTTCATTTTCAGCAACTTACAATAGTCACCGAGGATGGACTAAAAGAGCAGTTAAACTGCTAGTGAATAAATGGAAAAAAATCGCACGGGTAGCAAAAGCGTCAAAATATTGATAAAATTATTATTTAAACACGAAAATTAAGGTGCAAAGCATCTCAGCAACCATGTCCCAATATAGAAAAGAAACGAGAAAATCAATGCAACAGTTGCATGCCAGCTGAGTTACCAGCAATGGATGCGAATCGTTCCGGAACGTTACCAGTCAGGAAATAAATAGCAAAAATTTACTATGACAAATTATTTAAGGTTAAGCAATGAGGTCGTGCTTCGAAGCAGAGGCAAAAACGGGATAAGGTGGGACAAAGAAACTCACAACACGAACGCCACTGAGTTCGGCTCCTAGCCATATCAGCAAGTCTATCCAGCCAAACGTGTCCATCGTCTTTCGAACCACAAAAAAGAAGTCGTGACGCTTCAAATGAGGCCAGCTCCGAGGTAAGAGACATCATTTCCTCAACCAAATCATCGCTTGACAACCCTCCTACCATCCACACCCCCGGCGCGAAAACAACGCACGTCGCGGGAGTCGGTGGGTTGGCAAGCGTAACACGCGGCCAAGTCATCGGAAGCTAGTGTGTGAAATAACGGTGCTGAGCGGTTCATTTCCTTTTCCTGTGCCCTAAACAAGGCGTCGAACACGCTCATTGCTCACACGGTGTTCCCACCAGATGTGAGCCAAAATACGAAGACACAAGTGGTCGAACGTAACTAGCATCTTTACGTCCGCTCATCTAAGGGGCCTGGTTTCACAACCGTACTGTAAGGTCGAACGTACCGCTGCATTGTACACTCTACCCTTCAGTGCGAGTGATGCCGCGCCGCTGCCATAGGCAGCGAAGACGAGGAAAAACGCCTCGAGCTTTTGCTACACGGTTCGTGATCTCATCTTCGATCACAAGGGCGGTGATACAACTTCCTAGGTAGTTGAATTTTTGAAGGACTTCTAGCTGATCCTCACCAAGGGTCAGCGCAGGAGACGATCCCTGCAAATCTTGGAGGAATGCTTTGCACTTCGAAGGTGCAAAGCAAAGCCCGAAGTGACCGAAAACCAGTGTTAATCTGTCCACTGTAGCTTGGCACATTTGTGTGCTGTCACAGATGAGGGCAATATCGTCAGCATACTTCAAGTCAAGAATTTGTTCTCCTGGGGGTAGCTCCACACATTCTAAGTCGTGTACTGTAAATGCAATCTCCGTGACTCTGTCAATAGCGAAATTGAAGAGGAAAGGTGACAACGGACATCCTTGTCTCACACTGCTGGAGATATTGAATGGCGATGACAGCTTGCCATAAGCCCTCACTCTGTCCGTGCTACGCGCGTATAATGCTCGGACAATAGTCACATATTTCTCGGGCACACCTTTCATGACTAGATAGTCCCAAAAGGGCACATCTATCCACCGAATCGAAGGCACCTTTGATGTCGAGGAACACGACTACGGTGAGCAGCTGATATATGTGACGGTGCTCCGGCAATTGCCGCAAAGTGAAGATGTGGTCAATGCAGCCACGACCTCGACGAAACTCGGCTTGCTCTTCACGAATCTGGCTTTCACGCGTGACAGTCAGTCTGTGAAGGATGGCATAGGCAATTAATTTTGTGGCGACGAACATCAGACTGATTCCTCTGTGATTTCCGCATCCCGAACGTGAGCCTCCCTTAAAAATTGGGACAATGACTGAGCGGCTCCAGTCGGTTAGGACACCTTCCTGCTCCCACAGTTTCACCAGTAATTCGTGCAAATCATCAACAAGAGCAAGGCCCCGAATTTGAAGAGGGTTAAAGAAAGGTTATCTGGTCCCGCAGCTTTACTTAACTTCAACAGTCCGATGTGACGTTCGACTTATGAACGAAAGGGCATCCAAAGGGACAGTCCAGGGAGCAGAGCGATCAGTCGCCAGCGAGCAATCTGACAATTCCGACCGATTAAATTGCCTTTCAAAGTGCTCAACCCAACGCTCCAAGCGTTTTGACAAATTGTAGATAGGCTGTCCAGTCTCGTCACAAATTGTTTCATTAACACCAGGTCTCCTGCTGCCTGTTTCCCGTATCAGACGGAATAACTTACGATGATTACCAAGGGCAGCGGCCACTTCCACCTCTGACGCATGAAGAGACCACCAAGATTCACGGTCTCTCTTCAGGCTAGCACGGAGTCTTGCCCGGAGCTCTTTTCGAGTTTTATTGTGTTCGCTTCCAGCCGGGATATGCCAGCGAGCTTCGAAAAGTTCCAGAGACCGCGAAGAGACCTGATATCCATTTTGGCTATTTAAGCACCACATGAGGATTTGCCTGCTGCTAGTAAGGTCTGGTGAACATGTGACCAGTGACCATCAATTGTCTCCAGTGAGCGCTTACTCAACTCGCATGTCAGCGTACTTCGATACGCATTCAGAACAGCTGGCTTTGTCAGTTGGCTAGTGTCAATTCGCTCCCAGCGTCGTCGTGGGCATCCGTCAAAACGCATCTGCAGGTCAGCACATACAAGAGCATGGTCAGTGTCCACAGTGCTCCAAATCGAGCGACATCGGTAACTGATTGCAATGTGATCGATTTGCGTCCAAAGCTGGTTCGAGGCTGGTGGGCGCCATGTCACCCTCCGGCGGGTGCTGTGTCAGAAGTTAGTGCTCATAAGAAATAAGCCAGTATCTTCACACAAACAAAGTATTCGCTCACCGTTATCACTATGGGAGCCTACACCATGTTGACCGCGCAGATGCAGTTCATCAGTGGGAAACTTTCCAACTTGTGCGTTCATATCCCCCGCCAGCACAACAGTGTCCGTGCATCTTCTGTGGCGAAGGAGCTGAGTCAGTTGGCGGTAGAAGTCGTTCTTTACCGAATCACCACTACAGTTTGTGGGAGCGTAGGCAGCGATGATGAATAGACACCTATTAGTCCCGCGCGACTTCGAAGCTTTAAACGAGCCAGCCAATCGGACCGCACACATCCGGCTACTGAGTGGAATCCAATCAACCAGAGCAGCTTCAGCCGGGGGACTCAGGGCAATACCAACACCGGCTTGGCCGGTGCTCAAAGCTGCATCGTCACCGGGCATGCGGAATGAGAAAATACTGCTGGTGTCACCTGAAGGGGAAGGCAGTGAGCACAGAGCTCGAGTCTTGCAGGTGGGCCTCCGATAAGCAACAGCTATCAATCAAGAAGGTCTCTA
The DNA here is from genome assembly GCA_944474145.2 of Dicrocoelium dendriticum. NCBI lineage: Eukaryota > Metazoa > Platyhelminthes > Trematoda > Plagiorchiida > Dicrocoeliidae > Dicrocoelium > Dicrocoelium dendriticum. Next base: position 46,938,933 of record OX104068.1, on the reverse strand, counting down.
AAGTTCGGGCAAATGCAGCCTGTTAACCAATTTGAAGCAATGTGCGTACATTGAGACATGCTAATCTGAAGGGAGATCGAGGGCTCCACATGGAAGCCGATGAACTGGGGTGGACCGCTTGGTTGGACATGGGTTTGTCGACAGGAGAGGAGTGACGCTCTGCGTTCGCATGTGAGTTGAAATTAAGAGGTAAAAGCCTATCAAAGCAAGGTAGGGGAGGGTCAACAATTGGGGGATTGAAAATGGGGGATAAAAGTGGTCGGAACGGGGCCATAAGGGTGAATAGGAAGATGGGAAGGCTTGAGCAGCAGCTTCCAAATCCCTATCCAACCTGCTCGATGCAGCAGATAGGGCACCGTTGATTATACTCTGCGATGGCCAGAGCATCAGGAAATTGTTTGACGAAAAATTCATAATATTGCGTGGGCAGGATACTGTCAGGTTTCCCAGACCTAGACAGGAGAACGATTAGGGTTTTCAACCAAAGCCTTTGGTTCAAAAACCTGACCACAAAACAGTGGGTTTGACGTTGGGCTATAAGAAGTCAGTTGTAAGGAATAAGGAGCCACCCTCATTCCAACCCCAAAATGGAGTACCAGGAGGCTGAATTTGTCTGGCCTCTAACGATTGACCAGTCTGATGTGAGTGGCTCTGAAGGTGCAAAAGTGTACCACTTAGGATAGCTCAATGGATCTCCGAGGCAAGCAAACAATCGCACCACGGTAAGGTCCAGCCTCATTGCGATGTGAAACCATTAAACGATCCCGAATCTGTACACAGGTATCCTGTCCACCGCAACCTGTAGGTTTGATAATCAAATAGCACAATACGATGTGATTTCTGCCCGATCATTCATTGCAAGCTTTGAATATTTCCCTACGCTTTACTAATTACCACACGTAATTGATGAATCATATGATAATAAAACGAGGTAAGGTATGACGTACGAACTTCTGAGATTAATGGAATAGTTTATGCGCTGAGCCTTCATACTCATCTTTAGCTACGTTTGACGCAGGTAGTACCGACTGCTCATGATGTAACCAAAGTTTGTACCGAAGATTGGAGATATTCAAGTCCGCTCCTGAAGAACTTTACTAATTTTATAAGGAAGCTGTTTACCGACAGCACCACTTACGGTGTCCTAACGATGTCGCATCCAGCTTTTCCCCCAGACTAAGCGATCGAGAATAACCGTTTTGTTCTCTTGTTCCTCCGAAGCACCGGTGTTACCAGCTAAGAAACCCGTGAATTCAGCGTGTGTACACAACATGAACCTTATTGGGATAGGAATACGGCGTTGAACAAGTTCTGCTGCAAGGGTTTATGATGCGTAGCCTGAGTCTTAGCAGGAACTCCGAAACTCCAAAATGAAAGGTACTGCTGCAAGAATTGGTTGACAAGCCGCAGAGCTCCAAACTTAGCGAACGTTGGTTCATTAGGTGGTACATATAGGTATGCGTAATACAGCTGATGGTCACGCCACCGTAGACCATCCAATGCGGAGTGGAAATTGTCTGGGCCGAATTTTTTTTAGTACATAGTGTGATGGTGGACGGAAACGCTATGGTACTGGGAGGCAGATGGCCAATCGAACGCCACGCAGTATTTTGCGAAGTAACGCACAGATGCGACTTAGCCAGAAGGAAGGGGAGCATGTCATCAGAAGAGGATTGGTCAGCGGAGCATCGAATGGTCGGCGCACGGCTACGTCGAGCTCTGCGGGGACAGTTAGCCAACTGGACAAACATCTAATGAGTGTGCAGGTGACCAATCAGGCCCTAGCAGACCATAAATGCACAGGACCAATTAAGTCTGGCGAAAAAGCGTGCGCCCGTGAGAAGCGGATTGTTTTTTCGAGCCCAAAAATAGACTGTACGCACTTGAGTCAAAATTTGTTGTTGCACCGGATCAAGGGAAGAAGTGTGTGATCAGCCGAGCTAATCGGACAATCAACTCAGAATGTCAGCAACGCAGGTCCAGGTAATTTTAGGATGAGCGTTGCGAACTAACGGAAATCAAGCCAGCGGTATAATGTAAGTAGCAAAGGTGAGCCAATGGAGCGCACTCTCGCAAATAGTGTACATACTCTAAAAATATCCATGCGCAATCTTAATAAACGACTCTGTGATGGCAATCCAGTCTGCTTAATTTACAGAGAAATACATGACACACAGCAGTGATTAAAGTCCGTGAGGCTTAAAAAGGCACAAGAGAAAGAAATCAGGTCGACGGGAGCAATGGATGCTGCGGGACGAAGGTGCCCTTTGCATTACCGCCAAGTGCATGACTGTACAGGGTGATGTATACCCTATCACCATGGTGTAGTCACGGTACCGATGACGTCATGTTTGTCCGCAAATGGAATGAAAGTGGGAAAATGATGCCGACGAATCTTAGCGAGGCAAAACGGCCGTCCAGCGCGCTACTGTGGTGGTAGCATAATGAGAGTCAAGCTGGGTGGAAAAAAAACTGTGTATAAGTTGTGATCACATTCATCCTCATCAGCATCATAGATATCGAAAGAACATGAAAATCGTAAGAAACACCATCACTTGTAACGCAATATACAAGAAAAACACACAACAAAGGAAAGCCAGATGAACTGCCAGTAACGGATAGATATTGTTCCGGAGAGCTAACAGTCGGCTATATTGTCGCAGAGCTATAATATCCCCAGAAAATGAGATCGTGATTAGAGACGGAGGTTGAGCGGTTGCAGGGACAAAGAAACCTAAAACATAGGCGTCACTGAGGTCGACTCCTAGCCATGTCAACAAGTACCTCCAGCCTAACGTGTATATCGTAGTTCGGACTCGAACCGCGACCAGCTTCGAACAAAGGACCTACATTTCTCTTGAAAAAGTCGTCGCTTGGACACTCCTCCTCTTCATCTATACGCATCGCCTGTGCGCAAACAACGCACGTCGCCGGAGTCGGCAGGCTGGCATGCGCAACACATGGACCAGCAATCAGACCCTTGGTATGTGATATAATGGTGATGCGCGGTTCAATTTCTTTTACAGTGCTACAAACAAAGAGACGAACAATTTCCAAGCATTTTCAAATTCAGGGACTTGCTCTTGTTGATGATTTACACGAATTACTGGTGAAACTGTGGGAGCAGGAAGGTGTCCCAACCGACTGGAGCCGCTCAGTCATTGTCCCAATTTTTAAGGGAGGCTCACGTTCGGGATGCGGAAATCACAGAGGAATCAGTCTGATGTTCGTCGCCACAAAATTAATTGCCTATGCCATCCTTCACAGACTGACTGTCACGCGTGAAAGCCAGATTCGTGAAGAGCAAGCCGAGTTTCGTCGAGGTCGTGGCTGCATTGACCACATCTTCACTTTGCGGCAATTGCCGGAGCACCGTCACATATATCAGCTGCTCACCGTAGTCGTGTTCCTCGACATCAAAGGTGCCTTCGATTCGGTGGATAGATGTGCCCTTTTGGGACTATCTAGTCATGAAAGGTGTGCCCGAGAAATATGTGACTATTGTCCGAGCATTATACGCGCGTAGCACGGACAGAGTGAGGGCTTATGGCAAGCTGTCATCGCCATTCAATATCTCCAGCAGTGTGAGACAAGGATGTCCGTTGTCACCTTTCCTCTTCAATTTCGCTATTGACAGAGTCACGGAGATTGCATTTACAGTACACGACTTAGAATGTGTGGAGCTACCCCCAGGAGAACAAATTCTTGACTTGAAGTATGCTGACGATATTGCCCTCATCTGTGACAGCACACAAATGTGCCAAGCTACAGTGGACAGATTAACACTGGTTTTCGGTCACTTCGGGCTTTGCTTTGCACCTTCGAAGTGCAAAGCATTCCTCCAAGATTTGCAGGGATCGTCTCCTGCGCTGACCCTTGGTGAGGATCAGCTAGAAGTCCTTCAAAAATTCAACTACCTAGGAAGTTGTATCACCGCCCTTGTGATCGAAGATGAGATCACGAACCGTGTAGCAAAAGCTCGAGGCGTTTTTCCTCGTCTTCGCTGCCTATGGCAGCGGCGCGGCATCACTCGCACTGAAGGGTAGAGTGTACAATGCAGCGGTACGTTCGACCTTACAGTACGGTTGTGAAACCAGGCCCCTTAGATGAGCGGACGTAAAGATGCTAGTTACGTTCGACCACTTGTGTCTTCGTATTTTGGCTCACATCTGGTGGGAACACCGTGTGAGCAATGAGCGTGTTCGACGCCTTGTTTAGGGCACAGGAAAAGGAAATGAACCGCTCAGCACCGTTATTTCACACACTAGCTTCCGATGACTTGGCCGCGTGTTACGCTTGCCAACCCACCGACTCCCGCGACGTGCGTTGTTTTCGCGCCGGGGGTGTGGATGGTAGGAGGGTTGTCAAGCGATGATTTGGTTGAGGAAATGATGTCTCTTACCTCGGAGCTGGCCTCATTTGAAGCGTCACGACTTCTTTTTTGTGGTTCGAAAGACGATGGACACGTTTGGCTGGATAGACTTGCTGATATGGCTAGGAGCCGAACTCAGTGGCGTTCGTGTTGTGAGTTTCTTTGTCCCACCTTATCCCGTTTTTGCCTCTGCTTCGAAGCACGACCTCATTGCTTAACCTTAAATAATCTGTCATAGTAATTTTTTGCTGTTTAGTTGCTGGCTGTAGCTTTTTGAAGCGATGCAGCTCAGCTGGCTTGCATCTTCCCCTTTTTTCCTTATTTATTGCGGCACAGTATCTGAGGCGCTTCCCACCACTAGCTAACATGTACAATATTGTTGAGGACTTTGCCAGAGGTAGGCAAATAAAGCGTTCGGATAATATTTACATATTTCTCGGGCACACCTTCCGTGGGTAGACATGCCCAAAGGGTATATCGATCCATCGAATCGAAGGCATCCTTGATTTAGAGGATACGATAATGGTGCTCCAAAATGTGACGAAAAGGGAAAATATGATCAGGGCAGCCCTGACCCTAACGAAACTCGGCCTGCTCTTTATGAATCTAGTTTCACGAGTGTCAGTCTGGAAATGATGGCTGAGGCAATCAACTTGAATGTAATGAAGGTATGACTGATTGGTCTGTAGTCGCCGCGTTCCGAGCGTCAGCAAACATTGAAGATCAGTGCAATAACGGAGCGGCACAAGTCGGTTGGGACAGTTTCCTGCTCCCACTGTATCCCTAATAACTCGTGTAGATCATTATCAAGAGCAAGGCCCCCCGAGTTTGAAGACTGAAGCAAAATCATCTGACCCCGCGGCAATATTCAACTTCAAAAGTCTGATCTGACGTCCGACTTCTGAGCAAGAGAATAGATGGAAAGGTACAGCCCACGGAGCAGGGCGATAAGTGGCCGGTTAGAAATCTGACAATTTCGGATTTTCAAAGTGCTCAGGATAACACTCCAATCGTTTCCACAAGTTTTGGATTGCATGTCCACTCTTATCACAAGTAGTTTCACTAACAACAGGTTTCCTGCTACCCGTTTCCCTTATCAGACGGAATAACTTACGATGGTTACTAAGGGCAAGGGCACTTTCGCCTCTGACGCACGATGACACCTCTAGGATCTCTCATCAGGCTAGTACGGAGTTTTGCGCGGAGAGCTTTGCGAGTTTCATTGTGTTCACTTCCAGCCGGAATGTGCCGGCGAACAACAATAGGTTTTAAAGAATACGTAGAGATCAAATGTTTATGTGGGTAGTTAAATTTACCACATGAACATGTACCTACTGCTATCAAAATCTTATAAACATCCGACCAGTGATCTCCAATTGCATGCACTGAGCGCATGCCCAACCCGAAAGTCAGCGTACTTTGGCGCGCACTTAGAGCATCTGGCTTCGCCAGTTAGCTGATGTCTATGCGCTCACAGCATCGTCGAGCGCGTCGGACAAAACGCACCTGCAGATCAGCATATACCAGTGCATAGTCGGTGTCCATATGTGTGCTCCAAATCGAGCGGCAGTTCTGGACGCCGCCACTCCAGCAGCAACTGATCGCCACGTGGGCGACTTTCGTCCAAGACTGGTGGATGCCATGTCATCCTCCGGCGGGTGCTGTGTCGGAAGTTAGTGCTTGCAAGAAAAAGGCGAGCCTCTTAATACAAATGGAGTAATCGCTCACCGTTTTCATTACGGGATCCTACACCATGTTGCCCACCTGGACGCAGCTCAGCAGTGGACAATTTTCAGACGACCATTCAGATCCCCAGCCATGACAACAGTATCCGTCCTTCTTCTTTGAAAAAGGAGCTCGTTCAGCTGGAGATAGTTTTGCATCGAATCATTGCTACAATTTGTTGGCGCGCAGGCAGCAATAACCAACACACACCTGTAAGCTGAGCAATTGTGCTGCAGATGTTTCGTCACCAGCAGAGGTGGCATCCTCAGTGCCTCAATGCTTAGCATACAGCACGATAGAATGAAGGCGCGTGCCTTAAACATCATACAATTCTACGGCATTCCGAAAGTACACAAGGATGGTGCACCACTACGGCCAGTAGTGTCACCTTCTGGTACACTCAAATACAACTTAGCTAAAGTATTGTAGAGGGGCCTTAAACATATGATTAATGGAGCGCAGTATTCGATGAACAATGCATAGCAATTTTTAGAGAAGATCAAAGGACTACGAATCGGTCATGAGGAAAAAATGGTGTCGTTCGACGTTACCGCACTGTTCACCTCTGTCAACTTACAAGTGGCGAAAGAAAACATCAGAGAACGCCTGGATGACAGCGGACCAACAATTGGGAATTTGACAACCGATAGTGTATGCAAGCTTCTCGACTTGTGCCTCAAGCTATTTTAACTTCAATGGAGTGTTCTATGAACAAGTGAAAGGCGCCCCAATGGGATCCCCTATATTTGGGCTCATCGCAGAGATCATCATGAAGAAATTAGAAGAGAGCCTGCTCCCAATTATCAGAAAGAAAGTATCGGTTTGATATGTAGATAACATTGTAGTGATACTCAAACGCAGTCAGCTACAGACCGCGCAATACTTGTTGAACAATGCAATGGACGGCATTTGTTTCACCATGGAGTCAGAAATGGAAAACCAACTACCTTTCTCAGACGTGTTTGTTACCGGAACAATAGACGGAGAAATAGAAAGATCAGTTTACAGGAAGGGCACTCAAACTGACCAAATCCTAAATTTCAACAGCAATCATACAAATGGTCACAAATAAGCTGCATACGGACCCTATTTCGCAACACTGGGTCACACTGCAATATAGGGAGCAGAACGAGAGAAAGAGAAACATCTGTTTACGTCCATCATGTGCAATGGATACCCACGCAGTTTCATTCGAAGACAATTGAACCGCAGGGCTAAAAATACCACGCCTGAAGCCACAACTAAGAAACGGATCACTTTGCCTTATGTCAGGAATGCATCAGAAATGACGGCCAGATTTCTCAAACCATATCATCTGATGGTTGTCCACATATCAACCGCCACACTTAAGGGGACCTCGTCTAAACCGAAAGATAAATTGATGGTACACGAAGCAGTAATGTTGTTTACAGCATACAATGCAAACACTGCGAGAAGAATCATGTGGGTCAAACAGGGAGGAAATTGGTTACAAGAATACAAGATCACAAGCCAGCTTGCAGTAACCACTACGCAACCTATTTGGTCTCGGCACATGTTGATGAGGAGCGGCACAGGTTTGGTTGGGATAAAACCAAAATTTTCGCGCGGAGAGAAATCAGAAAAAGCAGAGAATTCCTAGAAGCCTGGTTTACAACAGAACACTCTATAAACCTGTACATAGACTTGGACCTGGTGTACCAACCATAGAGAAAAAAAGAAATTGGACGACTCCGAAATCTTAACATAAGGTGTGAGGCAGCGACTGCCGAACAACAAACCCCAGAAAGTCACATGATATGATGCGAACAGGCCAAGTTCAAACGTCACTTGCCCATCGATAAAGAGCCGACGACACACTCAACGAGCTGTACGCTATGCAGTGAGACAATGAGGATGTCACCTCGGCTAATGACGAAAAGTCTGCAGCACAACTGCTCAGCTCGGAGAGCAAACAAAAACCAGAAGAGTCAACCCAAGCTACAAGTATTCCGATTTATCGTAAAAGCAACTATAAGTTCCGCGCGACTTCGAAGCTTTGAACGAGCCAGCCAATCGGAACGCACACATCCGGCTACTGATTGGGATCTAATCAACCAGAGCAGCTTCAACCCGGGGGGCTCAAGGCAATGTCAACACCAGCTTGGCCGGCGCTAGAGGCTGCACCGTCACCGGATAGGCGCAATGAGAAAATACTGCTGGTGTTGCCTGAAGGTAGTCGCAGAGTGAGCACAGAGCTCGAGTCGTGCAGGCGGGTTTCCGATAAGCAGCAGATATCGATCGAGAGCCTCCAGTGTACGGGCAAGTGCTATTTGTTGGCTAATTTGTAATATAATGTGCGTACATTGAGGCATACCAATCGTAACTCAAATAGGAAGCGATAAATTGAACTTACCCGCTTGGTTGGATATGTGCTTGTCGACAGGGCAGGAGTGACGCAACTAGGTTGCATGAGTTGAAACTAGAAGATAAACGCTTATGAAAACAAGGTAGGGAAGGACAAAGAATGGAGATGTTAAAAACTGTGGGGTAAAAGTGAAGTTCGAAAGGGAGGACAAGGATAAAGAAGCGTAAGATGGGGAATAAGAAGACGGGAAGTCTTGGGCAGCAGAATCCAAATCCCTATCCACCTTGCGCGGTGCAGCAGCTAGGGTGACATTTATAATCCTCTGCGGCTGTCAGAGCATGAAGAAATCGTTAGAAGAAAAATTGATTGCATTGTGTGTGCAGGATAATGTCAGGTTATCAAGGCCTAGACAGGAGAACAATTAGAGATCGTAACCAAAGTCTTTGGTTTAAAAATCTGACCGCAAGGCAGCGGGATTTGGCCCTGCGCTACAGTGTCAGCTTTGAGGAATAAGAAGTCTCCAACCTGGAGACCGTGTTTGTCTAGCCTCTAACCATTGAACTATCTGGTATGAATGGCTATGAAAGTGCGAGCAGCACCACCGAGCACAGTTCAATGGATCGCTGAAGCACGCAAACCACCGCGCCAGATTAAGGTCCAACCTCACTGTGATATTAACTTACCTGTTAGGGATATGGTGTGCAGCGCCGCGATAGGCCAACATAAACCTGCAAGTTAGAGGCATTGATACTGTTTACTCAAGGCTGGCTAGCCGGACAACCTCCTCATGGTGCCAGCTGAGTGTTTCGGGTTTACTCCGTTCTAGCAAATAGTTCAGCGGAAGTGTTCCAGGAGGTAGTGGGTTTTCGCCTGGCAAGCGTTCTCCCAATAAAAATTCACATATGTCTGTTTAACAACACACTTGGACATTGTGGTTGGCACATTTGCCACCGAAGAAAATCACGCCCTGCTTATCCGGACAACTGTTACAAGTCCACAGACATCAAGCATCTATTTCAAATCCGATCAAAAGTGCGGAAAAGTATTTACAAATACCATAAACACGGCTACACATGCCTACATGCACACATACATACATTTATATATCAACATGTGACAATCCTATTGTTCCATTGTACATTAACCAATCACTTTTTACATTTTTACCATGAGCATGCCTGTGCAGGCGTACCCGACGTAATAGAGAATAAACAGTTTATTTAGTTATTTATTAAGCTGTGCTAGTAGTACATTGGTGTCATGCCAATCACGTAGTAGGAGGCAACCATAGTAGTATCAGAAGTACAGCCAACTGGAGCATGGGCAACAAGTGCAACCATCAGCCGCTGGAGGCGTTACGTGTGTCGGATTTAGTTGACGCTGCCCAACAGGCTGTATTCGATTGACTGCTACATAGAAATTAAGAAATGATCGAGAATTCAGCTCCCAAGTGGAAAATGACGTCCATTCAAGCTTGTCTTGCGTTCGATCAATTAGCGTCTCCAGAAATGTGCAATTAAAGGAGATAGGATAAGCTAGTGGTTAATTTGACAATCGTATTATGGATACAGGGGCGCAGCACACGTCAAGATTCACAGTGACCGCCGTGCTTGAAAGCGCAGCCTGCTAACCTGCAAATCCTTATCTGTTCACTGCGGACAGAATCTGTCAAACCCCCGAGAAGTACACATCTTAAGTTACGAAAGTTGAAAACGGTTAAAGAAATCGAAGAAATCAAACTCATAGTAGGTTGCTATGGATAGACGATCAGTCGGTACTGAATGAGTAGAGCGGCAGAACTGCAGTAGAACGAAAATTGTTGATTCATATGGCAATAGAAACAAATTCAATGATAGAGATCAAAAGGAATGTTAGCAAAACAAGTGGGGGAAAATGCGTATGCAGTGGCGTGCCGACGATTACCAGCTCTGTTTGGATTTAAAGGCGCTACATGAATGTCTCCCAGTGTGTGGCTCAATGAATCAGTGGAGTACGCAAAGGAGGAACACAACAAGCAAAAGTTTTGTTTCATCCCGGTGGGGCTGTACAGGTGACTGTAAAGCGGTGATAAATACCCTACAAATTTCGCAGTTCAAGATAGCTGGATAATTCCATGAACTAGCGCAGGTGGACAGTGAATGTGAACAACGAGAGGAAAATATTCGGGAACAAAGCCAATATGGCAGAGTTAGTGTACTAAGTGGGCGTTCTAAAGGGTTGACGAAATCGTCGCAGATCTAAACTGATAATACTAACCAAGCAGGGAAAAACACCGAGACGACTCAGATGCTCAGGATGAGATTTGATGTGTACTACAAATACAGCTATCGATTGGCACTGACATCATAAACAAACTCAGACAACACGGGTAACTAGGAAAAGAAACAAACGTGTGCAAAAAAGAATGATATAGTTGCAACAGTCCAATGGGTAAGCGTAGAGGGATCAAAAATTTAGAAAGTAAGGAGATGTAGGAAGAAGATCGAAAACAGAACCATCCTGCAGGTTCTTCAGAGGGCGCGATACTGTCAGAGTGCCCGGGCCTATGGTTGAATACCTTACCAGCAATACAGCGGTGCTTATTGGAAGCCGGTGAAGGAATCTTCAGTTCATAAGCCTTTCGTATGATGTCGCCAAACGGGTTCCCAATTCACCTCGCGTCCATGTTCTGTCCGAAAACGCTTCGTCAAGTTAAAATAATGGGAAGCGACTTCAGTGGCGAGCCATATTCGAGACATCACAGTATTGTTAAACGGGCATTTGTGGGTTTTTATAGAGAGAAAGCTTTCAGGGGAAGAATCTACGACGCCCCGGAACACCGTGGCAGAAATAGTTGAGGAAAAAGTATAAAATCGAGCCACACAACCGATACAATGAGGAGATAGTTCAGCAAGTCAGCATAGAAGATGCTGGTTGAAGAGCATAGTCCAATGCGATTCATTAACCGTCGGAGGTGAGTCGTCGCCCCACCTCCTTGTGTGGCTGTACACGATCTGGGCAGTAGATTGTAAACAGCGGTTATCAAATACAGATGGGCGTCTAGCGATAATATCAGATGGTTATTTTCATTGAAACTACCCTCTGTTCTCGTGCGATAAGGTGATGCCACTTTGATGGGCGAGGTGATTGGGATTAGGAAGAACCACACGAGTAGGAGTTTCAACGCTGTTCTAAACAATGTACTTTACGATTGATTTTAGCTTTTAATATGGAGAATGTTCAAGGGCTGGTGCAATGATTACTGAGGCACAGTGCTACGTGAGCAACGCTTAACAAACGAGTCATGCTAACAAGCAAAGAAGGGCATCCAAATAAGTTGGCCTTAAAAAACAATGGAACATGCCAATCAGAGCAATTGCATAGCGCAAACGAAGATGCCTGATAGGAAAGCGTGCGTAGAAAGTGAAAATAAGGCAAGGGCATGGTGCACCGAAATGCCGTTTAATAGGGAAACGGAGAGGGAGATGGGCAGAGATGGGAAGAACTGGATTGGACGAAAAAAGCGAGCCCCTCAAATGCTAACGAACATATAACAAGACGAGGATCATTTGAGGGGCATCTTGGACAGTAGGTTAAAAAGGGTGTCGGCAATCAACGCAGTATTATACAAAACACTTAAGTGACATACATAGTACAGGTTTGACAAAGTTTGATCAGTAGTAAGAGTATTTAATGAATAAGTGGTAAAATTGTGCTCATCAGAAGGATCGAATTTGCACAATCGACGTGTGTAGAATAGTGCAGAGTGAAATTAAGTAGAAGAAAATGTGAAATCAGATAGGAATGCATGATCGTTTTTGGGCGGCAAAATATCGTCAGGAGGGAACTTATACAACACCGAGTGAAAGCACGGAAAAGGTAACGATGGAGGGATCTTTTAGTATCATAAGCAAGATGCAGGTACGCAAAAAGGCAATCAAAGGAAGGCAAATCAGAAACCATTTCGCCAGCCTATGAGCTTTTGAGTGATAGAAACTGATTTAACTGGAACTATCAATGAGCCAAGTAAACCCGTCTTAACAGTTAGTGGGAGAAAGCCACAAGAAAGCCGCAGCGGTAAATGGTATGAGCACAGTCGCACAAATGACCAGTTACAACCACTCCACCAACTCGATAGTTGGCTTGTAGAATCCTACGAACGGACACGAATGGGCTAGCCATCACTGCCATACAAGCCCAATAGGTGCAAATAATAAGTAATGCGACAAAACGAGTATTCTTTTATTATCACAGCCGACACAAGGAAAGATAAGAAGAGAAAAATTGATCACAAAAGAGAAAACCGGTTAAAAATTTTACGACAAGCAGCTATCGTCGACGGGAATGCCTGCTAGCTCCCGTCGATGATCGTGTGGAAGAGTAACGTGAAGAGAATCTCGAACGACATCGTTTGCCCTCCTTACTCCGCTTTCTTTTGCGAGGAGTTGAGAAGCTGGACGACCGACTGGAAGCAGAGTACAAAGACACGGACGATGGTGGTGAGTGCATTAGGTTAGCGGCGATAACGACACTATCCGGAATGTCACCTAACGATGTGTCCGAACCTGAGAGGTCATCATCATCGAAATCTGTAACCTCGCCCTCGGAAGTAGGCCCGGTGGAGCTGTGTAGTAGGAGGAAAAAGAGTCAGAAATATAACATCAAGGGAGGGGGGAGTTAGCAGACCAGTAGAACGAAATAAAAAGCACTTGCAAGAGAAAAGATAGGAATAAGTGAAGTAAAAGTATCAAGAATCAACCATGTATACGATGCGCGGGTAAAAAAAAGACTTACAGAGATTCTCATTCGGAAAACGACTTGGTGTAAGAAGCAAAAAGACGCAGACCAATAGCAGATCATAGCGAAGGATATCAATAGAAATAGGGATTAGCGTTGGATGAAAACCCGGGTGAAGATGCTACATGACATGAACTGAATGGAACAGTAATCATGGTAATAATTCATATCGAGCAATTTGGTAGAGAAAATCATTCGGGCGAAATATATTATGGAATCAGAACTGACAGAAACAAAACACCGAGTCCGATATCAGAGAATCTGGAAATGAACAGCCCACATGCATATCAATGTGATGCAGCACGAGTTTCGCATAAATACGGCTACAAGCTGATAAGGCTGTGGTAAATAACTAAGTCTGAAACCGTGGACAAATATGGATACAGATTTTGTGCATACAGGCTACCGGAACTTAGATAGGGTCGTCTTAATCCAAAAGAGAAGTTGAAAAACGCTCTCATTCCAGAATGTCTTTTACAAAAGGTAGGCGACCAAAGATTCAGCCCTGTCAGGATGGTGGGTCTTAATACAGCAGCACCGCAGCCAACCCAACAAGAAATGCAATGTGACTCAAATGAACCAAACGTTGACCACGCAGCCTGGTGATCAAAACGTCAGGGGAAGAAGATCCAGTCGCATAGCCGAAAAGTCGAGACAAGCAGGAACCCCATCGTTGGGTGTAAACCTAGCTCATTAGACCAATCCTTGAATACGGTGCCCCAGCTTACCATCCGATAACCCAGTGGGAAACTGAAAAATTGGAGAAAATACAGCATATCGCAACTAGAATGATACCAAGTCTACGAAAGCTTCCATATGAAAAACGTTGTGAAAAGCTCGGACTCTACACACTATCCTATCGCCGAGTAAGAATTGATCTTATTATGAACCCATCGAGTACTACACTTGAATCACTTCCCCATACTACGGCCAATATTTCACCTGCGAGAACCCTTGTAACACCCGAGGACATCGTTACAAACTCAGGGTCCCCAGCATGAACAAAGTATCACATCAGCTTTGTATCGAACGAAGAATCGTAAACTTTTGGAATACACTACCAGAAGGATTAATAGAGGCCGATTCTGTGAAGTGTTTTAAAACCCGTATCGACGATTATTTTGGAAACCTGTGCTTTTGTGAAACGATGCACATACAGTGCCAAAAGACTACATTGTATGTCCGGAAAAAATGACGCTAGTACAAATTTCTAACCGAACACGGATAAACGATCAACAGACCAGACACAACTGCTGATAATTCACAAGTAAATTTTGATTTTTCGTAATTCGATAGAGTTGTACAGAAACCTTTCTACTTGCTCTTAAATACAGTCTCAGTCTCAGATCAAGAAAACAACGCAAACACGAAATCAGAAGCACAGCATGTGTTTAAAAATCCTCCAGCATAAAAATGCAGAAGCCGAATATAAATCCAGAATACGCTTGAGCAAAACATATACGAGTCGTTACAGTACCTCAAGCAGATTCCAATCTATCCCTGCAATAGCATTCCCGAGTTAGATCTGCTCCCCACTACGTTGTGGGTCAGGCTATTGAGCCAAAGGCTCCGGGTGGAGTCCCTCAAGCAAAGCTCCAAATCACAAATTGCCTTGTGGGTCAGGCTATTGAGCCAAAGGCTCCGGTGGAGTCCCTCAAGCAAACCTACGAAGCACAACCGCCACTTCGCGTGCGATTGTCCACCAATGCAATCGTATGCCTGCGCACAAAGCACTCAGCATCGGGTGCTGGAACGTGCGCACACCACTGGACCGGAACTCGAGTGAGCGCCCGGAGCGACGCACTGCACTGGTCGCGATGGAACTGGCGCGCCACAATATCGATATTCCGGGGACTCCCTCAGCACTACGTGATCATGGGGTCGGATTTGCAATATCCGATCGCCTGAATGGCCAGTTCGTGGGTGAACCAACAGGCATCAGCGCGCGACTGATGACTGTTCGCCTACGACTCGGAAGAGGTAAGTTTGACACTTTATGAACACCTACGGTCCGACCATGTGTTATCCTGATGACACGCATGGTCAATGCTACACTCAGCTATCCTCCGTGATACGGTCTGGGCCGAGGAGCGACCGACTATTTCTGATGGGTGATTTCAACGCGCGCGTTGGGCGTGATGCATCAGCGTGGGCAGATGTTATCGGTCCGAATGGCATTGGTTCAGCGAATGCGAACGGTGACCGGCTGCTCTCACTGTGTGCCATTCACGGCCTGACGATCACGAACACTCGGTTTGCACTGAGCGCGAGTGATATAGCAACTTGGACGCACCAACGGAATGGTCACCCTCACCTGCTCGACTATGTCATCGTACCTCAGCGTGATATGCGTGAAGTGCGCATGGCACATGTACTGTGTGGAGCTGAGTGTGGCACTGACCACAAATTGGTGCGGACCAAACTGTACATATATTTTCGTAAATCTAGGTATTGCACTCCCGCCGTGAATTGGCGTAAATTTAACCTTCTCTCCATCCCTACTGTGGAGAAACGTACTGAGCTGGAGAAGGCGATGGCTGCACGTCTGTGTGATGTGGACTACATAGCCACAGTGGGCGACCTGTGGCACCACATTCGCGACCAGGTGACAGTTGCTGCCGAGGAGACTATCAGGCGCGCAAACTGTAAGCGGCCTGATTGGTTTGATGACAACAATGCCACGATTGGCGCATTTGTGTCAGAGAAGAATGCAGCATTTGCTGCACAAGTGGCGGAACACAGTGACTTGGGGAAGAAGAGCCAGTTTCGAAAACTTCGACAACGACAGACTCTGGGGCTCCATCGCATTAAAAGTGCATGGTGGACGGAGAAGGCGAAGCAGATGGAATGCTACGCCGAACGCTATCAACACAAGGAATTCTTTGACTCCTTGAAGGCGGTGTAGGGACCGAGGTTGGAGCAGCCGAGGACGCTGCGTGCATACAGACTTAACCCACATCTGGCAAGAACACTGATTGTATATTGTAAACCGTAAACAAATCAACAGGTCTACTTTGAACGGCCTGAAGCAGCACGATGTGAAGGCGAATCTGGCGCACACACCGACACTGGATGAGACGCAGAGAGCACTTGCTCAGCTGCGAAACGACAAGTGTCCCGGTACCGACGGATCACGCCTGAAGTATTGAAACACGGCGGACCCGCGTTTGTGGCTGCGCTGCACCACTTGGTGCAACGCGTATGGATTGAGGAGGAGGTGCCTCCTGAGCTGAAGGATGCCCTTGTGCTACCACTGTACAATGGAATAGGGAGCAAGCAATGTTGCACGAGTTGCTGAGTTGTGTGGGCAAGGTGATTGCCCTAATCCTGCTCAACCGCGTCGTCAGTTTTCTTTTAGAATCTAACGTGGCGGAAGAGCAGTGTGGATTCTGTTCGGGTCGCAGCACTATAGCTATGGTGTTTGCGGCTCGTCAGTTGCAGGAGAAGTGCAGAGAACGACACCAGCCATTGTACTCGCTTTTTGTTGATTTCACCAACGCATTTGATACGGTGAACCGCGAGGCATTGTGGCTGGTGTTGGGTAAGTTTGGTTGCCCGCCTAAGTTTGTACGTTTAATTGAATGTCTGAACAGTAGTATGCGAGCGAGGGTGCAGCTGAGTGGAGAGACCTCGGATGACTTTGCAGTTATCTCTGGTGTGAAGCAAGGCTGTGGCTTAGCTCCTGCCCTGTTTAATAAATATCTTCATGCCATGATGTCTTGTGTTTTCCATGCCGCTTGTACTTACGGTGTTTGTGTGGAGCACCGTATTGATGGTGGGTTGCTGAACATCCGTCGTTTCGGTGCGAGAACCTTAGTCTGTGAGACAACTATCCATATATTGCTGACGACTGTGCGTTGTTTTCACACAGCGCGGATGAGTTGCAGCACATGACTAGTGCTCTGGCTTCGACAGCGGCCAAATTCGGGTTCACCATCAACACAAGCAAAACTGTCTGTCTCTTTCAGCCTTCACCGGAGGTGCAATCTTCAATATTGCTGTGAATAAGCATTGGTGCTAAAGTATTGGAAAACACATCCCGCTTCTGCTACCTTGGGAGTGTGCGCACACAAGGCGGTGGCTGGACAGTAGTCCGCTCCAAACTGAGTGCAGGGAACCACTCTTTGATCCAAACACGGCCACAAGGACGGTGCACGCCGTCCACTCCAGCAACGGCAAACTGTCTCCTGGAGCCAGTATGGACTAGGTAGTGGGTAATAGACAGGTAGGCACCTTATCAACATGCACATTAAGTGCAGCCACACCGGGGATATCAAACAACCGCCAAACATTTGAGAGAGAGAGAGAGACAAAGAAAATAACTCGATTAATGCATAAGGAATCGGTGACATAAACCTTAAGTTAATGAGCATATGTAATAAGTTGTTTACAAACGTATCCTAAATAAGTTCGCGAGGTCAGAAAGTATATTTTACGGTATACCTCGAACACAAAATTGCTATGGAGATCGGCTTGGCTTAAGCGAAGTGTGCAAGTTAATGGAATAGAGTATAGGTAGACATTTATATGAGAAAGAAAGGCATTAGGACAAAACTGAAAAACCACCATCTGAAATAAAGAGAATTAGCATGTAAGCACGCGGTTAGTAAATCGAATGCAGCGTACTTACAAACGCTGCGCCGGTTATGCCTATTTTCTCTGCAGGACCCGTCGTCGCTTCTGTAGTGGTCACGAGTGGCCTCGCTCATGGCTCACTAAGCCTGCCTGACTAAGGCACTCGCGACCGCATGTTCTACAGCACCATGCGCTCGATGGCGATGGATTACAACCCATCGGTGCTCGCCGCTTCCGCATTTGCCGCTTCTTTTCTGCATGCATGAGGACTTTCTCCTGCACCTCGGCAACCACCTTCGTGATCAGATCGCGCCATGCACGCCGATCAACCGTCTTCGATTCCCATGATCTGCAATCAAGATTAGAACGCGTGAGGCTCACTTTAATCATGTCCTGGTAACGTAACTTTGGTTTCCCAGCATGCTGCTTCCCAATACTCAGCTGACCGTAGAATAGCTGCTTCGGTATCCGCGTCCAATCCATCAGGGGCACATGACCGATCCACCTCAGGTGTCTCAGCAAAAGTATGCAGTCCACTGCATACATCCCACTTCGGCGCAACACTTCCGTGTCTGCAACTCTGTCGCCCCAGCCGATGCGCAAAATCCATCGCAGACACTGCTGATGGAACCGTTCGAGATATCGCACATCCCGACGTTTCACTGCCATATAGAAGAACGGACAGCACCATGGATTTGTACACGATCAGCTTCGGGCACTGGTAAGCTGATGGTTGTTCCACACTCGGTAACCTAGCTTCCCAAATGCACCCGCTGCCTTAGAGACGCGGATACGAAGCTTTCTGTGCAGCTGCTGGTCAGTCGACACCACACTCCCAAGGTAGCTGAAACGGGAGGTGGTTTCCAATACTTCAGCACCAATGCTTATTCGCAGCAATATTGAAGATTGCACCTCCGGTGAAGGCTGAAAGAGACAGACAGTTTTGCTTGTGTTGATGGTGAGCCCGAATTTGGCCGCTGTCGAAGCCAGAGCACTAGTCATGTGCTGCAACTCATCTGCGCTGTGTGAAAACAACGCACAGTCGTCAGCAATACACGGATAGTTGTCTCACAGACTAAGGTTCTCGCACCGAAACGACGGATGTTCAGCAACCCACCATCAATACGGTGCTCCACACAAACACCGTAAGTACAAGCGGCATGGAAAACACAAGACATCATGGCATGAAGATATTTATTAAACAGGGCAGGAGCTAAGCCACAGCCTTGCTTCACACCAGAGATAACTGCAAAGTCATCCGAGGTCTCTCCACTCAGCTGCACCCTCGCTCGCATACTACTGTTCAGACATTCAATTAAACGTACAAACTTAGGCGGGCAACCAAACTTACCCAACACCAGCCACAATGCCTCGCGGTTCACCGTATCAAATGCGTTGGTGAAATCAACAAAAAGCGAGTACAATGGCTGGTGTCGTTCTCTGCACTTCTCCTGCAACTGACGAGCCGCAAACACCATAGCTATAGTGCTGCGACCCGAACAGAATCCACACTGCTCTTCCGCCACGTTAGGTACTACAACAAAACTGACGATGCGGTTGAGCAGGATTAGGGCAATCACCTTGCCCACACAACTCAGCAACTCGTGCAACATTGCTTGCTCCCTATTCCATTGTACAGTGGTAGCACAAGGGCATCCTTCAGCTCAGGAGGCACCTCCTCCTCAATCCATACGCGTTGCACCAAGTGGTGCAGCGCAGCCACAAACGCGGGTCCGCCGTGTTTCAATACTTCAGGCGTGATCCGTCGGTACCGGGACACTTGTCGTTTCGCAGCTGAGCAAGTGCTCTCTGCGTCTCATCCAGTGTCGGTGTGTGCGCCAGATTCGCCTTCACATCGTGCTGCTTGGGTCTGTTCAATGTAGGCCAGTCGATGTGTTAACAGTTATTCAAGAGGCATTCAAAGTGTTTTTTTCCAGATCTGCATTATGTCTGCAGTCTGTGTGGAGGCAGCGTCTGAGCTACCATAGATCAGCGTCCTCAGCGGCTCCAACCTCGGTCCCTACACCGCCTTCAAGGAGTCTGAAGTGTTCGTCCCTAGCCTGAATGGACGCTTGATTCCCAATCAAGCCCGAAGTAGTTAGCCCCCCACAGGACAGAGAGAAGACCGGATCGGACGGGCAGAGCAACAGGGATGTATTAGCGAATCACACCGTTCATTATAAAGATGAAATAGAAAGTTCGTGAATGGCATTTAAAGCGAACGGAGAAAGGTCTGGAAAGGTCAACTTACAAGCAATGAAGGAACGCCGCCTTTGGCCGCTTTTACCGGTTGGCTCTCTGTTCGCCCCAATCAGAGCGGATGAGTTTGGATCGCCTGCCGCGGCGATGGGATCCTGGCTTGTTCGCATCGCGTATTCCTTCTTAACACTTCCCCTTTTTGAGTTTTGTTGTGCGATTTTAGCTTGGGGTTGACTTGCATGGGTGACACGAATTTTCATCTCCGCTTCGGCCTCTGTGCTGCTAGGTTTCGGGGCGAATGTTGTGGTTGCTGTGTTGGGGCACGTTGGGCGGTCTTCGCTTAACTCGCGTCGGCCAGTATGTCCAGAGGTAATTGCGCTGCTGGTACTTGTTGTTGCAGTTGTTCGCCAGTCCCTGCCTCTAGCAGCTGATTGGCATGTCTTACCCAAATTGCCGTTTCAACCTGGATACCGCAGATCACGTTACCACGTTTGTATAGCACACGGCCCATAGCCCATTTACGATAGTGGATGCGATAATCTCTCGCCAGAACTTGTTGACCAACATTAAAGGTTCGCTTCCGAGCAACGTGTCGGATATTAAATTGACGCTCCATCTGACAATGCGGGACAGGAACTGATCCTTCTTGGGTCTGAGGGCATCATGCGGCACACGGATTTTCCTTTGAAACAAAGTTTCAGCCGGAGATAGTGAGTTCGGTGTCTGCGGATTCGGAGTTGTGCGATACGTCAGAAGAAATGTGTCAAGAATCTTCTCCTTCATTTTTAGCAAAGCTCTTTAGAAGGTATCCACAAAGCGTTCCGCTTGCCCGTTCGATTGTGGGTGGAAACGTGGAAACCTTACATGGACGATCGCGTTTCTGCGACAGAAGACAACAAATTCAGAAGAGGTGAATTGTGTACCATTGTCCGAAAGCGACGTGTGGGAAACAAAGAAACGAGAAAATATCTGTCGGAGAGCGGAGACAGTGGCTTCTGCGGTGGTTCTCACCATTGGAATCACCTCCGGACATTTACTGTGGGCATCGACAACGATGAGAAAATGATGACCGTTAATAGGACCTGCAAAGTCGACTTGTACTCTTGACCATGGTTCCGTTGGTATTGACCAGGATAGCAATTCCGTCTTCCTTAGCTGTTTAGATGCACTGGCACACCGGGGACAATTCTTCGTTAAATTCTCGATCTGGGAATCCATAGAGGGCCAAAATACATCGCTTCGTACCAGCATCATCGTCATCATCATACATTTTAGACAGATGTGGGAAACACCTCAGCTACTGTGCCGCAATACATAGAAAAAAGAGAAAAAAAACCAACTGGTGCAAGCCGGCTGAGCTACCGGAAACGGATGGGCATCGTTCCGGTAAGTTACCAGCCGGCTACTGTGCAACAAAAAAATTACTATGCAAAATTATGTAAGGCTAAATAATGAGATCGTCGTTGGAGGGGGAGGCTAAGAGGGATGGGGTGGGACAAAGAAACTCAAAGCACGAACGCCACTGAGGTCGGCTCCTTGCCATGTCAGCAAGTGTGTCCAACCAAACGTGTTCATCGCTTTTCGGACCCCAACCAGGGAGCCGAGACGCTCCAACCGAGGACAGCTCCGAAGTGAGGGCCTTCATTCCTCTCGACCAAGTCATCGCTTGGCCACCTCTCCTCTTCTTCCATCCACAACCCCGGCGCACAAACAACGCACGTCGCGGGAGTCGATGGGCTGGCATGCGTAACACGTGGCCCAGCTATCGGGGCCTGGTGCGTGAAATAACGGTGCTGAGCGGTTCAAATTCCTTTTCCTGTGCCGTAAACAAGGCGTCGAACACGCTCGTTGCTCACGCGGTGTTCCCACCAGATGTGAGCTAAATTGCGAAGGCACTGGTGGTCGAACGTAACTAGCCTCTTCAGGTCCGCCGATCTTAGGGGCCAGGTTTCACAACCGTACAGTAGGGTCGAACGTACCGCTGCATTTCACACTCTACCCTTCAGGGCAAGAGTGATGTCACGCCGTCGCCATAAGTGGCGATGGTTAGTAAAAGCGCCCCGAGCTTTTGCTATGCGGTTCGTGATCTCATCTTCAATCCCACGGGCGCTGATACAACTTCCCAGGTAGTTGAATTTTTGAACGACTTCTAGCTGATCCCCACCAACGGTCAGCAAAGGAGGCGGTGCAGACCAATCTTGGAGGAACGCTTTGCACTTCAAGAGCGCGAAGCAAAGTCCGAAGTGACAGACAGCTAGTGCTAATCTGTCCAGTGCAGCTTGGCACGTCTGGGAGCAGTCACAGACTAGGGCAGCATCATCAGCATACTCTAAGTCAAGATGTCGTTCTCCTGGGAGCAGATCCACACCCTGTCCTGTGAACGCGATTTCCAGCACTTCATCAATAGCGAAGCTGAAGAGGAAAGGTGACAGCGGGAATCCTTGTCTCACACCGCTGGAGATATTGAAGGGCAACGACAACTTGCCGTAAGCCCTCACCCTGCCCGAGCTACGCGCATACAATGCTCGGATAATATTCACATACTTCTCAGGTACACCTTTCCTGAGTAGACAGTCCCAAAGCGCAAGTCTATCCACCGAATCAAATGCACATTTGATATCGAGGAACACGACAACAGTGGGCCGCCACTATATGTGACGGTGTTCCAACAACTGACGCAAGGTGAAGATGTGGTCAATGCAGCCGCGAGCTCGACGAAACCCGTCTTGCTCTTCACGAATCTGGCTTTCACGAGTGCCAGTCAGTCTGTGAAGGATGACAGAGGCAAGCAATTTGGAGGCAATGGAGATCAAACTGATTCCTCTATGGCTGACGCATTCCGATCGTGAACTTCCCTTGAAAATTGGGACTATGACGGAGCGGCTCCAGTCGGTTGGGACAGATTCCTATTCCCACAGTTTAACTAGCAATTCGTGTAAATTATCCACAAGAGCAGGTCCCCTGAATTTGAAGAGGGCCGGAGGAAGATCATCTGGTCCCGCGGCTTTATTGAAGTTTAACAGTCCGATCTCAAGTTCGACTTCTGAACGAGAGGGCATCCAAAGGAACAGTCCACGGAGCAGAGCGATCACTGGCCGGCGAGAAATCTAACAATTCCGACCGATTAAATTGCCTTTCAAAGTGCTCAACCCAACGCTCTAAGCATTTTGACAAGTTGTGGATAGGCTGTCCACTCTCGTCACGTATAGTTTCACTAACACCAGGTCTCCTGCTGCCTGTTTCCCGTGTCAGACAGAATAATTTACGATGGTTACCAAGGGCAGCGGCCATTTTCATTTCTGATGCACGGTGAGACCACCAGGATTCGCGGTCTCTCTTCAGGCTAGAACGGAGTTTTGCCCGGAGCTCTTTGCGAGTTTCATTGTGTTCGCTTCCAGCCGGAATATGCCGGCAAGCATCTATAAGTTCCAGAGACTGTGAAGAGACGCAATGTCCATGTTGGCGATTAGACATACCACATGAGGATTTTCCTGCTGCAAGTAAGGTCTGGTGAATATGAGACCAGTGAGCGTTTATCCAACTCGCATGACAGCGTACTTTGATAGACATTCAGAACAGCTGGCTTCGCCAGTTGGCCGGTGTCAATGCGCTCACAACGCCGTCGTGGGCGTCCGCCAAAGCGCATTCGCATGTCAGCACATACATGTGCATGGACCGTGTCTACACATGTGCTCCAAATCGAGCGACAATTCTGGACGCAGCCTCTCCATCGATAACTTATCGCAATGTGATCGATTCGCGTCCAAGGCTGGTGCGCGCCAATTCATCCTCCGGCGGGTGCTGTGTCGGAAATTAGTGCTTGAAAGAAATAAGCGAGCATCCTCACACGAATGAAGCAACCGCTCACCGTTATCATTACGGGAGCCTACACCATGTTGTCCGCCCAGATGCAGCTCATCAGCAGATAATTTTCCTACTTGAGCGTTCAGATCCCCGGCCAGGACAACAGTGTCCGAGCTTCTTCTGTGGCTAAGGAGCTCGTTCAGTTGACGATAGAAGTCGTCTTTTACAGAGTCATCGCTAGAGTTTGTTTGTGCATAGGCAGTGATAACGAATAGACACCTGTTAGTCCCGCGCGACTTCGAAGTTTTGAACGAGCCAGCCAATCGGAACGCACACATCCGGCTACTGATTGGAATCCAATCAACCAGAGCAGTTCCAGCCCGGGGACTCAGGGCAATACCAACACCGGCTTGGCCGGTGCTCGAAGCAGCATCGTCACCGGATAGGCGCAATGAGAAAGTGCTGCTAGTGTCACCTGAAGGGGATCGCAGAGTGAGCACAGAGCTCGAGTGTTGCAGGCGGGTCTCCGATAAGCAGCAGATATCGATCGAGAGGATCTCCAATGTTCGGGCAAGTGCTGACTGTTGACCGACCTGTAGTAAGGTGGGTACATTGAGGCATGCCAACCTGAAGGAAGATCGAGGGCTCAAAATGGAAGCCGATGAATTGGAATCGACCGCTTGGTTGGACATGGGATTGTTGACATGGCAGGAATGACCCTCCGCGTTCACATGAGTTGAAACTAAAAGACAAGCGACTATTGAACCAAGGTGGGGGAGGGCCGAGAATTGGGGGTTGAAAACAGGGGGGATAAAAGTGAAGCTGGAACGGGACGATAAGGGTGAAAAAGCGTAAGACGGGGAATAAGAAGATGGGAAGGCTTGAGCAGTAGCATCCAAACCCATATCCATCCTGCTCGATGCAGCAGATAGGGCACCGTTGATTATCCTCTGCGGTGGCCAGAGCATCAGGAAATTGTTTGACGAAAAATTCATAGCATTGCGTGGGCAGGATACTGTCAGGTTGCCCAGGTCTAGACAGGAGAAAGATTAGGGTTCTCAACCAAAGCCTTTGGTTCAAAAACCTGACCGCAAGGCAGCGGGTTTGGCAGTGGGCTACAAGGAGTCCGTTTTAAGGAATAAGGTGCCACCCTCATTCCAACCCCCAACCAGGAAGGCCAGGAGGCTGAGTTTGTCTGGCCTCTAACCATTGACCAATCTGGTATGAGTGGCTTTGAAGGTGCAAAAATGCACCACCCAGTATAGCTCAATGGATCACTGAGGCACACAAACCATCGCAAAACGGTAAGGTCCAGCCTCATTGCGATGGACCAGCGATTTCATGCGATTCATTCCTGGGTGGCCAGTATGAAAGTGTCGGAGGATTCTCTCTTGAAGGAGAAGAATGACGACAAGACCTGAGAACAGCAGACAATTGCTGACGACTGATAGTGCTGCCTTTCGTTGGTGGAACTGTTGAAGCTCCGGCGTTGTAACTCTTAGGCCAGCCATTGAATACTGAATACTGGTTCGAAGCAGCGAGTAGAGCTTTCTCTGTGTGGCTGCATCATTCGTCGCTCTTGGACATATGCTCCTTATTTATCGTTCCGCTCTCTATATTTAGCCTCTGCAAAGTGTTTGTCTAGGAGCTTCTCAAATTCCGACACTGAGTTCGTCTCTACTATGTGCTGCGGCAGGTCGTTTTAGACATTCACCACTCTGCGTTCGAAACAGAATTGGTGAGCGACCAGCTTCAACTTCGGTACGATAAGTTTATATCGGTGTCCTCGCGAGCAGCTTGGTGCGCGAAGATGAAGCAGTTGTCTCAACATGGGGTAATCACTCAGATGTAATATCCGATGCGTCATGATGAGGTCAACCCTCAGCCGATGATAAGCTAGGGTGTGCAGCCCTAGTTTCTTACATTGGTCTTCGTATGGCATACCTCGTAAGTTGGGAATCAGCCTGGTGGCTACATGCTGCACCCGCTCAAGCTTTTCTACCTCGCTCCGGGTGACAGGACAATACGCGGGAGAGCCGTACTCTAGCATTGGTCGTACTATCGAGACGAAGAGGCGAGTAGCAATCTCTTCGGACCAAGTGCTGAAGCTGCGCCTGAGCGCCCAAAGCATACGAAGGCTGTTTTGGTACAGCCTATTCGTGTTGTCAATGGACTTTAGGTCGCAGCGTGAGAGCACACCGAGGTCGCGCACGAAAAGCGCGGAATGCAACGGTTGACCAGCCACTGTGTACGTTCGGCTGTGCTCACACTTACCCAACCTCATAAATTGCGACTTGGTAGGGTTGATCGGAAGGTTAACCTCTGCGGACCATGTCGAGAGGCGGTCGAGATCTTGCTGAAGTAAATCACAATCATTGAGTGTGCGGATTACTCTCCACACCTTCAAGTCGTCTGCGAACAATGCACAAGGTGATTGGAGTAGTTGAGGCACATCGTTTACATGGATCAGAAACAAAATCGGACCCAGTACAGTGCCTTGGGGCACGCCACTGCTCGATGGATACCAGTCGGTTAGATGGTTGTCCACCTGGACCCCCCACTTTCGATCAACAAGGAAATTTCTGATCCATCTGTGCAGCGAACCACCAACACTGCACATCCTCAGCCTGTCAAGGAGCATTGCATGGTTAACCTTGTCAAAAGCCCTACTGAAGTCAATGTAAATGACGTCGACCGATTGGCCTTGGTGGAAATGGATCACTTGTTGTAGGGAAGAATCATGAATGGTCGCTTCCTGCACAGTTTCGAACGTTACTGGTAAGGCACCGAAAATATCAGACACAACTTGATGTACTTGGGGTTCTACGGAGAGTTGAGCAACTACCAAATCCTCTGGTTCTTGATGCTGTGTACCAATTAAACGAGCTAACGCATCTGCTTGACCAATGTTGTGTGTAGATTGATATTTGACGACGAAATCGTAACCAAGTAGAACCGTTGCCCAGCGTTAGAGACTACTGGCCGTGTAGACTGGAGTGCCTTTCTTTGATCCAAAGATTGCGACCAGGGGTTTGTGGTCAGTGAACAGCGCGAATTTTCGTCCATAGAGCATTTTGTGAAATCGCTTGGTTGAAAACACTATTGCCAGAGCTTCTTTCTCGATTTGTCCATAGTTGCGTTCCGCTAGGGTGAGTGATCTGGCTGAATGTGCCACAGCTTCCTCCGAACCATAGGGGAAATAAAGGGATATGACTGCTCCAATTCCGTAGTCTGGCGCGTCAGCAGCAACTATGATCTTCAGCTCCGGATTGAAATGCGTTAGCAACAGGTCAGAACACATTATAGACTTGAGATTATCAAATGCGGCTTGACATTCAGGAGACCACACAAATTTGCGATCCTTTATCAGAAGTTCACTGAGCGGTCCTCATAGCCGATGCATTTCGGACACAAAAGAGCTGTAATGACTGATCAACCCCCGAGAATAATCTGTGCTTCGCGCCATTGTCAGGGGGAGGCATCTGTTTTATGGCACTTATGTGGGAAGGATTCGGACGACGGCCATTTTTGTCGATGATGAAGCCAAGATACTTTACACACTTCATGCCGGTATTGCACTTTTCTGCTTTCAAGTGGAAACCGTAGTCGTTAACGCGGTGGAGAACTGCTTCCAGTCTTTCCGTCAGCTCTCGAAAGGCAGCCCCTTTGATAATGATGTCGTCCAAGTAAGCTGCGACTCCTGATAACCCAGCTAACATCGTATCTATAATTTGTTGAAAAATCGCGGGAGCTGGTTTGACACCAAACGGCAAACGGTTGCACTGGTGAAGACCTCGGTGCGTATTGATTGCGAGAAGCTCCTTCGAAGCATCGTCGACTTCAATTTGAAGATAAGCATCTGATAAATCTAGCTTTGCAAAGTAAGCGCCACCACTGAGCTTAGCAAATAAATCTTCTGGGACTGGCAAAGGACACTGGTGAATTTTCAAAGCAGCATTCAATCCCGTAGAATAGTCAGCACAGATACGAACGGTTCCATTGGTCTTCTTGACGACAACAATAGGTGCTGCCCACGCTGAATAGTTCACAGGTTGTATGACGACAGCCCGCTCCAAACGATCAAGTTCCGCATCAACAATCGGAAGCGCAGTGTACGGTACCGGTCTTTTGGGTCGAAATACGGGTTTGGCACCGTCTTTGAGAGTAAGGCTTGCTTTGATATTTGTGCATCTTCCCAAGTCGTTGCAAAACACAGACGGGAATTTCCTTCGTAGCTGTTCGATCAGGTTGTTGTTTGGTTCGTCACCTTCCGAAGAGGGCCTCGTATATCCGAACCGGAGGGTATTGCAGACTTGACGCAGGGGAATGTCGAACAGGTGGAGCTTCTGGATTCAGTCGAGTCCAAGAAGATTCAAATGTGACAGGCCTGTAATGTATACGACAGCGTTTGCCCGAGCAGTGCCAAAAACCATTTCACACTGCAGCTCACCAATGAAATTAAGTTGACCTCCTGAGGCGTTAAGTGCAACATGTGTCGTTCGGTTGATTGACGGCGCACCAATATACTGTCAAGTTTTGCTGGAGATAGTTGTGATGTCCGAGGCTATAGCAAGCTGAAGACGTACTTGTTGCCCGTTCAGGTGAACTCTGACGTACTTTCTGCGAGCCATATATTCATCAGAGTAAGCCGCTTGAACCGCACTATAGTTGCTAAATTTTTGGAAACATTTGAATTCGGTCGCGTATGTCTAGCACGCTTGAACTGCAGTCCGGATCGGCGATGCTTTTCCTTATGACACTTGTGGCAAACACGTTTCAGGAATGGACACACTCGAACAAAATGCAACTCACCACATCTCCAACAGGCAGTCGGGGGCTTGGGATTCACTCCGGGCTTTACATGGCCTGTTTCACTTGGAAGCGATTTCTTTGAGGCGGTTTTTAATACACTAAGACTTGGGGTTGATTGTTGCTTCTCCAGCATAAGCGTGTCATGCTTGAGGTTCAGCTATCGTTGGCATTCAGTAGTTATGCTCTGTAGAGTCATTTGCGGGTCTTGTTCACGTTTACTCAGCAGTCTGGTGCGAAGCTCTGCATCCCGTGGGGAATGTAGGCCAAAGATAAAAATCAGGCATTTGTACTGATCTGCCGTAATGGATTTGATGTCCAATTTTTCGCACTCGCGATTGACGATGCCAACGTAAGTGACGTAGTCATCAGCGTCCATCTTGGTGATCTTCAGGCATTGATATCGCGTGTTGAAGATAGATGACTGCTCTCCAAATATCTGGCCAAAGCATTTGACAGTCTCCACAAAAGTGCAGTCTCGAGTGTTCATAGGCAAAAGTTGACATACCTGGAGTGCTCTGCTGTTCCAAGTTTCCTTAACAGCAATCGGACCTTCCAATCGTCATCATGGTCTCTAAGTTCAACGCAGAACACATCTTCATAACGCTTGAACCAAGATTCAAAGGTGAGGCCAGCATCAGGGTCGTACGAAAATTCGGCAATACTGTTAGTGATGGAGTCTACCGATGCGGACGGCTTGACGGTTGTAGACAGTGAACCGGTCTGGGTTGAGAGTTGGCGCGTAAGAGCTTCGATCAGCCTGAGTTGGGATGTCTCAAATTGTGCTTGATGCTGCAGCAGAATGGCCTTGAGCTCGTCAGCCGATATGAACATCCTGATAAGGGTTCAACCCGTCGCGAGCTGAAGTGTTCGTCCCTAGCCTGAATGGACGCTTGATTCCCAATCAAACCCGAAGTCGCTGACCCCCCACAGGACAGAGAGAAGACCGGATCGGACGAGCAAAGCAACAAGGATGTATTAGTGAATCACATCGTTCATTATAAAGGTGAAATGGAAAGTTCGTGAATGGTACTTAAAGTGAACGTGGAAAGCTCTGGAAAGGCTAACTTACAACCAATAGAGGAACGCCGCCCTCGAGTTAATTGGCCGCTTTTCCCGGTTGACTATCTATTCGCCCCAATCAGGGCGGATGAGCTTGGATCGCCTGCCGCGGCGATGAGATCTTGGTTTTTTCGCATCGCATATTTCCTCCTAACAGAGTCAAAGAATTCCTTGTTGGTGGCGTTCGGCATGGCATACCATCTGCTTCACCTTCTCTGTCCACCATGCATTTTTAATGCGATGGAGCCCCCGTGTCAGTCGCCGTCGAAGTTTGCGAAACTGGCTCTTCTTCCCCAAGTCACTGTGGTCTGTCACATGTGCAGCAAATGCTGCATTCTTCTCTGACACAAATGCGCCAATCGTGGCATTGTTGTCATCAAACCAATCAGGCCGCTTACAGTTTGCGCGCCTGATAGTCTCCTCGGCAGCAACTGTCACCTGGTCGCGAATGTGGTGCCACAGGTCGCCCACTGTGGCTATGTAGTCCACATCACACAGACGTGCAGCCATCGCCTTCTCCAGCTCAGTACGTTTCTCCACAGTAGGGATGGAGAGAAGGTTAAATTTACGCCAATTCACGGCGGGAGTGCAATACCTAGATTTACGAAAATATATGTACAGTTTGGTCCGCACCAATTTGTGGTCAGTGCCACACTCAGCTCCACACAGTACATGTGCCATGCGCACTTCACGCATATCACGCTGACGTACGATGACATAGTCGAGCAGGTGAGGGTGACCATTCCGTTGGTGCGTCCAAGTTGCTATATCACTCGAGCTCAGTGCAAACCGAGTGTTCGTGATCGTCAGGCCGTGAATGGCACACAGTGAGAGCAGCCTGTCACCGTTCGCATTCGCGGAACCAATGCCATTCGGACCGATAACATCTGTCTACACCGATGCATCACGCCCAACGCGCGCGTTGAAATCACCCAACGCTCCTCGGCCCAGACCGTATCACGGAGGATAGCTGAGTGTAGCATTGACCATGCGTGTCATCAGGATAACACATGGTCGGACCGTAGGTGTTCATAAAGTGTCAAACTTACCTCTTTCGAATCGTGGGCGAACAATCATCAGTCGCGCGCTGATGCCTGTTGGTTCACCCACGAGCTGGCCATTCAGGCGATCGGATATTGCAAATCCGACCCCATGATCACGTAGTGCTGAGGCGGCGTTGCCCATCCAGTAGAATGTGTAGCCAGCACCTGCTTCATGCAACTTACCTTGCTCAGCGAGTCGGATTTCACTGAGCGTCGCAATATAGATGTTGTAGCGCGCCAGTTCCATCGCGACCTGTGCAGTGCGTCCCTCCGGGCGCTCACTCGAGTTCCGGTCCAGTGGTGTGCGCACGTTCCAGCACCCGATGCTGAGTGCTTTGTGCGCAGGCATACGATTGCATTGGTGGACAATCGCACGCGAAGTGGCGGTTGTGCTTCGGGGGTTAGCTTTAGGGACTTCACCCGGAGCCTTTGGTGCAATAGTCTGACGCACAACGTAGTGGGGAGTAGATCCAACTCGGGAATGCTATTGCAGAGACAGACTGGAATCTGCTTGAGGTACTGGAACGATTCGTATATGTTTTGCGATCGTCGTAAGATACACTTGCGACCACGACTAGACGTAGGTGGGTTTTGGCGGGTTTGTACCAATTTGACCAGGGGCTACCTGACTTGAGGCGGGCAGTAGGAAAACATTGAACACCAGGAGGTGCCCTCCCACCGTCAGAGACAATGCGTGGCGCTCGTGCTCTACGCCAATCGAGCTGTGAGCTTATAACTCGTAGATCTGTTGTCTCCCATGGCTAGGTTTTACGGGAAGGGGGCGATTGATCACCTTCTAACCTCCGAACAGGATGGACTAGGATACTGGCAGGGCGCCACAATTAACAGGAGAACGAGTCGGGTGCACAGACAAAGCCTTCGAGTAAATATACACCCGTAAAGCAGCAGGTCTAGCACATGGTCAGTTCACTGACTTATGCGGATTGGTGTCCTGGATCATAGCAGCGAGAAAGGCGCAACGCAACTACCACTCAGCGGTCGCCACGAGGCACGCAGGACATGAGCCCATTGCACAACAGTAGCAGCAGTGGGTAGACCATCTGTCAGGATCTAGCCACCACCAGCCTCAGTGCACCATAGACTCTTCCGCCATATATATATATATATATATATATATATATATATATAACGCAAACGATAACTACTGACCAACTCATCACATGCAGAAGTCACTGCGATCGATTGCAAAGGATAGTCATCGAATTTAGGGCACTGCTGTTCTCAGTGATACAGAGCAATGGCAATGACAATTTATCTACATACTTGTTGGAAATTTTTCTATACTCCACTTTAAATCACTACGGTTGTGTTGTATAAGACAGACTGTACGAGGCAGCACTCCAGTGCCAATTAGTATGCCAATTACTATCGCCATAAGTGCCACGGTATTACGTCGGTGTTATGAGGAGATCGCTTGCTTGTCCGATAACGACCGTGTAGCACAGCACAAACAGTGACACGTGCGTGCGGGTAATCAGCGTGAAACAAGTCCTTAAACTGTATCGTGTAAAAGTGGCATAGCGAGAAGTAGACATGAAGCACAGCTAGTGTCACAGAGAAGTAGATTATGGCTCAACAGTTCCACAGACATACAAAGCATACAAAGGTCAACAGATGCATAACAATTAATTGTGAAGTAGTAGTCAGCAAAAGAAAGCAACGTTAATGGAAAAATTAAAATCCATGTTATGCAAACGAACCGAAGTGAGTGCGCATTATAATGCATAACGAACTGTATCAGACGTACAAATGTGGCATGCGCGTATATTCAGATGACAAGCAGATGCGAAATGGTGAGTGTGGAAATCACAAGATGCACAATCTTGGACAAACTGACCGGGGTTTGCGACGCGATTTGCGATCAATCGATCCGCTCACACTTCGTCGTGCGCCGCGTGAGCTGACTGAACGGCGACTGTGAGAACGAGAGTCAATTGTGGACCGTCGACGGCGCTCCCTAGACCGACTGCAGCAAGAGCACGAGCGCCTGGAGCAGGATGATCGGCTTCGACTTCCTGGTGAATAACGTCGGGAGCAGTAGGATGAGGATGACGAAGAGCAGCGGTCTGTGCTTCGACTACTGCTACGAGCGCTGGACGAAAACGACCTAGAGCGTGGTGGAATAACCGGTGCGCTCGGTGTCATTGTAGGCCACAGTGCCGTTTGCACAGGGTTGAGGATGGACCGAAGCGCCATTTCTCGAGAAGCTGTGGTGAGAATTCGTTATGAGAGGAGTAGCATAAGTGACACAGTAGGAAAGCTTTAAACAAACTGACAGAAACAGAGTGGCCTCGGTTCACAAAGTTAACCAAGGGCAGAATTAAGTAAGTTCAGTATATGTGAAAAACTCATCATCTTTAGTCTAAATGAAAGAGCTGAGATGTTAAAAATGAAACGGAAAAAGCAAGAACTCACTGGAAAGTATACAGAAGAAATAAAGTGCCGTCATAAAGAAATGAAGAAGGAAACCTGGATTAGTGTTTAATGAAAGCAACTGTATGCATGTGCTATTGCAACGAGAAGGAAGTTAAAGGAAAAGGGTAACAAAACTGATGCATCAAGTGAAATTTTCAGAGCTAAAGATGCTTAAACGAATAAATCGGGGAAAGTACTAAAACTGCCGGAAAGAAAACAAAACTACGTGAGGTGACGGACAGCAGTTAACTGCTTATTTCACAAGAAAGCGCTTAGTGTACAAAATACCTTTCAAGTGCCTAGTACCACTAAGTAGCAAAAAGGAAAGTGCCAAAATTCCCAGCGTGACAAAACCGAGAACGATCAAAATCAAAGTGTTTCAGATGGTTTTAAGTGCCGAAAACGTGGGGACAAAACAGGTCCATGAAGAGTTATTCATGGGGAGCTTGTTGTTATGTTATGAATGGCTCATATACGGTAAGCACTGTCGAAAGGTGATAAGTGTTGAGTAAATGAAACAAAAATCTATTCTGCAAAGGTGAATGCGCACACACAAAGATTGAGGGGCGACCCAAAAGTGGTGTTAGCTGGAAGGAAGTCAAACAGAGGGTGAGATGTTAGGCCAGTGAGATTTTACTAGCCGTTCATTGAAGCGGCAAGTACATCACAGACAAAGAAGTGTGGGTGGTTTTTCCGAAGGAAGTGAATAAAAGTGGTTATCCACCGGTGACCCCAACACTGAACTGACGCATGCGTAAAGTGAACATATAAGAAAAACAAACAGTGGAGAAAATGAATCCTGAAATTTTCATCCATAAAAAGGCTATCGAAAAACGGAAGTAGTAGTAGTAGTAGTAGGTAGGTAAGTAAGTAGGCTGATGTTGCATTCTTGATGCTTCTTCACCGCAGTTGGGCTAAACCAACTTACACTTAAACTAGGTCTTTTTAAGCTGGATAAATTTCATTCCGCTTTATTTGGTTTGTTCTGCCTCCCTGAATAATATTCTATTAACTGGCCACGTTGCTTACACTAATTGCGCTTATCTTCGGTAATTTTGTTGCGTTTGTAGCATTTTAAATAACTTGTGGACATTTCTTACTTATCACGGATTTGTTGCTAACCAACTTACTTCTTATGGTAATTTAGCGAAGAGTTATGCCACCGTATCTGTATGCATTATTGGATTTATTTTATTTCAGCTTGTTGTTGAAATTGAATGGCTGTTGTTTGATATCCCTGGTATGGTTGCGCTTGATGTGTATGTTGACAAGGTGCCTACCTGTCTATTACCCACTACATCGTCCATACTGGCTCCAGGAGACAGTTGGTCGTTGCTGGAGGGGACGGGGTGCACGGTCCTTGTGGCCGTGTTAGGCTCGAAGAGTGGTGCCATGCACTCAGTGTGGAGCGGACTACGGTCCAGCCACCGCCTTGCGTGCGGTTGATTCCCCAAATACAGTGTGCTTGTGTTTGCCTGTGAAGGAGTGTGGGCCGGCTCCGTTGATGAAACGTGGTTCCCATCCGCATGCCTCCCGGTCTTATTCCTTCGGGTTTACACTGGATATGGGGTATGTGGTTGGAGTTGTGGGTGGTGCAGCGCAAGCCATCCATGGTCCCTCTGTAGGCGCAGGCGCCCTATGGCTTGCTACAGTGACAGGCAAATCCGAAACCGGATGCCGCCAACCAAGTAGGCAGGTAGGATAGGTAGGTAGTAGTAGTATTAGTAGTACTATAAGCAGAGGTCTATTTAATAGACAGAGCCAAACAAAACTAGGGAAATCACCGGAAGACACGAATAATCAACGCATCAACATCGTGGCACATTCGCTGAAGGTGAGTAACACACTGCAACTGTTGTACCGCATTAAATGAAAAAACGAAGCATTTTTATTTTGCACACACGATTTTTTCATTTTGTTTTTGGCAATCGTTAAGCAATAAGTATTTAAATCGAGTCGATAATTTACACAGATCCTCGCCTAGTTTCGATCGAACCATATCCTGAATTATTTCCGGCCACCGGCACTCTTCGTCCGTTGGTCCCCAACCAGGCAGACATGTGGATCCAGCGGCAGCAAGACGTGAAGTCAACGATTTCACATGCTGTCGCCAGATGGACAGCAGACCGCCACATGGTCTATTCCAGTTAATTCATGCACGAGCAAAAAGAGCGCAGTGGGACGAACGTCCAGTTGACATGTGCAGGACATGACCGAGCCATCTGAACTGGTGCAGCAAAACCAGCTTGTTGAGGAGAATACTCGCATTTCCTAACACAGGTCTGGTTTCACCGCTGCACACAATGTTACCACTGTGCACAAGCAATCTTGCTCAAGCACGTATTGTTGAAGGTCTAGAGCCGGCACATGTCATCTAAGCGAACGGACCATGACTCGCTGAGATATAGCAACACCGCCCGAACGGTATCATTGTAAACACGAACCGTTACCAAGAGACATCTCGGCGGTGCGACAAGTTTTGCAGGTTAGCAAACGCCGACCGAGCCTTGGCAACGCGGATAGAAATTTCCTTGTTGATGACGCCACCAACAGACATGCAGCTGTCCAGGTGCAAAAAGCTATCAACGTGTTCAAGCCGTGCAGCACTGGAGCGGGCAAGTGCAAATTCTGGTGCAGCATTTTGCATTTCGACGGGGCGAAGCACATTCCGTATTTACATGCCTCAGTCGCCAAACGGTTTAGAATGGTTTGCTTACTCTGCGAGTCGTCACCAAGTAGGACGATGATATCGGCATCTTCCAAGTCGATCGATCGCCCTGTAGTAGCTGTAGACCAAAATTTTGGTAACCGTCTGGAGCTCACGACAGGACGTCTTCAATCGGAAAAATTGATGAGGAACGGGGACATAGGGCAGCCCTGCCGTACACCGTTATCGACAGTGAAGGGCGAGGAAAGCCTGCCATAGACACTCACTCTGCCGGAGATGTTGAGGTAGAGTGCGCGTAGAATGGCAGTGTACTTTACTGGGATGCCGTTCCTTAGCAAACAACGAAATAGTGCAGGTCCAGTCGAATGCAGCACGGATGTCTAGAAATGCAATGACGAAAGGCCTCTGGTAAAGGTGACGATGTTCCAGGATTTGGGGGAGCGTGAATATTTGATCCATGCACCCAGGGCTAGGATGGAAGCAAACTTGTTCTTCCAAGTACTGCAATTCACGAAAAGTGGAGTCTACAGAGTAGGATGGATGCGAAAAGTTTGGAAGCGACCGAAGTGAGACGAATCCCCCGGTGATTGGTGCATGAAGTGCGAGCACTCTTCTTAAAAATTGAGACAATAACCGACTCGCTCCAGGAAGATGACACTTGTTCTTAATACCAGATTTTATAGAACAAAGGAGGTTAGCTGGCTAATAATAAGTGCGCCTCCATTAGTGAACAGCTCCGAAGGAAGTGCATCTGAGCCGGAAGCCATAAATAGAATAGTAAGACAAACCTCCGCTACGTTGGGTGGATGAAGGGTGACGACCCAGAGCCGGCAGCTTGGTTCGCAGGGTCTACAAGTGGACTGTGAGGACCGATTGAACTGGGAATGAAAATGTTCGGATCAACGACGCAAGCGTCTCTGCAGGTTGGCAATCGCCGAACCATCTGCTTCGCAAATAATCTCTTTGGCACCAGGTTTTCTGTGGCCAGTGTACCGAAGGAGCTGGAAAAGCTTGCGAATATTGCCAAAGAGGGCGGCGGCCTCCATTTCCAAAGCACGCTGAGACCACCAGACTTCAAGACCAATGTGTAGGCTTTGCTTGAGCTGCTGACTGACAGAACGGTGCACTTCATTATGAGTAAACTACGCAGGAATATTTCTGCGGCGGTCAACTAAATCCAAAGAGTGTGTGCAGATCCACGTCTTCATAGGATGCTGAGTAATACCACACACTAACTGCCCGGAAAACTGCATGGTCCTCTGCATGAGCATCCAACATCTTGGGGTGGTTCGCAACCAAGTGCACCGTCCAGGGAAGATTGATAGCTCTGCTGAACTGAGAGTAGATAGTTTATTTGTGTCTACCTTACAGTGCTTTGTTTTCGGGGACATTACGAAACTCATGGAGATGGTCGCACAAACAAGAGCATGGTCTGAGTCAAGAAAAATGAAGCAGATGGATCTGGAATCCTTTACACTACTCCACCATTTGAAACTGAGACCATAATTGAGACGCAGAAAAGGGTCGCCAATTAGCGGAACGTTTCCTCGAATGCTAAACGCTGGTACTCGAGAAAAACAGATGATTATCATTGCACAGTGTGAGAAGTCTCTCTCATTGAGCGCATGGTGACCACCGAGGTGACTCGCAAGATAATAGACAATCGACGCGTGCGCTGAGATCCCCGGTAAAGACAACAATATTCGATTGGCAGGTTCTTATCAAGAGATGGTGGAGTTCACGGTAGAAATCGTCCTTAACTGAATCGGAACTACAGTCAGTTGGAGCGTAAGCCGAGATCACAAACAAATTGCGTTTCCTCTCATGACAACTGTTTATCTTGCATGCTCATCGCAGCCGAACTGCACAGTCGGCTGTTAAACGGGAACCAGTCCATCAGTGCGGCCTCGGCTTTGCTGCGTAGCGCTGCACCAAAGCCAGACAAACCCGCCGCAGATGCTTCTGTGTCACCAGATAGACGTAGGTGGAATATGGCTCCATGGTCGGTGGGAGATCTCAAGCACAGTACCAGGATCTCGCAAACGCGTTTCGAAAAGATAGCAAATATCGATGGCGAGGGGATTCCAAGGTGCGCGCAAGACCAGTCTGCTGTCTTATCTGCATGACTGTACGTACATTGAAGCATGCCAGACGGAACGAGGACCGAGGTCAAAGGAGGGCTGCAAAGACGGGCTCGGTGGGTGTCGACGAAACCATCGGGAGTAGAATCTTGGAAACAGGAATCAGCTGCTAACGGATGACAATGATTGGTAACAAATGAACAGGTGGCGTGTGAAGGAGTGTGAGTAGCAGAATCAAAAACAGTTGAGAGCGACATAGCAGGCGAACAGTCCATGATTTTGTCAGTGGGCTTGATACTACGCGATTGCCCAAGCCGAAGTAGGGAGTTGTATTAAGGGACACCACATCGAGCCTTTGGCTGAATAGCCTGCCCGTAAAGCAGCGGGGCGAATTCAGGGAATCGCGCTCATTGGGAGTGTGACCGAATATTCAGTCCATACGTTTTTTATTTGGTCGGCTACAAAAATGGGGCCCAATCATTTCCATGATATCAGCACATCTGCTAGAGTACAATGCCCACTGAGGTGAAGTAAGGGCCAGTGACTTTATTTAGTGGCGAGTCACATGCGCCACGTCGCAATGCTTTTTATAAGGAGAACGCTTTCTAGGCGAAAGCCCACCACCTCTGAGAACAATGCCACCGAACACTTCGCTGGAATAGAGTAAACTCGAACTACCCAACTGGCACCACGAAGAGGTAGTTCGAAAAACCAGACGATTGCGAGAAAGGAATTGACATGTTCAACAGTAATATTGGCTTCTCTCGTACGTGATGTCAGCCAGCTAGGTGGTTCGGATTAATCCCGTTCCAGCGAATGGTTCGGCAGCAGTGTCCAAGGACGCTGTGGGCTTCCGTTAGGTAAGTGTTCTCTATAAAAAGCCACAAATTTCGGATTAACAACAATGACGTGGTGGATATGATTTGCCACTAAATAAAGTCCCTGCCTCTTGCCTTTCCGGAAGATGTTACCCAACTCTCGAAAGTCATCCACTTCGAAGAGTTCATTTGATCCCTTCTTATGCTGGCGAATCCACTGGACAAAAGCACAAATTCACACAGTATGCACACGCACATCCAGTATGTATTGGTTAACTTGTAGCATTTGTGCACACTTACCGATCATAGGGGGTTGGTATTACTAGGAATATGCCTTTGTAGGCGTGTCGCGCACTGTCGAGAATTAATCAGTTACTAATATATTAATAAAATCGTAATAACGCATGACACCTACGTATTTCACTGAAGTCGAAGAGTGCAGCTCCTCGCGATCGATGCAGCTTCGGATACTACTGATCTCCTCTGTGCAGTGAAAAAACGACATGATTGTATTTTAATGCGTTATGCGGCAGCTCGCATGTTTTCGACTAACCCCTAAGCTCGTCATGGATATCCCGTAATCTGACTGAAGTAGCTGTGGTCAACTGATTGATGCTTAAGACAGCCATTTGCTCACTTCAATAGGGTCGCCTCTTCAGAGGCTGGTATTGAATCAAGGTAAGTGGAAAAAAATGAATGTTGGTAGAATAGTTTCCCAAAGAACAACAATGTGTTTGTGAGTAGGGATAAGGAGCTTCTGCCTCCAAGTCCGGTAGTCTAAATACGACCAGCAAAAGAGGATAATGGATGGATACATTCCATCACCGAGTAGGTCTTTTAACGGCAATTCACGACTTACGCAGCAGGATGCGTTGTTGTAGTCCATCAAACAGATTCGGGTAAAGTTGGTTCAATTATCCAACCCCGACAGAACCAAATGCACAACGCAGGCTACCGCGTGTTGGAGTGACTTCGAAGATGCGCAAATCGAAGAGAAATATTCGACCCCCCCCCCCCCCGAAAAAAACGTATAATGGATGGGACCGAGTTAAACAAGGTTGTATTAAGGCTAGGGCAACCTTGATTCGAGCAAAAGAATCGATGACTCTCTCAAGGTTAGAAGACGAAACCGACACCTCACCAACGCACTAGTTGCAGTTGAGATGGACTGCACGACCAAATACAAGCACGCAACCTCTGAGTCAGAAAGGAAAGAGATTGAAATGCCCGGTATCACTTCAACAGCGATCGCATTTATTCAACACATCGAGGCAAAACAACAATCAAGGAAGCAGGAAGTGGCGGTTGACTAGATTGTTCATGAAAATGTTCCAGCTCAGGGTTAAGGCCGGAAGTTATGAGAGAAAACCAACTGTACATCATGTGTGGATCCGAGTATAGTGTGAGCTCGAACAGTGTCCGGTTATGCTCAAT
The DNA here is from genome assembly GCA_944474145.2 of Dicrocoelium dendriticum. Classification (NCBI taxonomy): domain Eukaryota; kingdom Metazoa; phylum Platyhelminthes; class Trematoda; order Plagiorchiida; family Dicrocoeliidae; genus Dicrocoelium; species Dicrocoelium dendriticum. The sequence continues at coordinate 46,898,805 of OX104068.1, read as the reverse complement.
CATCTTGACACGTGAGGTGCAAAATTGGGTTACATAGCAGAGTGTCAAGGACGACATGAAACTGACTAAATGGAATTCGGCCTGCTCCCTTCTACGAACCTAGCTGATGCGTCAGAAAAACATCTACTGTTTCGATAAATGCTTTTAATCCTAACTCGAGGTGAAATTAAGATGAACCCAATCAGCATCAGATGCAGTCGCCCCCGTCCATCTGGTTATTTAATTCGCATAAATAGCGTTATTTTACCAGGAATGAGTCCGGTAGACGGAACGTACACATTAGCTGAAATGTGTTTCTCACCCTCAGTTAACGTGCATTGATGATGCTGATGGTCTTGTTCCAAGTGCCTTAATTCTAGTTTGCAACTTAAAAATCAGGCATAAAACGGCTCCGTCAAATGAGATTTGCTGGAGGCTATCTACCTTTCACTCAACCGCCTGACCCATAAAGCAGTGGGGAGCACTTCCAGCTAGAGAGTGCAAATGCAGAATCCAAATGGAATTGGCTTGCGGCTAGACACACACACAGTATTGGAAGAACCAGGAAAATCCAGGATAGAACATTCCCATTGGCACGGCTGCAAGTAGGTGTTGGCGGGTGTGCACTTTGGTTAGTAGGAGCTAATTAACTTGAGGATGGAAGCAGGAAGCCACTGAGCGACTACGAGCAAATGACAAAACTGGGCCTACAAATTCGGCCGTTACCATTCTCGATGGAATATTATTTTGCAATACCGACAGCAGACTACATTCTATTTGCCTGTGACAACTGGTTTTTCTGAATTAATAAGTGGTGACTGGGCATACGTAGTACGTTCGCAAGCCAACACAAAGTATCCAGTAACATCTACTGTTCTAAACAACTAGCCAGAATAGCACAGGCAAGCACCCACCTACGCACATCATCATTGCGAACATACTGGTATCATCCGACATCAGCAATGTCTCGCAGACAGCGATGATCAAAGGTCTCAAGACGCCCCCGATCTCCAGAGAGACGGCGCCAAGGCCCACTTCCATACAGTAGGAGGGCCCTCACTAGGGCTCATAAACATGGTCCCTTAGAACGAGTGAAACCCCCACCAGATACCACGAGCATCGCAGAGTCAAAGACGTAGTTTTAACTTTCACAATACCTGAACTGACTTCAGTGCATATGCGCTCATCGATGCTGATACAGCTGCTTAGGTGAATGAAATAACCAACCATCTCGAGTTCCTTACAATCAAGGATCAATGAGTCCTCACATGGCTGGTGATCCTGCGAAGAGAATACCAAATAACGGCAATAAGGCAGGAAGGTTTTTCAGCGCTAACGGGGCCACCGGAACATCTATAAACATTAAAAACACTATCGTCCGCATAATCAACACGAACTAGCTTTACAAAAGACCACACCTTAACGACTGCATCGAGATTCCGCAAGCGAACACTTCATGATAGAGTCCATGTGGAAAAGTATCCAACTGATCAAAGTAGGAACTGACACGGCCTGTAGTGTATGAATATGGAGCACGTAAAATGTTGAATGATTTCGTGAGAACACTTCTCCGCGCAAGTACCTCGGACAAAGTGTATCAATCGACTGAGTTGAACGCACCCTTGAAGTTGAGGAACACATCACTTGTCGGTATGCAGTATGCGTTGTGCTGCTCTAGCACCTGCCGCAGAGTAAATATGTGGTGCCATCTTTCATTACTCGTCTTATTACTTTGTTCAGACTAATACACTGTGGTTAGCACAGTCTGTGCAACTTCACTTATATATTGAAAACAGAATCGATTCACTCCAGTTAGCTCGGATGATCTCTTCCGATCAGACCTGTTCAAGCAGTGAAATCAGTGCTTTGCAGAGAACCTCGCCATCATCCTTCAATAGAGCGGGTGTGACAGAATCCGGGACAGCAGGTCAAAAGCGACTAAGAAATAGGACCACGTTGAGGACCTCAGTTTTAGATGAAACCTCTGACATAACCGGTCAACGCACAGCCCCACCACCTGAGTTGGAAGGGATCAGGAAGAATGGAGACAAGTAAACTACTCATGAAAATGCTCCGCCTAACGAGTAATACGGCACTCCATATTGGGAATCATGAGACCTGGGCTGTCTCAGATTGTCTCGATGAGACCTGGTTTGCTGGGACCAATAGTGCGGATTAGCTGGAAGAGCTTGCGATAACTGCTCACTGCGCATGCTTACTACATATCTTTGGACCTAATAATCCACTAGGCATCCTTGTCAGCACCCACGCTCCGCTTTATTTCATGCCTAATAGTCCATCTAGTCACATTGTGCTCAGAGCCAGCCGGGATTTTCAAATGGATTCCAACAGGCTCAAAGATCTCTTGGATATCCAGCGAATGGTGCGGTGACGAGTGATAGGGAAAATAGCAGAGGTACCTGCATCGTGCAGGACGGCCGAGATCCCATTCCATTGAACCCTAATTCAATTAAGATGAGGGTACAGAAGTACGGCACAAAGGGCATCCTGGTGCGTTTGCCTAATGAGCGAATGAGATAACATTTCAGTCATCAATTGAGCGAGGCGTCTGGTAGGCATCCAAACATCATCATCGACAGCAGTACATCAGCCATTTGAACAGATGTCTCGCTGCCATGCAACCATACGGAACGAAGCATAATAAGAGGGAGAGAAGAGACACCTACCGGAAAACTTAAATGTCCCAAACAAACACTCAGGGTCAAGGTGCCTACACTTTCTCAACAAGATTCTTTCACAAACAGCTGACTATCGTGCAAAAATGAGGCGGAATCAGAGAGAAGGGTTGTTGGTGGCTTTCACTATGCTACGTCATAATCAGCCATGACCTCGCAGAAAAGTCAGCACCAAACACACGTTGAACAGTCAGTCCGGCTACCAGATGACAGCAGACGCGCCACTAGTGCGGACTGCGAGTCAGATTCTGTAAAGTCTTGAGCCAAGCACAAGACGAGTCACGTGGACTCCAGCCTCGAAGGCGAGAAGGACCGACGGCACCAAGTTCCGTCGTCAGTAACTGCATTTCGCCTTCCGTAATGTGAATAATGACACTAGTGCTGTCTCTGATTGTCTCACTGACGCCTGGTTTCCTGGGACCAGTGGTGCAGACCAGTTAGGAGAGCTTGTGATAGTTCCGTACTGCTCCGGCCTCCTCCGTTGCTTGAACCCGACTACTCCATCAGAATTCCTTGTCAGCACGAGCCACCGCTTAGGTCCGTCTGGTTACATTGTGGTCAGAGCCAGCCGGAAAGTTTCTTCTGGATTCCAACAGATTCATCGACCTCTCGGGTATCCAGTGACTGTGCTGTGACGAATAATAGTTCCACAACCAGATGCTGCTGCGTCGTGTATGTCGACCGAGATCATTAGGACAAGGGAGTGAATCTTGGTAAGTCTGCCTGACCGAAGGCTGAGATAACTTCTCAGTTGCCAATCCGAAGAGGCGATTGGTGCGTCTCCCGATAAAGTTTATGGGAAAACGATAGCGTACTAAGGCAGGATCAGAGACAGCGCAAGTGCTCCAGAACGAGCAGCAATTCAGGATGGAAACACGCCACCTGCAACTTACTACAACGTGATCTATTTGGGTCTATCGCTGGTCAGCTACAGGAGGACGCCAAGTGGCAATTCGGCACCATAACCCGAACAAGAGACAGCTGATGCTCCGCAGACAGTTGCGAAAGACGCTCGCCGTTGTCCGTCCGATCGGAGTTAAACGCATCACTACCATCTAGCTGAGCTACAGAAGAGCCTAGACGACCTACTTGGGCATTCATATCTCCTGCAAATATCATGCGATCTGAACAGGTAGCACTGCGTAATAGCGTGCTCAGTTTGTGGTAGAACGCGTTCTTGGCAGCATAAGAACTGCGGCCGGTGGCAGTACAAACGGAAACCGCAAACAAACAGCGTCTTGTACTACTTCGTGGATCAACTTTACTCGATGTCGTCAAATAGGCTGCACACAAACTGCTGTTCACCGAAACCAACCAACGATGAGTTAGACTTGGAACTGAATACCATACCTACCTTAGCTTGCCCAGTGGCTGTCGGAGAAGCGTCTCCGGATGCGTGCAACCAATAGCAAGTGGACAAACCGAGCGCAGCTAATCCAACAACCCCGTGATGGTCAATGATCCTAGTTAGGGACACGCAACACAAGTCCATACCCAGTGTGTCCAACGTGCGTGCGAGTGCAGCGTGTTGCCTGATTTGTCTTTGGGTGCGAAGGTTGAACGCCGCCAGCGAAGCGGGACAGCGTGGTCTTATAACGGACAGCTGCCGATCGGCGTCCAGTGGGTGGCGTGGGAAGGTGGCTGCAGATGGTGTGACTCCAGATGGCATTAAGGTTGCTGTCAATTAAGCTGAAAACTATAGAGGGAGTTGGGACAGAAGTAAGAGGAACAGTTGGAAAGGATAGAGGGGAGGTGCCAGCAGTGGCATGATTTCGCTTATCCACCCTACTACAGTATGTGACAGATAAGATTATTCTTAACAATCTGCGCGACGAACGATGCAGGATGTAGCTGAATTTTGAGAAAATGATCATGGTTGTATGTGGACTGAGATACTGCGCTCAGGCCTAGATAGGGGAAAGATTAGGGTCCTCAACCAAAGCCTTTGGCTCAAAAGCCTGTCCGCAAGGTAGCGGATGTGGCAGCGATTCAGTTCTACAGAAACTGATGCCATCCCATTTCAAAACCACCAACATGAAGGACCTCTAACCGTTGACCAATCTGGTAGGAGTAGCTCTCAAAGGGCCCGGGGTCACCGTCCAGTATAGTTCACTGGGTCGATGAGGTACGCAAAACGTCGCATCACGTTAAGGTACAGTCTCCTTACTGCGGATGAATTTAAGGAAAAAGAGTTTACCGGACTAAGAAAGTTTGAAATTGATTACAGGTTTCCAACTTCTCGACTCGGAATACGTCGCGATATCACCCCAATATGTGATAGTCCACCAACCTACCAAGCAGCAATGGAATATTTATATTGACTGGAATTATTTCAAATTATGTTTCGTACCCTCGATATGCACGTTTCCTCCAAGATTGGAGGAGACCAATAACTGTGCTGAGCCTTGGTGTGGATTAACTAGAAGTGGTTCAAAAATGGAACAATCTGGGTGGAGGCTTTGGAATAGAAGATGAGGTCTCGAACCATATACTTGCATCTGATCATATTCATCCATAAAGTGTATCACTCGACCAACTGAATGAACATCTACATACAATGACTAACAAAACCTGGGGCCCGTTGTGATTATAGCACATATAACGTGTACCTTTCACGCTCATCAGATGGCAAGCCTGTGATTAGGGTGGCCCATATGTGAGCTCCGGCTAGCAAGCTATAGGCAGTTGGCTGCGCGGTTTGAGTCAGACGGTAGTAAATCACAGGGTAGACGAGGTGCTTCCTATAATCGCAGAAAACCCGCAGAGCTCAAATCAAGTCAATTAATCTGAGTAAGCAACACGTTACTGTTGCCTCCGACGAATGAGTTTAAAGGAACAGAGCAGTTCGGATCACCATATTCAGGACGCTGTGAATGGTATCTAAACACTGAACTGTTTGACAGGAATGTTGTCCTGCGATGCTCAATGGATTCAGCTACTCAACTTACTTAGCTGAGGATTACAAGCTGCTGTATGGTCACTAGGTAAATTCACTATGTAACCTTGGCCCAGAGGCGGCGTATCATGGAACCAATAGCAAGATCATCAGCGGAAAGCTGCATTTCTGAGGTACGATGAATAGGGGAAAAGTGTAAAGCACAGGAGTGATCCAATAACGACACTACTCACAAGACACAGTTGTAACTGTTGTTTACAAGGCATAGTTGTGCACTGGGAATAAGGAATTCACATTCACATTATTTCACCAGTTGGCTGTGCAGCGGTAAGCCATCGACGCAAGCGTAATTTTTCAGAGCAGTGAGCGCTAGTGACCGGGATAAGTTGGTCTAGGAACAAAAGGAATCTTTAAAATGATGATAATACTCTCAGGATACGCGTATAAAGCCATGAATGTCAAACAGTATTCCAACAAAACTGAAATCTCGAAAAATGCAACCTTGTAGCTTTTAAGGCACACAATCTGTAAACGTCAGATCAAAATTGCTGTAATAGACTAATATTCGAAACCTATAAAACAGCATGAGGTAGAAGAAAAGGGTTGGATAACTGCAATAGTGTGGAAGTGTTGAAAAACAAATTGAAGTAAGAGCTTTCCGCAATCGATCGGGTTTCGAAGTCCGCACCATAGGCAAGCATAGGAGAAAACAAGCTTTCAAGGGAAGCGGAAAACAAAAGTTATAAAGCTAATGAGATAGGTTAAATTGCCCAAACAGAAAATTAGATAAAGCCACCTAACTCTGATTCGAGAATGGGGGTGAGGGGCGCCGAAAGTCATCACCCATTTCACCATATCCGGAAATAAAAGCAACACCGTCAAATGAAATGCGGAACATGGAGGAAATTATGCGCCAACATAAAAAGTTAAAAGTCTTTGGTTTACCGCAAAGGGTAAGAAGGCGTTTAATGCAGCGGTAAGATTGGCAAAGAGAGCATACCGTGCCGATGTGACAGATCCCCAAATTCCCACGTAGAAACAAAAGTGAACACGTTCCGTTCGCAATGAGTCCGAAGAAGTGACAGATCCGCAACCCAAATGAGATCATAGAGAGGCAACAACAATGCAGACAAAACAAGTAATACATAAGTCACATGTATTGGGCACATGCTACTGTAGGATAGCTACGAGACAAGCAGCTGGATCAAAATAGTAACCTATCACAACCAGTAAGTGGGAAACTTTCAAACTTTTCAAGGCGAGTTGGGTTGCAGCTTCTCTGTATGTTATAGTTTGCAAGTGTTTTTGTAAAAGTAAGCTTACCTTCTGTACTGTATTGTAGCTGAGCGCCGGCACAAAAGAATTGTGAACAATCAGGAAGCTTAGTACAACGCCGGTGATGCACAAAGAAAAGACAAGCAAGAGATCGAGTGCAATCCGGATTGCGAGTGAAACCGTCACTATATGGAGAATAAAACGATGGTTTTGGACACTAATAAATACTCTATGACCGTATGATATCTGCTGAAGTCCAACACGCTGGTTACACAAAAAGGTGATAGTCTTATGCCAAAACATGACTGAGATTGAGGAAGAAAGTGAAAACGGGTACAAACGGAACCTGTTGGGATAATCATGTTCCAAATGATACAGTAAAATAGCATGACTTACTCTTAGGATAACTCCGGGAGTACTCAACTGTGAGTATACGTCCCCATAGCTGAACGCCATTCATTACGGTGATGGCTTTTGCTGCATTCTGGCAATCAGAATACGTGATTTGAATGAAGGGTAAGCAGGCAGATAGTGTAGCATTAAAACCGAAAAAGGCGTAAGCAAAAAGTTGAAGAAGTAATGTTATGCATTATAATTTATCAAACCCATTAAGGCTGCTGCGGCGTTAATTTCTATAACAATGTCATTAAAGCTTCTGAGCATTGGAACACCACCAGTGCGATGCAGAGGCGAGGCATAAATAAGTAAGAATATGAAATCAACGTTAATGATACAGGGTAAACGCAAGCACTTTTTCTTGTAGTCGATTTCGCAACTTTCTTTGGTATTAAATCCTCAAATAACCCATCGTCTGAACTTGAAAATGGAGTGACGATACTGCAGCTTGCGGCACGTGCAGTAGCTTGGATGAAGGACATTTTCACTACGGAAGCCACTAAGCCGGATGCTCAACCCTCAGTGGGTAATGTGCATAGACCACAGCTAGTGGGAGTATTAAATCAGCGCCGTCTAGCCTGTCCTTACCAAGAAGCTCACTGGAGGCACATCAAACTGCTAGGTAAACTCCAACGGTCTACGAGGGTCGGATAGCACTTGTGGGTCGGCCACTATGAAGTGCAATGAATACAAATATTTGAAGAAACCCGGAGATAATAAGTAGATGACAGTAAAAAATAGGGAAACTGGTCAGAAGATTGAGTCGGGCTGGTGCATGTCGTCGCGCTGATTGAAGCTAGGGAGTCAAGCCCCGCAACCGAAACCATAACCTCATCAAGGTTTGAGTGGGCCGTGATGATCCTATACATGTCCTTTTTGTTTTCTACCACCTCCCTATTCTCGATTCCATCTCGAGCTTTTTAATCACTACTACTACCACTACCAGTATGTTTATTGCGTCCTTAAAAATCGGGGTAAAAATAGCTTTTACGATTTGTTGTAAGGTGAATAGTTGTGCAACAGAAAGCAGAACACTGTGGAGCACAGTTGAGGGAGGAGAGGCCATTCGATGACTTAGTGAAGAAGAATGAGGACACTTTTCGCAGTTGGCATCGGCTGGCGCCTTCAGGCAACGGGATAGGGGTCTACAGACGATGAACACGTTCTGCTGGACACCTGGTGATGGCAAAGAAGCAATCTAGTGGTGCTTGGATTACGTTGCACTGTCCCCACTCCTCCCGCTTAGACTCATACAGCGACCGCGACCTCAGTCTCGAAGTAGAACAGAATGTTTCCCTTTGTTTGACTTTTGTTTTTATTATCTCTTTCTCACTGCGATTTAATTGGTTTGCATTGTGACATAATACCAGTGTTTCCCATAATAATAATAATAATAATAATAATAATAATAATAAGTATATTTCTCAATTGCGCGAGAAGCTATTCCTGGATTGGGGCCAGATAATGAGTACAAGAATGATCATGCTCATGCATGTGTGATGGTGACATCAAAATATTTTGGAATCACAGCTTTTTTGCTGAGTTTTGTGTACCCACTTTTCTCACAGGTTATGTATTTTTTTGTCCATGCTGGAAGAACTCGTGTAGTGCATTATCCGATGGAAACATGTTCAATATCGAGTTATGGTTCAGGAAATTTATAAGCTGAATGCGGAATGTTCTTGCATTTGTGCAAGACCTGATTGTGGTTGGTAGGCTATTCCACAAGACAGCGTATCTGACGAGGAAGAAGATGGATCGGGTAGCTGTACTGGTGATTGGCAAAGTTAATTTACAGGTCTTGTTGCGTAGATCCTGAGTGAAGTTATGTTGAAATTTTAGTGTGTATAGATTAGAACATGTTTTTAGTCTATAAGGTTGTGTATCTGCATCAAATTGTTTCAGTCATCGCAACCAAAGAGGCTCGAACTTAAGCTGTTGGCAGCACCCCTCATAACTCAAGATGGAGGATTTACTAAACAAGTGTTTTGTGAATGACGTTTGCAGGTTTTTCAAAGCTTTCTTGTTACCCATACACATGTTTCCATAAAAGATGCTGCAGTATTCAAGGACAGGAAATGTAGGTATTTTGGAAAGCTGGATTGTGGCAGGGGTTGTGTGGATTTTATGGCATTTGTTAGCCATAGATAGTGCGGCACGTGCTATTCCATACACAGCTTGCTCCAAGAAAGTATAGTTTGAAGAGTATCGCATGCCTAGACCGCAGTTAGTTCCACACATACCTAGCTAACATGCAGTATGGTGAGGATAATTGTCTGAGGAATTCGGCGAGTAAGAAGTGTAGATGTAACAACACACTGTGCATGGTACGAAGTTGCGTGTGTACTCCTAACGAAAGCTACTCACAGCTAAGAAAATGCTCGAAAGTACCCGGAGAAGTGGAGATATGGACGGTTGTATTGCTAAAACGATTTGTTTTGTCGCATTTATTTGGACGTGCTAAGAGAGTAAGACTACTGCTGTCAACTTACATTTCCGAAATAGTAGAATTCCTGTCACGCTTATCACAGCAAGAGCTTGAACAAGTGCTGTGGGCAACCTTACACTCCCGAACACAGCCAGTGGTAACAAATACAATGAGTAATATCGTCGACATAAAGCAGCGCAAACTGAAGAACATTGCAGTGATAATGAAATAAATGCAACGTCAAGTGACCTAATGGGATGAGTAATAAAACTGCGTAGATGCGTTCGTGTCAGTGAACAAATGGCGTTGAATCTTGCCATTAAGCTGCAACGCGTCTGTATAGTAAGGTTATTAATATCCGTCTCCGGATTTGTAAGTCTGATTGTGAACAGCCTCTAGAAGACGGCTTACAAAACGAATAATGAGGGGTATGCCATGCAACACAAAGGAACACAATATCAAGCGTAAAGCAGAAAAGGTTGAGATCGGGAGACACTCGGATTCGGAACCCGTCCAAGCTCCTTGTACACTCATACGGTCCGATTAAAAGTAGGAAAATGTATGCAGTAAACGAACACATGGTTGCATGGTAGTCATTATCATCATCACAATCATTATACGTTAGGTACCAAATAGATTTCAGCTAACATGCTAGAAAACAAAAGTGACAGGGCATATGGAGAAAGAAAGACAGGACGCAAAACATTACAGAATACAATATAAAACCAAAAAGGTAATGTGAGGCTTTGCGTCACAACAAGCGTCACGTGTAAGGAGATGGTTGGCGGGAGAAGATAAGCGGGATGAAAGACAAAGAAACAACACAAATGCCACTGATGCTGGCTCTTCGCCATGCCAACTTGTGTATCCAACCAAACGTGTTCATCGTATTCCCGACCGCCGCTCAGCATTCCGGAGACACCAGCCAACGCCAAGTTAGGAGTGAGGTCCGGCATTCCACGAACCCCACATCAGGAGGAGACTAGACCGTAACGTAGTGACGGTTTGCGTACCACTTTGACGCACTGAGCCTTTGCAGCTACTCCTACCAAAGTGGTCAACGGTTAGAGGTCAGACAAAATCAGTCTCCTGGTCCTCCAGATTGGAGCAATGAAAGGGGGTGGCGTCCGTTTATGTAAAACCGAATCGATGCCACATCCGCTGTCTTGCGGAGAGGCTCTTGAGCCAAAGGCTTCCGTTAAGGACTCTAATCGTTCTGCTCTCTAGGTCTGGACAATGAGGCAGTATCTCGGCCCACGTACAACCATGATTATTTCCAGAAACTCCAACCACATCCTGCATCGGCCGTCCCATAGCTTATTTAGGATCGCCTCAGCTGCTACATACGGCAGATCGGATAAGCGAAAAAATGCTACTGCTGGCGCCTCCCCTCCTCCTTTCCAACGGTTTTCATTACTCTGCTCACAGTCTTTATTACTAGTCTTACTCATTAAATTCCCAGTTCAATTCACAGCAACCGCAATCTCACTGGAGTCATACCATCTCCAGCTATGTTCCCGCACCACCCACTGGACGCCGATCGGCAGCAGTCCCTCATAAGATTACGCTGTTCCGTTTCCAGGGCAGCGTTTAACGTTCGCACTCTGATACAAATAGGTCAACAAGCTTTAATAGCATGCACGCTGGACTCAATGAGTATTGGAGTGTGCTACATAGTCGAAACTAGGATCAATGACCCGCACGGGGTTGATTGCACGCATCCGGAGACGTTCACGGCGCAACCAGTAGTCAAGCTATGGTGGGCACTGCTCTCAGCTCCAACGCCCAGTAATCGTTGGTTAATTGGACTCTAGTGAACAGCAGTTTGTGTGCAGTCCGTCTGACAACATCAAATAAAGTCGATTCACGGAGTAGCACTCCACCCTGTTTGCTTTTGATTTCCGCTTATGCCCCCACCGATTACAGCTTCGATGCTGCGAAGGACGCATTCTGCTACGAAATGAACACGCTACTATGCAGTGCTACCAGTGCAGATATAGTTCTCGTAGGGGATATGAATGCATAAATAAGTCGTTTGAGCTCTACAGAAGCTTTGGTGGGTGATAAGTATGAAACTAACTTCGAACGGCGAGCGTCAATTGAAAATGTGTGCGGAGCACCAGCTGTTTCTTAGCAGCACCAAAGTGCAACTTGATATCATCCTGTAGCTGGCCAACAATGGATCCAAATAGGTCACGTTACCATAAGTTACAGATGGGGTGGTCCCATCCAAAATTGCCACTCGTTCTGGAATACCTGCGTGGAATCTCATCAAGTCCTGATACGCTATAGTTTCTTCACGAACTTTACCGAAAGCTGTCCCAAGTGTCTCCCTCAAATGGCAAGCAGTTATCTTAGCCCTCCGTCACGCAAGCCTAGCAGGAGGCACTGCGTACCGAACCTCTGCCCTCATGTCCTAATGACATTAAGCTTCAATGAAAATAGGAATTAGGCGGCCATACAACATGCAGGAGCCACCGCCTGCGGAACGATCAATTGTCACCGCACCAGTCACCTGATATCCGAGAAGTGTATGAAGCTGTTGGAATCCAGAAGAAAACTCCCGCCTGGCTCTGAGCACAATGTGACCAGGTGGACTATTAGGCGCGCACTAAAGCGGAGCCCACGTAGTGACAAGGAAGCTTGGTGGACCAGTCGGGCTCAAGAAATGGAGGCAGGAGCAGTAGGCAATTACCGCAAGCTCTTCCTGCTTATCCGCACCACTGGTCCCAGAAAACCAGGCGTCAGTGATACAAATAAAGACCGCGCGAGTGCTCTGATACGCAATAATGAGCACCGTATGGCTCGTTGGGCGGAATATTTTTAAGATCAGTTCAGTTGGCCCCCTGCTCCCAGACCTCTTCCTACTCAGGTGATGCAGGACGAGCCATGGACGGTTAGTTTAGTGGCTCCATCGGGGCCTGAGGTCCGAAACGCGATCACAGCTCCTAAGCGGTTTCTTGCTGCTGGCCCGGATTCCATCCCACCTGCACTATTTAAAGATGATGGCGAGGTCCTCTGGAAAGTACTGACTTCCCTACTCGAACATATCTGAAATGAAGTGTCCCGGCTAACTAAACTGAATCAATTATGGTGGCGATTTACAAGAAGAGCATTCGCACGAACTGTGCTAACTACACGGATAATAACCTAACACTGATTATGAAAATGGTACTGCCCTCGATTCTCGTTCGTCGCCTCACTGTGGAACGGGAATCTCGGATTAGGGAAGAGCAGACAGGTTCGCGCGCAGTGCTGTTACAAGACCACCAGCCAGTTGATGTCCTCGCGACCCTTGGTAGCTGCATTAGTAATGATGGGCGCACAGCAACTGAAGTCTGTTCATACAATGCAAAACCAGAACTGTCTTTTTGAATCTGTGGCATTTGTGGTGCCGAAAAAGAGCTACCCTCCGTCTGAAAGGCTGTGTATAAAAGGTCACAGTAAGGACAGTCCTACTCCATGGAAGCGAGACTTGGCACTAACCGGAGGACCTGCAGCGCCTTCAAGTTTTTGATCATCGTTGTCTGCGAAGCATTGCTGGTGTCGGATGCCACCAGTGTGTCCGCAACAATGATGTGCGTAGGCGAGTACCAGATAGTGTTAAGCATGCCAGTTATAACAATAGACAACATTGAATAAGTTGCGTTGGCTTGGGCACGTGCTACGTATGCCTGGTCACCGCTTACCCAGGAGGGCCTTGTTTAGTTTGCCAGATGTAGGGTGGCGCAAGTCTCGAGGTGGACAGAAGTTGACTTGGCAGCGGGAAATGAAGTCATTGACGACCAAACTGGGTGCTGTTGGTCCTTCTGGCCTTCCGGGCTGAAGTCCACGTGACTCGCTTTATGCGTGGCTCGAGACGTTACAGGTTATGGCTAGTAGTTGACAACTGCGGCGTGTCTACTGTCGTCTCCTAGTCGGACTGCCTGTTTAACGTGTGTTCGGTGCTGAGTTATCTGCGAAGTAATGGCTGAGTATAACGCGGGGTAGTGAAAGCCGCAAGGAAGTTGTCTCGCCGATACCGCCCTGTCTTTGCACGATAGTCATCTGTTTGCGATGGTATGTTGTTGATAAGGTGTGGGCGCTTTGACCCTGAGCGTTTGTTCAGAACATTAAGGTTGTACCGTAGGTCACCTTCTCTTCCTCTTATTGTTCTTCGTTTTGTAGACCACCATGGTTGTACGGCAGCGAAGCATCAGTTAAAGTGGCTGTTATAATGCAGTTAAAATAATAATAAAATAACAATTCCATTCATATCCCGGTCGCGCTAACAATGCATGTCACGGGCGTTTGGGGGCTGGTATGTGCAACACTTGGCCCATCCATCGGAGCTTGGTGCTGGAAATAACGGTGCTGAGGGGTTCATTCGCGTTTCCTGCACCAAATACGCGACGCCGAACATACACATAGCTCACGCGGTGTTCCTATCTGACATGAACTAAACTGCGAAAGCAGTCAGAGTCAAAGGTAACAAGCCACTTTGTCTGTCGATCTAGTAGAGCAGGTTCCGCAACCGTACAAGACTGCTGGACAGACGGTTAGGCTAGAAACTCTGCTCTTCAAAGTGAGAGCGATGTTACACCGGCACCACAGGTGGCGGAGATGGGAAAAAGCGTCTCCTGCGTTTGCTATACGGTTTGCAATCTTACCTTGGATCCCACGGGTGTTAATCTAGCTGACTAGATACTAAAATTTATGGAAGACTTTAGGGATACCAGTTTTAGCGAGGATCAAGGACTCCAAAAAGAAAAGGATGAACTAACGTACGCTTGGGTGAACATAAAGTTGCCGACGGGAGTGACGCTCTGCAATTCCGCGTGCGCTGGAACTAGTAGAAAGCCGCCTAGAAAAGCAAGATTGGGGAAGATTAAGAATCGGTGGTCGAAGACAGTTGGAACGGGACGATAAAGATGAAAAAGCGCAGCAGGCTGAATAAGACGGGAAAGAAACCACAGTGACATCGTCATTCCTATCTACCATGCTCGATGGAGCAGATAGGGCACCGTTAACTATCCTCCATGACGACTACAGCATAAAGAAGTCAAAGTCACTAGTGTACTGCGTAAGCAGAATATTGTCACGCTGCCAGACCTAGATAGGAGAAGGATTAGAGTTCTCAACCAAAGCTTTTGACCCAGAAACATGGCCGTAAAGCAGCGGGGTCTGGTAGTAAGCAACATAAGGTCAGTTTTGTGGAATAAAGAGGCACCCTCACTCTAACCCACAACATCGAGGACCCGAAGACTGTTTGTCTGAAGTCAAACCATTGATCGATCTGGTATGAGAGGCTCTGAAGGTGCGAAAGTAGCCAAAAGCTCAATGGATCGCTGAGGAACTCATGGTAGTCACAGTATCACGTCTCGCGCAGCAACAAATGAAGTGAAAGCATCGAAAGAACGGACATTTTGTTAATAATTCTATGGAACGTAATCAAGCTTGACAGTCATCACCAAGTGAAGTCCGAATTAGGCTACGAAGCACAGCAGATGCTTCCATGGTCGCAGTATAGGCATAAGTCGAAAACGTATCGAACATGATAGTGATATGGTGGATAGCAGAGTTCAAATGGAGAGAAAGACCCCAGTCCGGGTGCAGTAAAAAAAGAAAAACAGCATAACAAAATACCACACCACATCACACAACTGAGGGACACAGCAACATGATTTGATACGAAATAACAAAGGATATTCGACAAACGCGTAGCCTTTGGCTTTAGCCGTGTTCACATCAACTGGAATAGTTACATTTACGATATCCCCAAGTTTTTTGAATTCTGTCCAAACGTCATTGTAGCTGAAGTGGATAATAGTTGCGCAACATTAGGGGTGAAAAAGCAAATTAATCAAGTTAAGAAAAAGAAAAAAAGAATTAGCTTTGTTAATTAACAACATAGCTATAAATTGAGCTGAAGGTGAGAAATACACTTCAGCTATTGTAACGAGCGGTTCGCGCGCTCGCTCGTTCTACGCCAAAAACACGACGCCGAACAGCTTCATTGCTCATACGGAGTTCCCATCGGACATGCGCTAAAGCGCGAAGGCAACGACTGTGAAAGGCAGGAAGCCTCCTTACAGCTGTCGATCTGATGGACCTGGTTTCGCAAAAAATATAGTAGGGTTGAACGGACGGTTGCTGCTGAAAAGGCTACCTTTCAGGGTGAGATAGATGCTGCAGTGGTACCACAAGTGGAGAAGTGTCTACAGCTCTTATTATACAGTTCGCTAACAACTGTTTAGATACTTAAAGTGAAGTTGGAAAGGGAAAATAAGAATGAAAAGGCACAATAGGGAGAATAAGAGGAAGGGAATGCTTGAGCAGTAGTCTTGAACCCCAATCCACCCTGATGGATTCAGTAGATAGGGCGCCGTTGACTATTCTATGCGACGGCCAGAGCACCAAAAAAGGGTTTGAAGATAAAGTCATTGTACTGTGTGGGCAGAAAACTGTCAGGTTGCCATGGCATAGACAGGAGGACGATTAAGCCTCGCAAGCAAAACCATCGGTTCAAAAGCCTGAACGCAAGGCAGCGGAGTTTGGTGCTGGGCTACAAGGAATCAGTTCCATGAAGTATTGAGGCACCCTAAGCCCAACTCAACGACTACATTATGATTTTCCCCAAGGAGTCCACGACGGAAAGCCCTGACGAACGCTACTTGTTGTCGGAAAAATATCCGACAGGCCCCAGTAGACGCTGACGCGACCCGTAGTGTTCCAGTAGAAAGCATGTTAGATGTTCACATATTTCGTGGGAACAGCTTGCCGCGCAATTATTTCGAACAGAATGCATCGATCTACAGAATCGAACGAACCCCGTAAATCAGGGAACACAGCTATTGTCGGTCTGCGATATGCGTAGTGCTACCCTACCACCTGCTGCAGTGAATATGTGGTCTATACAGCCACGTCCTGAGCGGAAACTGGCCTGCTCTTCCCTAATCCGAGATTCCCGTTCCACAGTGAGGCGACGAACGAGAATCGAGGGCAGTACCATTTTCATAATCAGTGTTAGGTTATTATCCGTGTAGTTAGCACAGTCCGTGCGAATGCTCTTCTTGTAAATCGCCACCATAATTGATTCAGTTTAGTTAGCCGGGACACTTCATTTCAGATATGTTCGAGTAGGGAAGTCAGTACTTTCCAGAGGACCTCGCCATCATCTTTAAATAGTGCAGGTGGGATGGAATCCGGGCCAGCAGCAAGAAACCGCTTAGGAGCTGTGATCGCGTTTCGGACCTCAGGCCCCGATGGAGTCACTAAACTAACCGTCCATGGCTCGTCCTGCATCACCTGAGTAGGAAGAGGTCTGGGAGCAGGGGGCCAACTGAACTGATCTTAAAAATATTCCGCCCAACGAGTCATACGGTGCTCATTATTGCGTATCAGAGCACTCGCGCAGTCTTTATTTGTATCACTGACGCCTGGTTTTCTGGGACCAGTGGTGCGGATAAGCAGGAAGAGCTTGCGGTAATTGCCTACTGCTCCTGCCTCCATTTCTTGAGCCCGACTGGTCCACCAAGCTTCCTTGTCACTACGTAGGCTCCGCTTTAGTTCACGCCTAATAGTCCATCTGGTCACATTGTGTTCAGAGCCAGGCGGGAGTTTTCTTCTGGATTCCAACAGCTTCATACACTTCTCGGATATCAGGTGACTGGTGCGGTGACGATTGATAGTGCTACAAGCAGACGTTTTTGGGTCGTGCATGGCGGCCGAGGTCCTATTCCATCTAAGCTCAGTGACATTAGGATAAGACAGTGGAAGTTCGGCGAGCAGTGCCTATAGATAGGCTTGTCTGACCGAGGGCTGAGGCAATTTCACAGTTGCCAATCGGGTGAGACGCTTGGTGCGCCTTAAACTAAACTTCATGGAAAAATGACGGCGTACCAAGGCACGACCAAAGTTGACGCAGGTATTCCAGAATGAGCGGCAATCCAGGATGAACCACGACACCTGTACCTTAAGGCAATGTGAACTATTTGGGTCCATTGCTGGACAGCTACAAGAGGATGCTAAGTGGCACTTCGGCGCTTACTGGGTCTAAAAGTGGTGCTAATAAGCAACGACTGGTGCTCTGTACACAGTTGTAACAGACGCTCGCCGTTTTCCGTACGGTCGGAGTTTAGTCTATACCGACCACCTAGTTGGGTTTCTGAAGAGCTCAGACGAACTACTTGTGCACTCATATCCCTGCAAGAACTATGATAGCTGAACTGGTAGCACTGCGTAGCAGCGTGTTCAGTTCGCGATAGAATGTGTCCTCAGCAGCATCCCAACTGAAGTCGGTGGAGCATAAGCAAAGACCACAAATAACGTCTTGTACTACTTTGTGAAGCAACCTTAGCTGGTGTCACCAAAAGGACTGCACAAAAACAGTCGTTCACTGGAATCTAATCAAGCAACGATGGCTCAACCTTGGAGCTGAGAATGATATCTACACCAGCTTGACCTGGGAAAGCTGCATCAGCGTGCAACCATTGGCGAGAAAACAGGCCAGGTGCAGTTAATTCAATAACCCCGTTAGGGTCATTGAGCCTAGTTTCGGACACACAACACACATCAATACTTAGTGTAGCCAAGGCGTGTGCCAGTGCAGCCTGTTGACCTGTTTGTCTCAGAGTGCGAACGTTGAATGTCGCCATGGAAACAGGATAGCGTGGGTTTACAAGGGACTTTTGCCGATAGGCGTACGAAAGGTGCTTTGGGATGGTAGCTGCAGATGATTCTACTCCAGTGGCACTTCGGTTGCTGTCAATTAAGCTGGGAATTACAGAAGGAAGATTATTAATAGGGGTCGGGATGGGAGTAACAGAAACAGGTGAAGAAGAAAGGAGGGAGGCGCCAGCGGTAGCATGTTTTCGCTTATCCGCCCTGCTGTATGCAGCAGATAAGGCGATCCTTGATAATATGCGCGACGGCCGATGCAGGATGAAGTTGATGCTTGAAGAAAATGTCATGGTTGTATGTGGGCTGAGATACTGCAAGGGCGCCCATGCCCAAGACAGGAGGACGATTAGAGTCCTCATCCAAAGCCTTTGGCTCAAAAGCCTATCCGCAAGGCAGCGGGGAAGTGGCAATGATTTGGTTGTACAGAAATGGACGCTATCCCATTTCAAACCTCCAACCTGGAGGACCAGAAGACTGTCTGACATCTGACCATTGGCCAATATGGTAGGAGTAGCTATCAAGGGGCCGGAGACACCACTCAGTGTAGTTCAACAGGTCAAAGAGATAAGTAAACAGTCGAACCACGTGAACGTTCGTTCTCGTTGCGACGGCAGAGTTCCGCTTCGCTGGGTGAATATAGTGAGACAAGCCATGGTAGATAAATGGGTGTACTGCGTGCATGGATGGATGGTGTAGGCCAGTTAAATTAGGAATAAAGGTGCTCAGTAAGGCGGTCCAGACTCAGCTGTCGGTTGGTGATCGGAGACACATCTGACTCGCAGATATCCTCAGATACCAGGCTTTCTGAGGCCAGTGGACCAAATGAGTTGGAAAAGTTCGTGTGTTGTCAGAGTGAGCAGCGACCAGCATATCCAAAGCATGTTCAGATCACCAGGCCTCGCGAGCATTGCGCATGCTTTGCTTGAACTGAAGTTCGGCCGAACGGCGTCGCTTTTGGCATTCTGGTCCCGTCGGGATATATCTGCGGCGGTCGAACAGCTCGAGAGAGCGAGAGGAGATCCAAGCCTTTAAAGAGTGCCGACCTAGGCCGTAAATTAGTTGATTAGAAGTGGACCTTGCCGTCTGTAAACAAGTCCAGTGTTACTCTATGTCTGCTATCGAAGACTGACAACTTGCCTGGATCGAGGAATCAATTAATAAGTTCGCATCAATCTAGCGGTGCTTCATTTCTGGTGAACCCCAAAAAGACATGCATATTTTCGGACGGAATAGCGAATAGTCCGAATCAATGCGGCTGGACAAAAATAACTTGCTCTGCCCTGACATCTGAAGCTGACAACAATGTGAATAATTTGGAGACACGCTGGAATTGGCGAAGGGGACGCCAAGTTGCAGAAAGTTGCTTTGTATATCTGAAGTTTTGTTCCAGAGAAACAGATGATTGTCTGTGCACAATGAGAGAAATGTCTCTCCGTTATCCGAGTGATCCTCATCGAGCCCGCAGTGACTACCAAGGTAACGTGTATACGTTAACAGGCGACCAACCAGTGCCTTGAAGTATCTAAAGATGATAACGATATCTGATTTGTTAATTATATATATACATATATATATGTACATTTATATATATGGGCTAAACCAACTTACACTTAAACTAGTTCTTTTTAAGCTGGATAAATTTCATTCCATTTTATTTAGTTTGTTCTGCCTACCTGAATAATGTTCAATTAACTGGCCACGTTGCTTACGCTAATTGCGCTTATCTTCGATAATTTTGTTGTGTTTGTAGCATTTTAAGTAACTTGTGGACATTTCTTACTTACCGTGGATTCGTTGCTAACCAGCTTACTTCATATGGTAATTTAGCGAAGAGTTATGCCACCGTATCTGTATGCATTATTGGATTTATTTTATTTCAGCTTGTCGTTTAAAGTGAATGGCTGTTGCTTGATATCCCCGGTGTGGATGCACTTGATGTGCATGTTGACAAGGTGCCTACCTGTCTATTACCTACTACCTCGTTCATACTGGCTCCAGGAGACAGTTGGTCGTTGCTGGAGGGGACGGGTTGCACGGTCTTTGTGGCCGTGCTAGGCTCAAAGAGCGGTTCCATGCACTCAGTGTGGAGTGGACTACGGTCCAGCCACCGCCTAGTGTGCGCTTGATTTCCCAAATACAGCGCGCTTGTGTTTGCCTGTGAAGGAGTGTGGGCCGGCTCCGTTGATGAAACGTGGCTCCCATCCACATGCCTCCCGGTCTTATTCCTTCGGGTTTACACTGGATATGGGGTGTGTG
Organism: Dicrocoelium dendriticum; assembly: GCA_944474145.2. NCBI lineage: Eukaryota > Metazoa > Platyhelminthes > Trematoda > Plagiorchiida > Dicrocoeliidae > Dicrocoelium > Dicrocoelium dendriticum. The sequence continues at coordinate 46,878,218 of OX104068.1, read as the reverse complement.
GTTGGAGCTGTGGGCGGTGCAGCGCAAGCCACCCATTGTCCCTCTGTAGGCGCAGGCGTCCTGTGGCTGGCCACAGTGACAGGCAAATCCGAAACCGGATGCCGCCAAAGATATATATATATATATATATATATATATATATATATATATATATATTGCAACTGTCTATGAAGACATTGAACCATCGGAAACCATGGAACACAAAAGAAGGTACAGAAATAGTAAAAGAAAACACAACACATCAAAGTCCATGGTTTCGTTGGAGGGCGAGATACTACCCGGTTGCTCAAGCCGAAGTAGGGATTTGTTAATGAAGGACATAACAGTGTGAAAGGAGTTAAGAAAAGGAGCATGGGTTAATTCAACGAGGCTTCGATGTGATAGCCGACTCCCATCTCAAAACCATTAACTTGTAATCCTGAAGTGGCGGGTTCGAGCCTGCGTGAGGGACCGGGGGACCTTCGCAGTATCTTCAGGCCACATACGACTGGCGGTGGTTGCGAGGCAGTGAAGCGTCGGTATTGCGTACCGGCGTACTGCTTGTGACTCTTTCTTTGCCTTTCAGATCGGTCGCTGATGGAAAAGTCATCGGGCAGATGTCGGTCACTTAACGGAAGACTATCAAATAATTGTGCCTGTACGAGCCACAAATTAATCTCTACTAGTTTAAGTTAGAACGAACGAAAGGAAAATTCCGTGAGTGTTTCGCGCCGGGCCCAGATGAACTACCCCTACTATTCCTCAAGATAATAGCCGAACTGAGTATTAATTCAGTGCACCAAGTATTCTGACGCACGCTCACGGACGGCCGCTTACCACCTGAAAGTAGGGTTGGGATGCTCAGAAACAAAGAAAGGAACCGGTACGATCCTACAAATCATCGGCCGATATTTCTTAAGTCAGCAGTCTGTATGGTTTTGGAAAGAATCGTCAAGCGTGACTTCAAGATCCAATTCGAAAGCCTATGCGCGATCACCCCCGATTAATATGGATACTGCAGAGCGCGCTTTTGCATCGCTAACGCGCTTGTTGAGAGAGAAGCATAAGTTAAAGCAATAGACAACCGGAGACACTTAGATGTTGAGTACACTGACTTCAGCAAACCGCTCGATAAAGTCTCAGACAAACGACTTTTGATGAAACTCCGAGGAAGCAGTGCCACTGGAAAGGTCTTCTTTAGGTTGCGGATCGTTGATAGACCAGGCTAATCGCGTAAAGGTGAACAAAGCCCTGCCTATTCGTATGTAAATGAATAGTGGCATTCTACATGGCTCCGTTCTTGGACCAGAACTCTACAAGCCCCATATTAATGATTTCCCTGCAGCTCCTCAAGCTGACTGCTTAGTCTATGTTGATGATCTCAAGCTATGATCAGAAGTATCTAGCTTTGGAGAAACTGACAGACTGCATACAGCCCTAGACTAGCTGCATGAGTGCTCCATCAAATGGCAACTCCCTGTAAACCGCAACATATGCGCCGTTCTCCCGATTGGTGATCCGCAATTCTACGGCGCATACTACATAGGTGGATATCCTTTCAAGAAGAAACTGGAGGTTATAGCGTCACATTATCTCGGAAAATCACAGGACACGCTGAGGAATTTCGCGACCTCCAAAAAGATGCTATGTGTTCTACGAAGATGGTTCACTAGAATCACTCCGGCCATCTCCAGAACCCTGTTCATTATACGTATCCGCACGATACTGGAGCATGGATTTCAAGCTACATATCCTCTCCCGAAACTTGAGTGCGCAATGTTAGAAATAGTTCAGGGTCGTGGTTCGAAATGTGTCATGAAGCGTCAAGATTTTACCTACCTTTTTCGACTACGGAAGCTGTCATCATCATCATCATCATTACACGTTAGCTGGAGGTGGAAAACACCTTAGTTACTGTGCCGCAATACAAAACACAAGAAAAGAAAAACAAACAGTAGGACGCCCGCTGAGTCCCCAGTAACGGATGGACATCGTTCTGGAGAGCTAACAGCTGGCTGCCGTAAAAGAAAGTCATATTATGCCTAACGATTGAGATCGTGATTGGAGGGGGATGCTAAACATGAGGGGGATGGACAAAGGAACTCACAACACAAACGCCATTGGGGCCGGCTCCTAGCCATATCAGCAAGTGTGTCCAACCAAACGTGTTCACCGTCCTTAGGACCCCAACTAGGCAGTCGGGATGCACCAACCGACGCCAACTTCGAAGTGAGGGTTTTCATTTCTCTCGACCAAGTCATCACTTGGCCTCCCCTCCTCCTCCTCTTCCAACCGCACCCACAACGCGCAAACAATGCACGTCGTGGGAGTCGGTGTGCTGGCATGCGCAACACGTGGCCCAGCCATCGGAGCCTGGTGCGTGATATAATCGTGCTGAGCGGTTCACTCGCTCTTCCTGCACCAAATACGCGACGCCGAACACGCTCATTACTCATGCGGTGTTCCCACCAGACATGAGCTAAGCTGCGAAGGCAGCGATGATCGAATGTGACGAGCCTCTTCATGTCTGTCGACCTGATGGGCCAGGTTTCACAGCCATATCGGAGAGTTGAACGGACGGCTGCGTTGTAAACTCTGCCCTTGAGGGCGAGAGTAATGTTGCATCTGCGCCACAGGTGGCGGAGATTGGCAAAAGCACCTCGAGCTTTTGCTATACGGTTCATAACCTCACCTTCAATCCCACGGGTGCTAATATAGCTGCCCAGGTACTTAAATTCCTGAACGACTTCTAGCTTATCACCACCAAGCGTTAGCGCAGGGGTAGGTCCCTGCCAATCTTGGAGAAGTACTTTGCATTTCGGTGGAGCAAAGCATAGCCCAAAACGACTGACAGCCAGTGCTAATCGGTCCAGTGCTGTTTGCCATGTTTGGGAGCTGTCACAGATTAAGGCAATGTCGTCCGCATACTCCAAGTCAAGAAGTCGCTCACCAGGGAGTAGCTCCACACCTCCTAGGTCGTGTCCAGCGAACGCTGTTTCCATGACTTCATCAATAGCGAAGTTAAAGAGGAAAGGTGACAGCTGGCAACCTTGTCTCACACCGCTGGTGATACTGAAGGGTGGCGACAGTTTGCCATAAACCCTCACTCTGCCCGAACTATGCGCGCACAGCGCTTTGATAATGCTTACATATTTATCAGGCACACCTTTCCTCAGCAGACAGTCCCAAAGGGCACATCGATCAACTGAGTCGAAGGCACCTTTTATGTCAAGAAACACGACAACGGTGGGTCGCCAATAAACAAGGCGGTGCTCCAACAATTGACGCAAGGTGAAGATGTGGTCGATGCAGCCCCGACCTCGACGAAATCCGGCTTGCTCTTCACGAATCTGGCTTTCACGAGTGCCAGTCAGTCTGTGGAGAATGACAGAGGCAAGCAATTTAGAGGCAATCGAAATCAGACTGATCCCTCTATGATTGCCGCATTCCAAACGGGAGCCTCCCTTGAAAATTGGGACAATGACGCGGCGGACCCAGTCTGTCGGGACAAACTCCTGCTTCCAAAGTTTTACTAACAACTCGTGTAGATCATCTACTAGAGCAGGTCCCCCGAATTTGAAGAGGGCTGGGGGAATTCTATCTGCCCCTGAAGCCTTATGTAATTTCAACAGCCTGATCTCACGTTCGACTTCTGCGCGTGAGGGCGGATCCAAGGAGACGGCCCAAGGAGAAGGGTGCTCAATGCCCGAAGAAGAGAGCGATAACTCAGGTTGGTTAAATTGCATAGCAAAGTGTTCAGTCCAACGCTCCAAGCGTTTTGACAGGCTGTGGATCATCTGCCCACTCTCGTCGCGTATGGTCTCGCTAACACCAGGTCTCCTGCTGCCTGTTGCCCGTATCAGACGGTATAACTTACGATGATTACCAATGGCAGCGGCTGTTTCCATCTCAGAGGCACGATGAGACCACCAGGTTTCGCGGTCCTTCTTTAGGCTAGCACGTAGTTTCGCCCTGAGATTTTTGCGAGCTTCATTGTATACGCTTCCAACCGGAATACGTCGGCGATCATCCATAAGTTCCAGAGACTGTGTAGAGACCCAATGTCCGGTTTTGCAATTTGTTTTGCCACATGAAGACATGCCTGCTAATAGCAGCGCTTGACGAGTATGCGACCAGTGATCTTCAACGGTGTTTAGTGGGCGCTTACTCAGCCCAGATGTCAGCGCATCTTGGTACACATTCAGAACATCTGGCTTCGCCAGCTGGCTGATGTCAATCCGTTCACATCGACGTCGCGGACGTCCACCGAAACGCACCAGGAGGTCGGCGCATACAAGTGCGTGGTCAGAGTCCACTACGGAAGCTGAACTTATTTCCATGGATCATCGTCGTCAGTGAGGTCTTAACTACACCAGACAAATCCTAAAAGGAGAACTTGGAAGTGAGCTACGTGGACAGCTCAACACGAAGCGAAGAATACTTGACGTCCGTCTAGATCTTGTCCTATCAACCCGTGTGGTGGATGATTGGAACAGCCTACCAGAGATCACTGGTAACGAATAAAGGAAAGTTTAAAATATCCCTAGGTTATCAGTATATAATCTTACACAATCTGTGGTACAGCTATTGTGCAATCGGCATCATGACTGATTAGGAAAACAGTATGAATAGTAAGAAAAGAGCAACAACAACAAAAGCTTTTTTGTCTAGTTTACCACTCACAGTTTTTGAAATATTCTTTCAGTTTGTTCCTTTTTAGGGGGAGGAAGAAGGGACACCGCAACACACCGATGCACACGTCCGCCATTGACATCGATCTTGAGCCATGGCTTCCAGTGTCTTTAACCAGCAAGTATCCGCATCTCTCGGACCACCAGGTAGTCGACAACAACCGGCCGAGGCCAACTGTTTCGTCAGCTTCTTCATGCGGCTTTTCTATGTTGTAGGCTGTCCACCAGACCGTCTCTTCCAGCGCTGTCCAGCAACCGAAAACAACCTACGACGCGGGTAACGCTGGACAGGCATGCGCAATACGTGTCCAAACCACCGCAGTTGATGCAGTGAGACGAGCTCTTCGAGCGAGTGGCTTCCACGTCCCAAGACACGCTGTCTAACTTCCAAATTGCTTACGTGGTGCTGCCACCACACACGGGCAATGGACCGCAGACAGCCGTGCTCGAAGACGGATAGCTTGCGCAAGTCATCGTTACGAATGCGCCAGGTCCCGTATCCGTACAAGAGTACAGCAGGAACAGTTGCACAATAGACCCGCCCTTTGATGGAATGAATGTCGTGGCGACATCACAAGTGCCTCAGCTAAGAAAAAGCGAGGCCTGCTCTCGAGATGCGCATCGAAATTTCGTCTCCAGCAGCCCCTCCAGCAGTGATGCAACTTCCCAAGTAGACGAAGCTCTCCACACCCTCTAGTTTCTCACTACCAAGAGTGAATGCAAGCAGAGGCACCTGCCAGTCTTGGAAGAGAGCCTGGCATTTGGATGGCGAAAAGTACATACCATACTTTGACGCATCAATCGCCAAGCCGTTTAGTGTAAGTTGGGTGTGCGGATCGTCACCCAACAAGACGATATCATCAGCATAATCCAAATCAACAACTCGACTACCTGGGAGGAGCTCAACGCCAGCGTTCAACGAATTGCCCAGAGCGTTCTTCAGGACATCCTCAATGGCAAAGTCGAATAGGAACGGAGAGATAGGGCATCCTTGTCGAACACTGGAGACCACCAAGAGTAGGCGAAAGCTTGCCATAAGCCCTAACGCTGCCCGAGGTCAGCCTATAGAGAGCGCGCAGTATGGAGACGAACTTCTCGGGGACACCATTCCTCAGTAGGCAGTGCCACAGTACCGTACGATCGACAGAATCGAAGGCTGCACGGGTATCTAGGACCACAGCAATCGTTGGCCTCTGATATACATGGCGGAGCTCGAGGATCTGGCAGACTGAAAATTTGATCGATGCAGCCGCGACCAGGGCGAAACTCAGCTTGTTCTTCTCGTTGCAACGATTAGCGCGTTGGGGATAGCCTGCGAAGTATGATGGACACCAGCAGCTTGCAAACGATGGGGACTAAGCTTATGCCAGTGGATGACTATAGCAGAATATTTTGTTGCTATTGCAAAGGCAAACATCCCCAGACAGTCGCGCCAGGTCAGATAGGGTAAACATCCAGGGAGAACACGGATTTCCGCCCAATGAGCGCACTGCTTCCTGTACCGGCAAGCAAACTACAGCCCCCGCATTGAATCGGAATAGATAGACAAAACAGTCTGCCCTTCTTCTTTCTAAACACCCAATGAATTTTAATTTCTGAATGCAAAGTGAATCAGAGGTTTGTTTTTGCCGGGCCATACTGGGGAGTATCTAATAACAGCTGCGCTAGCGAATCAAAAAACCCAATTTCATCCCTTTTTTGTTATGTGCGTTGGATGCTCCGTTCCAATGCCTTGAGGCTAAGCTGAAATATCGTCGATAAGTGTTTGAAAAAAACCCCTCGCAAGGAGCTGGACCTTAACGTGGTGCGACGGTCTGCGTACCTCATTGACCCATTGAGCTATACTGGGTGATTCCTCCTGGTACCTTGGGAGCTACTCCTACCATATTGGCCAATGGTCAGATGTCAGACAGTCTTCTAGTCCTCCAGGTTGGAGGTTTGAAATGGGATAGCGTCCATTTCTGTACAACCAAATCATTGCCACTTCCCCGCTGCCTTGCGGACAGGCTTTTGAGCCAAAGGCTTTGGATGAGGACTCTAATCGTCCTCCTGTCTTGGGCATGGGCGCCCTTGCAGTATCTCAGCCCACATACAACCATGACATTTTCTTCAAGCATCAACTTCATCCTGCATCGGCCGTCGCGCATATTATCAAGGATCGCCTTATCTGCTGCATACAGCAGGGCGGATAAGCGAAAACATGCTACCGCTGGCGCCTCCCTCCTTTCTTCTTCACCTGTTTCTGTTACTCCCATCTCGACCCCTATTAATAATCTTCCTTCTATAATTCCCAGCTTGATTGACAGCAACCGAAGTGCCACTGGAGTAGAATCATCTGCAGCTATCATCCCACCGCACCTATCGGCAAAAGTCTCTTATAAGGCCACGCTATCCAGTTTCCATGGCGACATTCAACGTTCGCACTCTGAGACAAACAGGTATACAGGCTGCACTCGCACGCACCTTGGATACACTAGGTATTGAGGTGTATTGTGTCCGAAACTAGGTTCAATGACCCTAACGGGGTTATTGAATTAACTGCACCCGGCTTATCCTCTCGTTATTGGTTGCACGCATCCGGAGACGCCGATGCAGCACTCACCGGTCAAGCTGATGTAGGTATCATTCTAGGCTTCGAGGTTGAGCCATCGTTGGTTGATTGGATTCCGGTGAACAGCCGTTTATGTACAACCCGTTTGACGACATCAGCTCAGGTGGATTCACGACGTAATACAAAACACTGTTTGTTGGTGATTTCCGTTTATGCTCCCACCGACCGTAGTTCAAATGCTGTCAAGGACACATTCTATTACGAACTGAACGCGTTACTACGCAGTGCTACTAGTTCAGATATTACAGTACTTGCAGGGGATATGGACGCACAAGTAGGGCGTCTGAGCTCTTCAGAAGCTCAGCTGGGTGGTAGGTATGGACTAAACTCCGACCGTACGGAAAACGGTGAGCGTCTGCTGCAAATGTGTGCAGAGCACCAGTTGTTTCTTAATAGCACTGCTTTTAGTAGACGCCGAAGTGCCACTTGGCGTACTCCTGTAGCTGACTAGCGATGAACCCAAATTGACCACATAGCCAAAAGTTACAGATGGCGTGGTTCCATGCTGGATCGCCGCTCGTACTGGAGTACCTGTGTCGACTCTGACTATGCTTTGGTACGCTGTCGTTTCTCCATGAGCTTTACCAGGAGGCGCAAAAAGCGTCTCCCCCAGTTGGCAAATAAGAAATTGTTTCAGCCCTCGATCCGGCAAGCTTAACAAGACGCACTGCGTACCGAACTTTCGTTGTCATGTCCTAATGGCACTGAGCCTCAATGGGATAGGATGTCGGTCGCAATGCACGACGCAGGTGGATCCGCTTGTGGCGCTTTCAATCGTCACCGCACCAGTCACTGGATATCCGAGAGATTGCTGAACCAGTTGGAATCTAGAGGACACCTCCGGGCTGGCTCTGAACACAATGTGACCAGACGGGCTATTAAGCGCAAACTAAAGCAGAGCCTACGTGCTGACAAAGAAGCCTGGTAGACCAGTCGGGCTCAAGAAATGGAGGCAAAAGCAGTAGGCAATTACCGCAAGTTCTTCCAGCTTATCCGCACCACTGGTCCCAGAAAACCAGGCGTCAGTGAGACAATCAGAGACAGCGCGGGTGCACTGATACACAATAAGGAACGCCGTATGGCTCGTTGGGCGGAACACCTTCAAGATCAGTTCGACTGGCACCCTGCTCCCAGACCTCTTCCTACTCAGGTGATGCAGGCCGAGCCATGGACGTTTAGTTTAGTCTCCGTCAGAGGCCGAGGTCTGAAACGGGATCACAGCCGTCAATCGTTTTCGTGCCGCTGGCCCGGATTCCCTCCCACTTGCACTACTTAAGGATGGAAACGAGGTCCTCTGCAATGCAGTTTCCTCCCTATTCAAAGGTATCTGGAAGGAGGAGTGTCCTGGATAAATGGAGCGAATAGATTATAGTGGCAATATACAAGAAGGGCAGTCGCACAGACTGTTCTAACCATAGAGGAATTAGCCTAACGCAAGTTGTGACAAAGTTATTGGCCTCGATTATCGTTCGTCGCTTCACTGTAGAACGGGGATCTCGGATTAGGGAAGAGCAGGCCAGGTTCCTCCCAGGACGTGGCTGTATAGACCATATATTCCCTTTGTGGCATGTGCTAGAGCAGCGCCACGCATACCGAAGACCGACAATAATTGTGTTCCTCGATTTCAAGAGTGCATTCCACTCAGTCGATCGATCCATTCTGTTCGACATACTTGCGCGGAAAGGCGTTCCCACGAAATATGTGAACATCCTTCGTGCTCTATACTCTAACTCTACAGGCCGCGTCAGGGTCTACGGTGTCCTAACGAATGGCTTTCCGACCATCAGCATTGTCCGATTTCCCCATTTTTGTTCAATTTCTTCGTGGATTTTATCATGGAGTGTTCGCTTGCGGAATCTCATAATGTAGGCGTTGAAGTGCTGCCTGGTGAAAGGTCAGTTCAGCTAGATTATGCGGACGATATCGTCTTGCTTTTCGACAATGTTGCGATGGCACAATCAACCCTAAATAGTCTATACAGAGTAGTCTCATTATTTGGTATGCACTTCGCACCTTAAAACTGCAGCCAGCCCGTTGATGATTCCTTGACGCTTGCTAACGAGGAACACGAAGTGGTTGATCAATTAACTTACCTTGGCAGCTGCATCAGCAACGATGGGCTCATAGAAACTGACGTCAGCTCACGCATTGCAAAGTCCAGAGCTGCCTTCTTGAACGTGCGGCACCTTTGGCGACAGAAGGGAATTTCCCTCCGTCTGAAAGTCCTATATACAAGGCCACAGTGAGCGCCGTTTTGCTCTATGGTAGTGAGACCTGGCCCCGTCGGTCTGAAGATCTGAGGCGCCTTCAAATCTTTGATCATTGTTGTCGGCGAAGCATTGCTGGTGTCGGATAGCACCAGCGTGGTCGCAACGATGATGTGCGTAGGCGAGTACCAGATAGTGATAAGCATGCTAGCTCCCTAGAACAACAGATAGCGCTGAATAAGTTGTGTTGGTTTGGGTACGTGCTACGTATGCCTGGTCACCGCTTACCTAGGAGGGCTTTGTTTAGTATGCCAGGTGCAGGGTGGCGCAAAGCTCGAGGTGGACAGAAGTTGATTTGACAGTGGGAAATGAAGCGACTGACGACCAAACTGGATGCCGTAGGTCCGTCTCGCCTTCTGGGCTGGAATCCACGTGACTCGCCGTGTGTTTGGCTGGAGACTTTACAGGACATGGCTCGCAACCGACACTAATGGCGCGTCTGTTGCCATCTCCTAATCGGATTGCCTGTTTAAAGTGTGTTTGGTGCTGAGTTGTCTGCGGGGTAATGGCTGATTATGACGCGGGGCAGTGTAAGCCGCAAGGAAGCTGTCTCGCCGATGCCGCCTTATCCTTTTTTTCTATGTATTGCGGCACAGTAGCTGAGGTGTTCCCCACCTCTAGCTAACGTGTATGATGATGATGATTGCACGACAGTCAGCTGCTTGTGACGGTATGTTGTCTACGCAAGGTGTAGGCACCTTGACCCTGAATGTTTGTTTAGGGCATTAAGGTTTTCAGGCAATTCCCCCTTCTCTCCCTTTTCTTATTCTTTATTTCATAGATCCTCATGGTTGTATGGCAGCGAAGCATCAGTTCATATGGCTGATGTACTGCTGTTGATGATGTTTGAAAAAACAGTGGGAACAAAATAGTTTGGTCAAACTGCAGCTCAGATCCAAGAGAAATAGTGATATCAAAGTGTTTGGGTTGTCGCAAAGGAGTCACCACCCCCTAAAGGCCATGCCGACTTGCAATGGCTGGCTGCATACTTCCTGCTGCAGTACCAGATCCAATTTGTATGAATTCATTCGACGGACATCCTCCTTGGAGGTCTACTTTATTTGTAACACGTGATAAGCCGCTGAAATGGATCAAAGCCCCGCGATCTGTTAACCGCGCAGCCGTGTGGCCCCCGCACGGGAAACAAGTTTGACTCATTCCACCACTTGCTGTGTCCATTTCATCTACTGCGAACAGTATTCGTAGTCGAGGCTCCACTGCTTCATCGTCAGACAGACAAGTAGTGAACGTAACAGTTGGTCTCAGAAATACCCACATTATTGTTGTGCGTCAAAGCGAAGCGCCATGAACAGCTAGTCTGGATACAGCTGTGCGCAGTGCTGAAGGCCACAAAGCCCAACATTCGCAAGAATTCCCCACGCTCCCAATTGAAACACGTTCTAGATAGATTGACCCAGTTGGAGAATTTGGTAAAGTCACATACTCAGAGCCCAAAGCCGACTAATTCCGAGATAAACAGACCACTTCGAGTATTGTCAATGCTCCTGAATTTAATAGGCACCTACAGATGGTTTTGGAGTACCAGGCGTTTCTAATATGCATGGCCCATTGATTGTTGATGATGAGAAACCTGGGATAAAGGTTGTTTCCACCTTTCGCCTCAGCAGAAAGTAGGACTCTTCAAAATAGTCTGTCAAGAAGAGGCTGAATGCCACCGCATCTATAAGCGGACCTAGCGCTTAAAGGGAAAAATATTTTGTCCTGAGGGATCTCTCCTCGGAAGATCGTGTTAAAATGAAGACGGCATCCGATGAGCATAGAACTCGACGAGCAAACGGTGAAAAAAACTCCACATCGCGGATTTTCGCGTTATGCAGAGAACTCCGGAAGCTCGATGGAAGCCGATTCTTGTCCTGGCCAAATCACAAGATCATCGCCAGCACATGAACTGGGCGTGATGTCTGCTAATGTCCGTGGCATGAGGAATAAATGGGACGAGGTTCTCACGTTTACCTCGGTTTCATCTAGATCTCAATTTCACTGAGTCTTGGCTAACGTCATACACACCTGATGGCGAAGTTCATATCCTAGGATATCAGTTTCCTTGGGCGGACAAACACCAGGGGCAGCATTCTCCAGTACTGGAGATCAGACCTAGTGGTACACACTATCAAGACCATCAGTGAGAGCGGTTAAGAAATGGTGTGGTGTCAAGTCCGTGGTGCAAACCCCTCATTGTCGGGGTGGTATACAAGCCCTTGTCGAGTAGCGACGCCCGCACATTGGACTCAGTCAAAACTTATGGAAGAGGCAGACTGTGTAATTTTGGGGGATTTCAATGCACTAGGGGTTCACTGTGAACCACCCAACTCTAGGCATTCTCCTGAATCTGTTGATGCTGCTCCTTTAGTGGCAATTCTGGAAGCTAACCTAATCCAGCATGTCTCCACGTCCACCAGAAGATTCCCGGGTCAGGCACTGCACACTTTCGAGCCTGCGCTGACATCGTCATCGTCAGACGCCGCCGATATGATCTCTCTCCTATCAATTGGCCACAGTGATTACTGCACCCTTTTTAAGGTGGATAAGACGCTTAGCCAATCACAACCAAGGAATCTACCGGCGGAACTTCTGGCGCAACAACTCGTCCCGTCTAAGAACAGCGACTAGCACCCAGGGCTGGACCATCCGTCAAGACCTAGATGTTGATGGTGCCTAGAATCTTCTAAGTACCAGGTCGCGACTAAATATGTGCTCCTAAAGTGACGGGGCTAACAGTAGCAATCCCTTCTGTTCATAGAGTTCAAAGAGCTGTAGAGAACACAAGGGAAAACCCGTGTCAGCATCACCACCCGTTCATTGGCTGGGTGACATGTTGCCAAGCTGTGTTCCCCGAGGGGTTGTTACAGCTGCAGCAAAACCAGCGGAATCCAGGCATGTTCAGCATGTACTTGTCCAATCGTTCTTTAAAACATTCTTCTGTATGGGCACTTACCACACATTCAGGGAGATTGTCCCACTCGTTCACAACCCGTGTGGATAACACAAGTTCAAGTTCAAGTGGGAATGTAACGATAGGATGAATCCCGTAAGTGTTCCTTCTTGAGCAGGTCGTCGATCCAGGGGTTGATAGCGGTGCACCGACTTCTTGATGGGTCTAAAAGGAAAACATCCGAAAAACACCCTGGTCCACCAATTTAATGCCCACGTTCCTTACATTAGCTGCCCCAGCTGTCAGTTACGTGAAGTAAGGGTACTACGCGGTAACTCGATTTCTTGGCGTGCCATACTGATTGAGGTTTTCAGCTGAAATAACGTGGAAAACAGTGTTTGAATAAACACTTGAAACGAAATTTGACTATCGTCAAATTTTCTCTGATCCAAGATATCTTGGATCGATTAAAGTGGTACTGGCCATAGCGTTTTTGGCGCTTACTGGTAATTTTTCCGGTTGTTCCCAGTTTTAATCCCGTTTTGCACCCTGTTTTTGCCTTTGTATTGCGGTTGCTTTCCTATTGTATACGTGTTGTAATTCTACTCTGTTTTCCACATGAAGACGGCTGTCTCGCTAAACACCGAGACGGATGGACCTATGGCGTCCTCGTTTGATGAGTCTACTGCAGCTTGCGGACAGGTTAACCATTCAGAGCCAGTAACAGATGTATCTGGCGGTATGCAATGTGACGTCTGCTGCTGCTGGTATCACGAAAGCTATACCGGCCTACAAGCTCACCAGTACAAAATGCTATCATCAAGCGTTCACTTTCTTTTCAGCTGTGCTGAATACTACGCTCAAAGATCGACGCGCCCGGTTGTCACCGGTGCTAAGCTTTCAGCGCTGGCTTCAAGGTTGGCAGATGATGAGGAGGCGATAGCTAAACTCGCCTCTATTGCGTTGCTCGATACGAAAATGGAAGTGATTTTAAAATCCCTGAATATTTCGTTTGAAGATACTGCAATAGACGGCAACATTGCTGACGATCCATCCACTGGAGTCTGTCACTCGGGCATAAAGCCGCACATCCTACCGGCCAGTCCAGGTAGCATTGCTGGCTGTTCTCATGAGCCGATCAAAGTGAAGAAAAATAGGGTGCGGAAATACCAAAAGCTCTCTGCTAAACCCAGAGAATTAGTTGCCACCGCATCGAAAAAGATGTCGTCTTTGACAGTCGTAAAGTTGTCTAACGATTGTACTCAGAACTTTCCGAAGATGTTGACCGTCTCGGCCGTCAGTGAACCAGCCCGTTCTGACGAAGTGCTTGTAACTGCTCAATGCGATACAAAGTCAACGGCCCCTGCTCCAGTGAACCAGAAGAAGAAGCGGACTAGATCTGCTCGTAAAACTTTGAAAGGGCTTGAAGACCCAGGAACTAGTAAGATACCGCCAATAGAGCGGAAAACCTACGCTACCGTTGCTTCGGCGTCGTTTGGGAAGACAGGGACAGTACCACCGCCAGTGGTGAAAACAGCTGGTATAGGTGTCGACTCCAAGGCACGTGGGGTAAACACTCCCCGTCGTGCCGACTCTCACGGATAGTAGCGTTATACTCCGTAACGTTACTGAATCTGCGGCCGCTCTCCCAAGAGAACGCATCTTGGATGACATCAAGTGGCTGAAACTGTGTGTCAGCAAGCTGCTTCCACCTGGCTTCCCTGGTGTCACTGTCAGAAAGCTGACCAGATTGGGGAACGTCCCTATCGCTACGCCAAATCCACGACCCCGACTACTTCGCGTAGTCCTTTCTACCCCGGAGGAACGCAAATCATTACTGCGGTTTGCGTTCAAACTTAAGGGTAGTGGTGTCAGCGTTCAGCCGGACCTACCACTGGCAGATAGACTGAAGTTAAAGGAGGCTATCAAAGACCTCAAAACTAGACGGGCGGCTGGTGAGCAAGGCCTTCGTCTGGTGGGTTTTCAGGTGGCCAGCCGGAAGTTACTTTCCGCCCTATCAGAACCCATACTGATGGCGCACGACCCAGGGATGGTCGTGCCGACTTCCTTGAGGTAGTACTTAGAAACGTGCGTAGCCTAAGGAACAAGGTGCACGAGTTGGGTCTACTTGTAGACAAATCTCGTCCCGCCATACTTGCTTTCATTGAAACGTGGTTGTCTCCGGATATCACGGACGGTGAGGTATATTTACCTGGCTACGCGCTGCTTAGAACTGATCGCTCCGTTGGTCGCCAAGGCGGAGGCGTTGTACTGTATGTGAGCTGTAACAGATGCGTTGAGGACCTGCACATTCCAGTCGTCGGATAAGACTGTTGAAGCCCTATCGGCCATTTTGTGCACTTCCTCTACCCAGTTTACATTTATAGTGATATACAGAAGCCCTGGAAGTTCTTCCAGGGGGATACTTGACTTTATTCGCACTCAGTCTGCGAAGAAGTGTTTAGTTCTAGGGGATTTCAACCTCCCGGAAATCTGTTGGGCCGTTCTTTCTTGCAATTCGGCATTAGGAACATTCAGTGCAGACTTCCTTGAACTGACTCTCCAAGTGCCTTTGCACCAGTTCGTTGACTTTCCAACTAGGTATATGGACAACCAAATACCATCTACTTTGGATTTGGTTTCCGCTAAGTCCCACGACTTCGTGACTGACGTTTCACACGGTGCACCTCTAGGGACCAGCGATCACGCATGCATATCCTTTCGATGTGCTCTTACAAGGCACCAAGAGACCGCTGTTGAATTACTTCCGATTATATGGCGGGCGGACTTTAGTGCAATGCGAACTAAGGCTTCAGTTCTGAACTGTGAGATCTCGATGGCTGATTCTGTCCAGTTAGCCTGGGATAAATTTAAGGCATACCTTACGGAGATTTCTACTCCCTATATTCCACTCATTAGGAAAAGAGGGTTAAGGGCACAGCCTCCATGGATAGATACCACAGGCAAGTACCTACTCAAGAAACGGTCTAGATGCTGGCGAACCTACTAAGCAGCTCCAACAGCCAGCACCTATGATAGTTATCGAGAGATTAGGAATAAATGAAAGCAACATCTCAGAACTGCTCGTCTCCAATACGAGCAGGGTTTAGCGGACTCGGCTGTAGCTAATCCCAAGAAGCTTTTGCTTACGTTAAAAGACGCAGCGGGGCAAAACTGTCTATACCAGATTTGTTGCGAGCAGACGGGACCCATGCGCAAACTATGACAAGGTTTGTATACTGAGCGATCAGTATACTGGGGTCTTTGCTAGGGAGACCTCTTTACCACAGGTTGAATTGGTTTCAAGAGTTCCCGAGGATTCTTGCTTAGCTGAATTTAGCTTAACGAAGACTCAGGTCTTCGAGCTACTGCAAGGCATTAATCCCTCTAAAGCTTCCGGTCCTGATTCAATTCATCCGAAGCTGTTGCATGAATTGGCCACTGAGCTGAGTGGTCCGCTCACATGCGTGTTTTCAATATCACTGGATGGCTGCAGCCTACCTTCGGAATGGAAGGAGGCAATCATCTGTCCGAATTTTAAGGGCGGTGACAGCGCTCTACCCGCGAACTACCGGCCTGTCAGTTTGACAAGCGTAGTAGTCAAGTTGTTTGAAAAGCTGAAGGGATTCAGTGGAGAACCACCTGAATAGATTCAACCTTCGCAGTGATGCGCAACATGGATTCCGCAAGGGATTTCCATGTCAGACAAATCTACTTATGGCTCGTGAAAGCTGGACCGAAGCGGTAGACAGTGGCCACACTGTAGACGGGCTATTGGTAGATTTTTCGAAAGCTTTTGACACCGTTCCACATATTCGACTCTCAGTAAAATTGAGATCTTACGGGATATCTGGTCGCGCCCTTCAATGGGTGTCTGCCTTCCTTGAGGGGAGGGAACAGTGCGTACGGGTGGGGCGTAGCCTTTCGCTCAGGCAAGCTGTCCTTAGTGGCGTTCCGCAGGGCTCGGTACTGGGGCCATTGTTGTTCGCGATCTATGTAAATGACTTGCCGGAAGAGCTACGGGTGTCATCACTAATGTCCGCTGACGACCTTAAGCTCTGGAATATTGTAAACATCCCGGGCAGTCCTGAGGCAATTCAGCGTGCCTTGGATAGGCTCTGGGAATGGTCTACCTTATGGTGGCTGGCTTGCCGAACTACCTCCCCGTGGTGCCAGCTGGGTGGTTCGGGTGTACCCCGTTCCAGCAAAGTGTTCGGCGACAATGTTCCACCTCCGTGGGGCATTGTATTCCAGCAATTGTGCTGACTTCATGGGGAGTATTGGGCCCCTGTTTGGTAACCTACCAAACAAAGGCGCATGAGCTGATCATTCAGTCAACGCCTCCCAATGGGCGCGATTCCCCAAATTCGCCCCGCTGCCTTGCGGGTAGGTTATTTAGCCAAAGGCTCGGGGTGGAGTCCCCTAAGTCAACTCCCTACTTCGGCTTGGGCAACCGGGTAGTATCACGCCCCCTCACAAAACCATGGACTGTACCACAACGCGCTCATCAGCTACTGTTCCTGCTACTCACTTTCACGCTACTCCATCACACGCCAATTGTTTGTTTGCTAACAATCCTCACTTTCGGTTACCCGATTCATCTGTTCAACAATCTGGCTGCGATTCCGGTTGCTCCGCAGATCAAGGAATTCAACCTATGACTCTCCTTCGTCCCCGATCCTCGTTCCGTCTGGCGTGCTTCAACGTCCGGACACTCATGCAGATTGGACAGCAAGCCGGTCTAGCGCGCACCCTAGATTCCCTAGACATTGATGTCTGCTGCCTTTCAGAAACCCGATTGCAAGATCCCAGCACTGTGCTTACATTGACATCCCCCACTGACCACGAAGCCAGATATCACCTGCGTCTTTCTGGAAATCCAGAAGCAAGCTCAGCGGGTTTGGCTGGTATAGGTATAGCACTGAGTGGCAAGGCCGAGGCGGCACTACTGGACTGGTTCCCCACTAACAGCCGACTATGTGCAGTTCGGCTTCGGGGTTTATGTAGAGTCAACAGACACCGCGAACAGAGACACAACTTGTTTGTGATCACTGTGTACGCCCAAACTGACTGCAGTAGCGACTCGGTCAAGGACGATTTCTACCGAGATCTACAACAGCTCTTGACTAATGCTAAAAAGTCGGATGTCGTTATCCTTGCTGGGGATTTTAATGCACGGGTTGGCCGCCTGTTACCATACAAACGCCACCTTGGTGGTCATCACGCGCTCGATGAGAACCGCTCTGATAACGGAGAGACTTCTCACATTGTGCGAGGACAACCGTCTGTTTCTCTCGAGCACTAGCTTCAGGCGTACGAAGAAGCGTTCCGCAACTTGGCGTCCCCCTTCGCCAACACAACCTTGGTCTCAAATTGATCACATTGCGATTAGCTTCAGATGGCGCAGCAGCGTACTGGACTGCAGGTCCTTTTGGTCCACCTTCGTTGACTCAGACCATGCTCTGGTCTGCGCGAAAATCTGTATGTGTTTTGGAGGATCCCGAAACACCAAGCACCGCAAGATTGATGTAAACAGATTAACTGATTCCTCTGTCCAGGAGAGCTATCAGTCTTCACTGGCATATGCACTCAGTTGCAATCCACCGCGAGAAGTGGAACAACACTGGACTTGTATACGGAAAGCGCTGACCATTTCCGGACAGTCATACTGCGGTCTAACTCGACGCCCTTTGAAGTCTTGGATCTCTGCTCGTTCTCTGGAGCTCTTCGAAAGCCGCAAAGATATCTCCGCGGAATCAGATTGCAACGAACGGCGCCGTTCTACCAACCGGCTGCTTAAGCAAAACCTCCGCAAGGATCGCGAGACATGGTGGTCTGAGCGTGCTTTAGAGATGGAGACTGCTGCCCTCTCTGGTAACACTCGCAGGCTTTTCCAACTCATTCGGTCCACTGGCCTCAGGAAGCCTGGTGTCAGTGAGGTCATTCGTGAGCTGGATGAGTCTCCGATCACCAACCAACAGAGGCGTATGGACCGCTGGGCCGAGCACTTTCACTCGCAGTTCAACTGGACTCCACCATCCATCAGTACATGCAGTACACCTTGCTGTCCACCTTGGCTAGTCCCATTGAATCCACCCAGCGAAACGGAAGTCTGCCTCGAGATTCGACGCTTGAAGCGCTTCAAGGCTGCCGGCTTAGACGGACTTCCTCCGGAGCGGTGTGGCGGTGTGGCAGTCATTAACCAGCTAACCGCGCTGTTCGCAAAAATTTGGCATGAAGAGAAAGTGCCTCCCTCTTGGGGCGAATCAGTTATTGTCCCAATTTTCAAGAAAGGCGCTCGCACTTCATGTGCAAATCATCGCGGGATTAGTCTTATTTCGGTTGCCTCTAAGCTGTTGGCATCCATTCTACTTCGTAGACTATCCCCAGTACGTGAATCGTACTACCGTGAAGAACAAGCTGGTTTCCGTCCTGGCCGCGGATGCGTGGATCAAATCTTCACGCTCCGCCAACTCCTTGAACATCACCACATTTATCACAGGCCCACTATCGTTGCATTCCTAGACATACGTGCCGCTTTTGACTCCGTTGATCGACAAGCTTTATGGCGTTGCTTACTAAAGAACAGGGTGCCAGAGAAATATATCGCCATCTTACGAGCACTTTACCTTCACACATCCGGCAGAGTGAGGGTCTATGGCAAGCTTTCCTCGCAATTCGCTGTCAATAACGGTGTGCGATAGGGCTGCCATATGTCCCCATTCCTCTTCAACTTCGCAATCGAAGACGTTCTGTCGAATGCCCCAGAAGGTTTCCAACATTTTGGCCTAGAGCTTCTACCGGGTGAGCGCGCGACCGACTTAGATTATGCTGATGATATCGCCTTACTTGGTGACGATCCTCAGGGTATGCAACTCATTCTGATCGTTTGGCGGTTGAAGCATCTAAGTATGGCATGAGCTTTGCCCCATCGAAGTGTAAAGTACTGCTCAAGGATTGGCTTTCACCTGCACCCGTGCTCACTCTCCAAGGTGCACAACTTGAACAGGTAGATAGTTTCGTCTACCTTGGGAGCTGTGTTTCGCTTCGTATCGCTAAAGCTCGATCAGCATTTGTCAATCTGAGGCACTTGTGGCGTCGTCGCGACGTCTCATTTTCACTAAAGGGCCGAGTTTACAGCGCGTCCGTTCGCTCAGTATTGTTGTATGGGAGCGAGTCCTGGCCGATTCACGTGGAAGACATGCGTCGTCTCTCTGCGTTCGACAACGGTTGCTTAAGGAGGATCGCTCGTGTTCAGTGGCAACATCGAGTTACCAGTAATGACGTTCGACGTCGCGTCTTGGGGAATGCAAGTATTTCCTTCAACAAACTGGTTTTGTTGCGCCAGTTAAGATGGCTCGGTCACGTCCTACGCATGGCACCTGAGCGTCTACCGCGTCGCGCTCTATTCGCTCGTCAAGGACCTGGCTGGAAGCGACCGCGTGGTGGTCAGCCTTCCACTTGGCGGCAGCACATGAAATCGCTGACGTCGTGTCTAGCCGCTGTTGGACCCGTACGTCTTCCAGGATGGGGACCCAAAGATGGGGAGTGCCAATGGCTTAGGACACTTGAAGACATGGCCCGCAACCGGAATCAATGGAAGAATTGTGTACAGTGTTGTGTTGATTCACGTTTAATTCTACAAACATTGAAACTGACAAAAAAAGAGAAAAATCGGCGTGTGACAAACAAACTAAAAATGTTTTGTTCTGTATTTTTGTCAAAATATTGCATTTTCTTGCGGCATATTAGCTGAAGTGTGTTGCCCACCTTCAGCTAGCATGCCACGACGATTATGACGCAATGACTGTCATTATACACTGATTTCCATGGCTTTCTTGGCTCTATGTCTAGTTACTAGACTGTTGAGATTACATACATACATACTATCTTATGGTTGATGCCCATAAATAGGGCCAAATGCTCTATTCTCCGAATCGGAGCTGCAAATCCTCCCACCCGATATGGTGTCGGCGGTGGTGAACTCCCAGTTGTCACTCAGCAGGTTGATTTAGGTGTCGCACACGCATCAGAACTTCATTCTGGAGACAACTGGAAGAAGGCTGCTTGTCGAGGGTTTCGTATGATGTGGTTTATCCGCCGCTCTTTCGGAATCTTTACGGCCAATTTGTTTGTGAAGCTATTTTCGGCATTCACCCGACCCCACCTGGAATATTGTATTCAGGCTTGTCCACCATGTCTTAACCGAGACAAAATGGACTTGGAGAGGGTGTTACCAGTGGGCACTCGGTTAATGCAGGGGCTTAGGGGGCAGACATACCCTGAACGCTTGCTCAGTTTGCGGAAGTACTCAATGCACTACCGAAGGATAAGAGGGGACCTGATTCTCATCGTATTTTGACGGGTAAGATCGGCCCGGACTTGTCAGGGCTATTTAGTCCCGCTACGTTACCTAATCTCCGCGGTCACCCGCTGAAACTGCATAAGCCACGGTCTGATGGGATTAGGACGGAAACTCGTCTATCGCGCCGAATTATGGATCGCTGGAATTCGCTTCAAGACCACGTGGTTAGGGAACCTACGGTTAGGGGTTTTGCGCGCCAGCTAGATGCTCTTGGGTGGCAACAGCAAACCTTTCCTTTTTCCTAGCTGACTCACCTTCACTTTTCAGTTCTTTTTTTAGTGACTCAAATATCTTGGTATTCCACTTGCTTAGCTCTTACCACTTTCTCTTTTGCCTTCTGAGTTTACTTTTTTTCTTACTTCACGTAACCGACTCAGCAGGGACTGCTAGGGCAGGATACGTGGGCATCAATTGGTTGGACAGGGTGTGATGCGGTCTATGTTTAGGTCTATCAGTATTTCAAAGTTCGCCAACTCCTGGTTCAACGACCCGCCGAAGAAGGAACACTCAGGGGATAATCCTATCGTTCCAGTCCCGCTTGAACTTGAAGAGAGTAGGGGAAATCAGTTAAAAGAAGAGAATAATACAAATGGCGAGGAAAAGTAAAGAAAATAGAATCGAAATATGAAGATGGGAATTAGTCAGGAAAAAGGAAAGGTTTCGTGTTGCCACCCAAGAGCATCCAGTTGACGCTCAAACCCCTGAACCGTAGCTTCCTTGACATGTTCTGGAAGCAGGTTCCAGCGCTCGATGACATTGGAACATTGTATTTAATGGGAATAAAAGCTCGAGCTTTACATGACCCATAGGGTAAAAAGAGTACGGGTCGGGTCTAATGAAAGGCCGAGCAACCTTATAGCGGGTTGGACTCGCGTGTTAGCCGTATCTTCTTTACTGTACTTTACTTTACTGCCATGATAGCGAGAAAGATGTTGAACATCTATGTAGCTATATCTCAATGTAGGACATGTCCCACTGACACAGTGTTACCTGTAGTAGTGAGCTAGCCCAGGTGAAAAAAGTAAAATATTTACAAGCATAGAAAAAATCTCCATGTACTTACGATATATTCTTGGATGAACCACATGGAGTCCTTCACCAGCTCCGCCGCCTATTACGGATGTGCATCGTTTCCGAAGCTGCAGTTGGTGGATTAACGGGCTCCATGGGTTATAATCATTGAACGATTCCTTCGTCAGTTTCCTGTGAAGGCTTCGTCGAATCTGGCATCCGCAAAGTGCGCGTCCAGGAATCGTTTGAATTCCGACACCGAGTTCGCTTCTACTATCCGCGAGGGCAAACGGTTCCACATGTTCACCACTCGCCGCTCAAGACACAAGGGATGAGCTACCCACTTGAGGTCAGGGACTACCAGTTTGTACTGGTGACCTCGTGTGCTGCTTGACGCACGGACATGGAGCAGTGGCCTCAGCATCGGGATAAGCACCCAGATGCAATACCCGATGGGTCATGATGAGGTCCACTCGCACGCGGCGGTAGGCTAGAGTATACAGACCCAATTGTCTGCATCTTTCTTCATACGGCACACCCTGAAGACCGGGAATGAGCTGTGTGGCTATGTGTTGTACTCTTTCGAGCTTGTGTATCTCGCCTTTCGTCAACGGACAGTAGGCGGGTGAGCCGTATTCTAACACCGGTCGTACAATGGATGTGAAGAGACGAGTGGCAATCTCTTTCGACCAGGTGCAGAAGCTACGTTTCAGCGCCCACAGCGAACGCAATGCTGTGCGATACATATTGTCCGTGTTGTCCAGTGACTTCATGTCGTAACGTTGTATAACGCCAAGGTCTCTGACGCAATGCGTCGGGTGTAGAACTTGGCCGTCGAGAGTGTACGATCGGCCCGCTCCACCTTTACCGAGGCACAGAAGTAGCGATTTTGCCGAGTTGATAGGCAAACTTACTTCGGCGGACCACATGGAGAGGCGGTCGAGGTCCTGCTGAAGTATGTCAAAGTCGTCCGACGTATGGATCACCCTCCATAGCTTCAGGTCATCCGCGAACAAGGCACACGGCGACCGAAGGAGATTGGGCACGTCGTTGATGTGAATCAGGAAGAGAATGGGGCCAAGCACCGTCCCCTGAGGAACGCCGCTCGTCGACGGGTACCAGTCGGTCAGGTGGCTGTCGACTTGCACCCTCCACTTCCGTCCAACTAAGAAGTCACGGATCCATTGGTGCAGCGAGCCTCCGACTCCGCACTCCCTCAGTTTCTGAAGGAGGATCTCATGATTCACTCTGTCGAAGGCCTTACTGAAATCGACGTATACCACGTCGACTGACTTACGTTGGTTTACTGCTTGCAACCATTCATGCCATGTTAGCAGCAGGTTAGTGATGCACGAGCGGCCTCTCACGAAACCATGCTGTGCAGGCGTCAGGAGAGAGTTGGTCTCCAGTAGCTGGAGCAGTCTCTTCTTCACAATCTTCTTCAGAACTTTCGACAATACTGCGGTCAAACAAATAGGGCGGTAATTCTCCACTTTGCGTGTGTCACCGCCTTTTGGAATCGGTTTGACAACGGCGCATTTCCAGTCACAAGGCACGCAGCCTATGGATAGGGATCGGTTGAACAGGTCGGTTACAGCAGGTGAGATCACAGCTGACAAGGACTTGAGGATCAGCGGATGGAGACCATCCGGTCCAGCTGGCTTCGTGCTGTCTAGGCAGCTGACTAGACCATGTACCTCCGCGACGTCGCAGATCAAGTCGGTTAGCTCAGTCGGTGCGGCGACGGCAGAGCTTGGCGCGCAGGTTTGGTTAGTTGCGAATACAGAAGCGAAGTGCGCCGCTAATGCGGACGCACGCTCGGTGCTTGAACTTAGTGGTTGTCCGTCCGAACCCACTAGCACCGGCACATCACCTGCAGACTTCAGGCGTCGCTTCACGTACGCAAATATGCGCTTCGGGGCAGTTTTAGCTGAGCAAGCAAGCTGCTCCTCAAACTGACGGCGTTTTCGCGTCTTTGTGCTGTTGCACAAGTTTCGTTGTCGCTTGTATGCCTCATAGTCATCGGCAGAGCCAGACAGGAGGAACGCATTCCATAGTCGACGCCGTTGTCGAGACAGTCGGTTATACTCTTTGTCAAACCAATGGGGTTTCATTGGTCCAACTTTCCGAGTCTTGAGGGGTACAAATTGCGCACACAATGAGTGCACTGCCCCTTTAATGTTTGCCCAGCAAGTTTCAACGGATGAATCCTGTGGCATAGACCAATCAAGCTGATTGGCAGCTAGAATGAGGCCATCGAAGTCAGCTTTCCAATAGTTGTATGTTGGCGCCACTGGACGCACACATGGAAGCTGCAGGTCTATAGTGGCCATAATTGTCGAGTGATCACTGGCCGCCATGGGCTCAAGAACTTCTATGTCATGCACTGTTTGTTCGCAGCTGGTTAGCAGCAGGTCCAGGCATGATGGAATTGAGCGCGGGGTTATGCGGGTGGGTTGCGTGATGTGCTGCACCGTTCCGGTTTCCAGTACCAGTTCGGCGAATCTTGTCTCCACTTCATTATGGCCAGGGAGAAGCTGAACTTCAGGCCATAAGATGCGAGGAAGGTTAAAGTCGCCAGTGAGCAGGAACTGCGGGCGACTCATTTGGTTTTGGACGTGTGTGAGCCAATCCAACCCGTTACTCCGTGGGCTACGATATGCCACACCCACAAGCAGTTCGCCGCGTCGTAGGTGGATCGAACACCACGGCTGCTCACATAGACCGTCAATGCTTCGGTAGGTGCTCACGAGTCTCCCGCACAGGGTAGACCGGAGGTAAAGTAGGACGCCACCGCGGTTATTCGACTGTCGATCACAGCGGAAGCACGAATAATCCGTGTTCGCAATTTCTTCGCTTGTCACTTCAGATGTCAACCACGTCTCAGCCAAACCAACCACATCTGGTCGACGTGAAGCAATGAAGCGGATCAGATCATCGTGCTTGTTCATTAAGCTGCATACATTAATGAACGCTACACGCAATCCGCGGTACGAACCGCTAGGCGAGTTTGAAGCGTCATTGCTCTGTTTACCCGGATTCGGGGTATCCGGGCAACTGTGCGAAAATTTACGATACGCAGGTTGGTTTCACCGGCGTCCGTGCGTCGTTTCAGTTCGATCACGGCAGACTTCAGCTGCTCGCGTTCTGCGGGATCAAGGTCTGGCCGGACATGAATTTTCATCCCCTTTAGGCGACCGAGGCGGGACAGTACTAACCTTGGGGCAGTTTCGTCGGCGAACGCGATGCGCAGAGGCCGACACTTGCCATCAACTTGTTTCCCCAGACGAGTGACTTGTTTCACTCGTAACCCGGGTTCGCCAACATCCAGTAGTTTGTCGGTTAGAGACCGCAAGAATTGCACATAATGGTCATAGCGTACCTGGGGACTGGGATCAGTCGACTCAGGTGCGTGGAAAATCATGACGTTGCATAGCCGTCCCCATGGTGACTTGCTATCGCTTGGCTTCACCGGTTTCGGTAAGGCCGGTTTCTCGGCTAGCAATTTCTCAAGTCGTGTTACCTTGTTTAGCAGACTTTAGTTGTGACACTGTAGACGGGGATTTCGATTTGTGGCATTTAAACAGAATGCACGCCGGCTCAAAGCGAGACATCACACCACGCCCTCCGAAAGGGCTTTGGAAAGGAATTAGGTGGAAGAAAAAAAGAAAGAAATTCCATCCAGTAGAATGCAGTTAAATTAGGGAATATCGCGGTGTAGCTGGGCCACATGAGAGTCCAAGCGGGTCTTAAAGTCAGCCCCAGTGGGTGCCAAGACTAAATCGGCAGGCAGAGCATTCCACGGTCGGCAGATTCGCAAAGCGAAGTGTGTCGTCTGCAGTTCAGTCGACTGTGCTGATGTGTGAGCCTCAGTGGGTGGCCACGTAGTTGGGAGCCCGATTGGTGCAGTGTGAGTAGGTGGCGACAGGGATGTCCAAGGTTGGATAAGATCATGAACATGGAACATTGGAATGTAGAGAGCAGAAGGAAAAATACTTTGTCAGCTCCATCGCCTCCCGTTCGTCACAGGGATCAAGGTGGACATTGCAAGTCGGTTACAATGGAACCCGTAGACGTCGGTACTTAAGCAAGTAGAGGCCCAGGCACTGAAGTCGTTGTGGATAATCCAGGTGCTTGAGACCTCGGACCAGTTTGGTTGCTCGACGCTGTGGGGCTTCGAGTGTGCGTTGGTCCTCCAACAACCAAGGGCTCCAAGTCTGACGTGATAACCGTGTCTCCGCTCTAACGATCGGACCGCGGTTTGTCCAGCTTCATACAATGCTTGCGAAGACCAGATAATCTAGCAGGACTGAATAGCACGATATCAGTCCGGATATGGTTCCTCAATTAGGTTTTGGATTCCAGGCTCAATGGCAAAATATGGCGTAAATTACTTTTGGTATGCAAGTAAACAAACTGTGGCGAAGCGTATAACTCACGTAATCTCATCAGGAAGATTCTTAATGTGGATTGAATTTCTCGGACGAGCAATCATCCTTAATAAATGCGACGGCCTTGAAACAACCTTAAAGCAGCGTGACATGCAGGATACGGCGACCTTTAATTAAATTCTGACAAATTAGGTATCCTCTGCTTGCAATTCTCACGATGAAAACCAGTATAGAGTTTATTTTTTTACTATACAAGTAGCATATTATCTGTCCACGATACTTAGACTGTGTCCGTGGCACGTTTGAATACGGGAGACAGTGTTCCACCACTCAGTTGGGTAAAAGCTCGGTTTCTATCTACCGTGGAAACAAGATGAAGATTCGGTGCTGGTTGTTTTTTATCAGCTTGTCCAGCGGAGACTCGATAAAGTGCTCTTGGGTCTAGAGGCAGTTACAATTAAGTGCCGTTAAATCAACGGTCGAACTGGAAGTTGTCCGGTTTGCTTGTGTAAAATATTATTAGATGTAATATCATTCTGTAGATAGATGACTTATGAAGCTTGCCTGTTAGCATGATGACTTCTTGCGTTTGAGTCATCCAGACGAATTGCATGCGCGCGCTTCTGTATATTACGTCTCGACGGGCATTTGCTGCTTCTCGGCTGGCGACTATAACTTTCCCTAGCTTGGGCCTTTTTGCTGTGCCTTTAGCTGGCGGAATTGTGTTTGTCGATAATACACTTCTATCTCGTCCATATATCCGTCACTTTCCGACTTTTCCTTGGGGCGGGACAACCCTGACATATAGCGACCGAGCGATCCCGCTCTAGAATGTTTCGCTGAACATGATTTTTAGGTTATCGCGAATATGTCATTGTTGCGGGAACAGTTTGACATAATATGTAATCAAAGGTTTTAAAATCTGAGGTCGTTCTGCTTTGTATCCATGTTTTGTATATTAATGTTGCGATTCTGCGCACGATCTTGTTCCAAGGCATTTAAACACACAATTTACCATAAGAAAACGATTTTGTAAAACGGTCCCGCTTGTTGGATGCAAATCCCATGGTCCTTGCTATGGAGTGTCGAACCGTTTAATTGAGCGGCGACGGCGCACCATTAGATGATTTCATAAGGTGAAGCTGACAGGTTCAGGTAATGTCGAATGCTGATAATGCACCGATTCTAGTATACGTAGGTTATTTTACTGCCTTGAAGCAAACATTCCCCTTAGCACAGTGAACCGCTTATCGCGTTAAGCACCCATGACTGCGCATGAATTAAACTCCGAAGTGAGCTTTGGTGATTTCGTGGATGTTGAACAAAGCGTGCCCAGGTCAAGTTGGACGCCCTTTCCGACCATGCAGTGTCTGGTGCCTAATACTTACTGTCTTGCTCAGCGGATAAGTACAAACCGATTCGGAAGTATCTCAGTCATAGACTACTGCACGGAACCTTACGCAGGCTGCTACACACCAAATGCAACAGACCCAGAGTCCCTCTCCTACCTATCTGATGAGGACCATACTCCTCCTCATTACGGATAAGCGGATCAACAAAATTGGAAACGCATGTGATAGTGACGCGGCTCCTAGCCCCTATCTGAGATTCTGTATCCGCCGTGACTGGATGACCGCGTATTTCCGTAGCCGAGCGATAGACGCAATAAGCTACAGCAAATGAGCTATTTTTCGACGAAAGCATCAGGTGTACCATATTAGTTTTGCAAATTAGTTGTAAGTAATAGGGGGATTTAGTAGGTTTTGTGTAGCTTCGTCGCAGTTAGACACAGGCAGACAGCCACCACACATCCACGAAAGCGTTAGACAGCCGTTTCGTCCAACTGAGACTCGTCAGTAGCGCGCCCGCCGAATCCTGCAGGATTCGAACCCACGACATTACTCTTGCGAGCCAGCGACTTATGTCACTGAGTCATGGGCGACGGTAGCGGACCGCCATGACTGATATCTAACTGCGCTATTTTGCGTAGTTCATCCTGCCCTGTCTTGTATGTTATGAATGTGCAGAGGACAGGGCTGGCCTTCAGAGTAACGAATTCCTTGACAAGGCGCCACCAATCGAGGTAGCATGTAAGCTGCTAAGGCGAGTAGTTATTAGTTGTAAGTAGTAGGGGGAGTTAGTAGGTTTTGTGTAGATTCGTCGCAGCTAGACACAGGCAGACAGCCACCACAATCTACCATTTTCACGGCAACATTGGTTCCATCTGCAAACTACACAGACAGCAGCTTGTATTCCAATGACGACCTTATCTAGCGCTAAATGCGTGCCGGGCTCCGCATCCTACGTACAACTGATCGGTGCAGCCTTATGTGCAGCCAGTTTTTAAAGCAGTTTGTCACATCGCAGCTGCTATTGAGCTTGTGAAATTGTATGCCTAAGAATGAGTTGTTTCCTGCAAACGCGGGTAACCTGCGCCTTACTGTAAATTGCCGTTGTTCTGAAGACCTGCGGATGCGAAACTGCCAAGAAATAAAGCTGTCTGGTTACTGCACGAGTTTGTACGCGTGCACACATCTTGCTCACACTTTTAGAAAGAACATACTTTGGAAAATCTTAAAAGAATAGGAACCTATATCAATAAACACCCATCTGCTGTGTAGACGGGATTTACGATGTCACCTGTCGGTTACTCCGGCAGAGAGATTGCAAGTCAGTGTCAAATTTCCAACAGGGTAAGCGAGATAGGCAGACCGGAAAAGATAGGCGGAATGGCCTGACTTACCGTACTGCGGGTAGTATGGGGTGTAGGGGCCATAGATTTAGGTGTGCTTAAGAAAAGCTGCAGGAAAGGTGCAAAGTAGGCAAATAGTTGCAATTGGCAGTTGGTGTACCTGCTGAGAGGATGGACCGCGACTCGCAATATCTATCAGACCACAGTCCTATTTGAAGTAGACCACGGACTTTACAATCACCAGGGCCGTAGGCAAATTGGTCGTTCGGTGTTAATCCTACAGACCCTGACTACACAAAACCGGTTTCGTCCTCCGTCGGACTCATCGGATAGAGGTAGCCGGAGATAAGGTGGACCTCGACGCCTATTGTTCAAAGTTTGACGCCTTGACCACTATGGATTTTAGAGCCGCAAGCAATGACTGGCACAGCGCTAGCGAATTCTAAGTTGCATTTGGTGTACCCGCAGTGGGGTTAGACAGCGACTCGTGCTTCTTTTAAGTAGACCATCGTCGTTAAGAGCACAAATACCGTATCCGAATTGGTGGGTCGGCGTTGCTCATCCCACACCTGACACCCCATAACCAATTTCTTCCCTTTGAACTCATCAGCTTGAGTTAGCCTGAGCTGGGGTGGAACTCGACGCCTAGTGTTCAATGTTTGACGCCTTGTCCACACTGGCTAAAGACCTGCGAGAAAAGCTTGGCACAGCGGTAAATAATTAAAAACGGCATTTGGTGCACTCGCTGTGTGGTTGGATAGCAGCTCGCAATCTTTATCCAGACCTCGATCCTTTGAATTAGACCTCCGTCATTAAGATCACAATTACCGTACCCGAATTGTTGGTTCGGTGTTGCTCCCCCACCACTGACACTCCATAACCGATTTCATCCTCCTTTGGAATAATCAGATGGAGATAACCCGAGGTGGGTGGACCTCCAGGCCTAGTGTTTAAAGTTTTAACGCCATGATTATTATTACACTAAGAGCCGCGAGTAACGCTTGCCACAGCGATAAAGAATTCCAAGTGGCATTTGATGTACCTGCTGTGTGTTTGGCTTGCGACTTGCGCTTTCTATCCAGACCTCGGTTTTATTTGAAGTAGGCCTCGCTCACTAAGTTCAAAAGACGGCTTCCGAATTGGTGGTTCAGTTTTACTTCTTCCGAATCTGAGACCCAACAACCGGTTACGTCCTCCTTTGTACTAATCAGATGCAGGTAGCATGAAATGGAGTGGACTTCTAGGCTTACTTTGACACTTCGAACATTGTGGCTCCAAGATCCGCGAGCTACGCTTGGCACAGTTAAAAATTCCAAGAGCCCTTTATTGTACCCGTTGTGTGGTTGGATTGCCACTCGCAATATCTATTCAGACCTCGGTCTCCTTTGAACAGGACTCAGGTCATTACGATCACAAGGACCGTATCCTAATTGGTGGTTGGGAGTTGCTGCTCTCAAGTCAGACATGCAAACCCAATTTCGTCCTCATTGTACTCATCAGATTGAGTTAGCCTGAGGTGAAGTGGATCTTGAGACCTAGTGTACAAAGTTGGACGCCTTGAGCAATATGGCTCCAAGAGCCATGAGCAACGATTGGCACTGAGGTAAAGAATTCCTAGGGGGTTATTCTTTCCGCGCTAAGTGCCTTGAATGCGACTCGCCACAACTATTCAGTCCTCGGACTTCATTGAAGTGGAACTTGATCGTTACGAATACAAGGATCGTATCCCGATTGGCGGTTCGGTGTTGATCCTTCCGACCCTGACACCCCATAACTCATTTCAGCCTCCTATCCACCCAGCACATGGAGATAATCTGTGCTGGGTTGGAACTCGAGGCATAGGGTTCGAAGTTTGCTGCCTTGACTACTCTGGTTCTATTCACCACAAGCAACGCTTGGCACAGCGGAAAGAATTCCAAGTGTCATTTTGTTTACGCGCAATGGGGCTGGATTGCCACTGGTATTCTGCATACAGACATCAGTACAGTTTAAATTAGACTTTGGTCGTTACGAGCGCAGGGACCGTATCCCAATGGTGATTCGGTGATTTTTCTCCCAACCCCGGCACCCCAAAACCGGTTTCGTTCTAGGTTGAAACCATCAGATAGATGTAGCCTATGCCAAGGTGAACCTCGTGGCCTGGTGTTCGCAGCTTGATGCGTTGACTACAAGGGTTCTATTTGCCGCGTGCGGCGCTTTGCCCAGCGGTAAAGAATGTTGATTAGTTACTGTCGTGCTTCGGCCCCTCACTGACACGTTGATCCAAAGATTGAATGGACCAATTGCTATGCACAGCCCTCCGGCTTCTCCTTTTCAGTGGTCACTTCCTTAATGTTTAAAAATTTCAGCTAACAGTACAGCCTAGCCTACTGACTGACAAGTTCGCAAACCGGTAGGTATTTCTAATATAGGGTATTGCGGAGCAATAACGAAGCCATCCGTGCGGGTCATTTTCAATCCTTACATCCTATCCACATCTTCATTCCTTGTCTTCAGCTTTACCTTTATCAATTTCCAACTTCTTAGGCCACTGCGGCTGTGGAAAAAATAAGGCTATTCACCTTTGAGGTACTCCTACTAAAGACATCCTACCAGTCCTAAGCCTTGCATAAGATGTTGAAAGCGTTTATTGCTGTTTATACACCTAAGCTTAGCTTTAGAATTGTCCAAACCCGCCTAAATTCCTGCGTTAGCTGAACCTTTATGTGCCTTCGTAGACGTCGGTTGCTAGCTGGCCATTATTGATGCGTTTTCATTAAGCCTGAGCACTTTCTACTGTACTCCGCCGTTTCCAACTACTAGCAGTATGTAAACAGCAAGGTAATATATATCTTTCATATTGCCGTCAAACAGGGCACTTTAAAGGTTTAGGCCGAAGAATCAGACATTTTGCTCTACACTTACCCTCTCTTGGCCCCATATACTTAGCTTTAGTTGGTATACATATGCCTTTCACAGTTGTCAATACTAGTAGACAGGCATAAAGAAAACCAGATCCTCTTATTTAACTGCTTTTGCTAGTAAAACGCGCATTTCCAGATTCCGTTTCATTGGCACGAAAGCTAACCAACGGCAGCGGGGCCCCTGGCACACTGGCTGGCTGGACCACCAGAAACTTTCCATCACCACTTTTCTTATCTTGGCCGCCCGTGTGCCATTTGTCTTTTAGCTAGCTCCAAACACTACCATGCGTTATGCGTAATGACAAGTGGACGACCAGCTCCCACCAGCTTTTGTTACTGTCCTACTCCTGCTTTACCTTAGCACTCTTTGCTAAGGGTGCAAGAACAGCTCTTGCCAGGAAAACCACAAAGGACATAGCCGGTGTGGCAGCATAGTACTGGGTAACATTGCCACCTGCATGAACACCGCTGGCACTTGCTCCGGGACTTAATATTGGAGAGAAGTAGCTGGAAGTTAAGCAAAGAGCTGCACAATAATGTGCAGTAACACATGAGGCATAACAACCCCTCGTGTTCGAGCAAGCCTAATCCCAAGAAGTAGAGTTGTTAATGCCTAACCAACGCAGCGCAAAATGGATTTCACGCCCCAAAGCAAGTTGCTAAATTTTACTAAATTTTGCCATACTCATTTATTTATTATTGGTGACAGGCTGCTCCAGCTAACTGAAGTTGGAGGCATAGGGTAATGAATATGGATAATCGACTCTGAGAGGTAAAACTCGCGATGGTTTACTCAGAAATGTGTGTATTTCCAGGTCAAAGTGTGTCAACCGATCCGATAGGTCTCCTGTGTTATCCAGGTAGACCTGTCTCATGCATGCTTGACATAAACTACGGAACTGCTTAAGGGCTTAAAAATACTAAACTCTATGTTCCTAGTGGAGTACGTGGCTCCGTATCCACCGAAAACAGTGTGCTGAGGCCTTCTAAGCTAGGGTTAAATAAGACCTCCTGAATTCCAATGCAGACAGGATATGCCTTACTGGATTCCTAGTGTTTTCGCGCAAAACTATATCTTATTTGCGCATAATTCCCCACGTATGCCTGCAGTGTACTTTTCGGCCACCTATGAAGTCCCTAGTTGTTCAGGGTATTTCGGTCTAGTTAAAGCATTTCTAGACAGCTATACCCATTTAGAACGTATATGGCTTCGCTACCTTTTACCTTTTATTTTCTTTTTTCTGCCATCTGCTTGTAAAGCAGAAAGCCATGTTTACCGAAAAAGGATAATGGCCTTATTCGTAGACCACCATTCAATTGCGAATAACTCGCAAACCACTGCACGTATTGCATTGTTTTACATTCTACGTAATCAGCGATTACAACGTCCTAAGCCGCTCCTTCTTGTTCGACTTAACGCAGTATTTTAGCCTTAGAAAAAGTTTTTCGTTTTTCTGCGATTTACTCAGTTTGAACTTTTGCGCCGGAAAGCAATATCAGCGCAAGCAAAGTTTGGTTACGTTTATTTGCTAATTAGTATTTTTCTAGCATGTTTCATAATCTCACCTTTTCATTTTCGCCTGCATTTCTCGAAAGTATTTCTAACTTTTCGTGTCCCTTATAATTTCGCCACTCACATTCCTTCCATGTGCGCGCTAATACATGTGGCGACTGAGCGGGATAAAAGGTCCAATGAAGTTAAAGTGAAGTTGTGCTGAATTGGATACTGTTCCAAAGAAAAAGGGCACAAGTACTGCTCTGCGCGACTTCGCAACAAATGAACAAAGAGCTCAATATCGCCCGAAGGTACCAGGAAAATTTCAAGGTGGGCGCTCACGACCCTATCAGTAGTACAGCAAAAATGCCAATCCATTTATAATTGCCGTCTAGGAACATATACTCGTATTTTGCCTAATTCCATGCAAGGGCATAGGAATAATGTAAAGACGGACCTGAACCTTTAAGGTGCTGCCTCTAGCTAGTCTAGAAATATACCTACTCATTTATTTATTTATTAAGTTACATTTTATGTGCCTGCAGTGTGGTTGGATGGAAAATAGCAATCTCAATTCAGACCTCGATCATATTTGTAGTGGATCGCTGTCAGTACGATCACAAGGACCGTATCCGAATGGTCGGTTCTGAGTTGCTCCGCCTAACCCTGACACACCATAACCGGTTTCGTCCTTCTTTAGACTCTTTAGATGGAGATAGGAGGAGCTGGGGTGGACTTCGAATCCTAGGTTTCAAACTTTGACGATGTGACAACTATGGCTCTAAAAGTCTCTAGCGACGCTTGGCACAGCGGTAAGGAATTGCCAGTGGCATTTGTTGTACCAACTGCGTGGTCGGATGGGGACTCGACGTACCTATTTAGACCTCGGGCCTCTTTGAAATAGACCACGTGCATTACGATCACTTGGACCGTATCCGAAATGATGGTTAAGTGTTGCTCCTTCTAACTGACACCCCTAACAGGTTTCTCCCTCCTTTGGACTCATCAGATGGAGACAACTTGGGCGGAGTTGGACCTCAAGTCTTAGGGTTCATAGTTAAAAGCCTTGACAAATATGGCTCCAATAATCGCCAGCAACGCTTGGCACAGCGGTAAAGCATTCCTAGAGGCTCTTGGTGTATTCGCTGTGTGGTTGGAATGCGACGCACAATCTGTGTTCAGACCTCGGTTATTTTGAAATAGGCTGCTGTCCTTAAGAGCACAAGGACCGTATTCGAATTAGTGTTTCCGTGTTGCTTCTCTCAATCCTGACACCCTATAACCTGTTCCGTTTTCCCTTGGGCTTATCAGATGGAGGAAGCCTAAACTAATGTGAGCCTTGTGGCCAAGTGTTAAAAGTTGACGCTTTGTAAAGTAGGGCGCTGAGCCGCGGGCAACGATTAGCTGAACGGTAAATATTTCCAAGTAGCCTTTGGTGTACCCGTGGTGTGGTTGTATTACGTTTCGCCAAAGCTTATTGGAACTCGATCCTCTTTGAAGTAGACCTCGGTCAATATGATCACAAGGACCGAATCCAAACTGTTCTTTACATGCTCTTCTCAACGCGGTCACCGCATAAACGGTTTCCTCCCCTTACGAACTCATCAGCTGGAGATAGCCTGAGCTGCGTAAGTCCCGGATGCCTAGTGTTCAAATGTTGACGCCTTAAACACTATGGACGAAAGATCCGTGAGCAAGGCTTACCACGGCATTAAAGAGTTTCAAGCGGCGTTTGGTTTACCCACTGCTTGGTTGGATTGAGACTCGCGAATTCTTATTAATACTCGTTTCTCTTTGAAGTAGACCTCGGTCAGTATGATCACACGGGCTAAACCCGAACTGGCTCCTCACAACCATGACACCTCATAACCGGTTTGTCATCCTTTAGACTAATCAGATGGAGATAGCCTAAGCTGGGTTGGACCCCGAGTCCTAGTGTTCAACGCTTGAGTTCTTGAACACAATGGCTCCTTGATACTCGAGAACGCTTGGTAAATAAATGTAGCATTCCAAGTGGCGTTTGGTGTGCCCGTTGTGTTGTTGGATGATGACCCGCAAGCTCTATTCAGACATCGGTCCTATTAGCAAGGGGCCGCAGTCATTGCGATCACAACTACCGTATGCCTATTGGTGGTTCCGTGTTTCTCCTCCCCTCCCTGACCCCCATAACCGGTTTTGTGCTTTTTTGGACTAATCAGATGGAGATAGACTTAGCTCGGTCGGACTCCGAGTCCTGGTTTTTAAAGTTTGAGTTCTCGAGCACGATGGCTCCTAAATAAGCGAGGATGTTTGGTAACGTTGCATAGCATTCCAAGTGGCATCTGGTGTACCCGCCGTGTGGTTGGATTGCAACTTGCAGCCTACATTTAAATAAATAAATAAATAAAGATTTTATTCTCGGCTATGCGAGTTAAGCCCATGGAGGCACGATCAGGTAGAACGCGGTCTTAACTTAAGTAGTCCTGGATAATTATTCTTCGCTTAATCCTTATCCATGTCGGTGTTTAGGGTTGTTTCTTTTAATCCTGACAAAAAGTAACCGGTTTCTTCATCCTTTGGACTTAGCAGATGAAGGTAGCCTGAGCTGGAGTGAACGTCGAAGTCTTGTGTTCAAGGTTTGACGCCTTGACCACTAAGGAGCTAAGAACCATGAGAAACGCTCGGCACAGCGGTAAAGAATTTCAAGTAACATTTGCTGTACTCGCCGTGTGGTTTAATGGCGAATCGCGATTTTATTCACACTGTTCCACTTTGAGGTAGATTTTGGTCATTACGAGTACAAATCTGTTTTCTACTTGCTTGGTCCCTGTTGCTGGCTGGCCGAACAAGGCTGGCTAGCCGAACAATGGCTGGCTAGCCGAACAACCTCCTCGTGGTGCCAGCTGCGTGGTTCGGGTTTAACCCGTTCCAGCAAATAGTTCGGCGGCAGTGTTCCAGGACGTGATGGGTTTTCGCCTGGCAAGCGTTCTCCCTATAAAAAGCCACAAATGTCTGTTTAACAACACTGCGACGTGGCGGATGTGACTCGCCACAAAATAAAGTCACTGGCCCGTGGATATCCGGAAACTGCTATCCAACCCACAGATATCAATCGCTTATGCTTACATTCCTGAGGATAACAAACAGTCAAAAATGATCCGGCATATTCAAAGACACAAGCTACATTCATACAAAATTACACACGTAAATACACTCACACTGTTATGCCAAATATGTACTTTTTGTACACTTTTGATCACACTATGTTAGCTAAGCATGATCATGCCTGTAAAGGTGTGCCTCGCCTTGTCGAGAATAAAAGTTTATTTATTTATTTATTTATTTTAATCTGAAGCCTCATATCCGGTGTCGTCCTCCTTTTGACTCCTCTGATAAAGGTAGCCTGAGCTGGGTTGGAACTCGATGCTTATTTTTCTACTTTGACGTGTTGTCCACTGTGGCACCAAGATCTGCGAGCAAAGCCTGGCACAGCGGTAGAGACTTTTAAGCGAATTTGGTGTGTTCGCTGTGGGGCTGGATAGTGAATCGCAGTCTCTATTCAGACCTTCGACCTATTTAAATATTACCTCATACATAAAGATCACAATAACCGTAGCTGAAAAGCTGTTTCAGTGTTGCTGGTCCCGACCTTGACACCTTATAACTGGTTTCGTCCTCTTGTGGACTCATCAGATGATACTCGCCTGGGCTGGGTTGGACCTCGAAAGCTAAGTGTTCAAAGGCTGACGCCTTGCGCACTATGGGTTTAAGCTCTGCGAGCAAACGTTTGGCGCAGCGGTATGGAATTTCAAGTCGTATTTGGTGTACCCGCTGTATGGTTGGATTGCGACTTTAATTATGTATTCAGACATTGGTTCTATTTGAAGTACACCTCGGTTACTTCGAGCAGAGGCTCTGAATTTCATTAATGCTTCGGTGTTGCTGCTTCTAACCCTGAGGCCACATAACCGGTTTCATCCTGTTTTGGACCCATCAGATGGAGATTGGCTGAGCTGGCTTGTATCTCGAGGCCTAGTGTTCAGTGTTGATTGCTTGACCATTATGACTTTAAGACCTTCGGGTAACTCTTGGCACAGCGGTACAGAATTCCAAGTGGTATTTGGTGTACCCGCTATGTGCTTGGATTGCGACTCGCAATCTCTATTGTGACCCCGGTCCTCTGTGGGATAAACGTTTCTCATTATGATTGCAAGGGACGTATCCGAACTGGTGGTTCGTTGCTGCTTCTCCCAGGCGTAACACCCCATAACCGGGTTTGTCCTCTTTTGGCCTCCGTAGGTTAGATATCCTGAACTGTGGAGGAGAAGGCAACCGGTTATGTTTTGTTGGGGTTAGACTGAACTACATCGATACACAAATTTTTATACGTTCCTGTTTATCGTGAATACCGATGTCTACTTTAGATAGGACTGAGGTCTGAATAGTGTTTGCCATCCGCAAGCCATTCACGCAGCGGGTACACTAACTCCCCTTAGACATCTTAACTGTTTTGCCAATAGTTGCTTGTGGATTTTAGCTCCATAGTAGTCACAATGTCGTACTTTAACCATGAAGTCTGGAGGTCCACTGTAGCTCACGCCATCTCCGTCTTATTAGTCCAAAGCAGGACGATACCTTTTATGGTATGTCAATGTTTAGGGATCAATACCAAACCACCAATGCATGTATTTGTTCAAACGGTGTATTAGTTTAGCCTTCATGTTTCCTTAGCTACAGCAATTTCGTACACTTCGGGATTCCGCTATCCAGTGTACGTGGTGCGCTAAGCTTAGTTTGTATGGCAAGTGTAATATTTCAATTCCAGGGTCGGTTTATTGCGCTTTCAAATGTTTCGCTGACTGCTGAACATCCTGTGCAAATATGGCAAGCGTGACTGAAACATACTTACGACCTACCTGTGCCTCCTTTGGTAACTCAGACAAAATGCGAAATAAATAACTGTTTTATTCTCAGTAGTTCGCAGCAAGCCTGCCAAGGCGTGAGCATGGTAATACCAACAGGTATGGCCGGTAATTGTATAAAATTATAGCAGGGCAACAAGTAACACAGAATTTGTTTGCCTGTTTATATGTAAGGGTATGTGTTAATGGGTATGGTTAAAGAACGTGTGAAGTGTGACTGAATACGGAGTTTGTTTCTTTATTTCGCCATCATATGAAGTTATCAAAGGAACTCTTCGAAGTGGAAATCGTTCGTGAAGTGTAGATCCTCTGGCAGAGAACAGGCGGTGACCTTATTTAGTGGCGAGGTACAACCACCAAGTCGCAATGTTGTTAAACGGACCCGTGTGGCCTTTTCTTTGGAGAACACTCGCCAGGCCCAAACCCATCACCTCCTGCAACTCTGCCATTGAACTATTCACTAGTCATGTATAACCCGAACCATCCAGCTGGCACCACATGGAAGTTGTTCAGGCAGCCAGCGGAAAGCGGATGAGAAACTATATAATCATGCGTAGGCATGTACTACCCATCGTGCTTTGTCTGATCGAGCACTCCAATTTATGCCGTCACGTTGACAATCGCTGACGCTTTTGAAACGTCTAAAACGCGTTACTGGTGCAGGCACAGTGCTGCTGCATGGCGCAAGGTTATTAAGTCAATCCAGGTTGCAAGGTGAGGGTAAACGAGGTGGGTTAAGTAATGTAAAGTCAATAGCATGCTTTCCAAGATT
This sequence comes from Dicrocoelium dendriticum, assembly GCA_944474145.2. Taxonomy (NCBI): domain Eukaryota; kingdom Metazoa; phylum Platyhelminthes; class Trematoda; order Plagiorchiida; family Dicrocoeliidae; genus Dicrocoelium; species Dicrocoelium dendriticum. The sequence goes on along the minus strand of OX104068.1, from coordinate 46,839,247 downwards.
ATATGGCAGAGATCAAACGCATTAGGTGTGGATAATTGAAGGTCAGGTGAGCGAAAGCTTGCAGAAAGTTTAGCGGCCATTTACAGCAAAGGTAATAGGCCATGGATGCAAGTAAATAGGCAGTGCACTTCAGAAGCTGCATAGCTATTGCGCTGCGTCGCGCGTCGCAAGGATAGTACCGGTAGACCAGAGGAAGATAGCTAACACAAATTTAAGAGCCGATAGAGAAGCAAGATGCTTCATTACAGCGGCATGACATACTTTGCTGTAGAAGTAGGTAAACGTCAGTACCTTAGTTGATAGGGCGCTGATTCGAGCGAGGTTTATAAGCGCAGCAAGCTGCGAGCTGAGGGTAAAAGAGGTTAGGTAAATAATGGAAATCCAGTGGCATAATGTGGAGAGATTTGTGGCCAAAATCAACAAAACTGGAGGCAGGTAAGTGCAAGGTGTGTTGAGAGAAAGCCAGTAGAAATTTTGCGGCCGTTTGCCGCAATGAGAATAAGCCTGGAAACAAATATCTTAAGTATTTTAAGCAATGGAAAGCCAACAGAATACTGAGCGCAGATTTATGGCAAAGATCAGCGGAGGAATTGAGTGAAAACTTAAACAACCGAAAGCCTCTTTCAAGTTCGCCGGCCACTAACGCAAAGGTAGTAGAACATGGTATCTAGTAAATAGAAAGTGAAGGTCAGAACCTTCATGGCTACTGCACTATGTCGAGAGTTGTAGGTGTTTTCTGGTAGGCCAGCAGAAAAGAGCCAAGACCAACTTAGAAAATCGCTCGTGGCTGACTTCCTGAGGTGCTGCAGACAAGAAGCAATAGGCAAGCTTCATGTAAGGTAACGGTAATGTGCTGCTTGTGCAATGTAAACAGGGGGTGCCAGATTGCTACAGAGTGGAAGCTGAGGCAAGAAAATTATTGGATGGCTAGTGGAAATATAATGCAGTAGAGCTGCGTTACACAGGATATTTAGTATTCTCAGCTTGCTATAAGTTTGAGGTGGTACTTTTAGTGTTTGTCCTGACTAAACGTAGTCAGGTCATTGTTCCCACAACTGGACTTAAGTAGCTTTAAGGTTAAAAGGCTGCACTGTGGTATGAACGCTGATGAACTTATGTAGGGCTGAGCGAAATTGCGCAACCGAACGCAAAGTATCCCATTGTTTATGGTAATCGGGTTCATGCGAATGCATACTGGTATAGGCACAAGTTAACTTGTGTATTATATTTGGCTCTTGGAAGAATGAAAGACTATGGTCATTGCGCATAGGATATTTATGGTCATTAGTCGTTTTAGGGAATCCAATATTATCAGCTTTGGAGCATGTGGGGATTTGAAAAAGGACGAATGTTAGCTTTATGCGGGGAACTCTGATGGAGCTGCTTGCACCTTTCACGGTAATTTAGTGCGATGGGGGCTAATAGCCGTTTTGTGAAAGTACCCTGGACCTTTCCGACTGCTATTCTTTCACTTTTCTTTGCATGGTAAAGCACTATGGAACACTATTCTAAAAGTCGGTGTGCACAGACCTTGCAGAGTGTGACCCAAGCTTCCACCAAGGATATCGTTTTAAAGGTGAATCAGCTTAATGACCTAGCCATTGCAGTGCTGTATACCAGTTGTGTCCCAAAGCTAAGTGACGCTGAGTAGCGTACTTCGAAGTCTCTTACTGCTGTGCCGTTGTCTGCTGTATTGCCGTTCAGGGTCAGCACGTTTGGGGGTATGTAGCATTGTGGCACATGACGTTGCAAGTTTTCCGCGAAAGTCCATGCTTCCATGTTTTGCTCCAATTATCCAGTGCCATGAGGTCACATTAGATATGAGCAAGACTGTTCGATAAGTTAGACTGGCTGAAGAAGACAACTTTAAGGTTACCAGCAAGCAGCAATGGCTTTCCGTGTTTAAAGCCCAAAAATGTACCGTTAACGTAGAACATAAATAGTAATGGGACAAGAACGCTGCCCTGAAATACTCCGCTGGACACAGTTGTCCGTTGCGACTCGTTAGTACCGTCTAGCAGATTGCTTCCAAGCTGAGCCGTACAAGGAGAACCAGGAAGTAACTTGTCTGAGAGCCAGTAGAAGGCTAGTTTTGTCAAGAGCGTAGCATGAGGAACACGCTCGAAGACCCTTGTCTTCAAGGATTATGACTACTAGTGCATTTCATAGATCCAGGCTTTGTGTCAACTCGTACGGGAAAGCAACCTGACATGTCTGGCACGATCAAGGAGGTAAGAATCCGTGTTGGGATTTGTGGAGTAACTTATGCTGCATCACGAAAGTTCGAATTCGTTCGTTAACAATTCTCTCCATGCTTCTAGACACTACAGCCTTGTGACTAAGGAGCGCTGATGATGCTGTGCGTAGACAATAAACCGAGCGACCGAAACAATACTGGTGAACATACATGTCATATGACAATTGCTTGCAAGAATATCAATTGCTATCAATCGGCATGTTAATTCGGGACTTGAGTTTCACTTGGAACAAAAGCTCATAAATAACGTTTATTAACTCTTCCCTTCAGAAACGTTAAAGCTTTCAAAACCCAAATTCGTGGATTACGCATGACTGTTCTTGGCACTTTAAGGGTGGACTGATCCACAAACTAGGCCATACGTGTACTGCCCTCACGGTCTTTTTCTCACCATTATCATAATCATGCAAGAGATTGCAAAGTAGGTACAGGGTATATGGGAAAGGCAACTTGACGAAGAAGTATTCTAAGCAAGAAAGGACAACACCCAAAATGAACTCAATGGGGCTAAGGGGCGTGTAAGAAGTGTGTGTACCCAACAGCGGTTAACGCTTCTGTGCAGTTTACAAAGGGTTTTCAACCTAAGCACGAATCAAATAATTCTATAGTTTCTGCCCATATTTGCTAGAGAATAAATTACCCTCAACTAACTTAACGCGTTACCCGCGTAGCCGCCCGAATCCTCCCGGTTAGCAGCAGTTGCTTATTAATGGCAAAACCGTGTAGACTAACCAACCATGCTGGACTAAATAACTAGGACCGACGAAGGCCAACCAGTACGGTTAAAATATGTTAAGAAATAACCGTCTCCCCAGCTTCCGCGGCAGTGCTGTAAATGCGTACGTAAACCAAGAGGCGCTCGAGTTACATTTATAAAACTAGACAATCAAGAGACCAATGGTAAAACACTCTAGTAAAGTTTTGTTTTAGACTAGTTAAGGGTAAATAGCTTCTATGCCGTATACAAGCTAGGTCACAAGCAATACGAGCGAGCATTCACAAAGCTACTAGTAGGTATGCCCTTTAAGAAAGGCGCAATTACCACAACATCCGAAACTGCTTATTTGCTCTCTTCTTCGACGTTGCAAAATGTAAACTAGGCCCCTTCACAGGTAAAATTGCGGATGCTTAACAAGTCGCTTAGAGTGGAGCCATGGGAAAAATAGTTCAGAATTTGAGTGAATCATCTGTTTAGTCGACTAGGTGTTTATCTGCATCTCTGTATAATGACAGTTGAAATGAGAATTAAATTCGCGCACATAACAATATAGGAAGCTTTTATAGTTTACGCCACACGTAATCAAAATAAGTAGCAAATGCAATGACAACGGTTGATGGTGAACAGTTTCCTTGGGCCGATTGGATAAGTAGATCTGTGTTATAAAGTTGTATCGTTTAACAAGCATTGCGCTAAAACTTGAAATGCTCACCTTTATTTTTAGTGCTGGGTTGAAGAACGGACCGGTGGCATTTGGTTGCATAATGTAAGTGTACGACAGCATAGTTGCGATGGGTTTGGATACTGTAATTGTAAACGAAGAAGCAGGGTAAGTAAGCAGTGCGTCGAACGGCTGGCATACGCAAAGCAAAAAGTAACGTTAACGACAAAGCAACCCGCTACACTATATGGTCAGTTTTAGTCGGTGCCCCTCAGAGAATTGATATTCTGTTTTAGTAGGCGACTACAAGCCTGACTTGGGTTATTCTGAAACCAAATTTTCAATAAAGAGCCACCACACAGGCTTCCATTGATTCACATTAGATCAACAGCTTATCTGGTAAGAAAGATGTAATAGACCTTTTAAGTTCTTGGCAGCCTTTCCTTTTAGCAGTTAAAGAGCAGCAAGGCCGTGCTTTTGCTAAAGTCGCCAGGCATGAAAGGCGCATTCCAAATGAAGCCTTATATGGGCGTTGTGTGCCTGAGAGAATATTGAAAGTTTCAAACGCCCTAGGGATCCCCACGAAAGAATAAGTCATTAGAGTGGAAAACGCTTCGGTTGATCTATTTTGTCCAGCGAACTCGTCGACCTTACCGAGCGAAAACTGAAGTAAATATGCATGCTCCGTAAAGATTAATGGATCACGTAGCTGGCTAGCCGAACAACTTCCTCGTGGTGCCAGCTGGGTGGTTCGGGTTTAACCCGTTCCAGAAAATAGTTCGGCGGCAGTGTTCCAGGACGTGGTGGGTTTTCGCCTGGCAAGCGTTCTCCCTATAAAAAGCCACAAATATCTGTTTAACAACACTGCGACGTGGCGGATGTGACTCGCAACAAAATAAAGTCACTGGCCCGTGGATATCCGGAAACTGCTATCCAACCCACAGACATCAATCGCCTATGCTCACATTCCTGAGGATAACAAACAGTCAAAGATGCTCCGGCATATTCAAAGACTCAAGCTACATTCATACAAAATTACATACGTATATACACTCATACACCTACATACACTGTTATGCTAAATATGTACTTTTTGTACACTTTGACCACACTATGTTAGCTAAGCATGATCATGCCTGTAACGGTGTGCCTCGCCTTGTCGAGAATAAAAGTTTATTTATTTATTTATTTATCAAACTAAACGGCGGTAGCTGGTGCATAGAATAGTCGCAGAGATTATTTTGGGTAGGTAGATTATCTACTAGAAGCATAGGAAGATCAGCAAAGCTCCATAGATTAAGGTCTTTAGCAACTAGTGGTGGTTCTACCCCATAGTCTCCCAGAGAGATCGTTTTGCATGAAGGAAAAAGTCAGATTATGGATGGAGCGTGGTGCGACGCTGCTCACAGCTACTCGTCTTAATAGCGAGCCAGCAGCCAAGCCCGACCCCGATCCCATTTAAGAATGCCGACTTACATAGAACCTATGCTGAGGTTCACCGTTATATGTAAGCTCTCAGGTTTCCCTATTAACGAGGCGAATTTAAACAGCAAGGGGTTCGTTGGCTTAAAGGAAGTACAAAAAGGAAATGATTTGCAACACCAGTACCCTGGACTGTGTGAGCACTCCTCCCGGACTAAATGTTGCATACGAGTTGTGGCAAAGTTCGACACTTTCGAACGAAAGTGAGCACCTTATTTTGGCACTAGACATCTCGTCTGATATAAGTACTGAATTCTTCGCTCCTTGGTTAAAATAAGTTGTATACCCAAGCACCAGTGATGTACACAACACCACACTAAAGGGGGATCAGTGGAGCCAAGCGGAGGCGCGCGCAGGACATTGCCCTATTAAACTAGGTGCTCAGCTGCGGATACAACTGGATCCGCTGTACTGGAATTACACATGAATAACAAAGTGCTACCACACCTTTTTAATAGACCTGTTAACACCAACGTTATAGAAAATTCCTACAACGATTGTAGCGAAATAATCTGGACCTCCATTCCAAGACTAGAACTTCCGGTGTCTCGAACCAAAAGACCTTCATTGCGGGCGAAACTGCAGTTCACCTGGGCCGCTGGGGTCCGCGAAACCTACTGTGAAAATGGCAAACCGGAAGCCCTAGAGACATATTATACTGCGTGTGGGAACAGGTCGCTCTTCGCATTAATGTTCCATGCTCCTAAAAATATATCAGCAGACACCCTTAGGCGTGCAACTATTGCGGTTAATGTCAACGTAGAGAATGCATTGCAGCTTAAACGTCTGACAAAGCGTGTAATAATATATGCGGCTCCACCAAATTGAAGGTAAAGGATAAAGCAGTATTGCTTACGCTTGTAGCTAACAATTAACTAGTTCGCAGCGCAGCAATGCTCAGCCACGTTGGTTGCAGGCCACTTAAACAAAGCTTTAGGTGGCAACTGCAAATCATCACAACAAAACAAACTGCATTCAAAGAGAGCCTAGCAAAGTTCCCAAAAAGCGACGATCGACTGTGGCTTTTTATCTAAAATTACAAAGGCGCCTAGTGCTAAATGTCCTCGAGGAGAGGAAAAAGTTAGACATTTACCTATGAAATTTATGTCGCCCACTCATGTCTTAAATATACCAAAATGCTAAGCCGGGCAGTCTCTGCGATCTGGTTGGGGAAACGTGGAGATCAGCGGTTGTTTATTATTCTGGATGCATTATCGATAGAAGTGTTCACTTGCCAAAGCGTTGAAGATAACGGTACTGGGGAAAACTCGTTCGAAGTTGGGAGCATGGCTAATGGTAACAGCTAATTCCCAAACCCAAGCAAACTAAAAGCAAGAGCTACTAGTATCATGCACACCGTAATATCGAATTGCCAACAACACCGCCATAATAACATGTTACGACGATGGTATTTCGGTTAGCTAAAGTGGATGCTGCCAAATCCTGCTCCAGTTAAAAGCGAACCGACCTTGCGTACAATTACTACAAACAATTCACCTATGGCAAACACCTTCAGCAATCCACTGAGCACCTTTCAAGTTCAAGCACACCCAGGCTATTACGCGCTTGCTACATCGAGCAGACGTACGCTGCCGATTCAGATATCTAGGCCAAACCATCTGCTGGCTCCTAACGCGCACCCTGAGCAATTTTAGACCGGGTGGAGCTCAGCCACAACAAGTTCACTCAGGCAGCAACCAAAACATCGCACAAGTATACACTTAACTAAATCCTCAATTACTATCTATCATCTCTGCAGTTACTGAAGTGGCTACCACCGGCCTCAGCACGTCATCCATTAAGCTAGTAAAACCCAAATGCAAGACCGTTGCATCTGGTTGTTGTCCTTGCCGACACTGATGCAATACTTGGCGCGGAAACATGACCTTCCACTAAAGCTGCAAAAGAGGGTTGCTCACTTCCTCATTATCAGCTGCGTACGCAACCTCGTATGCATAAAAATGGGGTGGAAATATCATTTATATTAAACGTACTTACCCCGCAAAAGGTTTGAAGTCATGGACGCGCGTTAGGCGATTGACGCAGTACGGATAACGGCTGCCACCCTTTGAGCAGTGGTGCCATTTGGGTGTGTTTGTAACGCACCGGATACGTCTAACGGGTGACAACACGCTTATGGCTACCTTAGAACAGGCCTTAAATCTTGCGATGGAATACAAACTCGTTGCAAGCGATTTTAACCTGCTTGCTTTAAAGTGGTTCCCGCCTGCTGCAGGTTTATTAGCACATAAGATTGGGTGGCTGGACGCAACTTGTAGCTTCTCCAACGCGAGTATACCTTACTCTTGATTTAATAGTAACGCTTCGCATTCCTTCAACCCGTGTGTCGGTCAGCCAGGAGATTGCGGGTAGGGATCACGGATTAGTACGCTACTCGCTTTGTTACAACAATCTAGCGCCTATATCACAAAAACTGATGCGGTGGTAATAAACAGCCAGCTGCTCAACAAATTGAGAAATTAATATTAATCCTTTATATGGGATTCTGTGATTTGGCGGACTAAACAGTTTTATGAAAAAGTACTCAATTCGCTGGCTCACAAGCCGTCTTTAAAAAGGCACCCAACTAAAAGTGTGGCCCAACATAGTATTCATAACCGGATGCGACTGCTTATACGATCCTGCAATAACACGTACAAATTTGACCACAACATGCAGTCGAATGTTCTTGCGAATGAGTTTTCTGCGAGACTTATGCAGACGAAATTAAGCAAGAAAGAGCCGCACCAATTAGTGCAACCACAGCTAAGAAACTCAGTTGGCTGCTGTGTTCCCAGACCACAACTACGTACGACAGATCCCTTCACTAATGATAATCCCCAACGACTCTTCCAGTAGCGCAAGAATTGTATGTGCTGTCTGCCGCTCACACTATAAAGAACCGCAGTGCTTATGTATGGGATCATCTTAGCTGTATCTGTTAGTTCCCGGTAGGTAGCCATTGTCTTGGAGTAGGTTGACATAAATCGTATAAGTGCTGCGATTTTAACCATTATGTCAACCATCAATCCTGACCCAGAAGGAATACCGGATAACTTTATTAAGCACGGTAAAGAAGGTTTCCAAATTCTTGTTGAAACAACTTTAGCAATGAAGAAAGCTGTTTGTCCGCTTTCTTGGAAACATAATGCCATGGCTAAAGGGTGGCATTCGAAAACAAGTCGTTAAATTTTGCTTAATTGGTCACACATCTATTATCACGCGAGTGATACGGAAGTTGCGTAAAAGAGCAAGCAAGGGTTTCCTTTATGAAAGCGAGCATAAAAATAAATAATGGTAAGGATCCTCAATTGCTCGTTGTTGTGCAATCTGCCAACTGGATTTCTTTAATTTACTTATCGAGGCAACTGACTCTAATCTGTCAGTCGTTATGCCTTACATCGATGGGCAAAAGGAGTTTAACGCGGTAGTATACATGCGCCCAAAACATAAAGTCTTACTGGGTAAACAGTCCTCCATTACAGTAGCTTAATTGTAAGCATACAGGACTCACACAGTCTGTTAAGTGCGCAAATACAATGCACCCCACCACCGGTCTGTATTTGCGTAGTACAACGTAGCGTGCGTGGCCCTACCCTACGCTTGAGCTATTTCTATGAACCCTGCAGCAGTTTACAACACCGTCGCTCCGTCATCTTCGCTGATGACGTAAAAGTTGTAAATGTCTCCACCTAATAATGAAATATCTGCCAGCGCTTTACTCCGTGGCGCTCTTAAATCAAGTAGTGTGGTGCACACACTAAAAATGACGTTTTTTAAGCAATGCTTAATGTAATGGCCCCCAACTTTTTTTATACCTACTGGGCCCCGAAGATTAAATGGCACCCCAATCGGACAGAACTTTTTAGTAACTGGTCTCGATTGACGCTACTTTATGAGTCTGGAAGTTGCAGAGCCTGTTTTATATAAACCATTTGATCATGACTTTTAGAGGTATGTCTCGTTTTACCGAGAATATACTATTTATTTATTTATTTATTTTATTTATTTATTTATTTATTTAAAAAGAGTATGGCTCTTAGGATTCCACGCACGCCGTTGCATAACTACAACAGCTACAAGGCTAGAAGATTATAAGAGTCAACCCTTCCCAAACCCGGAATAATGTAATTTTCTATGCAGTAGCCATAATGAAGTTAGGCCGTACTCTGTTTGTAAAAGCTTAACGGCTCTAAACGAAGGGGTTAACCTCCTCACAGCCAGCTCTAACGCATCAAAAAGGGGTGAACGTCTTAAAAAGCGGCCCGTTTGGCAAAGACGAACTATTTTTAACCTGTGTTTCTTACATTAGCTAATTCATAACGAGCTGTGCAGCATTATCGACGTTCTAAACCAAGAACGGCATGTAAACTCAATGTCCAAAACGAACATCACTCCATTACATTGCTACAGGCAAAGAAAAGATAGGGGTCTTGTTTCTTATAAGTTTCGTACGTAATCATACGTAAAAGGTTGTTCTTCAGGCTAAGAGAAATCCATAACTTACAGGCACTCAAGAAGGAGATACAAGGCGCATCTTTGGTGTCCGCAATTTGCCAGCACCCTTGTTGAAGTCTGGCCCCGAGGCAGTTTATGGTCGCTAGATGTAGTGCTAGACATGGCAGCACCTTGAGCTCACCGCAGACCCACATTCGTTGCATTTTACCTTTTATCACCCAAGGGGCTTTTGCAGTACCATTCAAACCTATTCACCAGGTATTAAAACAATTCCAAGTGCAAGCTGACCGTCGTCAAAACCGTCCTTAGTGGGCCTGCTTCGCCTGGCTAGAGACACCGGTGTAAATACGGCAAATGCGTAAGTATTAGTAATATTAGACGCCACCATAAACGCAACTAGTTTATTGCAAGTTGGTACATCGCAATTAGATTCCAAGCCGCGTGGGTAAACTACCAATCCGGAAAAGCACCAGACGCGCATTTCGCCATTTGGGGGCTCCTCAGTGGTGCGCATCCATGGATCCCATACTGGGGAGCGAACCCATGACCGCTAGCGTCTAACCCTAACTAGCCTGCAGCTTATGCTACTGAACCATGGGGGACGACAACCGACAATTGCGAATTGAAACCTATCTGCAATATAGCACTCAACTTCCTTGCAGGTTATTTCCCGTGCAGACGAGAGTGGTTCGCCGTCACGGTCAGGTCTTCTATTGCAACTAATAAGTGCCGACTGGTATAGCAACCATTATGAAATGCGTCCATCGAGGCCACATTTATGCTGTTCAAACAAACAAACAGGAGGTACAACCTTAGTCTTTTGACTGGCAGCCTCGCGAAACCCGATACCACTGCCCATATAGGATACCACGGTACAAAACCAAACCTAACGGCGGCAGTAAACTCTTTTCCCTACATTCTATATTCACCTGCATCGCTTTGCCTTCAGTTTAATTATCCTAACTTCCCAAACAACTTGACCGCATTTTCGAAGGAAATAATAGCCTACGACGGTTAAGCTACCTCAAGTGAAGGCAATTTATTATCCACACGCCTCGTTTGAAATGCTGGAGGCTGATGTAGCTGTTGGTGCAAATCGGTCAAATGAAGCTTATCATCATGAAGCTTACCATCATATGACAAAATTAAGTGTTGTCCAGGCAGATGGTTCGAAAAGCCGTACATACATTTAGCTTAGAGATGATGAAGGAATGAAAGGCATGATTATTGGTGTTAAAGGGAATAGTGGTGCAGTCGCGCTAAAAATTTCTTTGTGTTCCTGTTACGAAAATGCAGGGCGCGGGTACGAAGTATTCCAGGGATTGATCTCCATTTTTCCATGAGCGTAAGATTCCGGTATAATGTTTGCTAAACACGCTGTGCACGCAAATATCGGAGATTACGGTCATTTACCGTATGCTAAGTGCTGTAGGTCACCAACAGAGGCTATTTGACCTACGAATCCGCGAGTGTAAAAAGCACAAAATTTGTTATCCGTTTATTCACTGCACTCTACAAGACCTCAGGCTAGCATCATGCGTGAACATGGTGCGGCAAGTATTGCTGGAGGCATGCATGCTTCAATGAAAACTTGTCAACTGAACGCTTTAAAGGTTCTTAATCAGTGGCAATGTGTTAGATGTAATTCTTTGGGCGTCGTTGACCGAGAGTGGCCAGTTATCACTAGTCCTTGATTGCATTAAATGTACTAGAATAGATCTAAACAGTGGTTTTAATGCCAGAAAATGGGCTTTGGCTTGTTGGCAAAGTGTGCATTGTTTAACCCATAGTTCTCAGAAACTAGCATTTTGCACACCACGTTATTGTCTCTTGGCCTCGTATCCATGCGCTTCTGTGTTCTGCGTACGCCATTCACTATTGGCAACGATAGTAGAAAGAAGCAGGAAAAACGCGGATCCTATTCTACTTCTCTTTTCGCCAGCTGGACGTTCACTATTTCATAATCCATTAGCCTGGCACAAAACTAACCTGAGGTCAGAAAAGCCCGTGTCACCTCGGTTAGCTGGACATCATGGAGCATTTGCCCTTCAGTATGCCTTGCCTTGGCCGCGTGTGCAAGTTATACTTTTACCTGGCTCCCATGCCTAACCGATCATGCGCGAATACTTTGCTAATCCTAACTTATGCTATTAGTATTTTATGTCGTCTGGCAATTTGGGGAAGTCAGCATTAGAGAAAGCAAAAACTTGGTAGTTACTGTGACTTCCAGGAGTTAGCTTACAACAAACGAACATATTTGGGACTTCAGCAAAAGAATAAAGTTTGAACAGAACCAAGAGATGCACACTATTGTGTACCCACAACATGAGGTGCAATAATCTTTCCTTTAGGAATGATGCGCTTTCAAAATCAACGTTGTACAGCCACTACCAACGGAGGCCCCGGTGAACTAAGCGAGGTCACGTACTAAGTCCAAAAGATGTTGGTTATATCATACGTACATCTGTTTTCTCCCGATTTTATTGGTAGTAGCTTTTAAAACAGTAGTTATTATTAACTCTTTTTGTTCTTTCTAACAGTGCCTCCCTTTTTGATTACATGTTCCCACTACTAAACAGAGCCACTGGATGCGCGACAAAATCCAAACAATGTAGTGCGACAAAAGTCAAGGTAGATCCTATACCCTAACACAGGTACAGCAACGCCTCTTCGTTCCAGTAGATCGTTAATGTAATCATGAAACATAAAATCGACGGATAATTTACATAAGCATTATTGGGCGTGACGTATTTCGGCGTGGCAAAACCATGCACTGCCGGCAGTGTTTCAGGAATTGGTGGGTCTTCGTCTGGCAAGCGTTTTCCCTACATAAAGCCACAAATGTCTGTTTAACAACACTGCGACGTGGCGGATGTGACTCCACACTCATTAAAGTCACCACCCCTAACACATTGGCAAGTTGACCGACACCACATTTACGAATTCTGTGCATATATCGGCTCTCGCACGAACACGCCTACATATCTGATTAGTGACATGCCACCATCCTTAAGTATTTTTTACCCGTTTCCTCATACTTCACTCACTGATCCACACTGAGTACGGGACCTCATCGGACTAGTTCCTCATCAACATACCATATAAGTGATCTGATTACTATCTCTACCTCTCGCATTCTGTGTACATAGACTTCATACAACCTTTGGGCCCCATGGGCCCACACTACTGTCTCCAACTGTACTACTCCAGCTATTGGTGCTGCTTATTCTGCTATCATGTACAATATAGCAAAAGGCGCGTCTCGCTTTGTAAGAATAAAGTAATTATTTATTAATTTATTTATAAAATACTAAAACTAACACCGTTCTCACCATCCTTTCAGGAGCTTTGGATTATCGTGCTACTTGATCAGACCTCTTGCGGGCACAGCCTCTCGCTGCAGTCAAGTGATATTTAATCAAAAAATAATTATTATTTTCTCGAATTCAGCGAGACACACCATATTCAACATGCCCAAACTGTTACAAACAATTGTGGCGCGACAGGTACGTTGCCTTGCATGCAATGGGAAGAGGAATGAAAGGCAAATATGTTTCGGGAATAAGGAAAGTACCACACAGGAAAGTAACACAATCTTTGATGTAACTGTGGCCTGTCTCAGTTGTGTGGTGTAGTGCTCAACGGAAAAGTGCGTACAGAGTGCAGTAGTGTTGTAATGGCTACATGGAGAATGGTTTTCTAGTGTACTTATCAATAAAAGTGTGGTGTGGCGGTAATCAACTTCTCACTGTGAAGCCTTGAGTGGTGGAGTTATTTTGTGGCGTGTTACTCCTGCCACTTTGTAGTGCGTCTAGTAGGCTACTGGTAGCTTTTATATTATAGTATTATTATTATTAAGTAGGAAACCGCGTTAGCTGCCAAGGAAAAACTACAAACAGCCCGGTTAATCCGTTAAAGTTTTCTAATATGTGGTCATGATCCAACATCTCAGCACTGCCTATGTGGGCTAATAGTGAAATCTTTCGGTAAAAAAGATCATCTGAAATCCATGTCGTGCGCTACTGAATAGATTAAGTAACTCAATTACCCACCAATATATTGCCTAGCGGCGTTCCGAGCAGTTTATCCACTACACTGGTCCGACTGATTGGCCTGTAGTTGCAGACACGCTCCTGTCCAGTTTTTGTTAAAATGGATGACTGATTCTTTCTTTATTCTACGTCATGTGCAGCTGTCGAATAACTTCTAAACTGCGGTTCGAGGCATTTCACTCGATTTCGTCCTCAATATACACAGAGGGTTTAAGCGACCAACGTACTCACAGTTGCTTTATAATGTTCCAGTCCACGTAGCAGCTTTGCAACCGCGTGGCTACCAAATTAGATCCAGCCACCTAAGAAAAATTGTGATCTTGTTAGCAACCCTTGCGCCAGTCGGCGCAGTCTCCGACACAAAGTTTCTGGGTGCTGCTCCCTGTTTGCAAAAGCCTTGTTTGAATTTAAATACTTAGCCGGTTCACTAGCTGCGTCATCTCCGGTATTGCAGAAAGAGAACCGCATGCTACAAGTCGTTATGAGCAATAAATGCAAACTTGATGAATTATTTATATAGGCTTGAAGCTGTCCGTGTTTTGCATTAAAATAAACGGTTTCCTTGATATAATACCTCATTGCATTGTATCTAAATGTGTACATAACAATTCCAGGTAGGTGCGTAGCGGTAACGTAATCCACACTTACCTTGCCTGAAAATGCCAATACCGTGCATTTTTCCCGGGGTACAGACTACAAGTGATATTTGTGTGAACTGGTGGAGGCACGATGTTTGCTATGTCCAGGTGCTGAAACCTGTTAGTCAACCATTAATTACTGAACCGTTGTATGCAAACCAAATGTTTGGTAATTTTGGTATTTATAGGAAATAATATGTATATAAGCTGCTGCTTAAGTTTTAAAGATACGCCAGGTGCTCTTGCACAGCAGACCTTATGTAATGCACGTTCGTATAGCCCATTTAGCTAAAGGACCAGAAAAAAGCACTTTTAGTCTACCTTTGCAACTTTAGTGTCAAAAGTCGGTTGCAAATCCATATCTTATAACACCTCTTAATAACTTTTTGTACCTGGTACTTTTTCACGGTGTCAGGAGCATTTGGACCGATTCACGTAATCTTAACAACGGTACAGAAACTTTACAGGTATGCCGGAGTAGCTTTAATTTGCTTGCATTTCCAAGCAAGTTGGCTTAGTTGTAATGTTGCAAGAATATTTTGCAGAAAGCAAAGTATCCATAGGGTAGAAGTATTCTACCCTAGCCTGACGCGATCCATTTCCTAAAGTCAACGCTTTGCGCATTCCAACGTAGTGAATACAGCGCATGGGAGCTATTGTGACAACGAAGCTGGTGCACCTAAGCACTTTATTAGCTCTGCTCCGTACTACACTAAACCAACTCGAGCAGCTTCCTTTATCCCCACTAACAGATGCACAGCTTTTGCTACTATTCTTGCAGCTTCACACTAAGCTAAACAATAAGTGCCACCTTTATTCATTCCTTTTATACTAGCAAAATATATTTAGCACTATACCTACGCGAAGCGGCGTACAGCGACCATAACTACTACGGTGTCACTTGGAGTCTTATCACAGTTTTTTATAGGTTGCAACAGGTGTTATGGTTTATTGAAATCATTCATTCAGCTAAACTATGGGCTGCCAGCTGCATACATCCGGTTGCAGTATATAGTTGCAGCGACAGCATTAAGCTGCTTAAGCAGTACCCCGCAGAAATCTCTTATATCAGATTCGGAGTTTACTCATCCGTTACTATCAAGGTTTTTGTTACACAGCTGGACACATGCCTGCGTTTTGCCGCAGATGTCAAAAGCATAAGGATTAAAACATCCCACTTGGCTAGAACCACCTATTTGTACGCTATGTCTACCTGTGGTGCAGTGGTGATTAACCCGCAGACAAACGATCTCTATTTCTTCGGTCACAGACAAGCTGTGGACAAATACATGTTGCATTTATGTCCAGGTGGCATGTTTTGCCTTAATAGGCATAAGATGCAGCTGAAAGGCTGGCTTCTCCTGAAGCACCCTATTAGTTGCCAAATCGAGATTGATAGCACAAGAGCGCTGGAACAGTGCGCCGCCGCACTCTACTGTGACCTGTAGCACGCACAATCTCAGTTACCTTGTAATGACGGGGTATATTACAATCTAGATGCTCTGGTGTCATCTGCTTATTCCTTTAATTAGGTAAGCAGAGTTAAATCGTATCTAGCCAATGGTTGGATAAACGCCGGTGTTTGCGAAATGTGCCTGTGACAAGCACTGCAAGCGGAATACGGTGGCCTAGCAATCGGGATGACTACCGCCAAGCACTGTGCATCGTGATCCTCGCCCGACTCGGCTAACTCTACTTAGTAAGTCTAAACTAGGACGAAATCGTCGGCCATGGCGTGCAAGGATAAAGCAGAGCTGCATCTATACCCAATGTACTGGGAAAATCGTATCAGTACGGCCCTAAATGGTACACATTCCGCAAATAATAAGCAATACGCCACCAGAGCTTCCGTTACGCTATCCTGCAACCTACCGAAACTTTATACATTTTGCCAGCCTTTGACCTCAGGAACATCTCGAAATCTACCACCAGTCATACGCGCAAAGTAAATGAATAACCGCGTGTACTACAGGTTGTTTATTGGCCTCGTCACTACAACCTTGTTACAAAACGCTTGCCATGAATGTATGAATTGTGCTACTATTTTGGAACACCATGTATATCCTACATAAAATCGTGTATGTTGTCCAGAGCTATTTAAGTGTTCCGCGATAGATACCAAGGATTTATACGCAAGGAGTTTGAAAACCATTTTGCGAAAACTGTCGTGAACGTGGGGTTTTGAAAAGGAGGACGTTGAAGAACAATATCATGTGCTTTGGAGGAAACTGTATACTATTCAAACCGCTGTGTGTCAGACTCTCCAGATATTTGTAAGCATAAACGGTAAGCATCACACCTCCAGAACTTAGCTAGAACAATGTAATGCAAGACGGTAAATAGTAAGTATTAGCCTGCTAAGCGAACGCGAGTATTAAACAAGTTATTGTTCTGAAATTGTATTCATAAACGTCGACTTTCTGTCAATCGCTGTGCAACATATATAGTGCGAAAACCGTTTTTGTTTATGTAGCAGGTATACGGAACCCTAGAGTGTTTTAAAATTAAGGACCGTATTGAACCGCTGTCACGTTTAATTTGTCATGAAGTCTTACATGAGAAGTAACTGATGCTTAAATATCTACATTGCATAGTATTCATATTACTTTAGCTTAGTTATATATAATGTGCATACAATTGACTTATCGGCTAGACAGCTATAGGAATACGGGGTAATGAAGCGGTTTAACGAAGGAAGTTATTTGAAGTTCTAACGATAGCATAGATTTTATGCAACAGCGACACGAGCATGGCTCAAGCGTTGCAACCGTTCTAAATATATAGTTATAGAGTTCCTTCCTGAGGTTTGCTAACTTTTAGTAACAATCTTTGCTCCAGCCGGCTTAAAATTTCGGCGCAGTTCCGAGGTAGGTAAGAGATAACCACTACTCGTTAGTATAACTTGTTCGTTGTGGAGCGTTTTTATTTTCATATAAGAAGGAAATTGCTCTGAACTTAGGCTGCATAGAAGTACGCCATAATCCTTGTAGAAATGTACTAAAACGTTAAACATTTCAGCTAGCTTTGAATCGAGACCAGGCATTCCTGTTTTGAGGAATTTTGCTCTGCGTGTAGAAAGCCACGAGGTTTCTAATACTTCCGTCTGCAGTCGTTATTCTGTTTTGGAGACATTTAAGGTCACATGGGGTTTGGAATAATAAAAACTGATGTTCCGAAAACGATTCTGCATTAATTCCTTCCTGCGCTTAAGTTGAAAATACTTCCGCTTGTCTGCTATACTTAAAAAGGCCAAGCGACCACACAGTAATAGCTTTGTCTTTCAGTCCAGTGCGATTGGTAAATATGTACAAAATGATTCACAGCACAAGTCAAATGCTGTAATCAGCTATCACATTTAATCGTATCTAATTTGTAGCAGCTTACCCTTTAAAGTATCACTTTTTTAAACAATTAAAAGCTCCATCTCTACGGGACACAAAAACTGTCGGACATTCGCGGGGCGTAAATTAACGGTACAGTAGGGGACCGTTCTACCCGCCACTGGCGCGATTTTGAATGCGGTCTGCTCTACATCAGGACAACCTGTTTCCGCGTTCTAAAAAAGTAAAGCAACGTGTTTATAAAGAGGTCAGTACCTCCAAAAATCCAAATTCTGATCCGCACATGCCTAAATGCGAAGTTGCGAAAAAGTGGAAAAGTTGAGATATAACTAAGTTGTTAAAAAGGAAACGGAATATAAAAATGGTTTATGGAAGTCCACTGTATGTATCGGAAAAAGAAGGAATTGGGAGAATGTATGGTAAATTTTCCGTAGACATAGGAGAATCCACCTACAACCTACAACCGCGCGTACCGGAATCACACTGCCGTAAAAACATTATTCCCAAGTGGCGGAGAGGACGCTCCGGTACAGCAGGTCAGTTGCATGGTTTGGTAACAAGTATAATGAAGCATACAAAAGTACGTGCCCTGAACACGTTGTTAAAATATATGGATAATTGTCCATATTTTCCAACAAGGTTTTGAATTGATGTTGCTAGCAAGCACGTCCTTCGGTATGCTTAATGGTTTTGTGACCAAACCATTCAACTAACCTACTTTAAACATATAGAATCTCAGATTTAACCGGCGAATAATCATGAAAATACGCACAGGTTGAGACTTGGTGGGTTTCTTAAAATTTGTGTGTAATATGGCAGCAAGCGCCTTAGGTTTAACATCAAAATTTGCAGTACCGTTGGTAAATGAGTGTGCAGAGTACTAAATTCCAAAGCGTGCATGCAGTAGCCTCTCGACTTTGCAAAATATGCGTTGGAATGTGTCAATGTACTTTACTGGAATTGGTACAATCTATTCTTTTTAGCTACTCGATTCACAGTTGCACACTCTAGGAGCATCGAATTCTTGGCTAGTGAAGTGATGACAGTGATCACGTCAATAGATTAAAAAGAAGTTTTAATCTAAAAGAGTGGTTTGCAGCTGCTGGTTCAGATCGTTTGACAATTTATTATTCGTACAACCACCGTTCCGTTTAATGTACTGCTTTTGAATAAAGTTATCTAACCTCTACACGAACGTTCGGCTTTGCTAACAAGGGTATGCTTCACTAAAGCTGCTTCGTTGAAAGTTTTCTATCATAACGCTTATTCGGCTGTCATACATTGCAGTGAAGAATGCCGGGTTCTTGGTTTTAGGTATCAAAAAACTGGTTTGTTGCTGTTGTGCAATGCTGTTTAGTGACCGGTTTTTTGACAGGCCTTTCGACTTCATAGTCATCCTAAATGCATAGAGATATTCTTGATGTGCTTGCTTTATGCTCCCTCAGAGTTACAACACGGGTGCTGCAACGTACGCAATGTAATTAATATTGCACTGATTTGAAAAGCAACTGCTATTTTATTTTGCTTAAAATAAGCGAGCAAGCTTGTTTAAACTTCCGTTGCTTAGCTGGAATAGCGTAGACCAGCGTAGAGCTTAGGTGGAAGATGAACTGTTATTATTAGTTTCTTATAACCTTTCCAATGACTTTAAAATAAGTAGCACTAAAAGTTCGAGGATTGTCACTGAGGTTCGGGTGCCGTTAGTCAAGCACTGAAGGTTAAAAATAACTGCGAAACATCGCGTAGTGCATGCGCTACAAACAACCACTAAGTGTTCTGAAAGTAAGATAGGGCACCTAGAGGTTAACTGCGGTGATATAGGCTGGTAAAAACCGTATCCACTTTAAGCGCATTAGCCCGCTTACAAACCGTTTGCATACGCGTTTTAGTTGTGCTCATGAATTTTGATAAATGATCGACCATTATAAGTTGTAATCAACCTCTTGATTTAGGAAAAGCGATCCAGTTTCCTTGAAGGACGTACTTCCATTCATGGTGAATTATAATACTGCGGTCTGGGCAACTTACTGTCTAAGTTGCACCACCGTGTGCGCCGGATGCAACTGTGTGTGCAAATGGTCGCTTTTTTGCATGTCAGGCGTAGTGTATATGTGGCAGTTTTATTTCAACTTGCTGCTGGCTTCTATAACGGGTACTCGCGGATACAAAACGCATTCAGAAGCATTAGATTGTTTTGCTAATGCAGCACATCCTGCCAACACAACTGTTGGTCATTAGCTAAAACCATTTAGTCTAATTCTCATACCTGACCAACTACATGAAACAGGTTATTTGAGTTAAGCTGCACGCACGTTAATATGTGCTTAAGTGGTCTAGGCTCCTTTTAACCTAACAAGTCCCTTTGCATCATCTTCCCAGGAGGTACTTAACTGGCAGTTAGTCGTAGCATCAAAATTCATTGTATCCGGTGCACTGTGATGCCACGGTAGTCCTCTTACGCCAACACTATTGGCGTCATATTACCGGCCGGTAATTATGGCAGCAGGTATCAAGCTGTTTAATAGCCTTCCAACGACACAAAAGTCCTATTGCCTCTAGATCACCGAGGCAACACAATTGGTTTTAATGCATAGGTCAAGGTCTCTGGGACCGATGTTTATAATATCACCATGGGAACAAGCGTTATTACCTAGTTGCGTTGTTCATTGCAGTCATTCGATGGAAAATAATTTTGCTACAGGCCGTTCTCGAAGTCTAATGTTTTCCATCATTTTGACGTAAAATGTGGTAGCATAACAGATCTTATCAGTAATAAACGACACCCACTGAGCGCGCCAGAGCTTCAATATATACGCTGACCTATAAGTGCATTGAAACGTATTTCAATCGTTATGCTTGCTCAAATCAATGCAAAAGCTTGTGCACACGCGGCGGACGTGTAGTGTGCGTCTGACCGACATTCTCGAGCACAGTGAACGGGTCACAATTAATACACAAAATCAAACTGCGGGGAAATACCTTAAAAACGATATTCTATATTAAAGCTAAGATCAATGACGCTGCGAACTTAACAACTGAACGGACTATGTTACATTTGCACAGCGGCTGTGCCATGCTTGTGACGTTTACAGAGAAACCAGATGTTCCAGTAGTTAACTTTACGTAAGATGTTCCTAATTGAGTGCATGCATCCGATCGGCAAGTGGAGATTTGGAAGTAAAATAAGAAGTTGCATTAAACTGGACAAGTTCGCATACTTACAGGAATGGATTTAACTCACTGATTAATGATTAATTGTTACGACGCTGTCATAACCAAAAATAGATGTCATAATTTTTGGGGAGCTTTCCTTAAAGTTTATTCAAAGGGAGGTTGACGGTTTTAAGCACTATCCTAAGTTAGGGTTGGTATAAACCCTACAAAAATAGTAGGAGCCCCTGTGACTATATTTGTGAAGTTGTAAACAGCCGCTACTACTGCAAAACTCTTGCGTGTTTCTTCTGCCCAACTGAAAATGTGCTCAGCCGGAGCGCAGATGCATGCCGCGTGCACATTTTGCAGTTCAGGATCCAGCTGGATATACGTAACCGGGTGACAGAGGATTATCCTTATAGTGTAAACACGGTTTTGGACACGGCAAAGATAATGTTGATAGTATGAAGGACAAGTAGTTTAGCTGGATGAACTTACCATTAGCAAGGTGGTGCAGGGACGGAAGTTACGAATAATATCACCAAATTATATTCACCAATTTTATTGCTGCACACCAGTGGTAAATTTTATTGACGGCCCCGTCTTCTATAGCAACCCAAGCAACCAGATGTTGTTTTCATTTCTAAGCGGTTGTGACGGTACAGCAATCAATTGTGCAGGCAATGAAAGCCTGAAGTTTCAATAAGGTAACCGTTCGCAGCGCACACAACCCGACGTAAATACTTCAGGCCACTACGCTTGCTTCTGCTACTTTTGGTAAAGCAGCCTGTCTCTTTCAGCGGATGCCTTGTGTGCCGCAGAGCTTTAGGCTTCAAGTTGCCGTACGAAAAGTGCAAATGTCTGCACATCTTTACATAAAAATAAGCTACTAGCTCCCCCACTTCAGCGTCCATTGGCTGGAGTTTTGGATTCGTCTGGCTTGAGCCTTTGACCTACGGATCCTTAAGCAACAACAACCCACAGGCAAGCTATAACCTGCAGGACACGAAATCATGTGGTTAGCTGATCTATAATATAACATCAAACTTGGCTTAGCGGTAGCATTGCAAAGACACGGTTATTAGGTACTTTTGCCGAGGTTGATGGATCTAGCAACAAACAGCTATATGCCAGTTTAACAATGCAGGGGAACCGCTCATTTGAACTGCCATTTTCCACTGCAGTGATACCTAGCGGGGATACGCTGGATTTTGAAACTCCAATAATATCGCATACCAGCAGATATAGAAACGTTTACTGGCGCTCGAATTCATAAGTACAAGTCTGCTGCGACGCAAGCACGGGTTAAAAAAACACTGATGAAGTTTGTACCGCAGTCGATACTTTTCATGGGTTTAGCTTCCATTAATAAAGTTCGTTGCGACAGTGCACATTAAAGGCGAATATTTGTTAATATATTTTGTATTCTGGTGACCAGCAACGCAAACGTGGTCCGGTGTGCAAGACTACTCGCGTATCCGTGGTGTTAAGGATTGTACAGCAACTGTCCCTTACAAGCCCAACTGGGTTGTTATATACCACGGTGTTATGTCCACCCCACCGCCCACGCCGGGAATTGTAGGCTTGCTTTCCAAGGTTAGTTGTAATCTCTTGCTTGCTTTTGCAGTAAGTAGTATTGTAGCGAAACAGCATCCCTCAGGTGATCTTAGAACCAAGAACAAATTAAATAAATAAATTCTTCATTCTCGACCCTGAGAGGCACGCCTTCACAAACGTGAGTATGTAAACATAACATGGTCAAAAATGTACCAACATATATGTTTATATGACAGTGCACGTATATGTACAGGGGTGTGGTTGGCGGCAGCCGGTTTTGGATTGGCCTGTCACTGCGGCCAGCCACTGGATGCCTGCGCTTACAGCTGGACCATGATAGGCTTGCGCTGCACCACCCACAGCTCCAACCCCACACATCACTTCTAGTGTAAAACCGAAGTAATAAGACCGGGATACATGTGGATAGGAGCTGCATTTCATTACTGGGGCCGGCTTACACACGTTCACAGGCAAACGCAGTATTTGGGGAATCGATCGCACACAGTACGGAGGCTGGATCGTAGCCGGCTCCTCACTGAGTGCATCGAACCACACTTTGAGTCAAGCGTGATCACCCAGACCATACACCTCGTCACCATCAGCAACGACCAACTGGCTTGGGTCCGTATAGACAATATAGTGAGTAATAAACAGGTGGCACTTTGTCAACATGCACAGCAAGAGTAGCCACGCTAAGGATACCACACAACAGCCAAGCACTTGAACTAAATGGCAACTACGTCTATGGGTTATAGCATACGGTTACGCTAAAATAACACATCGCTAAATTATAATATGGAGTAGGTTTGTTAGCAAGGAATTCGTCATAAGTAAAAAATGTCCATTAGGTACAAAAAATGATACAAATGCAATAAGGTTAGGGAAGATAAGCACCATTGGCGTAAGCAACTTGGTCAGTTCCTAGAAGCTTATTCAGATGGACAAAACAAACCAAATAAAGTGGAATAAACTGTATCCAGCTTCAAAAGACCTAGTTTACGTGTAAGTTGGTTAAGCTCATGAACAGTGAAGTGGCATCATGTATGCAACGTTAGACTTAGCCTGGGGTCTATACAAGTATGTATATGTTATGTGTTTTTCTGTGTAGCTCGTGCCTGTAAGCGGGTTGCTGTGCCTTTGGCTAGTTGCCGTCGTCATTACTGTGAGGTTAAACGAATGTGGTCTCTGCGGTTGATAGCATTAACCGATATGCACAAAGTAATGTATTTGGTTCGTTGCGAGTAACCTCCGCCACGTCCTCATGTAGTTAAACGGACATATGTTGCCTTTTAAAGGAATACCACTTGCCAGGCAAAACCCACTAAATCCTGGAACACTGCCGCCAAACTAGTTGCTGGAACGGGTTAAATCCTAATCAGCCAGCTAGCCGCACGAAAAGGTTGTACGCCTAACGGTAAGAACAAATGTTAAAAATGTTAAAAATTTAATAACAAAATGCATGTTTTTTAGTTTAACTGGCTAACTTTACTTGACGGCCAGCGCGATCATGCTGGACGCAAACGTCGAAGCACGTTTCCCGAAAATCTGGACATCAATAATGAAAACAGGTCATCATCGCACTTACGAGACCCGTAGAAATCCATTGCACAGAGATTTGAGGGGCACTGTTTACGAACGCAGCGGTGTTCCATACGCTTCTATTACACCTTAGGAAATGTACGTATTCGGCAACGGTAGTGGACACGCCTAGGCGTTTGGGTAGACTCAATAGTACATACATTAAGCATGCACTCTAACACAGCAGATGCATGTTATATAACAGAGTTGTGCAGACATTGAGCAGAGCGCTTGCAAATCTCCCTACATGTGATCATAAAATGTGCTAGCTAGCTTTCTGATCTCATTACTCGTCTTTCACTGGCTAGACAAGTAGGTGGCATTCAACCCATCAAACGCACTAAGTGGGCAAAATGTGCTCTACTTCTAAGGTTCATAACCTGGAATTCCTTCAGTCTGGCTAGAGATGCATACACTGACCATTTGCACTCTATAAATATCTCACATACTACGTAAAAATGGTTGCGCCTAAAATAAAGCAACCGCAAACCGCAGCACCCCTACACAATCCACTCTTTAAATTCAATAAGCTAGCTTCCAAGCACAACGGAATATAAGTAGTCCTTCGTTCTTAGTTGCATCAAAGATCTCCTAGTCTAGTGAAAAACTGGCTAATGGTTAGGTTTCTGACCAAAGAAAATACACTTTCCAACAATGCTAAAATTACTAAAGACCTCTATTTCCTGACCCAGCGCCGAATTGAAAACACAAAAATCGAATGACTCAATTACACTCCGTAAAGTATCCACCAGTATCTTAGATAAAATATTTAATAACCTGAGTATCTATTTCAGCGTTATCTTTTAGCTTGCTAGTCAATCCTGCTGCTTAAAATGCCAGCTAAAATTTGTGACACAGTACGCACTGTAAAATTGGATCTGCCAAACATTAATCGTGTTGTTCGAGAACGAAGGTTGTGTTTCTATGATAGACCTGATGGTCCCTCCTCATATCGGCTAATTCTAAGTGGCCAGGATATCGCCACCTTGGTACATAACATTCTTACTCACTCAATGCCAAGTGGAATCTTTACTGCTGCTTAGAAACACGCAGTAGTTGTGCCAAGAATTAAAAGAGGAAGCCGGCAATGCAACGAAACATAGTGACCAATTAGTCACACACCATTTACTTCACAAAAAAGGAAGGGATATTCAAAAAGAGTTTCTAAAGCCTTTGACCGGTCACAATCGTATTACCAAGCTTCATCATGTGATCCGTCTATCCAAATCTTAGCTAACTTGCTGGTTCACAACACTGAACCTTGTCACTCTTACAATCGATTGCAGAAAAGCCCTGAGCATCATTTTCCTTGATATAAAAGTCGCAGCCAAACTAGTCGCTCACGGTGGGCGGCTAATGGCTTTGGAATCTCACGATATAACTGACCACCGGTATACTTGGTGCACCTCTTAGCTTTCCCGCCAGGCACAGTAGGTAAGACTAAGTGGCTCTAAGCCAGCACCAAAACCAGTAATTAGCGGCATGTTTTAGTAAGTGTACCGGGCAGGATACGCTTTCTACTTTACATTAATGACGTAACCCAATTCTTAGCAAAAAATGCCGAACTTGGTTGCCGAAGAAATAAAGCGTATGCATCTTTCACCCGAGTGAATATGCGAGCGATGTCCCCAGCATGCACAATGAATTACTAGCACACGACACTTGGTGTAACACATGTAAGCCAGCTATTTTGGCTGCGAAGTGCGACGTCCTTGCTTCTAGATGCACGGCACCAACTCATGCATTAACCCTGAATGGTTTTCATTTGCCAACTGTCAAACTTCTAAAGGGTTATAACATACCGTAATCTGGCTGACTTAATTTTCGGAGCTCTAGATATAGTATAACGAATGCCCGGTCCCTCACTAATTAAAACCGCAAATTTACGCACGTCATAAATTTGAGTCGGACTATAAAAATTATGCGATGGAAAACTTTAGTAATACTGCTTAATAATTTGTACTACGCTCCAAATGTTTTGACAAGTTGTGGATAGGCTGTCAACTCTCATCTTGTAAACTTTCACTAAAACGCGATCTCCTGCTGCCAGTTTCCCGGGTCAACAGGGATAAATTGCAAAAATTACCAAAAGCAGCGGCCATTTTCATATCTGAAGCATGATGAGACAATCAGGGTTCGCGGTCTCTTTTCCAGCTAGCGTGTCATTACGTCCGGAACTCGTTGCGAGGTTCATTATGTTCGCTTCGAACAGGATTGGACCCGTGAGCACCAATTAGTTCCAGTGACTACAAAGTGACCCCATGGTCATGTCAAATATTAGATTTACCAAATGAGGATTTTCCTGCTGCTAGAATGGTTTGGTAAATTTAAGCCCATTGCGCCTAAATTGTCTCCAGTAACTGCTTACTCAACCCGCATGTCAGCTTATTTTGATATGGATGCCGAACAGCTGGTTTTGACAGTTGGCTGGTGTCAAGGCACTCAAAAGTTTGTCATGGGCCTCCACCAAAAAGTCCCGAAGTTCAGCACACATGGTGCGTGACCGGTGTCTACATATGTGCGCCAAACAGAACGACTGTTCTGGACGCAGCCTCTCCATCAGTAACTTAGCGCAACGTGATCGGTTTGAGCCCATAGCTGCTTTGTGTTTTTTAGACGGCAAGTCACCCTCCGGCGGGTGCTGTGTCGGAAAAAATTGCTCAAAAGACCTAAGCTAGCACAGAAAATTGACGCGTAATAAGCAACTGAATGGCAGAACTGTGCAAGCTTTATAAGATCCAATACAGGCTTTCCAGGTTTAGATGCAGCTTACGTGTAGTTCGGTGAACCCTAACTGCGGTTTGTGGAGTAGCTTACATATATATTTTAAATATATAAACATGTACGTGTACAGGTGTATAGAAGTTATGTTGGTATATCACGTACCTACCTACCTGGATCTCCTTATACGTAATCAAATATGTAGTGGTTCCTAGCTTTCTCCAGTTTAAAGTGCAAGTTACTGAATAAATTACCTTTTTATTGTATGCTTAGAGGGCGGTTGTAGAAGGTTGATGTATATGTTGCATTTATTTGTCGTACCAATGGTTAGATATACACACGAAATATACCCACGACACCAAGTTTGGATACGAAGAGCCAGTTAACCACGCGGATGCCTCACATTCTTCCCTAGCTAGCTCTTGACGTCCGGTGCGACATTTTCAGCCAGTACAAGGAACAGGGTTCACCCCAAGGCAATTTCGTTTCGTCAATTTCATGTCATCCCAACAATCAATGGGAACGGTATTCTCGGTTATTGTTCCAGAATACTACAATTCTGTTAGCGTTAACCGTCCACTCTCGATATACATACACATAACTTGGAAGTTAAATAAAAAGAAAAATCTACATGCATATAATACGCAATTATATATTGGTGACCACCAACATCCTTATACCTTTAGGCTTTAATATATGTATTTGCATATACATATGGTTTATATTGCTTTAGTTAAATGGATATGCGTGCTTGCACAGAGATTAAGTTGAATTTGTAATCGCGCACCTTGAAAAAGAATATTATTTGAAAAGTGGGCATCATTTAAATCACACCTAAGCGTTATTATAATGCGCTCCTACAAACCTTTTTAATAAAACACATTAATAATTTATACGAAATAGAGGTAACATTAGGATAACCTAATAATAATAAAATTAAATAAGCATGATGAAATCAATCATATATATACAAAATAACGTAAAGGCCTAACGCAGTATAATTTGGGGCAGTATCACGTTAATTATTCAGTCAAAATACGTTGTATATCGGTGGCTTAATAACCACCAATGGCAAAGGCTCTACTGTTAGCTCCATCTGCCTCTGTGAACAGTGTTTTTAGCTTATATGTGCCTAGTAGCGGTAACGTGTACCATTTGCAAAGCTTCTACTAGTGTCCCCACACGCTTCTATTAACCTCGATTTGTAAACCATACAGACCACAATGCGGTCCCATTATGATCGTCAACACCAATTCTCCTAGGATCGACAACTCACGCCTCCTTGACCGGCGCTTAGTGAGATCATATTGGTCACGTATTGGGAGCTTCAATAATGCCACTGGCTAAGCCAGCACTATTGACTCCGTAACCCACAATGACCGGTAATTAGTAAGCTTATCTCTCACCTAACAACTGTACCATTATTGCTGCTGGGAAAACAATTAAACAAACCTGTAGCTTTTTCTCAACAGAAATACATGGAAGGTATTATGTTTAGGTCACTGGTAAGCGTTACACAAAGACCGCACGGTTCTCCGTTTTATACATCAACTGAAGGAATTGATATGCAATCCATTTCAGCGCGGGTTTAACCCGAGATGGTAAAGCAACCAAAAATAGTAACACATGCCAGTCAAGCTATGGCACTGATTCTAAATATTCACGACCTCATGAGTAGCGTGTTAAGTGCCATTTACCTACAATACGTAAGTACTAAGTACCTTATTTCATAATGTTTCTCAAACACACAAACACTGTATGCAGAGCTGTAAATCAGAGTTGACCTACTGATTTCTGAGGTTGCCCTGCTTTGCTCATTTAGGTTGTCGTATGGATGATTTAACGTAAATTCTCAATATAAGTTGAACAAAAAGAAACAGAAGGTAGAGTCCTGTAGATCAGTAGAACGGTAACTTTGACGGAAAGTGGTAAATCATAGACATGTTCAAAGCAAGGAAGGCATACATCGCTACAGGTTCCATGAAGAAAGCGTTTCCTTCATGTTGCAATTACCGAATAATTTCTGGAACCCGTATTCATCAACAAGCTTGTCAAGTTGGCCAGCTGCTTCAAATATTTGCAAGGGCGTTGGCGTTGCATGCAACGTTTGTGACCCTGAGATTTTGCTTAGGTTAACTTGTCCATAATCCAGTGGTGTTGCACGTCTCTGAACAGAAAATGTCTTTAGTGCTTGCGACATGTAAATATTACAGGTTGAAGTCCTTCGGGTGCGGAAACAGAAAAATGCTGCCGAGCAGTTAGGTGCTTTTGGCAGGTCAACAGCTAACCGTATTTGCTTTGGACGGTAACCAAGAGGACCGGGAACAGCCAGTCCCAGAGCAGTGACTGAGAAAACATTGTCACTTCCCGAATGCGGGTCCTTCAGCGGTGGTTCAATAAGTACCACTGTTCCAAATTTATCAGCGTTACCTTTCAAAAATACTTGAGCTTCGGTGTCAAGTACTAAGTTAGTCTCATCTCCGCTCACACCTGAATGCAAATATTGAATATTTTCGTCTTCATCGGGGTGGAAGTGTCGCGCCTTATCTAACTCCGAAATAAAGTGAGAAGTTCAAGCATAATAGGTCTAACCTACCATGTACTAAATAAAGTCACACTTGCAGCACCCTGGAACAAATGTGTCCATGCACGGTAACCACACAATTTTAAATCCATTTACATATACTTTGAAACTACAGCAAATTGTAGCAACGACACAATGAATTCATTACTTCAACCGAAAAGTGCTCATAAGTAGAGGTTGTAACCAAAAAGCCGCTGAAATGACTATTCTCACAAGAGGAAACGTAAGCACCCTACGGTTATTACAAAATGATGGTTTGTAGCACACAGACAATGTCACTGACCTGTTAGGCTTGTTTCAAATCAGCTTCTATCATTCTGTGGGTTAACAAAATACCGACTCGCATTTTAATACGTGGGACAGCTTTTTGTCTTTGGTTGCTACTTTTCACAGCCAAAATAAGCCACGCCACCGATTCAGCAATGTGGTCAGCAAACGGTGATCAACCAGGCTGCATTTCGACCCGGCTTTCAAAGAACACCTAAGCTTCCCTAAAGAGGCCGAGCAGGCCGAAGCCGCCCATGACGCATCCGATAACGTGCAAAAGCTGGTCGGAGAAATAACCTGCAACGTTTTATTCTACGGAGTAAAACAGACCGGAACATTTTACCTGTAGGACCGACGAAACTTGTACCTCTTTGAGCTTGACTGGATAAAAAGTTGAATCCGTTTAACATTCCGAGTTAACTGCATTGCAGTTAAATAGAAAATGAGCAAGTCGTGCCAGCATTGTCGTCATAAGACTGTGGTAAAGCTCTCATCGTACGGCTTCGCTACTGCTATTTTGCATTTGCGAGACCACGGCCGCCGGATTGCTCTATCAAGCACCCAACAAACCGACGGGATACAGAAAGCCAAGGCGCGGCAAGCAGGGGGTCTATTCCACACGATAGGTAAGTTCTATTTATTGGTGAACGCAACATACTAATTTTGGAAGCGTTTGGCTCTTAGCCACTGAGGGTTAATTCCTTTCACGGGTTTTCCATATTTGGCAGTATGGTTCGCCGCCATTGTCTGTGGCTTGTATTTTCTGGCTAATCAGTTTGCACCCGATTCCCAAATTTGGCTCAACGGTGGAAGGTGATTGCAAGCTTGTGCTGGTGGCTTTCGCACGCAGCAGACATCTTACGTGCTCTTTGGTACGCCTGTGCGCGGTCTTGCAGCTGGACGTTGGCTCAGCTTACCTTCCTATTGCCTCCGCTTTGACTTGATTGCTCCTACGTATTTTCCGCACTCGGGCTTAGTCGTATCATTTTACCCTGGTGTCCACTTTTAGCCAGTACGGTTGCCTTATTCTACTTGGCCTGCATGTCACGTCGTGTGGAGTACGTGCGACCGGCTGTGTTCAGCATTGGAGATCGGTTCTGTTTTCTAAACCAACAGTATCCAGTAGTATGTCCCACTGTGGTGCCGCTGGTTTTGGATGCCTTTGCTTTTTACCATGCCGCTGTCGTGGATGACTAATGCGGCTGTCCACTTGTCCATTCCGACCCTTATCTCATAAATAAATTTGCACCTCTTTTCACTAACCGTTCCGATCACCCAACTTTCCGTGATCTGGAAATTTCGTGCATACGCCAAGTCTCCCTGCTTAAACGTGCGAAGCCTGTTACCTTGCTCCTCTAACGGTTATCCGTTGCGTTTTCCAACATTTCTGAGAAGCAGGCTATCCAATGTCGTTCTAATGTTTCGTCCAAAAGACAATCAGACGGAGGTTCACCCTCCGGTGTGTTTGGATTCGGAGTGTTTCGCTACATTCTCAAAAAGGGCTGAATTGCATCTCGTGACACCCTCCTTTATTCCACTTTGAGAAGAGCACGTTTGAAGGTAGCTAAAACCGTTCGGCTTTCTCGTTCGATTGTGGATGGTACGGCGGCAAAATCTTGTGCTGGATTCCGTACTGCATGCAAAATTCTCGGAACAGCGTTGAGGTAAACAGGGTTCTGTTGTCTGTGACCAACATCTCTGGGGTGCCAAAATACTGGAACAGTTTTTTGCATCTCCTTGATGGTATGCTGGGCGGCTGGATTTTGTATCGGAGGCAAGTGGGACTGTTTTGTTCAGGAAGCATCAAAATTCAAATAAGATTGACCGTTGATTGGTCCCGCATAATCAAAGAGGATTCTCTGCCAGGGCATATTCAACTCAGGCCAAAGGTGCCAAGAAAATTTCGGAGGTGCCTTGCCGCTTGTTGGCAAGAATCATAACTTTGGTAAAACAGCTCAATTTCTACATCCATTTGAAGTCAATACATGAAACTTCGCGTTAGTGCCTTCATTTGGCTGATCTCCGGATGTCCTGAATGGAACTGCTGTAGTCTTCGTTTTCGCAACTTCCTTGTTACCACGACTCGGTCTCCGAACCTTAGACAATTGTCAGCGACCGACACGGATCCGCGGCGAATAAAGAATGGTGGTAACTCAGCAAAATTCGGACTTTACGCCAACTGGACTGCGTAAATCCAAGAACTTTCAGCAATACATCTTCTTGAGCCGTCGCTGCGCGAATCGTGTCCGAAGTTACTGGCAACTCACTTACACTGTCAACCAGGATGAGCTGAATTTCCTACTCGAATTTGACAGGTGCCATCACGCAGTCGTCGTCTTCCTTTTAGTGGGAACTGAGGAGGCGAGATCGAGCGTCAGCTTCGCCGAGTTATTGTGTAGATCGGTATTCTATACTGAAATCTAGCCAGCAGTACAGTTGCCCACCTCTGTAACCGATTTGCAGTGAAAACAGGAAGGCCCATCTTTGATCCAAATAACGAGTGGAGAGGTTTGTGGTACGTGATCAGTTAGAAATCTCTACCACATGGCACCTTATGAAACGGCTTCAGTGCGAAAACAATTGCCAGCGATTCTTTCTCAAGCTGGCTGTCAATTTTCCCCCAATGTCAGCGACCGTGCTGCGTGCGCAATGGCCCTCTCTTCTCCTCATGGGAACACGTTGGAAAAGCCGGCACTTACCCCATAATAAGAGACGTTTGAAGCAACAACAAGCTCCAAGTTTGGGTTGAAGTGGGCCAAAAGTAAATCAGAACGGAGCGCTGCTGTAACTATATCAAATGTTTGTTAGTACCCCTTTGTCCATCACCATTCCTTCTTTTTCACCACCAACTCGTTCAGAGAACCACTTGTCTGCTTTAGACCACGCAGGAAGACATTATAGTGACTTATAAGACCGAGAAATGAAAGAAGTTTAACAACAGCCCTTGGTGGTGGCGTTTGCTTGACAGCTTCTATATTATCGGGTTCCGGACGTCAGACAAGTTTGTCAATGATGAGCCCGAGAAACGACGCTTTCTCCCAGGAACTAGCATTTTTCCGCTCGTAATCGGAAGCCAGCTCCTTCTAGACGCTTGAGCACTTTCTCTAACGTGGCCAGTAATGCTTGTGGGTCAGGCCCCATAATCAATGGGTCACTCCGGTATACTGCGACCGAAGGGATATCGTTCAGCAGCGTGTCCCTGAGTTGTTGAAAAAGGCGGGAGCAGTTTTCACTTCGAATGGCAACCGATTGTACTGGAAAAGACCCAGATGCTTGTTGACCGTCAGTAACTTTCTGCCGTTCTCGGCTACTAAAACTTGTAACTAAGCATCAGCCAGATCGAGTTTCGCGAACCCTTTTCCACCGTTAACCTTGGTGAAGCAACCTTCAGGTATAGGCAAAGGGTACCGGTGGTTTCCCAACATGCAATTGAGGCAGGCTGAAAAGTCAGCAAAAATCCGTACCTTACCGTTTACTTTCCATATCAAAACGATAGATGCCGCCCATTCTGAGTAATATACGCGCTCGGTTATGCCATCCGACTGCAACCTAGTTAACTCAGACTACACTATTGATTATGTTGCGCACGGCACTGGACCTTTTGGTCTAAGTACTGTTTTTGCGTCTAGTTTGAGGTTCAGCTCAGCTCTGGCTATCCGGCAGCATCCAAGACCGGGCTGGAACAAACTTTCGTGGCGCCGCTTCAGTTTTGCAATTTGACTGTAAAGTTCGAGGTTCATATTCTGCCCCTCTGCGGGTTTCTCTACTTACAATTTCTGTCATACACTGTTAACTGACTGGTCAAGTAAGTTCAATTCCTCCATCCAATCGCGACGCAGTAAATGCAATCCCGTTTGATCTGTCTCAAAACAGGTGGTACTTATGTGCTTTTCACGGAACCTGACCTGACAATGCAACTCTCCGAGAAGTCTCAAAATACCGCAGGATACATTTCGTGCTGTGTGGTCTGTGTGGAGAAGCGGTGGTCGTCCTAGCATACACCATGAGTCTCGACAAAGCAAAGTGACGTCTGACGCAGTATGCAGCTGAAGTTTAACTTCTTTATCATTGATCTTCAACATTGTGAACTCGCCTGCTGACACCGTCAACCTTGAAATGCGCCGTCACAATTTTGACCTCGTTGTGACATCGAAAGAGCACCGGGATTCGACGCCGTATTCCGCTCAAGGTTGGTCGTTTTGCAAGACAACAGGACTTTTTGTGTCATGGCTTACCACCGCGATTGCAAATGTGATTTCTGAACGGGCGGTTTCGACCAAAGTGTTATCACTGCAAAAGCAACAAGCAGAAGACGGTTTAGAATGTGGTGAACTCACTTGAACAGATTCTTTCTGCGGATATCGGCTGACACTGAAAATGATGTCCTCGCTATCCCGGATGGATGACTGTTGGATCTTCCCAGCATCATGCTTCAAGTGTTTCAACCGTTGGCATTCGTTCGTCACTTCCTGCAGTGTGCCCTCGGGATAGTCTTCAATTCTGCCCAGTACTCTTGTTCGGGCATCATCATCTTTGGTTGCTAGAAGACTACACACATAAATAAGGCAACTGTATTGATCAGCTGTCATTTTGTGGAACAGTGACTATTCACACTCACGATTTACGTGACTCTAGTAAGTATCTCAGCCGTCATGGTCTCGCTTGGTCATTGTCAGGCACTTGTATCGGGATTTGAATAATGACGACTGCTCTCCAGATATCTGTGGCAAAGTAGCAATCGCTTCATCAAATGTTAAATCAGTGCTCTTTTTCGGCAAGATGAAATTCATAACGTTTCATGCTCTGCCGCACCCAATCTCCGTAGCATGAGACGAACTCGCTTATCTTCTGAAGCACCGGCTAAATCCACGCAAAACAGGTCTTCCTATCTATGGAACCACAATACAGAGGTAATACCGGCATCAGAATCGTAACGGGACCCAAAACTTTTGGGGCCAAGGTTTCTACTGAGGGGCAACCTTCAATTAATCCGGTTACAGAGCATGCTAGTAGTGAAAATTCTTGGTCAGCGCTTCAATCAACTTGGCCGGCTTCATAAACGGCGCAGGTTGTTGCTGAATCAGAGTCTGCAATTGATCAATACTGACGGACATCTTTGGGTTTTTCTGCATCCTGCCGCCACTGTTATAAAGCTCTCATCGTACGGCTTCGCTACTGCTATTTTGCATCTGCGAGTCCACGGTCGCCGGATTGCTCAATCAAGCACCCAACAAACCGACGGGATACAGAAAGCCAAGGCGCGGCAAGCAGGGGATCTATTATACACGGTAGGTGAGTTCTATTTATTGGTGAACGCAACATACTAATTTTGGAAGCGTTTGGCTCTTAGCCACTGAGGGTTAATTCCTTTCACTGATTTTCCGTATTTGGCAGTATGGTTCGCCCCCATTGTCTGTGGCTTGTATTTGCTGGCCAATCAGTTTGCACCCGATTCCCAAATTTGGCGCAACCGTGGAAGGTGATTTCAAGCTCGTGCTGGTTGCTTTCGCATGCAGCAGACATCTTACGTGCTCCTCGGTACGACTGTGCATGACCTAGCAACTGTATACTGGCTCCGCTTACCTCTCTACTGAAGACAACAAGAAAGCTAAAGCGGTAATGGTTCACCATGTTTAAAAATGAGTTCGGTCACCGCAACCTTGTGCCTTTGCTTGGGATCCAACCCAGTCTACAAATTACAAGGACCCGTACCGTATGCACCCATGACAGTGGTTGCTGAGTAGCTCGACAGACTGGATCTTGCAGAGGTTATTACAACAGTAAGCTCAACTAAATGTGCTGCGGTGATTGTTGCTGTGAAATAGTCGAGCGGTAAATTGCATGTCTGCGCCGAATTTTTTAACTAGCCTGAACGCCGCAGTGGTTGACCATGAATACCCGCATTCGACGTCTGAAGATAATTTGCTAAATTGAATGATGTCACATGTTTCGCTTAGCTCAAACTACCGTTGCCTACACCCAGGCCGATTTCGGTATAGAGTGGGAAGAATCGCAGACTATCAACACCCAACATGGATTGTACCGGTAAACGCGCCTCCATTTGAAATAAAAAGACCACAAACCCACTTTCAGCAGCTGATGGACATCATGGTTGCGGGTTATTTGACCCGATGTGTGCCTAGATGCTATAAGTTTAATGGGCCAGACGGCAACATAACTATTTGAGTGGTTCGCTGAAGTGCATAGACGCATCCAGTTATATGGCTTCCAGATCCGTGAAGACATGTGTATCTATTTAACATCACCAAGAATTTACTCTGATTCGCCTTCGCGAAAGTAGTAGTCGGCCAGAATCAGAAAGTAGCAGTGCTGATAAAAAGCTGACACCGCCTCCGGACTTGCAGTCGCTGCGTTCTTTCGGTTGCCTATTAGTAACTATAGCGCTTCGCTGCCCTGCCTGCAACGCTTGCGTACCCAACTAACCAAGGTTTTGAGCAAGTGTTAAAACTAACTTTGGAGGTTAGAATGCCGGGCTGCGTTCGAGCAGAAAATGTCATTGCTGGCTTCAAACCTACTCCGGACTCAGTTTAACCTGTCCCGAGTAATTGTCCACGCCGTAGATGCAAAGAGTCCAGGGATCAGTGCCATAGTTTCTCATAGGTGCTCAGATGGACCTCAAGAAGCCCTCGTACATGCCACCTGAAAGATGACAAAAGCTGAAAGACACTGCAGCTAGCTCAAGAATGAAGCATTGGCCATAATATTCGCTTGGTTATTTTAAAAAATGCTGTATGGTCGCCGTTTCAAATGCATGACGAATCGCAAGCTGCTGCTGGCCTTTCATGGCTCAAAAATATCATTCCTGCCTGCACAGCCAATCGACCCCAACGATGGCCACGGAGCTTGCTGAACTATGATTTTGAGATCCGTTATTAGTCAACAGTGTCGTTGTACCAAACAGATGCGTGGTCACGCTTCAAAGCTTCCTATCAGCAGGAACACGAGGATACCATCATAGTTTCAGTTGAGGTTGAACCCTAAGTTAAATTCCTGGTGAGCAAGTCCTTATATGGTATGTCAGTTACCGAAGAAGCTGTTCGGGTCAAAAGGCTTTGAGCTCCAATCGAGGAAATGGTTACGCTATTCCACAGAACCAGCTTTTTGCTTTCAGGCTCCGCTGCCAAAATGCAGCGATTCTATCGGCGGAAAAGTGCACTCACCATTGTGAACGATTTCAATGCTGGTGGAGAGCTTCTACATCTCGAAACTATTGCAAGTAAGAGCGTTACTGCAGTTCCCTGCAGGGCGTCCAGAGCAGAACGGAATGGAAGCACTTCCCAGAGTTCAGTATATTAACGGGTATGGATAGACGGATGGAGCTGTTAGCTAGAAGGTGCAGCAACTTGTCTACCACTTCAAGGAGACTGCCGAAGCCTGAACTACACACGTGGCTAATACCATTGAAACATTAAAGCCGCGCTCCTCCCAAGCTTGCAGGCTAAAGCAACGACTAGAATTTTTTAACGTTGGTTGATTCTTACGGTAGTTAGCCCGGAGTGTTGCACAGGAGCAGCAAAAGAGACCAGCGCAACGGTCTCGTGGCTGCGACAAGTTTACTGCAGGTAAAACTGCCCTAAAATATGGGTGAGGGAAAACGGAACACATCTTAATTTGCCACATTCGCAGTTCTACAAATGCTGCGCCAACAAAGACGTGCAGCCTAAACCAATCCACCCACAATTGAAAGGTAAAGCTAAAAGATGTGTAGATATATACAAACGCGCTCTCCGCAAACCAAGGAGGGAGCGAAACCTCTAGGAGGTGATCGACGCTTTCTCTTTCTTTACCGATCTACACAAAATCCCCTAATGTTGAATGAAGTAGTACCAGAGGAGCCAATGTTGAAGAGAAGGCTTCGCATGCCTTTTAATGCCGTTCGGCTGTTCTTAACCTCACAGTAGAACGAGAACACCATGAGATGTTACGCGATTTTGATCGGCGGTATGGTGCCATGCGACGTTCGTTTAAACCAGGTGAACCATCATCTGTAAGAGATTACCGAGGCAGGCAGGCAAACCGGACGCTAGATGCGATCCATGGCGAACGCGGTGCGTTATTTACAAAGTGCTGATTGAAACGCAAGTATGTCTACGCCCTGCAAATTAGCTGAGACAAACACTGTGTCAACGGAAAGGAACAGGAGCTGCCGAGCTTCCAGTTAACCTTTTGAAGGACGGCTGTAATTTGCCAAACCCTTGTGGAAGTATTCGGTCAGCGGAACATTGTACAATGCCGCAAAGCACTGAACTCGAATTCGGAACACTTCAGCCAAGTTGCTGGATTGATAGGCATAGAACCCTGTTCAAGGAACTTCAAGTCAAAGCAGGCTTGCATCACTCACCGCGGCAGCAGTCTTAGGAGAAAAGGTATCCTGGAGAAGGTAGAAACATTAAAGGACTCTTAATAGTTAAGCAATTAATCGATTACCATTGATTGTGAATTCATTTCCATGGTTCTGGAACCTCAACTTGCGACACGCGATTGCCAATGCACGGTGTTGGCAAGGAGACTGCTAATTTTTCCAATTGCCCTTAGTTTCATAGAAGTCGAAGGCCATTAAGCTACATTTACATTTGGCGTACATCGCGTAGTTGTACAGCGTTTTCGCGATGTTCAGACGAAGGTTCAGCTACGATTAACGGAGTTATTTGTTAATAGTTTTCCGCCGTCAAAATCGTTGGACTGCTGATGCCTCTTGACACGCAAGAATTCTTTCTGAGAATTTCGGGCTTTAACTTCGGAATACCGAGAAAACGTGTACACCCAACAATTAATATTAGTAGTACCATTGTTATTATTATGCGGCGTATTGTTCTGACCACAAGTAATACTAACTTGGAGCCTAAACGATCCACTGGTACTGTGGCCCTTGGAAGAATCGTGTACTGTGTTCCCTATAGATTACAGTCTGTTCGTTAAAGTGCTGAAAATTTGGTACATCCACGCTAGCTACCGGCTATGCCATTATACAAAGCAATGGTAATTGGCTTCACCAAAATATCTGTTGAATGGTTGCTATGGGTCGGTGCTCAGTGTTTATCCTAGGTTGATCCGTTTCAGTCAGACATACTGTCGGTGATCTCTAGCACTACCACGCATCGCTGCCTTCTGTATACACCACAGTGTTAGCCTGCTCGAGAGCATGCCCCCCATGTACTCTGGTTTCCATATGTCCATATGCCTAGCCACGTGCACACAATATGCTTGTCCTATTGGTCAATATCTTGTGACCAGTGAGTGCATTACCGTTAATATGTACATGTACTCCCGCAGCAAGGGACTGTATCCCTACGCGTGCCAGCTTATAAGAACGTTGGATTTTATTCTTTTATCCAGCTAACGTATTAGCGCCATGCTTTAGGTTGAATGTAACATAGTACAGACAGCAACGAAATGGAGTGAGGAGACGTACTTGGACTACCCTTAACAGCCGAACTTTGCCTGAAATCGTCCCGCCTTTCAAGAGAAAAAGCTGACTACCCAGTTCACTTAAGTTTGAGTACTATCTCCCTGGAGCACCTAAACAGGATGTTTTTAAATTAGGTTTGTCGCTAATTTTCCCTTGTACGCGCTACGTCGGAACATAATCACTTGGCGTTAACTTACCAACCAAGCTTCATCCACGCCGCCAGGGAGTGGTACTAGGGCATGCTGCACATTCCATGTTGCCAGTGATTTGTTTCCAACAAAATATGTGCCACGGTTCCGAACACGAGTAAAATCGCGTTTCAGAGGACTGCAAAGCAATGTTGATTTAACTCAAGGGACAATGGATACTAAACAAGACGGTTTACCGTGCGTCAACCGTCTGACATTGCTCTGTAAATACATGGTCAACAACTGCAATTGGAACACAAATTAAAGCCCACAAGTCACTGTCTCCAAGAGCCAGCCAGTACCTAGCAGTACGATATGGAAAGGCGTGTCAGCCGTCTGTGGTTAGCGGAAATATTTTTCAGCCGGGAATAATTATTGTATATTTGACTAAAGCTTGCGTTAATCCAGCATTCCCTCATTTTAAAAAGAAAAGCAATCAAAAATAAAGTTTTTTAATGAGACATCGTTGTATATATGTATTGGGAATTGCCCCAACTCTCATTACAAGCTACTGACCTAATACCGCCAATATTAGAGCAACCTTAAATACATTGCTCTATGTAATTTTAAAGGCAATTAAGAACTAATACTTTCTGCTTTATTTGAGCCATATTACACCTTTATATATCCATATTCGACCATTGGGCGTACGTCTGTTTAACAAAGTGTATGTCATTAACGCCGTACTTCAATCTTTAACACATCGCGGCATTGCTCTTCACTTGCAATTACTTGCATAATTTCAAAAGGTCTGGGCGCTTAATAAACATTTGGAAATTACTGTCTGGAAAAATAAGAAGCACCGAACTACTTGACTTGTAATTTAAGTCGTCGTTCAGTAAACCGGACGAAATTACCAACGTCCGTTACCAACAACGTTTGATCATAACCAGGCAAAATCGTGCGTCTACCGTAATCAAACATCAAAATAAATATTCATATACCACGGTTTTGCTGCCTAAGGAAATTTGGTAGCATTCTGATATAAAAGGCGCAATAATTCAACTCAGCCTCACTCCTTTCATCAGATCCTATCGACATGGAGTAACCAGTATCATAGAGGCAGTATAGGTACTAACATCAGCCAACTCGCGTGCTTTACGGCAGCCTTACTCTTATTGTACCCAACGGTCACTGTTTGATGTCATTTGCTTAAATGCAAGCTACCATTACTGTGCGGTTTTAGCTCTTTCGTCGTTGGAAACCTATAAATATCGCCAGGCACTCCAGCGTCCGAACCAAACAATTTTACCGTTCTGGAGTCCAAGGTGTTAATACCAAAACTCAAACGTCGTCTCGGTGATTGCCGAAGAGTTCAATAAAGTATATAGCCATTTTATTTAGACACTTGCTGCAATGAACTTAGCGAGGTTCCTAACTAGCCTAAAAGCAAACTTATACCTTGCCTTGACACACAACTATACAAAGCTTTCCACGCAAGAGCGGGTTTGACTGGGCAACTGACCATTACATCAAGTAGGATGGCCATATTAGTTACAGTATGAAGAAGTGCGTTTTCGGTCGTACGTATCATACGATACCATCAGGCGACGAGATGTTTCCAAGTCCAACATCACGAGACTACGAACGATGTAGTCATCTACTGATGTATGCAACCATGACAACTCGACCACTCAACGTGAGCACATAGAAGCCTATCCAGATTTCCGCTGCGACCGCGGCTGCCCAATTAGAGCCGTTTGTTTAAGCGCAGACAAGTTCATTCCCCTACTCCTCAAACAAATTAGAAGGAAGAAAGAACGTGTCCCCAAAGATAAACTACACGATAGTGTTAACTTACTTTCTAAGCCATAACTCTGAGAATATACGACTGTATATTAGCGCCATTTATCCTTACCAACGACAGCTGCCGTGCTCTGCAGCAGCTCTTGTAAAAACTTTATGGTAAATACCCTAGTAAAAGTATAGGGGCTATAGACGTCGGCAAACTCAATATTGAGTTCTGTTCTATCTCAAAATGTCTACTCTCTGCTCTCATTCTACCCGCTACCACCCTCCGAAGTTGATCTAACCTATGCATTCCAGAACCTCGAGATCTCGCAGGAATGCAAGAGGCTGAAAGGAAGGGAAACAGGAGGACTGACTTATGTATCACTAATATTTTAAATGTCTGCGCCGACTCCTGCGCCTCATTTTTACCACCTCTGGTTACTCGATACCTACACCGTGGCACTATTCCCAACAATTGAAAACCTGTCATTAAAGTGCGTCCCAGAAAAGTACGCTCATAAATTCCACCTAATTGCATATAAAGCGGCCATCCTGAAAAGCCAGAAACAATGCTTATTTCTTTTGTTGCTACAAGCATTCAACCTAACGATGACATTCAGCTGGCTTATGCCCCCAAATCTTTTATATTGAGCGCAGTGACCCACGCCGTTTAATTAATAGCATTCGCGTTCGATGCTAAATATAATGCAATACTTCTGCTGTTCCAAGGTTATTCGAACGCTTTTGGGAGTGTCGACAGCACCTTGCTTCACAATCGGCGTCCAAACAGTGGCGCGCAATCCAGTTAGACGTTATTTTACCAATCGCTTGCAAGTTACTTACCTGAACAGCAAAAGATTTTCCACGCTTGGTAATGACTGGATAATTTTACAAGAACAATCTACTTTTTCTTTTGGTTTGCTTTGTCCATCCAGGGAATTCCAATTCCAGTAGGTTTGATTAGATGTAAATACGCCGACGACTTTATTTTAGGCAGTCACATTCCCACCAACGCGTCACTTCAGGAACTTCAAAACTGGTTATTTGAGTTTGAACGATGGTCCACCTCACGATCCCTTGTCCTTAACGATTCAAAGTACAGAGACTTGACCGTTTGCTATTGCGGGCTGATAGACGTCAAAGTTTGCTCATTGCTATGAGCTCCATCGTAGTTATTGAATGCATTGTGCCTAGTTTACTCATTGTTAGGTAGCTTGGTGTATTTACATCCCAAAAGTTGGCGTGCGCTACACACGTCAAAGAACCATTTAGCAAGCTAGGGAAGCTAGCATTTCATGCCCCACGGCTCAAGAGGATTTGGTAACAGACACTTAAGCTTATAAATTCTTGGCCACCTGCATTCTCCAGCATTGGTTTTACTGCTCGCCTATTACTTTCCTGCTCTTAAAAAGTTCACAATTATTGTGCATTTGAGTAAACTTATCTCGAAATGTCATCGACAAAACCAAGAGTCGCTTGCAGAGTGTATCGTTACCAAGAGCTTTTTGGCTTGTCACAGACTTTCGCCAAATACTTTCCACCATCCATCACCTACTTCGTAAGTAGTTTTGGAAACAGCCTTGCTTCAACACTACGCGCTTAAATAAAAATTCCCTATTCTTGCACCGCTTCTTATTATAACTCAATTTTGCCTTATTTATCACATCGAGTGAACTATACGCAGATCACTGATATCACATATGAATGTTTGAGTAAGTAAAGGTAAGTATAGTTTTTTCTTCACCAACTGCTTTCTTTTTAAGCAGAATTTAACATATTTTTCTATCCTCAGTAATAGTGTTAAAAAATGCTGATAATTGCTCTGTCGGCTACAAAATGCATATTTTGAATTTTCTTGTCTTGGCTGAGAGCGTTAGACCATACATAAACATCGTTCTCTCGGTAGGAAGACGCAAAGTTTTACTGCTTCATCTCGTCTAAGGCATTTGTTGCGACGTGTAGGAATGGCGCAAGGACCACGCCGGTCCAACATCCTATCTAACCTGGCGAGCACAAAATTTTGGTTATGCAGGTACTTTTGGAAACACTCGCTATACCACAATTCTATCCAACAAGACCCGCTAATCAACGATGGCAAGTTACAGCAGAGGTTTTCTAAGCTGGAGGAAGTAGGTGCAAATTTAGATAGTACCGCAGAAGACACCAGGCATCAACAGGGCTGTGTACTCAGAACTTCGATAACTAATAAATAAATAAATAAATAGTATATTCTCGGTAAAACGAGACACACCTGTAAAGGCGTGATCAAATATGCATACAAGCATAGCTTCTGTGGAATGTTAAAAAATTTCGTTTTGATGAAATTTATAAAAGAAAAGATGTTGTCGTATGAGTGAGCATACTATCAGGTAATAGTCAGACCCATGGACATTATGGCGCTGTGGCGCGCAAAAATCCGTCAAAACACAAGTTGGGGGTAATTTCGCAGGTAGTGATTCCTGAGCACAGGAGCCTAAAAAAGGTTTTGTTGCAACCAATAACCATTACGAGATAGAGATGATCTGTGCTCCAACAAAGCATTCTTCATAGCAGAATTAGTTGCACAGGTTAGGCGTAGAAGGCTGTGGACTGCGTCCATGTGAAATGCTTAGCTGTGACTTTATTTTGTGGCTAGTCACATCCGCCACGTTGCAGTGTTGTTAAGCGGACATTTGTGGCTTTTTATAGGGAGAACGCTTGCCAGGCGAAAACCCACCACGTCCTGGAACACTGCCGTAGTTTTCGTTGAACAGTAGAGCAAGTCGGTTATGCATCGTATAGACCGATTTTGCATTCTATTATTCGCAGTCGGTTGACAGCCAAAATCCCTCGTTGGTTGGCTGATTGGCTTAGTACTGATACGGCAGCAGTCGTTGAAGCCGGTCAATGATGCAAGATTCGAAGAGTCGAATGATAATTATGCAGGTGAGTAAACACATTGCTAATAGAGGCCGGCTCTTCTATTATACCCTTGCTCGGCTCGCAAACCATGTCCAGCTATCCACGCTGGACTTGTCATGAGGTCGGTGAGTGAAGTTGTTTCTTGTGGCTGAATATGTCCTTATTAGGTAAAAACGCCATTCTCCGCAAATGGGATTTGGGATTCCTGCAAATGTAAGTAAGTGTAACTGTTTCCATTGGACGGATAACACTTCGGGCCTGGCTTCACTCTAGCCTGGTCTGACCAGTCTCCTATTTTCTGACTGTTTCCAGAAATCAGAGACGCACGTGTTCTAGGCTTTGCAGTCACAACACACCCTGTCTCTCAGCCTGAGAGCTTCGTTTGATATGCTAACGGGCTTTTTATATAGCCTCTGTAGTCCCGCAAATTTATTTTCTCGCGACATTCACCACTGTTATCCCCACTTTAATTCGACTGCCTAGCTACATCTTGCTGACTTATCCAGTCTCATCTGAACGCTCTTTTGCTTTCTGACCCCTCCCCAAGCACTCCTGCTTCATCTTCAATCTTTCATTCTTTACTGATCCGTGTTCCGCTCGATTCTCGTCGTATTTCGCCACTTATGATATACGTGTATATGCGATAGTT
Source organism: Dicrocoelium dendriticum (assembly GCA_944474145.2). Taxonomy (NCBI): domain Eukaryota; kingdom Metazoa; phylum Platyhelminthes; class Trematoda; order Plagiorchiida; family Dicrocoeliidae; genus Dicrocoelium; species Dicrocoelium dendriticum. Next base: position 46,794,881 of record OX104068.1, on the reverse strand, counting down.
AAATAACAATTACATGCATAGTGGTACAATAGTTCAGGCATCGCCTCAATTGGTTGACTGCATTCCAGATGCATTCCTTTCTTCTGTCTGTGTGGCTGTCTCTGTTCCTTTCTTTTTTCTCCCGAGTCTGTCACAGGTACGGCGACACGCACCCAAGGAATTGTCCTCCGTTTCGACAACAATCCAAGGCACACAGTTCCTCTACCTGGACATGAGCGGAAAATTATCAACCTTTTTACAACTTACTAACTGGACAAATCAATCAATTCTTCCGCGGCATGAACCATTGAGTCCAATTTATCTAACAATCCCTATTCCACATATCTCTTGACTGGAGGACTTTCGACTACGGAAGGCACATTCTCCTGCCAAGACAAAGCTTGAACAATCGGTCATTCTAAGCTCTTCAATCCGCTTTGACCGCTCAAATGGCCGTGGTTACCACAATCTCTAATCAATTTCACTACATACCCCGGGGATCTGCGATTCTTTCTTCGGAACCTATCCTGTCCTCCAAGACTTCAACATATTTCAACGTATTTTCTTCGAGGCTTCACGTGGTTCTGCAGATGATCAACACATCATCTCCAGAAAGAATGCTTAGTTCCTGACCTACCGATCTGGAACAGGAGAGGACCCAGGCACGCAATGGCCGCTCGCATAGCGCATCAGTCAGCAGAAAAATGGGACGCAACTTGACTGCGAATAACGGAGCAAAAGAACGTTCAACAAGAAACATAGCCAGTTACAACTTTCCATTCAATGGGTTGGCGGCAGTGTTTCAGGACGTGGTGGGTTTTCGCCTGGCAAGCGCTCTCCCTATAAAAAGCCACAAATGTCCGTTTAACAACACTGCAACGTGGCGAATGTGACTCGCCACCGAATAAAGTCACAGCCCATAACTTCACACTGGCAGCTCAATTAGAATCATCATACTGGATAGCTTGCTCTTCAATTATCTTTGAATGGATCACTCAGGATTCTTTATCTATTATTACTCGAGGTATGACTGCGATATATGGCAGAGCGATTATGTTCAAAGAAATCGTTCTTTCGCATGTTCACCATCGCACAGTCCCAAGCATGGACATATGAACAATTTTCTACTGTCACTACAGTTCCCATAAAATGTCTGTACAGCTGTACATACCTGATCATGCCTCAACTGGCGTGCCTCGCATAGTCGAGAATAAATATTTATTTATTTATTTATTTAAGTGAAAATTCCATGGAAGACCATCGGAATAGCCACGTATACGTGCGCAACGCTGTCCGTGAAATGACATCAGAAAAGCTCCAGGTGACTGACGAATAGGAATGTTTGAGGCAGTGTAGGTAATCACGCCAGAGTTGTTTGTCTGCGGTTGTGGGACGGGGGATCCATGTACATATATTATTCCAGGTGAGTAAATTGTTCTCTGAGTACGAGGCAAGCTAAACCCATTTGTTTAGACCCCGTGAATGTAACGCCTCCGGAATGGCGGAATGAGCTCCATTTGTACCGGTGTTTGGGTTTTTCATTTCCTGGAGAAAGGACCAAGCGTTTTGAGGATGGGTCGGCCCGTCTCAGTGGATAAACCTTCTTGTTTTGACGGATGTACCTGTGGGAATCTCGGAATAAAGGGCAACGGACAAGAGGTGGCCAAACAGAGAAAGCAATGAATCAAGAAGCACTAACACAGACTGGTGGCACTCACCGGCGCCTATGATACATTCAAACTTATGTAATTTTGTTTAGTATACATAATTTGCAAGCGCGTTCTATACGTTACGTCGCTGGTGTGACTCAGACTACAGCTACTACGTGGGAAGAAGGTTCTGCACGCGCAGGGTCAAAAGACCGATATAACAAGCGTTTTAACAAAAGTTAAGCGAATGATGCGATGGTTTTAGAGAGACAGGTAAACCGATGATGATGGCAGAAGCCAGAATGCGAGAGGAATCTTAGGTGAAACTGAGGACAACTAGGTTGAGACCGAATGCGGGAGCAAGTTGGGTAGAGCAACATTCCAAGAGGAAAAGGAATTTCAAGGAATCGGCTAGGAGCGAGTGAATGCTGACGGCAATACGAGGAGTAGTTCATAAGAGTAATTACGCTAAAGCGTTCATGATTATACAGTCCAAAAGCCGTCAGAATCTAGGAAAATGGTCACAAGGGGCCAAAACTGCCGCACATTGGGAGTCGTTATGACACGTACGGTCTCAATAGTATACCAGTGCGAGCATACGGTAAAGAGCATAGTAATAGGAAGAGTGGTAATTTGAGCATACTAATGGAAGTACCAGTCAAGCAACACTTAGCAGTGGTCCGAGTGCCGCCAATACTCAGGAGCGAGCTCAGAGCGAATGAGATCATGCGGTTACGTCCTAAACGGAATTCAAATACAAACATACCATCCTGCTGTGATTCTCTTTTTTACTCAGCATAAAGGAGAAAATTTAAAGTCGTATAAAGGTAAACATTTCATTTGGTACCTTCCATTATACGGTGGCGTAGATTGTTGCAGTAGATGAGATACAAATATAGAAGCGGTAGCGGCAGTTATACAGTAAACTGTAAACCTACGTGAAATCTTAATACTTTACATAACACAAGTTTACCCTTTCGCAGCGGTAGACTCAATTAGCTACAAAAGAGCGTGGATCGACTGCTTTTTCATATCCAAACTTATTAATGCCGACTAATCAAACGAGACTTTTATGTACTTTGCAACCAAATAAAACCAAATGTCTGCTTTAAATGGGAGTATACAACACAGGGAATTGCGGAAAAATGTTTTTCGGCTGGCATACTTTATATCAGCAATGTAGCAGAATAATGTTGCAAGAAATACGTAGAGAAATAACGTAGAATCTTGAAATTAAGTAAACAAATGAGTTAAATTAGTGGAGACCACTCATTGAAGTGGTCACAGTTAAACTAGAGTAAAATATTTTATATTGAATTGAGAGTTTAGTGTAAGTATCAGGTCATGCCAAGCATGGTACCACGAACGATGTAGACTATTGCCTAAAGAACGTCCTGCTTAATGTGCCGGTAACTGCACTACGATCCCCAGCTATTCGACGTTGGATCAACCCTTTTTGGTTCTACAAGGGGATGAAGCAAACTCACGTGCAACCTTTGCACGTTCATGTGTCAGCATCCGTATGCACTGCAAATTCCAAGCTAACTACCCGTATAGATAAAAGTATTTGTGGCTTGTTATTCTTTTTCTCCCACTGGCCCCAAAAATGGTGGCTGCACCCGACCACACAAGCCATGTCCGGTTGAATTTTGTTACATGTGTTGGATACTCCGGCGTTAAACGCATATTGATGCAGTGGGTTATTTTCTAGTTGCACATATCCTCGGTGTTCCGGACGACCACTACTGTTACAATGCTGAAGCTGCTAACAAAATATAGGAAAAAACCACATTTTATGCTTTACACATTTAAAACTGGTAGAACACTGCCATATATAGACGGGATCAACTTTCGTCCTAGGAACTTAATGTGACGTAACATGACACAAAAATTCCTTGGCCTATGAATGTATTTTCTTGGGTTATAGAATCAGCGGCGTTGACATTGGGAAGATAATTTCAGTTAAACAGTGGATATATCTGTCGCATTACGGTCGCGGGTGCAAAATTTTTATGGTAATTTGAAGAAATTGATGGAAATTTCCATTGTGTTGATTACCTGCAAATAAAATCGCCTTTGCCAAGGCGACAATCAGTCCAGTGTGCGCTGACCGTTCGACGAAATCTACTGAGGGTCATAAATATTGCTCGAATCAACGTGGGTTGGATTGCCAGAGGCATGTGTAAACCCTATTTGCTATGCAGCACCCTGTCGGCCCTAGTGTCCGTTGAGAGTTCGATGCAGGTATTTTGGGCGTTTCACGAGCGTTCGTTTAGGGTCCAATCGAAGTCCTGACTAGACAGTCCCCGGACGCAGGAAAGACATTTGGCAAACTTTCTCAGAAGAACGGTTTGTTGATACAGGCAAACTAGGGCGCATTCAAGCTACGATGCGCACTAGTTGCAAAGGGCTCAAAGCGCAACTGGCGTTTTCGTGGATGTATATAAGTGCCCTAGTAACGACTGTGAAACGATTAAGTGTGAAGCGCAAGTAGTTAGACTTGCATGAGTCAAGTGCTACAAACACAGTATATTAGTAGTGGAGGTAGAAACTATTTACCATAATGTAATAAATTAAGTCTTTTATACTTTGTCAAAGCTTATTTATTCAGGAATACCTGAAGTACTTTAAAAGTCCTGTCCTGGATTCCTGGGTGTCAAATGGTGCTGATAGAGCCTATATGGCACTCCAAGTAAAGCTTGGACAATAGGAAAAGTAGAGCAGTACTGACTGCCCTATATCGCCTGTTATTCTAGACCTAATTGCTGCTTTAAAGCACGTAGACGAAACTAACGCGCGCATTTAATCCAAACACAAAGCAACGTTTTATTTAAATGAAAAGATACATATTCCTTTCAGAAACGGGTCAGTTCCACAGAAGGTAGGACCTCATTTTCACACACATCTGTAGGTTTACTTCAAAGTGTGGTGTTGCAGTAAACCGGGAAGCGTACAATGCATTGGTAGGAGATCGATTTTACAGCATTTAGAGAAATCCATCCCATTAAGCAACTCCTTGTAACTGATTATACGTCATATTCTGTGAGCAAAAAGCTTGACGGTCCGCGGACAGCCCGTGGCACTGTTATCGAACTCCTAAGAGGTTAGCTTAATTACCAAGGACGAAAGTAGGCTCCCGCCTAACAGACGTTCCGTTTTCTGTACTGCAAAGCAAACCAGGCCACCCGGTACTTTGGCGTCTAAGTTGTTTTCCTTGCCCCAACAATTATGATGCAAGCCAAGAGCAATCTCACTACTTTCTTGGATCATCGACCTACGGTCCATTACAATTGCTAATAAGGTTACAACAGTTCAGGAACGAGCTACGGCCAGGGCATATTCACGCCGTTTCGAAGGCTGGTACAGTGGCACCTTTAATTAGGTCGGAAGAATGTTTGTTTCAATTATGAACCGCACAATTTGCAAAGAAAGTGTCGCTAATCGCCAGCCTGCACCTCTGACGTTTAACCTTTAGTTCATGTCCCCGCAGTGGGTTGGGTGTAGCAAGTTCAAACAAATCGCAGGCTATGATTCCACTTTGGTGCTTCATAATCTTGAACGATCTTATCGGATTACCTCGGGGGCAAACGCCTTTATGAAGTTCAGCTCGCAAACTTTGACTGAGATGCCATCATCAAGACAACGCATTATCTCAACTAATAAAGAAAATTTAGACGTGGGAGCCAAACAACCTCGCGGCGCCAGCTAAGAAATTCGGGTTTACCCCCTTCTATCAAATATTTTAGCTGCAGCGTTCCATGACGTGGTGAGCATTCGCCTGGCAAGCTTTCTCTTTATAAAAAGCCACAAAGGTCTGTTTAACGACACTGTGACGACGGTTGTGAATTGCAAACAACTAAATTCACATCATCGCTTAAAAGGACAAATACTCAAATTCCACAGACCCAAAGCATACATGTAACAATAGCAAAACCTTTAAACACAATCAAATGTGCAGGAAAACAGCCACAGTTTCCATAAATACTGCTACTCACGTCTACACGCACGCATACGTACATTCACTCGTTAACCTATTTGAAAACTTTATTGTTCTATTGACGTTAACCGGTCACGTTTCGTACTATTAACATGACCATGCCTTTGCAGGCGTGCCACGCTTAGTTGAGAATAAAAATTTCATTCATTTGGAAAGCTACTGCTATAGTACGAAGCCATGCTGCTCCGCTCCGATCAAGTTATGGACAACTAACTGCTTCTAAATCAGGTTCCTGATAAGCTTTTCTAAACATTGAGCAATAGGCTAGTAAAGCTGCCTTGCCGATGGTGTTCTGGGGCTGCTTTAGTGCATCTTTTGTGATTAGCTACAACAGCTGTCCCCTTTCAGTCTTGTATAAGCCAACCTTACTTAATTGGGTTGTACAAATCCAAAACCGGATACTGGTGTATTGTAGCAGGCGGCTGGATGATAGAAGGAGGCAAGTCATCATGTCCAGCCACTTTATCGGGGTCGAAGTTTGGCGAGACATCGATGATCTCGGATTCAGTTAGGGGACCGTTCGACGTTGGACTCTAAAAATGGTAACGTAACTCTGAGGAGATATGACAGCCGCCATCGAAACGGTAAACCTTCTGAAATGCCCTCATCAACACCGTTGCCTCATCCGTTTCATCTGTAAGCTGACAACCGCCCTACATGATTAAGTCATCGACCAACGCTCTCAAGTAAGACCGATTGAGCACAACTGATATAATTTCGGATTTATTTTCGCCTTTTGGTCAAGCCTTGGCGCGTAACAGTCCGACTGGGCTGGCATGGTCACGAAAATGTGCGCTTACTTTTCGGTTGCAACATTTAATATTGCCCGTCGTGCTTAGTTTTTGTGAAGGCAGGGAAACTAACTACATGTTTGCTGGATCTACTTTTAAATATCGATTTTTGCCGGTGCCGGTTCTGGTAGCGCATGATCGTGGTCTGAACATTGCACATGCCTTTAGATGGTGCTCAGCAATGTGCCCAGCTTGTGGAATGACATACAAGTACATCTGTGTAGATGTGTTCCCGACATGCTAGCATTCCCTAAAAATCGGCTGTCTCTTGACCTCACGGGCGTTGGAGTGTATCTTTGGATTGGCCGGATCTTACGGCTTTGACCGAGACTTGCTTCTTTTCGATTATCCTTGACTCAGTCAGGATCCCTGTATAACGCCTCGGTCGGGCAGACCAATATGTAGTTTACCTGGAGGCGCCGTGATACTAAAACTAGTGCCTCAAGGCCAACCGGGTTTTGATACCTGTGGCAGCATTGTCGACTTCTAAACCTTTGTGCCGAGTTCTCGACGGACGCCGACCTCATGTTCAGTGTTGTCTACATGCCTCAATGGTATCCATAGCTGACCTACTGAATGAGCTCAACATGCTTGGTGCTGGCAAGGCTTTTTATTACATTGGGACTTCAATGCATTGTTCCCTCTTCAAAGGTTGTTGATTTTGGTCGTTTAAGTACGGCGTTTACATTTTACTTATCCTATCGTGTCAATTGGGCTTATTCTTACATGTGCAGGACGAGTACTCCTATTCTTGACGTACTCATCCCGGCAAATCCGCTGCCACAGATCTGGCCGTTATTCAGCCCACTGTTAGAAGTTATCATTTTTCCGCATCCCTAGGGGCCCGACGCATCACTCTTCACAACTTATATCGCCTACGCCAAAATTTCTGGCCCGCTGATCCAGAACGCCCACCAACCGTCGCCGGTGCTTTTGACTGGAGTATGCCAAATCCGTTGGACTTTGAGGATGAGGGGAACCGCTTGTACGCTAAAATGAGTACACTCAGTGGGCAGGTTGTTCGTATAAAAAGGACACGTTGCTAGTGGTCTTCTATCGTTTACCCTTGAACAGGGGCTATGAACAAAAAACCGAACTTGTGGAACCGATTTAAGCTGACGCTCTCGCGTCTGAGTATTTGGACTACAAAGTGACTAAAAATACTGCAGCTTAAAAAAACGAAAAAATGGGCATAAGCGCGAACTCTTTGGCTGCGTAACCCAAGGCGATACCCAAGACACTTACTTGAAGAAAAGTACCGGAGCGGGCAGTGTCACTCCTGCCTTGCATTAGCACATTTCGGTTTACTTGACGATGACACCGCGGAAGCTTCGTCTGACCTACAATATTCATCAGTTTGCTTAATGGGGACACAGGTACCAAGTGACGCGTAGCCAATCCACCACCGCCATTGGAGCAAGTAGAGACGGTCGCTGATGTCGTTGTAAAGGCATTTTTTAATTAGCTTAGAACTCCTTGCCGAGTCCAGATGATTTGCACACACTGTTACTCAGGACGGTGGCCGATTAAACTGCCGCACGCTTTTGCCGGGTATTTCGCCTTTCCTTTTAAATTGGATGGCTCCTGGTTGCTTGGAAGGTGATAGACGAAGATGCTCCTTGACCTATTAAGCTATATTTCGTGGTGCCTCCGAGCCACTTGAGCGCTGCTTCCACCAGGTTGGTTAACGGTATAGGTCAGACCACTTCCATCGTCTATTCCTCTAGTTTAGGGAGTTATAATGGGATTGCGTCCAGTTCTAGAAAACCAAAATATCGCCACCTCCCCACTGCCTTGTGGTCACCTTTATGAATCAACGATTTTGGTCGTGGATCCTAACTGTTATCCTGCCTACGTCTGGGTGTCCTGTCATTATCTCAGACCACAACCAAACATGACGCTTTCTTCAAACAGCACTTGCCCGCCCGCCTTGTTTTCATAGCCGCGTCAAGCGAAATAACTCATACCATGTCTGTGCAAAGGCATTCTATTTACAAGTCAGAAGTAATGTACGGTCAGCATTTTGTTAAAATTTTCTCTCCCCCTCTCGATTGATTGCTTGGTTTACCGCGCTAAAACAGCCTATTGCTTTGGCCCCAGCTTTCAACCCATCACCTCCTTTCCCAGTTGTCCTTTGTTTTGGTGTTGTAGCTTCCTTTTTGCCTTCCACTGCGGAAGAGCTTTCTAACCTGGGCAGAGGCGTTATTTGGCTGTTTTGGCTGCTGCAGCCTCTTGTTCGAGTGCAGAACCGGTTCACCCTATCGCCTTTTATGCCGCATTTGCTAGCTTCCCTTTCTTTTCCTACGCCGTTCAGTCTTAGCTATCTGTTTAGGCGTTGGTTCCTCTGCTGGCGCTAGATTATGAGGCTGTCTTGGTTTGGGTTTGCTACAAGACTTTCGCACCGGTAATCACTTTTGTAGACGGGCTTACAGAGGATTGGTGACAAATTTTTGAGCTTGCAGATGTACGGTGGCTCCAGTATCAGCTAGCGGTTGAACTAGTTTTCCTTGAAACGGCAGCTTTGCATTGGTGCTACCCTCCTCGGTCTGCTTTTGCTCGTGCTTTACCAGACGCTTGCGCTCCCTGCTGTCTTACACTACCAAGTGACTTACATTGTTTGACTGAAAGCAACAGGCGAATGGTTTACTCGACTCTCAGAATACTCACCAACTGGAGCGTTTCTGTAGGTTTTGGCTTTAGTCGTGATCGCAAAATTAGGGGTGTAGTTTGCTCAGCGCATCACGGCTAACGACATACGTGAACATGGCTAACGGATAGGGCATAGGATACTTTTTCAACTCGATCAGGTTTGCGTAGTTCGTCTACTTCGCTCTCCTTAGGCGCCAGTTTTCGGGCAGCTAAGCCTCCGTCATCCGTAAGGGAGCTGACATTATTACAAACGGCTAGCAGTCAAAATATAGCTATCGATTGCTGTGCAGTTACTTCTTTTCTATTTTCACCGTGTAGCCTGCTTGGCTCCACCAGCCGTATCAAGAGAAAGAACTCACACCGGCACTGCACCCAAGCTTTCTATTCACAAGTCTGAGGTAATGTACAATCAGCTGCGTTGTGAAACTTCTCCCTCGCTGACTCGATCGATCGCAAAATTGACCGCGCCCCAGCTTCCGGCCACAGCTTTCAGCCACAACAAGAACTTTATTCTGCATCGGCCGTCACGCAGATTATTTAAAGTCATCGTAGCTACTGCATACAGCACAGAGGATTTGCAAAAGCATCCCACTGCTGGCGTCTCCATTCTTCCTTTTCTACCGGTTTCTCTTACCTCCAGTTTGACCCATTGCTAGCCTTCCTTCGATAGTTCCCAGCTTACTTAACAGTAACCGTAGTGCCACTGGAATATGACCATTTGCAGCTACCTTCTAACAACACTCATCGAATGCCTACCGGATGCAGTCCTTTATAAGGCCACGCTGTCCCGTTTCCCTGTCAGGGTACAACGTTCGTACTTTAAGACAAGTCGGTTAACAGGCTGCACTTGCACACACCTTGTACCTTCTGAGCATTGACGTGGGTTGTGTGCCCGAAACTTGGATTATTGCCGTTACCGGGATCGTTAAATTGACAACGTTCGGCTTGTCCTCCAGCTGTTGGTTGCCCATAGCCGGAGACGCCGATTCATTAACCACCCGTCAAGCTGTGGTATGTATTATTTTAAACTCCAAGGCACAGCCATTGTTTGCTGTCTGGATTCCGGTGAGCAGCCGTTTATCTGCTGTCCATTTGACGACAACAACTAATGTTGCATCGCAAGGTTTCAACATGCGCTGTTTGTATATGCTTTTCAATTTTGCACCCATGGACGGCAGTGCTGATGCTGCGAAGGACGCATTAAATCACGAATTAAAAACGCTGCTGCTCATTGCTACCAGTTCAGTTATTAACGCGCCTGCAATGCGTAGGCGCTCTTCATAATCATTGCTGGGTGGCAATTATGGGCTCAACTACAAACGGAGTGCAAACAGCGAGCGTCTGCTGCAAATGTGCGCGAAACACCAGTTGTTGCTTAGTAGCATTGCTTTTTGGACAGAGCGGGCGCCGAAGTGATTCTTGGCATCCTCCTGTAGCTGGGCAGCAACAGACCCAGTGTCCAAATTTCCATAAGTTACAGGTAAGGCGGTTCCATCTTGAACAGCCGCTCCCACTGGAATACCTCCGTCGACGCTGCTCAAGACTTGGTAGGCTGCCGGAAAACGCAGCAAGCGCTTCTTCCAATTAACAACCGAGAAAGTGTCTCAGCCCTCGACCAGGCAAGCCTGTCAAGAATTACTGCTACCGACATTTTGCTGTATTGTTCTAAAGACACTGAGCTTCAGTGCATTAAGATCTCGGCATATGGGCAACACGCAGTAGGACCTGTGTATGGCACTAACAATCGTTAAAGCGCCTGTCACTAGATATCCGTGAGGTTGCTGAACCTGTTGGAATCCATAAGAAACCTCACATCCGACTCTGAGCAGAATATGATAGGACAAGCTATTAGGTACAAACTAAAGCAAAGCCCACCTGATGACTAAGGTGCTTGGCCGACTAGTCAGGCTCAAGAAATGGAAGGCTGGAGCAGTAGGCAATTATCGCAAGCTGTTTCAGCTGGTCTACACTACTGGTCTTGGGAAACCAGTCGTTAGTACGACAAACTGCATTTGTTCCAGCTAGCAGTACTGTTTACCCACTGCCGCACAATCTGACCAGCGGACTTCTAATTTATACTACAAAGGCCTCAGGCGAACCCTGCATTGCGCCCTCCACAAGCAGTGTAAACAAATTAAATAAGGGGAGCACCTCAACGGTTTAAAAAGGAATGCCGTAGCATTCGATGGCGCGATTTAAGGTGGTCTATCCTCAATAGCAGCTTTCAAAGTGAAACGATATTATTAAGTTGCTCTCAGTGGTTGGCCAACAAACCGGACTGCACCATGGTCAACTGTGCCTGGCTGATGCAAAGGATGTCTTCCTTAAAACAATCAGAGAGCGCACAGGTGAAGTGATACACAATAAGGGGTGCCACATGACATGTTGGGTAGAACACTTTCACGATCAGCTCAGCCAGCCCTTGCTCCTGCACCTCTTGCTACTAAGGTGATGCAGGACAAACCATAGACGGTTAGTTTAGGGTCTTTGTCGGAGGCCATTGTCGGAAAAGCCATCACAGCCCACAATCGCTTTTGTGAAGCTGGCCCGTATTCCCTTCCACCAGCACTCTTGAAGAATGGAGGTAAGAGCCTCTGTAAAGCACTGACCGCCGTATTCGAACTTATCTGTGAAGAAGGGAGTGTTACGGCTAACTGGCGTGAATCGACTATGGTGGCAATATACAAGACGGACAGTTGCATCGACTGTGTAAAAAAAGGGTATAAGCCTAACACCAGTGGTGAAAAAATTACTGACATCCATTTGCTTTCGTCGCCTCACGGTGGAACAGAAATTACAGCTTAGAAAAAAGCAGGCAGGTTACCGCCCAGGACATAACTTATTAACTATATATTCACTCCCCGGCAGAGGTTTAGGCAGCACCACGCAAACCGCAGACTAAGAAGTGCTCTGTTCGTTTACTTTAAGAGTGCGTTCAATTCAATTGATCCATGCTTTTATTTTGTAATACTTGAGCGAAACGGCGATTTACGAAATAGGTGAAAATTCATACGTGCTCTATACTCTAACACTACGGACTGCGTCAGGGTCCACGGTGATCTGTCGGATGGCTTTCGGACTACAAGTCGCGTTCGTTAGGGTGGTACGATTTTCGCACGCTTGTTCATTTTCGTCGGAGAGACCATCTTGGAGTGTCCCTTTGAGGGATCTTAAGCTTTAGGCGTTAATGTCCTGTCTCTTGATAGGTTACTTAATCTTCATTACGTACGCGATATTGTCTTGCTTCTCGAAGAGGTTGTGGTGGAACCATCAACCCTGAATAGCCTGTCTAGCGTGAACCCAATATTGGGTTTGCGCTTTGCACGTTCAGAATGCCAAGTCTAGCTGCAGAACTACTACCCACTCGTTGACCCCTTGATTCTTGATAAAGAGAAACCCGGGGCGGTCGCTCAAAGCATGTGCCATGGACGTATCATCATCAAGCATGAGCAAATAGGAACCGAAAACAGTTCACGTACTGCAAAGCTAAATCTTTCTTCTTGAACCCGTGGCATCTTTGGCGACAGCATGGAGTTCCCTCCGTCTGAAAACCGTGTATATAAAGCCACAGTGAAACTCGTCCTGCTCTATGGTAGTAAAACTTTGACCATTTGGTCTGAATATCTGAGACGTCTTTAAGCTTGATCATTGATGTCTGCGAAGCATTGCTTGTGTCGTAAGGCCCTAGCGTGTCCCCAACGCTAATGTGTGGAGAGGAGTACTAGATAGTGGCAATCTTGCTGGCTCCTTCGAACAACAGTTAGCACTGAATAAGTTGCGTTGGCTTGAACGCGCGCTAAGTATGCCTGGTCACCACTTACCTAGGTGAGCACTGTTTTGCTTGCTGGATGCTGAGTTGCACAAGGTTAGAAATAGACAGAAATCGACTTGGTAGCGTGAAATAAAGTTAGTGACAACCAAATTGGGAGCCGTTGGTCGGTTTCATGTTCCGGGTTGACGTTCACTTGGCGCCTTGTGCTGGGCGCGTAACTTTACAGGGCATGGCTCGCAACCAAAACAAGTGACACGTCTGCTACCGTTACATGGTCGGATTGCCTAGTTCAAGTGGGTTTGGTGCTGAGTTACCCGCTGCGTAATGGCAGACCATGTCACGGTACAATAAAAGCCGCAATGAAGCTGTTTTACAGGCTCAGCTTTATCTTTACACGATAACCAGCTTTATGTGACGTTATGTTGCTAATGCTAGGTGCAGGCGCCTTGATGTTGAATGTCTGCTCAGGGCGTTAAGCTTTTCAGGTAAGTCCACTTCTCTTGCTTTTATTATTTTTTATTCCATTGGACATAGTGGCTGTATCGTAGCCAAGCCTCAGTTGCAATGGCTGACCTACTGCTGTATTTAATTGTTGTTGACGCATGTAAGTCTTGCAAATCCTATGCACAAAGTATAGGATCAGCAAAATCCCAGCAATTATCGACTCGTACTTTCAGGCAATATTGTGCAAAGTAATGAAGTACCTTCTCAAATAATCACTTCACCTTCACCTCTGGGACCTAACCGGCATCTTATTTGTGAAGCGTGGTAATCGGCTTGAGTGCTCAAATTCTTCAAATGTGCTTTATGATCTGGAAAGCTGTGCCAACTAAGTAGATGTTGGGGAGCGCCAGGATGTAGTTATTATCGATTTCCGCAAGGCTTTTGCCAACGTTCCCTATGAAATGCTGTTTTTAAAGTACGAAGAATGGTGCTCCTGGGAACGTTCTCTCTTGGTTCGTCGATTGCTTGGATGACCGGACCGTGCAACACAACGTTAAGTAGGCTTACTCAGCGGCCGTGGTCGTGACCAGCAGTGTCCTGCATGGATCAGTCTGGCAAAAAGCTTTTCAAGCTCTTCACCAATGACCTCCCGTCGGCGCTTCAGTCTGATTGGTTGCTGTACACTGACGACTTAGAGCTGTGAATGAAGGTATGCTGCCTTGACGATGCTGGCAGAATACAGGGGACACTGGATACGTCACTTTACTAGCCAGTCAACTGGCGAATACCCACGAGTCGCGACAAAGCTTTGGAATGCTTTATTGGTTTACCTGCGCCTGTGGAGTCCTACCTTATTGGCGGAGCGTTGCTCAGAACTTTAAACCTTGGAAAAAACCTCGATGTTTTGGTATCATGTGACCTAGCACCTGCGCAGGACACAATACCAAGGGCTGTCGCTGCCAACAGGGCGTTCCATGCCATACGAACAGTCTTCTCGCCTTTGACTCTAGCTATCCTCGGACTGTGGTTTAGTTACCATGGGCGCCCAGTTTTCGGGTACGGAGTATCTTCCGCTCTCCTTCACGCAAAGTTGGAGCGTGACCTTCCTGCGAAGGTCCAACGACGGGACCGAAATACATCTAGGAGTTACGGGACATGCCATATGCCCTGGGACTTCAGTGAATGAGCCCGTGCTCCTGGGCTTATCCTCGACGTCCCGGAGACCAGATTTTTACCAAACTCGTCCCGGTAGGAGAGATGGGGATGGAGTAGCAAACGTTCTTTTAAGCCAGTGTTAACGGCGCAACCGGGCAACAACTGAAAACTGTGTAAACCCTCAGGCTCCGGGTTCGTTCTGCACTCGTTCTATTAACTCATGTAACGGAAGACTGGAAATACTGACCGAGGCCTGTGGTCGGTACATGAAGGACAAAATTTCAAACGTAGGTTGTATTCTTATCTCTTGAGTATGACGGGTACTCGCAGCTTCCACTGTAACTGTTACGGTCGTTTGTCGAATACCGCAACTCAAAAATCGCGGCCTCTACATGATGGTTGGGAAATGATGGAGCTAAGAATGAATTTGCTTTCTGCTCACTGTGATCCAGTAATCTAGCAATCAGTCTAGCTACACACAATTTATTTGGGAGTGCTCTTTGCAAGACAAGGCAAAAACAACGCGCTTTGTGTTGCTCTAAGCTTTCAGTTCTGCGGACTTCAGGTTTCCGTCGCTAGACAGAGCTGTTAACGCTCTGTTGGTAGTGTTTGGCACCATGGCACAACTTGCAGCTTTAAAGGTGCTTCAAGTTATTCGCTCTTAATCTGCAAACACCTGTTTGATACTGGTTGACTGCAACCTACTGGAAGGTAACTAAGCAGATATCTTTACAACGCGGCAGAAGGTACTTTCGGTGCAGCTCTTTCTTAGCTTACGAAACAAGTACCGTTGTAGCAGTTCGTAGACATTCTCACTATGTACGTGGACGCCCTATTACTGTATATTTTGAGCTTCGCTTTTACCAAGTCACGACCTCGTAGACGACAGTGCATCTTTAGGTGCCATTGATCTTGTCGGTTTATGCCTTAGCTGTCTTCTGTCCATACGTCACGGGAGCATCGCTACGCAGTACCCAAACATATGGCGCGCAAATTATCAGGTAACGTGTACCAAGGATGTAGGTTTGCTCTGCTAAATTTTGGTAGCAGGTATTGTTCAGTCAGCCTGGGATTAATTTACGACGTATCCCACCGAAGTGTCTGCTCCCTACAACCTGCTTGCAAAGAGAAATGGGACACGAGCGCGGCCCCGGTGGATAGGTACCACTAGCAATTACCTGCTTCGGATACGTTCTAGTTGCTGGAGGACCTACCGTGTGGCCACCTCAACTAGCACCTATGATAGGTACTACGAGGCTAGAATTAGACGTAAACAACAATTGAGGGAAGCCCGACCGCGCTTTGTAAACGATTGGCTGACGGCAATTTGGCTAATCCGAAGAAGTGCCTTGCTTCTATTAAGAGGTCTTGTGATTTAAAATATTGAAATTACAACTTTGATGCCGCCGCTGGTGCTCTTGCGACTGCAGACTATACCAAGGCTTGTGTACTTGAGGAGCAGTATGCAGCGGCTTTTGTAAGTGCGGCCGCGTTGACGGTGGTTAAACGTGTCCCCAGAATCCAAGAGAGTTCTTATTTAGCTTAAGCTCCTCTAACAGAAGCGCAAGATTTAAGCTATTACAAGAATTGAACCCCTTTGAAGCAGGTGAGGTTGCTATAATTCCCCTGAAGCTTATACATTAATCAATGGAGGAACTAAGTGGTCCGCGAAGACGATGTTTTAAACTCACTTGACAGTGGTGCATGGAAGCGGACTGTCACGTACTATCCTCGAAAATGGCCACCGGAGTCTCAGCCAATTATGGGCCAGCCAATCTGCCTAGCATCGTAGTCAGACTGCTTACGAAGCCGGTAAAATTTCACTGGAAGTTGTTGCGATCCTACCACCACTAACGTAATTCGGAACATAAATGTACGGGAAAGCACGGCACCGAATCACAAATGCAACGCTACACCAGCGCCAGTCTAATTCCCAAACCCCGGAAGGAAAAGAAAAGACCTCAGGCATGAGGTTTATTCACAAACCAACACGAGACAGACAGAACGTGCTAAAAATCTGATTGGCTTAGGTCCTTCAACGGCCTTGTCAAACAAGCAAAGCACAGTGGCCAATTAAAACGGAAACAGGTAGGAAGCACGGTTTAAATCTCAAAATGTGTTCACTGACAAATGTCCACGCTTTTGCGCAGTCTAGCCTAGTTCTTTAGGTATATAGTCATTTCCCATTGGGAGGACATCGAAATAAATTAATTTTACCCAGTAGTTCATAATAGGGTTTCCGAAAGGAAATTTCACGTCTGCCGAATTGTTTGGTTGCTCGTGAACTTTGGGCTGAAGCAAGGCACAATGGATACGTAGTGGACGCGTTTCTCGTCAATTTCTTTGGCGCATTTGACACGGTACCCTACTTGAGGCTACCTCAAAACTTGGGATTTTAAGATATATCTTGCCACGCCGTTCCCTTGTACCCGCATTCTTGCTGGAAAGCAAAGAATGTTTACGCGCGGGTCGCAGCTTATGCTTTAGGCAACTGTGCCTTAGCCGTGTTCTAGAAGGCCCGGCCCTTGGGCCGATGCTGCCGCACGTGTATGTAAACAAGCGCCCTGTGATGCTTGGTGTATCATCTCTATGAGTTGCTGATGGCTTAAAGCTACGGAAGGTCGTCGTTTTTCTTGGGAATTCTGAGGTCATTCAACATGTGCCGGGCAGAGGCTGGGAATGTTCGATTTTGTGGCTACTGCCCTTAATCAAACTAAGAGTTCAGTCATTCGTATAGGAGTAACTTTTCCACTTTCAAGATACGTGCTCGGTAAGCTGCAACGCCGTTTGACGGCGACTAAGTAAACCTAGGCGCTGTATAGTTTTCGTCTTTGCTTTCGTGTGACAATTGCGCGACCACAAGCCTACGCCCCACCCGTACGCACTTTTCCCTCCCCTCAAGGAAGGCAGACACTCATTGAAGGGCGCGACCAGATATCCCATAAGATCTCAATTTTAATGAGAGCCGAAGATGTGGAACGGTGTCAAATGCTTTCGAAAAATCTACGAATAACACGTCTACAGCGTGGCCACTGTCTACCGCTTCGGCCCAGCTTTCACGAGCTACAAGTAGATTAGCCTGACATGAAATTCCTTTGCGGAATCTAGGTTGCGCAACACTGAGAAGATTGAATCTATTCAGGTGGTTCTCCACTGAATTCCTTATCAGCTTTTCAAACAACTTGACTACTACGCTTGCCAAACTGACAGGCCGGTAGTTCGCGGATAGAGCGCTTTCACCGCCCTTAAAAATCGGATAGATGACTGCCTCTTTCCATTCCGAAGATAGGATGCAGCTGTCCAGCGATATTGAAAACACGCATGTGAGCGGACCACTCAGCTCAGTGGTCAATTCATGCAACAGCTTCGGATGAGTTGAATCAGGACCGGAAGCTTTAGAGGGATTAATGCCTTGCAGTAGCTCGAAGACCTGAGTCTTCGTTATGCTAAATTCATCTAAGCAATAATCCTCTGGAACTCTTAAAACCAATTCAATTTGTGGTAAAGAGGTCTCCTGAGCAAAGACCCCAGTATACTGATCACTAAGTATACAAGCCTTTTCATAGTCAGTTTGCGCACCGGTTCCGTCTGCTCGCAATAACGCTGGTATAGACAGTCTTGCCCCGCTGCGTCTTATATCGCAAGCAAAAAGGCACATTCCGCGAAAAACACGTTCATGTTAATGCCATACCTTGCACTTCTCTCAGTATGTCATCTTCAAGTCGTCGTATTCTACGATAAATACTTGTGCTAGAGCAACTTGAAAAGCCGTGCACAGGCTTCTTAGCCATAGCGGAGAATGAACCAGCAAACGGCGAGACGCAGAAGCGAAATGCTAATGACGCGCCAGTTGCGAAGTATTGAAATGGTGCATTTAAACTGTGTGGCAGATAGTTTATCAATGGAGCAATTTAATACATACACTGTAAAGACTGCCAATTTTAATACTCTTCGCCACCGCACATTTGCATGAATCAACATTTATCATGACCACCTGATGAGTGTCCCGACTCGTGCGCTCGAGAGACCAATGGTGCTGACAGGGAGTCGTTGGCGGATTTTGAAATACTGCAGGAAGGGCTAATTTTTGTCATGGCGGCAAAGGGTTTCGCGACCGTTGTCCTCGGTAACATCCAAGTTTGTTTGAGTGGCTGCAGAGTATTTTCTAAATTTTGGTGGTATTGAGGTGTGGGGAAATAGAAAATACTGCTATATGGATTTGCTTCGTGAATACGGTTATGATAAATTAAATTGATGACTACAGGTGTAGTGGAAGTTCACGACATAATGGAAACCAGGCAAATGCTAAATAAAAGTGTAGTGCAAACGGCTGTTTTATGGAGCAAATAATTATTGATACAATTGTTTCATGTATGTAAACTTTTTACTTCAGCAAGTTACTTGCTTGGATAAGGGGTATACATATCTCTTGTCTGATCATAGTATTTTTTGTATTTTTAAAATCAAGATGAATAAAAGCAAAATTTACAATTAATATATCTTATGCACTACCATTTTATGTACATACTTAAGCACAAAGCGACCTATACACATCTCTTTCAAATCCAGTTTTGAAAGCCGCACCATTTAGCCTGGTGTACCGGAACGCATAGTCCCTCCAGGCCGATTTTTCATGTCATTGGATCATTGTATGGTAGAGAGCAGAAGGAAGTTCCTTATCAGCTCCGTCACTTCTCGATCGTTTCGGAGATAGCCTGGGTCATTGCGGAACAAGGTCCCACAGAGAAGCACTGCAGCTGCATTGGAAACAACTGGATCCCCGTAAACTAAAGGCAATCTGTCCTCAGCGGCGTGCCGCAGGGCTCGGTCCTTGGACCGCTGTTGTTCTCTATCTATGTGAATGACCTACCCACGGAGCTTGAGGTACCATCGCTGCTATTTGCTGACGACCTGAAGCTGTGGAACATTGTTGATGTTCCTGGGGGTTCCGAAGCTATTCAGCGAGCATTGGATAAGCTTTGGGACTGGTCTACTTTATGGTTACTGCCCATAAATCAGGCAAAGTGCTCCGTTCTTCGAATTGGAGGAGGTTGTCCTCCTGCGAAGTACTTGGTCGGTGGGGTCGAACTCCCCCGTGTATCTAGCCAGGTTGACCTAGGCGTCGTACACTCTTCGGCTTTACACTCCGGCGACAACTGGAAGAAGGCCGCAAGCAGAGGTTTCCGCATGTTGTGGTTAATCCGACGTTCTTTCGGAGTCTTGACGGGCGGCATCCTTACGAGGCTGTTCTCGGCTTTCGTTCGCCCTCATCTGGAATACTGCGTCCAGGCTTGTCCGCCCTGCCTCGTCCGGGACAAAATGGAGCTGGAGAGGGTTTTACGAGTGGGTACTAGGTTAGTCGAGGGATTACGGGGACGGACGTACCCCGAGCGTCTACTTAGTTTGGGAATGCATTCTATGCACTACCGAAGGCTTAGAGGAGACCTAATCCTAACCTACCGTATCTTGACTGGGAAGGTTGGTCCAGATTTATCTTGGCTATTCAGTCCCGCTAGATTGTCTGTTCTACGCGGTCATTCGTTGAAGCTGGACAAACCGCGGTCCGATCGGATTAGGGCGGAAATCCGGCTGTCACGCCGAGTTATCGACCGCTGGAACATGCTTCCGGAAAGTGTTATCAGGGAATCTACGGTTAAGGGGTTTGAGCGGCAACTTGACGCTCTTGGGTGGCAACACGAAACCTTTCCATTTTCCTGAGTAACTCGCATCTTCGTACTTCGATTTTCTTTTCTCTACTTTTCTTCACGTATTGGTATTATTTTCTTATTTAAGTGCACTTCCCTATTCTGTACCTTCGATTTCTCTTCCTATCCTTGGCTTATTTCACGTGACTGCCAAAGCAGGGACTGCTAGGGCAGGAAACGTGGGCATTAACTGGTTGGCCAGGGTGCGATACGGGTGTTTCCGTTTTAGATCCATCAATAACTGAGCACTTCATCAATTCCTGGCTCAACGATCCACTCAAGATGGAACACTCACGGGATTCTCCTATCGTTCCAGTCCCCATCTGAACTGAAAAAATCTGAACTGAACTGAGAGTCCAATAAATGCTTGAAACGTTCCTCGGTCTCGGCAACGACGATGGACTCCGGAAGGCGGTTCCAGTCATTCACAACGCGAGTGGATAAAGCCAGGCTGGATCGCACTCGATCACTCCTCGGTTTGAGCAGTTTCAAACTGTGGCCTCTTGTTGAACTCTCTGTGTTGAGATGAAAGAATTCCTGTAATTCCCTCCCCAGCTTTCCTCTAAGAATACGTCGCGTGAAGATCAAATTTTTACGCGATGGCGACGGTAATCCAGGGAAAAGAGGTTCAGTTGTTTGAGTCGGAGAGAATAGGACAGGTCCCGCAGCTCAGCAACAGATTTGGATCCACGCCGTTGAACCTTTTCAATCATATCACATTCAAATTTCGTAAGAGGGTAGGCGGCAGGTAGCACGTATTCCAGAAGCGGGCGTACATGTGAAGTAGACAGGAGTCGAAAGATCCCCGGGGTCAGGCGAGAGAAAGCTCTGCATATAGAGTGAAACATCCTGTAGGCCGCAGCGACCTTTTTCTTGGTATATTCATTAGATTTGAGGTCAGACGAAAGTACCACTCCCAAATCCCTCTCCTGAGTGGCGTTTCTGAGCAAGGAACCATCAATATGGTAGATTCCAAATGGGACAGACGCACCAACTGGGAGAACTGAACACTTCTCATGATTCATTGGCAACTGCCACTTAATTGACCAATCATGTAGCAGGTCGAGTGTCGATTGCAACCTTTTAGCATCTTCCATACTGGATACCTCCATCCACAGCTTCAAGTCGTCGGCGTAGATTAGGCAATCCGCCTGGAGTGTTGACGGTAAGTCATTGATGAAGATGTTGAAAAGCACAGGGCCGAGGACCGAACCTTGTGGGACTCCGCTAGTCATGAGAACGGGCGGAAAATGTATCGTTTACTTGCACCTGCATCGTGCGGTCGCGAAGGAAATCAGAGATACAGGAGAGAAGATTCCCGGCAATACCGATTCCTCGGAGTTTAAGCAAAAGTTGTTCGTGCGGGACCCTGTCGAAAGCTTTGCTGAAATCCACAAACACAACGTCCAAGCGTTTGCCAGAATCCAGCGATTTCGCCCATTTCTCCTTAGCAACTAGTAAGTTCGAGGTACATGAGCGTGCCCTTCGAAAACCATGCTGTGCACAAGAGAAGAGATTCAGTTCCTCGAGGTAGAGATGAAGAGTCTGCTTCAAGATCCGCTCCATAACTTTACATAATATCGACGTTAAGCAGACAGGACGGTAGTTGGCTGGATCTTGCCTGTTCCCTCCTTTGTAAATGGGTTTTACAATGCCCACTTTCCAAGCCGACGGGAGACGCCCAGCTTCAAAAGAAAGACGGAAAACCTGACAAATAGGAGGGGCGATGTATTGCGCCCCAATCCTGAGGAACAGGGGGTGCAAGCCATCCGGGCCGGATGAAGAATGCGGATCTAAATCAAGGAGAAGTTTAACCACAGAATTGAAGTTAATGTCTACTTGATCCAACTCATAAGGAAAACTGGACACAGTGTTGTCGCAGGCGAGAGTTTCTTTCGTGAAGACATAGGCGTACTGCTGGGCCAAAAGACTGGCTTTATCAGCGTCTTCGTAAAGTAAATTTCGATGTTCAAAGGAACACAAGGTGGGGATGCCACTGCCAGCCCTGGTACTTTTTTTAAATAAGAGAAAAGCATTTTGGGTGTCGTTCTGGAATGTGCTGCTAATGATAGTTCATATTGCTGACGTTTCTGTCGCTTCAACGCGACACAAGTATTTCTGGTGGTCTTGTAGGAAGAGTAATCGAACTCTGTTTGAGATTGCCTAAAACGATCCCACAATTTGCGTCTTCTGTTTATCAGAGATCTCAATTCACTGTCAATCCAAGGTGGACCCCTCTTGAAGCACTTTCTACGGGAGAAAGGAACGACCTGCTCAATTAGAGAAGTCATTTTGGAGAGCACAAGGTTCCACGCATCATCAAGGGGAATGGGATCAGGAATACTCCAGTACATAGCGCTTGCGGCTGTTCTCAGACGGAGAGGATCCGCTTGCCAAAAGTTCCGACGACAAGCACCTTGGCTGTGGATCGTGAGGCGACGTGTCCATTGTAATGAAACGACACAATGATCACTTTTGCCGATGGGTTGAAGAACTGTTAGGTTCATGACATCTGACTGAGCTGGGGTGAGCACAAGGTCCAGAATGTTTGGCGTTTGGTCGGCAACAATGCGGGTTGGCATGGTGACGTGTTGAAACAAATTACAATCGATAACAGTCTCAAGTAAGGTAGCATCAAAAGAATCAGGTGGACGACCACAAAGAAGTAAGTCCCAGTCGATATTAGGGGCATTAAAATCCCCCACGATAAGACTGTCCTTTCCCGCGCAGTGCTTCCTGATCGAATCGAGCAAATGAACTCCGGATCCCGATGGCGCTCTGTAAACAACACCAATAGTGTAGGATCTGCATCCATCATGAATACGGCACCACAGGGCATCAAAATCACCATCGTCGCCACTAGTAGCTGCAACCAAATGGGCCTTGAGTTCGGCCTTCCAGTAAAGTATAACGCCGCCACCGGGCCTACCTCCAAGACGGTCGGCTCGACAAAGACTGTATCCGGGGATAGAAACCTCTGAATCTATGATGTCTGCAAAAAGCCAAGTTTCGGTAAAGGCCATCAAGTCTGGGCGAGTATTTGACGCAAGCATCTGCACCTCATCAAGTTTATTTCTCAGACTCCGTACATTGGCAACAATTGCACGCAGTCCATTCTCGTGCTTTACTGTCCTGGGTTGAGGAGAATTGGCCTCCACCGGGTTCTCGGGATTCTCCGGATTACGCGAAAATCCACAATGTGGAGGTCTGCCTCACCATTCGCTCGGCGGGACCGGAGCTCATCAACGGCTGTTTTCATCTTAATACGATCTTCCGGAGAAAGATCTCTCAGGACGTAAAAAGGCTCACCTTTCAAACGTGGGGTTCGTTGGAGGATGCGTCGGCATTCCTCTTCGCTTTGGCATACGATCTTGAGGGGGCGTACCTTGGAAGGATCCTCTTGCTTCCTGCCCAGGCGGAAGGCAGAGATAATGTTTATACCTAATTCACCATCGAATAAAATAGAAATCATTCGTTCAATTATTAGCCACTCTCCCTAAAACGAAGGCCGCATCACACCCTGTTTGAGTTGATTACTCCTCAGCACGGCTTTCGTAAGAGGTATTCTTGCCTTACTAACTTGTTAATCGCTCGTGAACACTTGGCCGAAGTCGTTGATTGCGGGAAGGCAGTGGACGTGCTGTTCATAGACTTTTCCAAAGCTCCTGTGCTCATGACTAGCGGTGTCCCAAAGGGATCGGTCTTGGGCCCAGAACTCTTCAAGATCTTCATCAATGACCTCTCGTCGCAACTCCTGTTGGATTGCTCGATTTACGCTGGTGACTAGAAATTATGGATGGAGGTATCCTGTCTTGACGAGGTGGACCGATTACA
>OX104068.1:46755105-46770407 GCA_944474145.2 Dicrocoelium dendriticum | reverse complement strand
AAATCCATTTGGCCGTGTTTTCAGTTACTTAATTCAATGTGAACGAAAATAGGTTCATACATAGCCTTACATGTCTTGTTAAGAGATCACCACATTATACTGCATCCTTAACGCTACCGGTCCAAAAATAAGGGCTATTTTTTATATAATTTTAATTGCTGTTTGTACGGACGTCAATGGTATCTAGCTGGCGTACACTTTTTCCTAGAGTAGCGAGCTCAAGGTCATCCACACATACGCGTGACGTGCGTGCTCCTGGTTCATTTGAATTATTCCTCTCTATCCATCTTCTCCCAGTGTTGTCACTGAACGCTCATTCGAACCGGTTTTACCAGCCCTACACAGTGATCCATCATACGTGGAAATATCTTCTACGATTAGAGTCTGTGCCATCACTAACCGTTTTCACTAGCATCCGTGATTAAGCGCAAGCGGATAACTCATCACATTGAGCCGATTGCCTTTCTGTGTGACACCATTCGATACAGAATTCTCGAGGCAGTCCGAAAAGCCTAAGATTATTCCGATCCGGCGTTTCTCAACACAGCTATGGAAGTAGTTGTGATCTCTCAATCTGTGTTCGACGCTGTGTTCAGATTCAATTAGCAGGTTGTAGTCACTCGCCATTCCTTGTGACCTTGTCGGCCAGTGCGCCTGCATAACCCGTCACACAAACCGCTGGACCATGCCGACTAGTTATGTAACCCTGCAACCACCACGCTCGCCTGACCGATGTGCGCCGCTCTCAAAGCTAGAAAAGTACAGAACGCTAACCAACCCACTGGGTCAGGTAACGGCACCACGTTGAATGGAGGAAATGTAAATTCGTAATGGCTCTAAGCGGAAGACATTTGCGAGCTAGGAGAATGTCATCGAGTAGTTAAAATCGGTATGGCTTGCTCGCACTGTTTGGAATGGTATCATCCGAAATGTGCAAATGTGTCCCAACAACAGGTACAAGGGCGAAATAGTTCCCAAGATGCACTTTGGTTCTGTACTGCGTGCTCCACCATCCCACTCGTTTAGTGTTTGCTTATCCTAGCTAAGAAGTGCAACCGGTTAACTGCAGAAGCCGAGCAGAGGATAAACGATAAGATTACTTTAATGGAAGCGAGTATGCACCACCGAAGCCTAGTGGCTTCTAAGCAACGGAATGCTGCATAATCCGCTGCCCTTGAACCGCAATCAGCCATTTCCCCTTCTCCGTTGTCCTCTTCAACTTTGGTAGAACGCCGGGCGAAAATAGACCGCACCTACGAGAGTCAAACAGTACTCATGACAGCCAAACTCAGGCACCAATCGAAACGTCTGGTTAAGCAACTTCCACTAGACCTGACATCTAGCATTAACAAGGATGATGCAGCCGAACACCAACCCTCAGTACCTGTAGCTCAAAGGTCTCTTGTTAAGACAAAGCCCCCCGGAACATCAGTTACATATGCAGAGATTGCTACAAAGGTCCGCCGTTGCGGCCTGTTCTGTTGTAAACACCGTTAACTCGAATAGAGGGACGAACAGTAAACTATCAACACTTGTCAGCAGGTCAGGACAAACGAGTACCATACTCTGTAGATCAACGAAAAAGGAATCCAACAATAGTGCCCGGACTGTTGTATGCACAAATGTCCCTGAATCTACCGCCTTTACATTGCAGGATAACTTGTCGGACGACCGAGACCAATGGATCTCATTGTGCGTGGTGATGAGTGTCAAACTCAAGCCCATAAACTTATTACGAGTTACTCGTCATCCGAACGCGCCACACTATGGAGAACCAAGACTTATTCGTGTAACACTAGAATCCTCCACCGACGTAGAAAAAGTTTTGCTCTCCGTAAGCGCGCTAAAACACGGATCCTGTGGGATACGCATCTATCCTGACGTCCCTTGGAGCGCAAGACAATCAAAAAGAAACACCGAAGAGGGACACAGCAAGCAAAAGCGGATAACCACAATCTTCATACATGGCGTACCAGAACATCCTTCTAACGATGTTCAGGAGACCGGAAAGCACGATTTAATACAGTGGCGGTTCATTCGTGAAACATTTTCTTTGGATAATATTGTGACGCTATCGCTCACCAGGATACCTCTCTCACTAAATTATAGAAGATGTGGCCCTAGAATCCTAAAACGTGTAGTTCAGTCAGAGCCAAATGCAACGGATGATTTGATCGATGGCGGATTAATCGGAAAATTCTTCCTTCTGAACTTCTTTTAAAGGTTGCAGAAGCTTTGCAATGTTCAAATAGCAAGGCAACTGAAGCAGCAAACTTACCGATGATGATACAGAATCTTAACTTGACTGTTACCTTACTTGACTCTGACGTGGATCTAAACGAAGCTTGGGGCACACCTCGGCCGAATCAAGTTGTAAACGCGGTATCATTATCCCATCAAAAAAGCGAGTAACTGCCGACCTCCCAGCGGTCGGCATCCTACCACACCTGACCCCTTCACCCTCTGTAGGCTCCCAGAGACCGAGAAACTGGCCTGCTTGTATACGAATGCTCAGGGTATTTATAATAAACTGGCCGAACTGAAAGATCAAGCTTCCGGGTCATATGATGTCATTGGTATCACCGAAACATGGTTACATACGTGAATGACGAACGCTGAAGTTTCGCTACCGGGAATGTCGCTGATCCGGAAACATGTGCTCACAAAAGGAGGAGGGGTAATTCTGTATTACCGAAGTAACTTACAGTGCGAAACCGTTGAAGATTCAGACTCGAAGTTCTCTGATTCACTTTAGTGCCACTTGCAGTTAAAAGGCAGGGACGCTTGCGTTATTGTCTTGGTGTATCGCCCCCTAACTTTACACCCGAAACCGACTGCCACCTGGCGGCCGCTTTAAGATGCAGTTTAGAACCAAAGTACACTCACATACTTATCATGGGTGATTTCAACATACATTGTGTATAAACTCCTGCCACGAGCGGAGAACAATTCAAAGCCGATCTACAAGATCTCCTAACAACTGTTCCTCTTTACAATCACATCACTTTGCCCACTCGGTTCAGAACAGGTAACAGGCCATCTGTGCTGGATCTCGTGCTTGCCAATGACGAACATATGATTGATGTATTGGTTTTAGACTGTTCTTTGGGTCGCAATGATCACGCACTGATCAGTTTCAACTTCGTCTGCTATGCGGAGTATCGGAATGAGAGCGTTAAGACTGTGCGAACCATCACAAGCTACGATCGATTTGCCCAGCTCGTCAGCGATACAACTTGGTTGTTCCTCGCTGAAAAACCCCCGGAAGTTGCCTGGCTCGAGTTGGTCAACAAATTCAGTCAGCTGAGTACAGAGGCTTCAGAGGTAAGCGTTTGCAATAAGTGTAGATCATATTCTTTCGTTAGGAGCAGAACTCGAATATGGATGACAGTACGCAACGCAGCATGGCGAGTGTACAGAGAAGCTCCAGCACCAGAAACTTGGGACAACTACGTAGCCCAACGTAACCACTGCAATCAACTGCTAAGAGAACAAAGCCACCTATCAGCAGAACACCGCAAAAACCGTCAGTGCTAACCACAAACTGCTGTACAAGCACGTCAATAGCCTATGAAAGTTGAGGCAAGGTTTTCTTCCACTCACAACGGCCGATGGCCCAACAAGAACGGCTGTGGAAGCAGCAAACGCGCTGCGGATGCAATATGCCCCCACGTTTCAAAGGGTCTTGCCACCATGCGACTATCCAACCTTTGTCGTCTCCTCGCCAGGACTAACGCACATCATTTTTACCGCGGAGGCTGTATTGCAAAACCTGACTTCTGTATGCAAACACAGCTCGCCGAGTGTCGACACCATTCGTCCAGAGGCAATGGAAGCAGCAGCAAGTAAAGTGGCAGGACCTTTAGCTCAGTTTTTAGCGCTGCTTAGACCAGAATCAAGTTCCTGCTATGTGGAAGCTTGGAATAATAACCCCAAATCACAAAGGTGGAAGCAGTACTGATCCCTCCAACTGCTGTCCAGTATCCCTTCTTCCTATACTCTCTAAGCTCATGGAATCCATCGTTGCCGATACACTGGTGTGCTATCTGGAAAACTGTAACATCATCACGCCTGAGCAGCAAGGTTTCCGTCGACAGGGGTCAAGTACAGCGAAGTTACTAATCGCACGCAGTAGTTGGACCGAGTCAGCTGACGCTGGAGGTGTTGATGTGACCAACCTGGATTTTTCCAAGGCTTGCGATCGTCTAGACCATCGGATACTACTCTCCAAGCTTCAGCATTACGGAATCGGCGACCCTCATTTAAGCTGGATTGCCAATTTTCTACTTCAACGGCAATTAGTGGTCAGAGTTCGGAGCCCTTTATCGGGTCCCATACAAGTCGAGTGTGGTGTGCCGCAAGGCCCAGTTCTAGGTCCACGTTTGTTTTCGGTGTTTATTAATGACCTTGCACAGGGATTCGCTTCAAACTTCCTAATTTTTGCTGACGTTATCAGGATCTGGCACAGGATCCAGGCAAACGTCGACCAGCGTCTGCTTCAGTATGACCTGGACACAATTCGGTTATCCTACTCACACTTCTATTTAGCACTCGTTGGCCCAGCCAAGTGACCTTACATTTGATTGATTACAATTCGAACGTCTATCGATTTAATTGTAATCTGCGTATGTGCAGACAGTTTTTCCATACACACCTTCCAGTGCTGCTCTGGTAGGTTGCCTTTTCGGGATACAACAAATTGACGTCGCGTGTTACCGATATCTTTACATTCTACTGCTCCTGCACCGTTTTGAACTGACTCTGCGGTTATCCCAAATGCAGAATGCTGGGAGGGCTGGAAAATTAGTTATTCAAATTATATTTCTGTGCCATCAGTTCTCAATCCATCCGTGACGTTGAAAACGGAGGATACTTTAAGGCTTTTGTGCTTGCACCTCGGCTCAGAGGGTCGACGTATATTCGCTAAGCCTGCGGGAGAAACCCACGTTGACAGGAGCCTTGTCCGCCCTCGATAAACATTAGGGTGTTCGAGCGAATACTTATACTTCTCGGTACAACTTTTCGCAGCCGAAAAAGCGTCTGGTGAATCAATGGATGCATTCATTTCCCGTCATGTTTGTTCTTTTCGAAGTGTGTACGATAGTATTCCCAAGCAAAAAGTGGTAGCAACGATGCTTATGCAACAATGGATTCCTGTCCTCGTGGATTCTCGGATCAAAGAGAGTATCTTAATGGAGAACGCAGAAAAGCTCTCGTGGGACAGGGCTTAGTACGTGGTTCGCGCGAAGGTCGCAGTCACGCAATAAAACAAAATGTTCCTATCTAACACAGGAGCTACTGAAATTGGCCGTTTGGGTTCTACACCCTCTCTGACGCGATCCTCAGTTAGAAATAAATGTTAACGTTGTGGAAATGCTGAACATCATGCAAATGATAAGTCATGTCATGCAAAGAGTGCAATCTGCCAGAATCGTGGTAAGACCGATCATTTTGCTCGGGTTTGTCATTCCCGCGACATTTCTTAAGTTGATTCTGCAAAGGACTCTAGAGCTTCTCCGGTCACCAATGAACAACCCATATATGGCAATCACAAGTGCGAACATCCACTCTCGTCTCCAGCACAAGAACTCAAACTGCCTTCGCCAGGTATTCGTGGTGTGTTTTTTGAAGATGGAACCAAAACCATTATTCTAGACATGGAACTAGATTCCGCGTCACCGATCACAGTTGTGCCATATATTTTTTACAAACAGCATTTTGGCCAGTTAACTGTACTTCCTTCCGTTTACACTTTTAGCCGCTAATCAAATGGTGATGTCAACATACTCGGTTTTGTTACGGTTTCAATGTTTCTTATAAACAGCAGGAAGCGTATCGTTGAATTTTACGTTTTAAAACGGATAGCAAGCCTCTATCGGGACCTAACACCATGGTCTTATTAACGTATAACCGTACGTCAGCCGGATGACTATTGCCAGCGTCACCCTTCGTTCGTTACGGTTCATCATCCTCGTCATCATCATCATCATCATTACACGTTAGCTGGAGGTGGAAAACATCTCAGCTATTGTGCCGCAATACAAAAGGCAGGAAAAGAAAAACAAACAGTGGCACGCCCGCTGAGTCCCCAGTAACGGATGGACATCGTTCCGGAGAGTTAACAGCTGGATATAGTGCCGCAAAAACAGTCATATTATGCCTAACGATTGAGATCGTGATTGGAGGGGGATACTAAACAGGAGGGGGATGGACAAAGGAACTCACAACACAAACGCCAATGGGGCCGGCTCCTAGCCATATCAGCAAGTGTCCAACCAAACGTGTTCACCGTCCTTAGGACCCCAGCCAGGCAGTCGGGATGCACCAACCGACGCCAACTTCGAAGTGAGGGTTTTCATTTCTCTCGACCAAGTCATCACTTGGCCTCCCCTTCTCCTCTTCCAACCGCACCCACAACGCGCAAACAATGCAAGTCACGGGAGTCGGTGTGCTGGCATGCGTAACACATCGCCCAGCCATCGGAGCCTGGTGCGTGATATAATGGTGCTGAGCGGTTCACTCGCACTTCCTGCACCAAATACGTGACGTCGAACACGCTCATTGCTCACGCGGTGTTCCCACCAGACATGAGCTAAGCTGCGAAGACAGCGAGGATCGAATGTGGCGAGTCTCTTCATGTCTGTAAACCTGATGGGCCAGGTTTCACAGCCATATAGGAGAGTTGAACGGACGGCTGTGTTGTAAACTCTGCCTTTCAGGGCGAGAGTAATGTCGCATCTGCGCCACAGGTGGCGGAGATTGGCAAAACCAGCTCGAGCTTTTGCTATACGGTTCGTAACTTCATCTTCAATCCCACGGGTGCTAATATAGCTGCCCAGGTACTTGAATGCCTGAAGGACTTCTAGCAGATCACCACCAAGCGTTAGCGCAGGGTTGGGTCCCTGCCAATCTTGGAGAAGTACTTTGTATTTCGATGGAGCAAAGCATAGCCCAAAACGATTGACAGCCAGTGCTAATCGGTCCAGTGCTGTTTGGCATGTTTGGGAGCTGTCACAGATTAGGGCAATATTGTCCGGATACTCCAAGTCAAGAAGTCGCTCACCAGGGAGTAGCTCCACACCTTCTAGGTCGTGTCCAGCGAACGCTGTTTCTATGACTTCATCAATAGCGAAGTTGAAGAGGAAAGGTGACAGCGGGCATCCTTGTCTCACACCGCTGGTGATACTGAAGCATGGTGAGAGTTTGCCATAAACCCTCACCCTGCCCGAACTGTGTGCGTACAGCGCTTTGATAATGTTTACATATTTATCAGTCACACCTTTCCTCAGCAGACAGTCCCAAAGGGCACATCGAGCGACTGAGTCGAATGCACCTTTTATGTCAAGAAACATGACAACGGTGGGTCGCCAATAAACATGGCGGTGCTCCAACACGTGATGCAATGTGAAGATGTGGTCGATGCAGCCCCGACCTCGACGAAATCCGGCTTGCTCTTCACGAATCTGGCTTTCACGAGTGCCAGTCAGTCTGTGGAGAGTGACAGAGGCAAGCAATTTAGAGGCAATCGAAATCAGATTGATCCCTCTATGACTGCCACATTCCAAACGGGAGCCTCCCTTGAAAATTGGGACAATGACGGAGCAATTCCAGTCTATCGGGACTGTCTCCTGCTCCCAAAGTTTTACTACCAACTCGTGTAGATCATCTACTAGAGCAGCTCCCCCGAATTTGAAGAGGGCTGGAGGAATTCTATCTGCCCCTGCGGCCTTATGCAATTTCAACAGCCTGATCTCACGTTCGACTTCTACGCGCGAGGGCGGATCCAAGGAGACGGCCCAAGGAGAAGGGCGCTCAATGCCCGAAGAAAGCGATAACTCAGGTTGGTTAAATTGCATAGCAAAGTGTTCAGCCCAAAGCTCCCTGCGTTTTGACAGGCTGTGGATCGGCTGCCCACTCTCGTCGCGTATGGTCTCGCTAACACCAGGTCTCCTGCTGCCTGTTTCCCGTATCAGACGGAGTAACTTATGATGACTACCAATGGCAGCGGCTGTTTCCATCTCAGAGGCACCATGAGACCACCAGGTTTCGCGGTCCTTCTTTAGGCTAGCACGTAGTTTTGCCCTGAGATTTTTGCTAGCCTCATTGTATTCACTTCCAGCCGGAATACGTCGGCGGGCATCCATAAGTTCCAGAGACTGTGTTTTGTTTTGTTTTTGTTTTGTTTTGCCACATGAAGGCATGCCTGCTAATAGCAACGCTTGACGAATATGCGAGCAGTGATCTTCAACGGTGTTTAGTGGGCGCTTACTCAGCCCAGATGTCAGCGCATCTTGGTACACATTCAGAACATCTGGCTTCGCTAGCTGGCTGGTGTCAATCCGTTCACATCGACGTCGCGGACGTCCACCGAAACGCACCAAGAGGTCGGCACAGACAATTGCGTGGTCAGAGTCCACGCTCGTGCTCCAAATCGAGCGACAGTTTTGGACACAGCCTCTCCAGCGGTAACTGATCGCGATATGATCGATTTGCGTCCATGACTGGCCCGAGGCTGGTGGCCGCCAAGTCACACTTCTGCGGGTGCGGTGTCGAAAGTTAGTACTCGCGAGAAAGAGGCGAGCATCTTCACACAGCTGTAGCAATCGCTCACCATTATCATTACGGGAGCCTACACCATGTTGGCCGCCCGGATGAAGCTCATCAGAGGACAATTTTCCGACTTGGGCGTTTAGATCGCCAGCCAACACCACAGTATCCGTGCTTCTTCTGTAACGAAGGAGCTCATGAAGTTGCTGATCGAAATCATCTTTTACCGAATCAGTGCTACAGTTTGTAGGGGCGTAGGCCGCAAAGACAAACAGGCACCGTTTGTCCCCGCACGACTTCGTAGCACGGAATGAACCAGCTAATCTAACGGCGCACATCCTACTGTTTACTGGGATCCAATCAAGCAGGGCAGCTTCAGCCCGGGGACTCAAAACAATGCCGACGCCAGCTTGACCAGCATTTGAAGCTGCATCATCGCCAGATAGGCTCAATGAGAATGTTCCGCCAGTGTCGCATGTGGGGGATCTCAGGGTAAGCACGGAGCTCGAACCTTGCAGGCGGATTTCTGATGAACAGTAAATATCGATCGAAAGGGTCTCTAGTGTGCGGGCAAGTGCTGCCTGTTGGCCAATCTGCAGCAAAGTGCGCACGTTGAGGCATGCCAGTCTTAGCGAGACACGAGGACTCCAAAGGGAAACGGATGAATTGACGTTATCCGCTTGGTTGAACATGGAGTTGTCGACTGGATTGGAGCGAGGCCCTGCGATTTTGTGATTTGAAATTAAAAGACAAGCGACTATTGAAGTAAGCTGGGGAGGGCCAAGAATTGGGGGATTGAAAATGGGGGATATAAGTAAAGTTGGAGCGGGACAATAAGGGTGAAGAAGCGCAAGAAGGGGTATAAAAAGACGGGAAGGCCAGAGCAGCAGCATCCAAACCCCTATCCACCCTGCTCGATGCAGCAGATAGGGCGCCGTTTATTATCCTCTGCGACGGCCAGAGCATCGTTACGGTTCAGTTACCCAAATCTCTCTCTTTCGGGTTTGGTAACCCCAAAAGCAATGCGCCGCATTCGGTTGAGCGCAGACTACAAACCAACATTTCATAACCTTGGCCTGTTCCTCTGGCCAATCAAGAGGCTTTGTCGCAAGCTTTGAAAATTATGGTCACGGAATACTTGATAAAACCCAAACAGTGTTCTGAATTGATTCATCCACTAGTAGCCGTTCAAAAGCAAGATGGCTCTATTCGTGTATGTACCGACCTTCGAGCGCTTAAGCGACATATAATTGTGAACAAATTCCCTCTGTCTTCTCTCGACGAGTTGAGAGTTGGGCTATCAAACGCCAAACCTTTCTCAAAGCTGAATATTCGCAGTACATACTATACACATGCCACTGGCTCCAGATTGCCGACATTTGACTGCTTTCCTCACGCAAGAGGGTTTGTATCAAAACAAAGGGCTATCATTGGGCCATAGTGTAGCGAGAACGACAAGACAGGGGGTAGACGTTTATTGCACACCGAAAATGGGCACACCAGGGTCTCACGCGCGCCATCGAATATCGACTAGATTTCCGTCCCACTACTCAACACAGGTACGGATGTTAGAGGCGAGCCAGTCCTTTCGCCTCGGGAGCTCTGACTTGGAAGTCCCGCCTTCCTGTTTTCGCCTCGATCTCCGCTTCTCTGTACCCGATTTGGATCGGCCAGGAGTCGTTCGAGAGCGCTCGACTTGCTTGTTCTGGGCTGTGTCAATCGGCTCGGCGTCGGTCCTGTGGACTGCGCTAGCGGCGTATTTGTCTGATTTATTGCGCTGTCCACATACTCCCGCTCCGTAGTTCCGGGCCCAGATTCGTCGCTAGCCGTCTTTCGCGATCCGCTCTCAGCTTTTGACAAGGTTAACCATGCAGTGCTCCTTGACAGACTGAGGATGTGCGGTGTTGGTGGTTCGCTGCACAAATGGATCAGCAATTTCCTTATTGATCGGAAGTGGAGAGTCCAGGTGGACAACCATCTAACAGATTGGTATCCATCGAGCAGCGGCGTGCCCCAAGGCACTGTACTGGGCCTGATATTGTTTCTAATCCATATAAACGATGTGCCTCAGCTACTACAATCACATTGTGCTTTGTTCGCAGATGACTTGAAAGTGTGGAGAGTAATCCGCACACTCAATGATTGCGATTTACTTCAGCAGGATCTCGACCGCCTCTCAACATGGTCTGCAGAGGTTAACCTTCCGATCAACCCTGCCAAGTCGCAATTCATGAGGTTGGGTAAGTGTGATCACGGCCGAACGTACACAGTGGCTGGACAACCGTTGCATCCCGCTCCTTTCGTGCGCGACCTCGGTGTACTCTCACGCTGCGACCTAAAGTCCATTGACAACACGAATAGGCTGTACCAAAACAGCCTTCGTATGCTTTGGGCTCTCAGGCGCAGCTTTAGCACTTGGTCCGAAGAGATTGCCACTCGCCTCTTCGTCTCGATAATACGACCAATGCTAGAGTACGGCACTCCCGCATACTGTCCCATCACCCGGGGCGAAGTAGAAAAGCTTGAGCGGGTGCAGCATGTAGCCACAAGGCTGATTCCCAACTTACGAGGTATGCCATACGAAGACCGATGTAAGAAACTAGGGTTATACACCCTATCTTATCGTCGGCTGAGGGTTGACCTCATCATGACGCACCGGATATTACATCTGGGTGATTACCCCATGTTGAGACAACTACTTCATCTGCGCACACCAAGCTGCACGCGAGGACACCGGTATAAACTTATCGTCCCGGATTTGAAGCGGGTCGCCCATCAACTCTGTTTCGAACGAAGAGTGGTGAATGTCTGGAATGACCTGCCTCAGCATATAGTAGAAGCGAACACAGTGGCTAAATTCAAGATGCTACTAGACAAACAATTTGCAGAGGCAAAGTACAGAGAGCGAAACGATAAATAAAAAGTTCATGTCCGAAAACGACGAATGATGCAGCTACACAGAGCAAACTCTACTCGCTGCTTCGCACCAGTTCTCAGTTCTCAGTTCAGCTAGCTCCGAAGAGCTCCCCAGAGCCATTCTTGGAAGCGGCCCCTCTACACCCGCCCCTCCTCCAGGACCTTTATTCCTCTCGTACCATGGTCGCAGGAGAGCAGCATGCACCCAACGTTTCATTCCTCCGCAGTCGATTAAGAAGTTGCCCGCTTTCTGGTCGATAATGGTGTAGGTGCCTTTCCAGCGTTCTCTGAACTTGCTTGCGCCCGGCCCGTCATGATCCGGCCGATCGTTGTTCCGTAACTTGACCCGTTCTCCAATCCTGAATGGCCTCCACTTGTGAGCCTCATGCCTGGCGTCGTAATTTCGCTTATTCCGCGCTTGTCGAGCTTTGGTTTCGCTTCTAGCTTTCCATCGCAGTCGCTCTTGATGCTCAGCTGGATGTTTCCACTCACCATGGTTCGGTAGGCAAGTATCGAGCGCAATCCGTGGTTCTCTGCCGAACAGTAATTGGAATGGCGAGACCTTGGTGGTTGATTGCATGCTGGTCCGATACGCGATCAGAACCTGAGGCAAAGCATTTTCCCATGCCAACTTCGTGCAGTTTATCCACGTCTTCAATGTCCGGTTGAACTGCTCGGTCATCCCGTTGGTTTGTGGGTAGTACGGTGAAGTTCGCCGTCTCAGGACGCCCCACTTGTCCAACACTGACTTAAACGCTCTTGACTCGAAGCAGGGCCCTTGGTCCGTGATGATACACTGTGGGATCCCATACCTTGCAGGCACATTAAATTCGAATACTTGCGACACTGTCTCGCCTGTTTGGTCCTTGATTGGTATGGCTTCCACCCATCGAGTGAAGTGGTCAATCATCACTAGAATGTATCTGTTTCCTGTTCGACTCACTGGTAAGGGCCCAAAGACGTCCAGTCCCCAACACTGAAGTGGCTCACCAACCTCCAT
Organism: Dicrocoelium dendriticum; assembly: GCA_944474145.2. Lineage (NCBI taxonomy): Eukaryota > Metazoa > Platyhelminthes > Trematoda > Plagiorchiida > Dicrocoeliidae > Dicrocoelium > Dicrocoelium dendriticum. The sequence goes on along the minus strand of OX104068.1, from coordinate 46,757,944 downwards.
CGATCGCATCGGCGGTCTCGGGGACTCCATCTCCCGACTCGTTTGGCAGTTTGGGCACTCCCGAAGGTATGCCGCGACGTCCTTCCTCATGGTTGGCCAAAACACTCGCCTCCGCAGCAATTCAAAGACCCGCTCGAATCCCATATGGGCGCCATCATGAGTTATGCGCATCACACGTTCTCGCTGATTTGGTGGAACAAAAGGCACTTTCCGTCCGTCTATCGCCACCACCACGTTATCGTTTTCGACCTTCAACCTGTCCCAGATCTTGATGAGTTCCTCCACCTCCTCCGATGTAGCCTCCGGTTTGGTGCCAGCCCCTAAGTGAGAGCACAACACATTCACGAATTCATCTGTCCTTTGATCTCCCAGCAGGTTCCTCTCCCCCATCACGAACGCACGCATCGGTATGGCATTGTCGGGCATGATGTCGCCCAAACACGGGCGTGACAACATATATGGCAATACATTCTGCGTCCCATCCACGTGCTCAATGATGAAGTTGAATTCCTGCAATCGGTAGGCCCATCGCGCAAGCCGTCCCCGCGGGTCTTTCGCCGTCATCAACCACGAGAGCGGTTTGTGGTCAGTGACGACCCGGAATTCATTCGCTAGTAAGTAATTTCTCCACTTCTCTAACGCCCACACGATGGCCAAGCATTCTTTCTCCGTTGTTGAATACTTCTGTTCCGCCCCCGTCAGCACTCTGCTCGCGTACTCCACCACCCCAGGCGGTTGAGACAAAACCGCACCGATTGCCACGTTGCTTGCGTCGACAGCCACAGTGAACCTCTCACCAGGATTGGGTAGCCGTAGACATGTCGGAGCTTCTGCTATGCATGCCTTTAGATGATCAAAGGCTTGATCCGCTTCAGCTGTCCACACGAACGGCACGTCCTTGCGAAGCAGCTTTAACAACGGGCTGACCTTCTCTGCGAACTGGGGCACAAACTTTGAATCATATGCCACCACTCCCAAAAACGAACGGAGCTGACGCTTGGATTTTGGTTTTGCGAAGCACTTGATCGTCTCGCGTTTCTCCGGAAGTGGATGGACTTGACCATTGCCCACGATGTGACCCAAGCATACAATTGACTTTTGGCCAATCTGCGACTTTTTACGACTGAGTTTCAGACCAGCTTCGTCCAGTCTCTGCAGTACTGCTCCAAGTCTGGTCACATGTTCCTGTTCCGTCTCAGAGATGATGATGTCATCACCATAAACAACCACGCCTTGCAGGTTCGCCAGGACCATCAGCAACAAACGCCTGAATGTAGCTGGGGCGTTGCACAATCCAAACGGCATTCTCAAAAGCTCATACTGCTGGCCATTGACACTGAACGCCGTCTTGTGGCGATCTTCTTCTGCGATCGGCAGTTGCCAATATCCCGAGCGGAGATCAATCAGAGATTTCTGCTTCGCACTGTGAAGGCTTGAGAAAATTTCTTCCATCTGAGGCATCGGGAATGCATCCTTGACAGTCACCCTGTTTTGTTCTCTGAAATCGATGCAAAATCGATAGGTTCCGTCGGCCTTCTTCGTCAATAACACGGGTGATGAATACGGGCTGTGCGTTCGCCTGATGATTCCTTTCGATTCCATCTCGGTCACCTGCTTCTGTACCTCAACCAAGGTGTTCTGTGGAATTCGTCTGAAGATTGGCTTGCATTGTCCTCCTGGGATCAACGGGATTCGGTGTTCAACCCAATTGCAAAATCCGTAATCATCTTCCGCGTCTGTGAATAAGTGGGCATACCTGCTCAGTACGTTGCGTATTGCACGGTTCTGACAATCAGGCACGGCTTTGAGGGCACCAACCCGGTCGGTTCTCCCCTTGTTTATCTCGATCGTCTCGTTAGCCACGATCACCACATCGTTTTTCAGGTCAATTGTGACACCGAGCCGTTTCAGGATGTCGGTTCCGATGATGGTTTCGGTCGTCTCCTCCACGATGAACATGTCATGGCTGATGAGCGTTTCTCTTATCCTGATTCGTAACCGCTGCGTGCCCGTCACTTTCAAAGAATGCCCGCCGACCGTCTGCATCGTGATTGAAGATGGGTTTACTGGAACCTCATTGAACCTCTTCGTAAGTAACACTGCTGCTCCTGTGTCTACTATGGCTCGGACAGACACACCTTCTATAGTTACCTGGAGGACTGGTACTCGCCACCGACTCGGCATGGATAGAGAGAAACAATGGGGCACATTGCCGTTGGTGCAGAATCTCGCCACATGACCATTCTGGTTGCATCGGAAACAGCGGCGACCGTTCCGGATTACCCGTACATTGCGTTGTGATGTGGTGCTTGAAGACTCTATAGACAACAGCTGCTCCACCATTTCGGATAGGCGATTTACTTTCTGTTCCAACTCAGCATGCTGGATGCTTCTCACTGTCACTCGTTCCGACAAATTCTGGGCGACCGTCACCAGATCCAACGCTTTGCTGTCTCCCACCATCGACGCCAATTTCACCTGATCATGGAGTGGACCTGGCAGACTTTTGATAAACTGCTGTTTCAGTAGGCGCTCTCTTGCGTTACCCTCTAACTCGGGGAGCCCAATCGTTAGATGTCTGTCCAGCTGCTGGAAAAACACCATCAAATCCTCCTGTTCGTCCCATCTGGCTGCGTGAAATTGTTGCAGTGCTTGTTCTCTCTCCAGATCCTTCCCAAATCTGCACACAAGGCAGCCCTCATCTCAGCGAACGAACAACCGGGTTTGGCCTTTCGAGTGAGCAAATACACCGCCTTGGCTCGTCCACTCAACCGTGTGCCCAAAGCAATTAGCAAATTTGCATCCCCCCTCACACCCGTGCAAGCCGCAATTCCGTCGA
>OX104068.1:46726635-46754605 GCA_944474145.2 Dicrocoelium dendriticum | reverse complement strand
AAACAAAAATATCAAAAACCTCCGAAAAACCTTTTTCGAAAAAATGTTCAAAAACCAAAAAGATATTTAGACACGCAGCTCATTCTTTTGTTATTTTTGGCGTTTTCTGTGCGTGTTTTTCTATTTTCTCGTCTTTACATGCCCCAACCCTCCCCTTCGGTCGGCTGGCCCACACGAGGAATGTTTTCGAGGACCCTGACGCGAACACTCGTCGCTTCTCCGCGGGACGAGGATCGCTTCTTTGCGGGACGAGGATCGCTTTTCCGCGAGACGAGGGTCGCTTCTCCGTGGGACCATGGTCGTTTTCTTCGTGGGACGAGGGTCGTTTCGGCGCGGGGCGGGGTGCGGCGGGGGAGAGACCACTCCCAAGCGCACCGTTTGGCAGCAGCGGAGGTTGAGGTCCTGTCGGCCTTTTTCTGGACTAGCCAGTTTTTTGTAGTCCGACAAGCCCGCTCCAACGGCTTGCCGAAATGCACCCTGCCCTGCATACAATAAATAACATATCATAAACAGCACAGCGGACTCCGACTTCCGACGAACCCCCATTTACACGAACGCACGCCCATTTTTACTCGGCACGATTTTGCCTTACGAACCACGTTTCAACATTCCTTTTCGATTTCGAAGGCTTTCTATGTTCATCCTTCTAGGGGGAGCTCTGTAGCGCCCAAAAAGATAACTCTTATCTTTCGTGTACAATTTACTTGTTGACCGATTGTACATTACTCCTTCTTGTTTTAATCTTACAACCGGCTCGACACACAACGGCCTTGTAAGTTCCCGCGCTCACGTGTACGCTCTTGCCTCGCTTCATCCGTCCGCTTATGTTGTAGCCCATCGAATACAGTCCGCTGTGTCCGACTCCAATTGCCTTCTGATATCCGCGCTTAATTCCGCGCATCGTCTCGGACTAGTATTAACTAGTCCTACAGCTTGCCCATGCACCTGCACGAGCATACATTCAGCAGGTGAAACAACATTCCGGATATTTTGCGTGCGCGAACTGCACAACAACTGGCAAGCAAAGCGTACGTTTTGATAAACATTTGCAGGTTAACACGTTGATGGTAGAATGACCATCCCTAAAGATCCCATAAGCTCATTACGTAATCACATGGATTTTATAACAAGCGCACAAAAGGTGCACCACCTCGTAGAATCGCCTGTCGAAGCACTGCGGATTGATATGATAACTTCTTTCCCACTTGATTACATGCACACCTTGTGTTTGAGAGTAACACGGAAGTTACTAATGCTGTGGCGCTGCGGCACAACACGCGGAAATAGTCGATTGCCGGCAATATCCATCAAGCTCATCAACGAACGATTTCGCATGTGTTCGGATAAGCTGACGTTCGAGCTGCCGCTCAAGTGTCGCACTTTGGTGGACTAGGAGCGATGAAAGGCAACGGAATTCAGACAGTTCCTTTTATATCTGGGTCCAGTGGTTTTGCGCGACCTGTTGCCCGAAGACCTGTACAATAATTTCATTATGTTATCCGTCACCGCATGCATTCTGTGCTGCCGTAGGTGGTGCTCCCATTACCTTTCGTATGCGAAATCGGTATTGAATGGGGTGGTGCGTGACGTCACGAAGCTGGACGTTGAGAAGGAGGTGGTATTTAACGTGCACACTTTAGTGCATATGTGTCGGGAGGTCGGGCGCCTCGGACCCATGGATAACCTTTCCGCATTTCCGTTCGAATCGTTGCTATGACGGCTTCGAAAGCTCATAAATAGCCCGACGTCGGCGACGTCGCACATTTTTCGTCGCATAACTGAGGGCAGATTAACGGATGCCACAGATGATGGCTGTTGTTTGGCCGACACTGGATCGAGCGTAGTTGTGCGTCGTAGTCAGCGACAAACCGTTTTCTTACATTACGGTGCGCCGGTTACGAATGCACATCCAGTCAATGCTGCCATCACACGTAGAAGACCTTCGGTAGTGCTGTCCCAGCGTTCTAATGAACTATTTGTGCAGCATAGCACATGGGCAACGTCTCTGTTCGCAAAAGTTTGCCACCCACGGACCTACGTATGTTTAAATGTTGGGGTTTCTTAGCTCCAACGACATGGAGTCCGTTGATTGCAATCACCCGCACATGTCCTAGATTACCGTGCGCCGAGTACATTGTATTTTACCCCATCGTTCACAGCTGGCGGCACAAGTGTATCAAGAAACATACGACGTAGGTAAGCTATCTTAATTTGTTATTTGTTTGCTTCAGTTAACACTTTGTTTTCTACTTCAGTATGAGTGCACAACATTGATGCACCCCAGTAACGGCGTTGCGCCGTTACAGATACGTTTTCAACACCATGAAACCCACTGCATACGCTGCTGCACCTGATATCACAAATAAAAGTTTCTCCACAGAACACATCCACCTCTTCTAATAAGCTTGTGGAAATGCTGTGCTCTGAGTACATCTTTTTAGATGTATCGCGTGGTAGAATTTCAAGGTTCCTCGGTTGCAGTGGTTCTGTCATCCTGGATGGTTAACAAAATAGAAGTTCTGTGGGGACGGTTATAATTGAAACCATTACAGGATTTCCTAATGCACCGCCCGCCACTACCTGCGCCTGTTATGACGTACAAAGTACGAATACACAGTTGTACATGTGGGGCTACAGAACTAATCATTTGTACGCAAATTTAAGTGATTGCCTTGAAGCTAAAATGTCGGAACAGTGCCTGCTAACCTCAGCCGACTTACCATCTAGCGACGCAACGATTCCAGTGCTGCGATGGGGTAGCAAAAGATGTATGTCGTAGCTAGATAGTATATTATCCCGGCACTGTAAAAACCCTTCCTGCATGTGAGTCACCGCCATCCGCAACGCGGGATACTGTTGAAGTCGTGAACGTGAAGTTATCACATCCAACTCCAAAGCCGTATTTGGTAGAGGAATTAAGCGACGGCGCTGAGAAAGAAAATGAACACCTAATAGCCTATACCCGCATATCCAGGTAAACAATGCATTTGTTTTTACACACTTATTCAAATTCATCCAGACGTTTCCCAGCGTTCAGCTGTTAGCGGAACATCCTGTGACAGGGCACTGCTGTTGGAAACGACTCGTTGGTTCACTGCGTCTCCGTAACATCCACTTGCAGCCACATTGCGCAACGTAACTCGCGTAGTGATGAAACTGAGTGAACGAATGACAGCTGTAGAGTTGTCCTTGAATGCGCTGCATGCACTTCAGGCACCAAGTTCCAGAAACGCGTGCCTATTTCCATTACCAATGAATACAGTAGCGCAACTGTCATTTTTAAATAATGAACTGGAGAACGCTGAGTTCATGAACAGCATGGTAAGTCTCATGGCATTTTACTTATTTTAAGGCGCTCTATTTATCCAAAGTAAGAGGCCGAACAATTTCAGAAGGTTTGCGGAACGTCATGCGTCATCATCATCATACACGTTAGCTAGAGGTGGGAAACACCTCAACTACTGTGCCGCAATACAAAGAAAAAAGGAGAGAAAAAGACAACAACTGGTGAAAGCTGGCTGAGCTACCGGTAACGGAAAGGCATCGTTCCGGTAATCTACCAGCCGGCTGCTGTGCACCCAAAAAAATTATTATGCAAAATTATATAAGGCTAAGTAATGAGATCGTGGTTGGAGGGGGAGGCTAAGAGGGATGAGGTGGGACAAAGAAACTCACAGCACGAACGCCACTGAGGTCGGCTCCTAGCCATATCAGCAAGTGTGTCCAACCAAACGTGTTCATCGTCTTTCGGACCCCATCCAGGGAGCCGAGACGCTCCAACCGAGGCCAGTTTCGAATTGAGGGTCTCCATTCCTCTGGACCAAGTCATCGCTTGGCCACTCCTCCTCTTCTTCCATCCACACCCCCGGCGCGCAAACAACACACGTCGCGGAAGTCGGTGGGCTGGCATGCGCACACGTGGCCGAGCCATCGGAGCCTGATGCGTGAAATAACGGTGCTGAGCGGTTCAGTTCCTTTTCCTGTGCTATAAACAAGGCGTCGAACACGCTCGTTACTTACTCGGTGTTCCCACCAAACGTGAGCTGAATTACGAAGGCACCGGTGGTCGAACGTAACTAGCCTCTTCAGGTCCGCTGCTTTAAGCGGCCAGGTTTCACAACCGTACAATAGGGTCGAACGTACTGCTGCATTGTACACTCTACCCTTCAGAGTGAGAGTGGTGTCGCGCCGGCGCCATAAGTGGCGAAGGTTAGCAAAAGCGCCCCGAGCTTTTGCTATACAATTCGTGATTTCATCTTCAATCCCACAGGCGCTGATACAACTACCCAGGTAGTTAAATTTTTGAACGACTTCTAGCTGATCCCCACCAAGGGTCAGCGTAGGAGGCGGTCCAGACCAATCTTGGAGAAACGCTTTGCACTTCGAGGGTGTGAAGCAAAGCCCAAAGTGACGGACAGCTAGTGCTAATCTGTCCAGTGCCGCTTGGCACGTTTGTGAGCTGTCACAGATGAGGACAATATCATCAGCACACTCTAAATCAAGAAGTGGTTCTCCTGGGAGTAGCTCCACACCTTCCAAGTCGTGTCCTGTGAACGCGATTTCCATGACTTCGTCAACAGCGAACTTGAAGAGGAATGGTGACAGCGGGCATCCTGGTCTCACGCCGCTGGAGAAATTAAAGGGCGACGACAGCTTGCCGTAAGCCCTCACTCTGCCCGAGTTACGAGCATTTAATTATCGGATAATATTCACATATTTCTCAGGTACACCTTTCCTGAGTAGACAGTCCCAAAGTGCATGTCTATCCACCGAATCGAATGCACCTTTGATATCGAGGAACACGACAACGGTGGGCCGCCAATATATGTGACTGTGCTCCAACGACTGACGCAACGTAAAGATGTGGTCAATGCAGCTACGACCTCATGCTACGACGTCATGCGTAATTGCATGTCAAACAACTTAGTCAGACAAGTGAACTGACGTGGCGTGCATGAGATGTAAAAGATAGCAAATACATCATTCGCGCCAGCGGTCCTGGGTATGTTACCTTATAACCAACAATCTTGTCCTCAATAGCTTCCGTTATGAGAGAAAACATACCAGGATACACAGAGCCTGAAATTGTTGACAAATTGCGACGCTGGATACAAAGAATAAAAGAGCGTGAATCCTGCCCACAGAGGGAAACAGAACGGTTATCACTGCTAGGTGGCGCTTTGTAAAAGATGAATTCCATTTTACATTATGTTTTCGCAAACTGTGTTGTGTTCATGACATGCAATTTGTGTGATCGCATTAACGTGTTTTCATGTGTATTGGAAGGAAGGAAAATGCGCCTAGGCTTTACCCTGTACTGCTGGAAATCGGGGAAGTGTCAGCGTGCGAAGGGAGGCGCCACCTTATTCTTCTCCACGAGCACCAGCTGAGTGACACAATATTTTGCCACTCGGACGCTCATCGGGCGCTAGATCAGTCACCCATCGGGCATCCAACGTGCGTTCATCGGACACCGGTGCTGAGTGGGAAACCACAGTAGCCATTTTTGAAGATAGGACAGATAACAGCTTCCTTCCATTCAGAAGGTAATGTAAGCTGCCAAGTGACTTCTGAAACACTATAGTCAGCGGTCCACTTAATGCTACCGCCAACTCATGCAGAAGCTTCGTGTGAATTTAATCAGGTCCAGCTGCTTTAACAGGGTTCAGTTCTTGCAACAGCCTAAGGACTGGCATTCCCACCACAGTAAATGCAGCTACATAAGAACACTCAGGTGCTCTGGAGACAAGTTCAACGCTAGTCGACGCGGCCTCAAGTACAAAAGCCCCTGCATACTGCTCACCAAGTAAACGGGCCTTACCAAAGTCCGCCTAAGCATGAGCTTCATCGGCCCGCATCAACATTGGAATTACCGAATTTCAGCCGCAGCCTCACTTATCATAACCGAAGAACTTCGGATTTTCCGAAAGCTACGTGCATGGGCTGCAGAATGTTTTGGTTGATTCGAAAGGCATTGGGGAACATCACGGGTGATGTTTGTTAGGTTGTTTATAGCCTTTGTCTGTCCACACTTGGAATACTGCATCAAGGCTTGTCCACCGGAGCGTCGAATGCGCCACGAGCGACCATAGTTCATAGAGTTGCAGAGAGCAGAAGGGAAAACCCGTGCCAGCTCCAGCACCTCACGTTCATTGGCTGGATGACACATGTCATTGCTAATCTATGTTCCCCGAGGCATTGTTATAGCTGCAGCAAAAGCGGAATCAAGGCCTGCTCAGCCTGTACTTGTCCAACCGTTCTTTAAGACATTCCTCTGTCTGGGCACTTACCACACATTCAGGGAGATTGTTCCACTCATTCACAAATAGTGTGGATAACGCGACATCGGACCTGATATGATTCCTCCGATGTATAAAATGTTTCAAGCTATAGCCCTATGTTGAACAATCTGTGTTGAGCTTGAAGAATTGCTGCACCTCCTTGCCAAAATCCTCTGTCAGCACCATCGGTCAATCGAGCTCACGGATCCGGACACTCATCGGGCGAGCAGGATGTATGTTGATTTATGGGAATGTGCAGTGCCATTTTATACTGGAACTAACACTCCGCACAGTGGTAGTATTATTGCACTCGACAGCAATGAATAATTCAGCTGTCACACTAGGTTTAAATGCACCATCTTAATGCGGTACCATTGGCGCATCATTCGGATTTCAGTTTAGCTGGGACTAGAACAAGAGGATGAATCCCGCAGGTGTTCCTTCTTGAGCGGATCGTCGATCCAGGAGTTGCTAAGGTGCTCCGACTCCTTGATGTGGTTAAAAGGAAAACTCGAGAAAACGCCCTGGGCCATCCATTTAATGCCCAAGTTCCTTACATTATCTGTCCCTGCTATGTTAGTTACGTGAAGTAAGTAAGAGAAGAAGAAAAATCGAAGGTAAAAGGTGAGGGAAATCAGTTAAAAGAGAAGAAGAAAACCAATGGTGAGAGAAAGTACAAAAAATAATCGAAGTACTAAGATGGGAATTAGTTAGGAAAAAGGGAAGTTCTCGTGTTGCCACCCAAGAGCGTCTAGTTGACGCTCAAGCCCCTTAACCGTAGCTTCCTTGACAACATTTGCTGGAAGCAAGTTCCAACGCTCGATGACCAGACGCGACAACCGTGTCTCCGCTCTAACTCGATCGGACCGCGGTTTGTCCAGCTTCATACAATGCACGCGGAGACTAGCTAATTTAGCAGGGCTAAATAGCCAGGACAAATCAGGGCCAACCTTTCCAGCCAAAATACGGTAGGTTAGGATTAGGTCCTCTCTAGTCCTTTGCTAGTGCATTGAAGGCATCCCCAAACTAAGTAGGCGTTCAAAGTACCTTATTCCTTATAAGCCCTTGACCAACCTAGTACCGACACGCAACGCCCTTTCTGGTGTCATTTTGTCCCGGACAAGGCAAGTTAGACAGGCCTGGACGCAATATTCTAGGTGGGGTCGCATAAACGCTGAGAATAGATTCACAAACATATCAGCGGCTAGGGTCCCGAAAGAACGACGGATAAACCACAACATTCGGAACCCTTTACTAGCCGCCTTCTTTTAGTTGTCTCCAGCGTGTGGTGTAGAACAGTGGAGGACACCTAGATCAACCTGATGAGTCACTTGAGGAAGTTCACTCCCATCGAGTGCAAAACTTATGGAGGAATCAGACGCTCCGATACGCAGCACTGAATACTTTGCCCGGATTATTGGCAGCAACCACAAGATAGACCATTCCCAGGGTCTATCCAGAGCCCGTTGAAGAGCTACAGGGCCTCCAGTGATGTCACCAAGATTACAGAGTTTAGGTCATTAGCAACTAGGAGCGATGGTATCTCAAGTTCCCTCGGCAAGTCCTTCACGTAGACTGAGAACAGCAGCGGACCTAGGACAGAGCCTTGCGGAAGACCGCTAAGTAGAGCTTGTCGAAAAGAAAGACTGCTTCCCACACGACTACACTGCTCCCGTCCATTCAGAAAATCTGACACTTACTGGAGAGCACGACCAGATATTCCATACGACCTCAACTTCAGTGAGAGTAGCGAATGGGGAACAGTGTCAAAGGCCTTGGCGAAGTCAATGAACACCACTTCCACCGCATGTCCACTGTCTACGGCTTCAGTCCAGCACTCACGAACTACCAGCAAGTTCGTTTGACATGAAAATCCTTTCTGAAAACCATGTTGCTTTACGCTAGGCAGGTTAAACATTTGTAAATGGTTCTCCACTATATCTCGTACTAATTTTTCAAGTGACTTAATGACCACGCTAGTCAAGATGACAGGCCAGTAATTAAACGGTAGGTCTTTGTCACCGCACTTGAAAAATGGGCAGACAACAGCCTACTTCCATTCGGTAGGAAAGGCACGGCTGTTGAGTTACTTTTGAAACACAAAGTCAGAGGTCCACTGAATTCCACTGCCAATTCATGCAACAATTTTAGATGAACGGAACTGGCCCGGAAGTCTTAGCCGGGTTTACCTCTCTTAGCAACCAGAGAACTTAGGACTCAGTTACAGGAATTTCATCCAGACAACAGTCCTCAGAGGCACTTGAAGCTAATTCTCTGCAGGTCGTAGTTGTTTCGCAGACAAAGGCGCTCGAGTACTGCTCACCATGCACTCAAGCTTTCGAATAGTCGCTATAGGCAAAGGTCCCCTCTCCAGGTAGCAATGGTGGTATGGGCGAGTTTGTACCACTGCGTCGTATAACGTAAGCGAAGAATTGCTTGGGATGTTTAGAGGCAGCATCAGCTAAGCCATTTTCATACTGAAGCCGGGCCAACCTAAGATGTAGCTTGCACTCATTTCGAACCAATCGATACTAGTCAAACTTGCATTTCGACGGAGCCGTTCGGTACGCTCGCCAGCATCTAGACCGCTTCTTAAGCAGGCCCTTTCCCACGAAGTCTATCCACTGAGGCTGCACTCTAGATTCCCTTCTTTCTACCAGTAGGATGTCAGGTGCATCAGTGTCTACTAGGTGAGCTTTAACTTTTTCTCAGACTATGTGAACAGTGTCGGTCTCAGATATCACACAAGGCGCTGACTCAGCTTTATCCCGCATCGCTTGGAAGTCCGCGGCCCATATGTTTGGATACCAACTGGTAGTAGCTTGGTAAGGCCTGCTAATGGTACACTGAAAAGACAAGCAACTGTGATCGCTAGCGCCAAGAAAGGCGTCGTATTTAACGTTATTTATAAAGGCAAGTGACAGTATAAACAAGATTTAAAATCGACGGCTCATGATTTCTCATGAACCTAGTGGGGAAGTCCACGAACTGTTGTAGTGGTACATGCAGCGTTAAGTCCAGCGGTTCTGTACCGTACGATCCCAGAGCCGAAATGAAAGATAGACAAACACAACAAAACTTTACGATTTTAAAGTTTTCCAGCACCAGATACTTGTTCGCAGAGTGAGTGCGTGTAAACCCAATGATTCCATTTGAGGTGCCCATAGGACTTCTGTACATAAACACGACAGCAACCTGAACCGAGGAAGCGCAAACCAAGACTGCGATAGTCTCGACAGGGTCATCGAAAGCTTGCTAAACGCTGGTCCTCAATACGTCAAGGTGATTACACACATAAAGATGTACGGCACCACCTTGACGGCTAATGGGGCGGTCAGCGCGGAACAGTGAGTAGCCAGGCAGATATACTTCGCCATCCGTGATTTTCTCAGATAGCCACGTTTCAGTGGAAGCAAATACAGCTGGACGATATTTGTCTACCAGCGGACCCACCTCGCACATCTTATTCCTCAGGCTAAGCACGTTACCAAGCACTACCTATAGGGCTTCGGCACGACCAGCCCTGGGCCATGCAGGGCGGAAAAGAACCGCTGGGTGACCACCTGAAAACCCACTAATTGGAGACCTTGCTCGCCAGCCGCACGCCGAGCTTTTAGGTCTCTGATGGCTTCCTTTAACCTTAACCTATCGGCTAATGGAAGGTCTGGTTGAACACTAACTTTGGTACCTTTGAGCCTGAAGACAAATCGCAGTAAGGCACAGCGCTCTTCTTGTGTGGAGAAGACCGCCATAAGCAGACGGGGTATAGGAGTTGCTTGAAAAACCGGAACGTTCCCCAAGCTGATGAGCTTCGTGACAGTGACCCCAGGGAAACCTGGTGGTAAAGCCTGGTCACACAAGCATTAAGCCTACCAAGTTCATCAAGCATGCACTCGGTGCGAAGAGCGTCAGTGGATTCAGTGACGTTTCTGAAAAGCACACTGCCAACTGCGTATGAATCGCCTCAACGAAGTGTATTGACGCCACATGCTCTACCGTCCACGCCACATGGTTGGTTGACAGGAATTGGTGGGACCGGAGGCGACGGCACCAATTGCCTCATTGAGGGAATCGCAACACCAGGTGGTGTTTCCAAATCAGGCGCTTGTTTCCTGAACATTAAATCCCCCGGTTTGGGGCGGAGAGTTTCCGCGCTTTCCTTGCCCCTAAGCTTATTCGTCAATGATCCAGGAGCCCGTGACTTGCCTTCTATTTTGTGCGGGTCAACAATGCCGTCGGAGCCATCTGTGTCAGTTATATCCATGTGAACTGAAGCGTGCGGTAGAGTGCACGCTTCGTCAATGGATGGACTGTCAGCAGAAGGACAGTCTGTTTCAGTGTCTACATTCGCACTATTTGGGGATTTCATAATCAAATCCACTTTAGAGTTGAGCGAGGCAAGAGAGGAAAGCTCGGCTAATGCCTTCTTAACAACTGTGAATCTTGATACCAGTTCTTTGAATTCAGCACACGTGAAAGCCGGGAACTTCGCTTTCTGAGCGCAACAATTAGCACATCTAAACAGAAGGTTTTCGCTGGAAGATAGAATGTTGTACTGATTTGCTCGGAGGTCGGTACAACTTTTGTGATACCAACGAGAGCAAACAGCACACTGTATGCCACCAGATGGATCCGTAATTGGCCTTGATCAGACAGGCTTGCTAAAAGCCGCATTTGACGCATCAAACGATGACGCAAAGGGTACATCGGCCTCGGTTTCTCGCGAGACGACCATGCTTAAGGGAAACACAGAACAGAATTAAAAACACGTATGCAACCGTAAAACGACCAAAATAAAATGCAAAACAAAGTGTAAAACGGAAGTAAACAAGGGAACAACCGTAAAATTACCAGTTGGCTTCTGGAGACGCTTTGGCCAGTGCCACTTTAATCGATCCAAGCTATCTTGGATCAGAGGAAATTTGACAATAGACAAATTTCGTTCCAAGTTTTTATTCAAACACTTTTTTCCACGTTATTCCAGCTAAAATGCTCGAGCAGTATAGCAGGCCAAAACTAGAGTTAACGCGTAGTAATCACGGGAAACCAGTCCGTACCTACAGGACACCACTTCCGTGCCTCTTCGATTTCGCTGCCCCCTTCTCCGCTATGGATAAGAAGCTTAGGAACGTATTTAAAAGTAGCTCAACCACATGTATTCATCGTGGAGTACGAGGTGTTGAAGATGGCATCCAATGAGAAGTGCAAGGAATTATGGCATTGAGGCATGTACTTTGTTTTCGCCGATTTTCCTCAGCTACATGCAAGGGGATAAGTACTGTGCCTACTGCACAAGAATAGTATTCCTCGAGCAAAGCTGCGCAGAAGCCTTTTAGGGGCGCGGCCTTGGCTACTAATGGGGTCCTTCATAACATATATGAATAATATTTGGATGGTTTGTAAAGCTAGGAAAATCCCTTCAGGGTTCTTTCTTGAGAGGATCGTTGAGCCAGGAAATGATAAGGTACTAGGAGGTCTTGCTGGATCTAAAACGAAACACCCGAAACACCCTGGTCATTCACTTAAAGCTCACGTTCCCTGAACTAGCAGTCCCCGCTGTGTAGGTAATGTGAACTAAAAAAGACGTAGAAAGAACATGAAAAGTAATGGAGAAGGAAAGTCATTTAAATGAAGGATAACATCAACGAGCGAGGCGAATGACAGCCTAAGAACCAAACGTTTGAAGTCGGATATGGTCAAGATGAGAGAAAGGTTCCGTGTTGCCACCCAAGAGCGTTTAACTGGCCCCCGAAACCCTTAACCGTAGGTTTTCCGCCTACACCCATCTGGAAAGCGAGTTCCAGGGCTCGATAACTCTGCGCGATAACCGAGTTTCCACCCTGATCCGTTCGGAACGCGGCTTGTGTAGATTCATGGGATGACCGCGAAGCCAAGGCAATCTAGCCGGGCAAATACCCAACTCAAGTCCGGTCCAATCTCCCCTGTTAAAATGCGGTAAATAAGGATTAGGTCTCTTCGAAGCCGTCGGTGGTGTATTAAATACATACCCAAGCTGAGTAGACGCTCGGTGTACGAGTGACCAAGTAACCTTACGACCAATTTGGTACCCGCTCTCAAAATCCTCTCGAGCTTCAGTTTGTCCCGAACAAGGCAAGGCGGGCAAACCTGGACGCAGTATTCCAGGTGGGGCCAAACGAAAGCTAAGAACAGCTACATAAATATGTCGGCAGTTAAGACTCCATAAGAACGGCGTACTAACCACAGTCTTCTGAAACCTTGCTTGAGGCCTTCCGGTTGTCACCAGAATGCAAAGACGAGAAAGAACGACGCCTAGGTCTACCTGTTTGGAGACAAGGGGAGTTCGAGCCCACCGGGCACATATCTCGAAGGTTGGAAAGTTGCTCCTGTACGAAAGACGGAACACAGCCTTATTAATGGACAGTAGTCACAAAATAGACCAGTCTCAGATTCTGTCCGGGGCATGCTGTATGGCCTCAGAAGCACCAGGAAAATTTACAGCCTTCCATAGCTTAAGGTCATCAGCAAACAATAGGGATGATACCCCAAGCTCTCCAGGAAGATCGTTTAGGTAGATGGAGAACAGCATTGATCCAAGCCTCGTGCCCAGTGGGACACCGTTAAGGAGCGCTTGCCAAAAGGATAAGCTGCAACCCACAGGTACCAAGAGCTCTCTTCCCTGTTAGGACGCAGATACCCAGCTAAGCTGTAGGAGCTAAGCTTACACTGCAGCTTCGAGTGGGGTACTTTATCGAATGCTTCCGAGAAGTCGACGAGAAGCACTTCCACTACGTGGCTAATGTCTACTGCCTTGGCCAGAGCTTCACGAGCAACCAACAAATTTGTCAGACACAAAAGTCCCTTCTGGAATCCGTGTTGTGTACTACTGATTAGAGTAATTTTATTTAGGTGACTTTTCGACGCATCACGCCAGCTTTTCAAGCAGATTGACCATGACGCTAGTCAGGCTGACTGGCCCATACTTGTCTGACAGGCCCTAGTAGCCATTTTTGGTTAAAGAACACACGACAGCTTCCTTCCATTCTAAAGGCAATGTACAGCTCCTAAGTAACTTCTGAAACACCATCGTCCGCGATCTACTTTGTTCCACCGCCAACTCATGCAGAAGCTTCGGGTGACTTAATTCAGTTCTAGCTGCTATAGTAGGGTTCAGTCCTTGCAGCAGTTTAAGGACTTGCGTTTCCTCTACGTGCCTTCTGCTTTGCCTTCCATAAATCTACGTATGCAGCTCTTTTGTTTATAACGTACTTTTTGCATGGCCTGCCAACCTTTTTTGTCCAATGGCATCCGTTACCTTAGAGAAAATTTTGCTTGACGTGGATTTGGACGGATGGTTTATTTGACCCGGATTAACCTCCTTTTGTGCAACCTTCGGTGTCTATACCCTTACTTATCGGTTGACGCTTGGAGAATTACGAAAACACCCCGTCGGTGTCCATTGCGATTAACCAGAGGCTGCAGTTACATCCATATGAGTTTGCAGGAGGCCATACGAGATATGCTGCGCATAAACATTCACCTCATCCCCTGTTGTTCAAGTTGCAGATCCACGTAGACGGCATTACCGGGTACTGGCGCAGACGTCTGTGGCCAATCCTTGGAAGGCTGATAAATCCGCCGAGTGTGGTGCTTGTAATTGTTCATTACAAAGCATTATCGAAACCTGTGGTGCACCGGAAAACACGCTCTTTCAGTATTTTGCAACATGGGATTTTACGTTTGTTTTAACCTTCCAAACGTCCACCTGGTTTACTAACGGTGCGTCCGTTTACACAAAGCGCTTTGGTGAGTAACTTGTTGCACCGTTTCTCGCTCTGGCTGATTCGCTTCCTACTATTGTAGCCTGCAAAATATAGGTTGGGTTCTGGCGCCTCCAACTTCTATACTGTCCCGTAGTTCGCACGGCTCTTGCGTGTCACTGATTACTGACTAATATCCTAGGCTCCACCCAACAATTGGTGACCCTCTCAGGAACAGACCGTCCGCCATGTCGCGTCTGCATTCTGTTGGGCTGGTTTCAGTGACTTTGATTCATTACTCGCTATCGCATTGTTTTCTCAATTGCTACATGTTTTATATGCCTTTTGCACTGGATTATCTAGCGGATGAGCAATCTCCATACGCGGCTATTGCCGTTGAGCCTATGTAGCGCCCAAAAAGTAAACTGCTATCTTTCATGTACATGTTAATTGTTGACAGATTGCACCTTATTCCTTTTTGTTTTAATCTTCCTGACGACCGGCTTGACACTCGACCGCCTTGTAAGTTCCCGCGTTCACCTGTTCGCTCTCATCACGCTTCATCCGTCCGCGTCTTCTTATAGCCCATTAGATACAGTCCGCCGTGTCCTACTCCAATTGCGCTAAATTTCGTGCACCGTACCGGAAAAGTATTAACTAGTCCCACACCTCTCCAGGTCAGTTGAGTTACGCCCTCCACCCTTTTGGGAAAATGATCCTTCGTTAAGGGTTTGCACCTGGAAACCGCTTTTACATTTGTAGAATTTTTTTTGATTTCGCCGCGTATAATCAGCTAATATCTCGCCTTCGTCAGAGAAACGCCACGCAGGTGAGAGCCATCATATTTTTCTCTCTTCCAGTAATGAAATACGAAACGCTTAAAAGGGCTATTATTCAGCAAATCATTCCTTCTGACAAGATCCATATGCAACAACTATTTAATGGTCTGCAACTAGAGGATGGGATGTCCTCAGCCTTGTGACGCAAAATGCAACGGCTCTTCGGCACATCCAACATGGACGTAGGGCTTCTCCACATGCTGTGGATGCAACGCCTTCCTGAAAACTCTCAGGCTTTCCTTGCAGTAGCTAGGGATCTTCCACTCATCTATTGCAGACCTAGAAGACCGCGTCATCGAACGGCACCAGCCAGAGACTAAAACTAAAGCACCTACGCAGTTTGTGCTGGCGCAACCACAACACCAAGCGCGACTAGCCAGCCCTCGGCAATAGACGCATGATCATCGCAGATAGCCTCGCTTCAGCGCCAGATCAAGGAACTCACTTTAAGCCGTAAAAACCGCAGCTGCTCTGCTGCTTGTCCACGTCGCACAAAACTTGCTGCCACAGGTTTCTGCTTTTACCACTCGCCTTTCGGTAATGAAGTCCTAAGTGCGTATAGCCCTGTAGCTATTCCACTGTAGATGGTCTGCCAAGCCGTAATGACGAATAACGGTGTCGACAAAGCCCATAGTCGTCTCGGCTACATTAGGCATTATGATTCCTTGACCCAGTTCTTATTGATACTGGGGCGGAAGTCAGGGTCCTTCCCCTATGCCAGGTAAGCCTCTCGCTTCTATGTTGACAAGCCCCAGTGCGGCCAACGGTAAGCCAATAGCCACCTACGGTCATCGATCGCTTACTCTGGACCTAGGTCTTCGGCGCACGTTCCGCTGGGTATTCACCATCGCTGCAGTCCCATTTGCCATTATCGTCATTGATTTTCTCAGGCCTTTCGACCTCTGGGTCGATGCAAAACGCCAGATGATAGTCTGCCCTTCAACGAAACTCAATGTACATGACAGCACCACCAATATCGCTTCCATAACCCCTGTCTATGCACTTTACTAGACCTCACCAGACCACACCAACCACCTCAGTATCCGAAACTCGTCCAGCCAATGAACTCAGCTTTACTCGGGGCAGCTCAACTCACGCACCATATGCGGACGAATGGCCCCCTGCGTCATGCCGTCCACGCCGACTATCGCCCGAGAAACTGCAGGTAGCTAGGGCGACGTTTGAGCACATGCTTGAACTTGGAATAATCCGCCCTTCCGACAATCCTTGTTCCTTGCCCTTGCAGCTGGTCCCAAGAAATCTGGTTACTGGCGCCCTTGCGGTGATTACTGAGCACTCAATCGGTTAACCATCCCAGATAGGTATCCCATCCCGCACATGCAGGAGCTTACAGCATGCCACACAAGTAAGGCGATCTTCAGCAAGATCGACCTGGTTGGCGCCTATCACCAGATACCTGTAGAAGAAAATGACATTCCCAAAACAGCCATTATCACTCCTGTCGTTTTGCTTTAATTTGTAAGAATGCCCTTTGAACCGCGCAACGCCACACAAACCTTCTAACGCTCCATCCAAGTATCACGCGTGGCCTGGATTTTCTTTATTCCTACCTCGATGATATATCATTAGCCAGTTCATCTGAACAAGAGCAATTCGCGTATCATGGAACCCGCTTCCAGCGCTTGACTCAACACGGTGTCACAGTCAATCCGACTAAGCACGAACTAAGCAAATGACCGGTAGAATTCCTAGGCCACCTCGTTTTATCATCTGGAATCAAAGTCCTTCCTGATAAGATCCGGGCAATCAAGGACTTCCCAGCTCCGACTTCGTTCAAGCACCTCCGTCGACTTTGTGAGTTGCCAACTACTATCGACGCTTCATTCCGCACTGCGCTCTGCCCATGCATTATCTGCCCGACCTACTCAGAGGGAATGAACGTAAGTTCGCTTTCCCTGACTCATCAAGGCAGTCTTCGCCGAGCCCAGGAACGCCCTCTTAGCTCATTTCGAATCGACTGCACCCCTTTCTATTGCGACGGGTGCCTCAGACGCCGCGGCAGGAGCCATTCACCAACAACAATTTGGTGGGCAATGGCAACCCCTTGGGTTCTTCTCCAAGTGCCTGCACCCAGCGGAATCCCGCTAAAGCACGTTTGGCAGCGAACTGCTTGCCATTTACCTAGCCATTCGTCACTTCTGGCACACACTCGAAGGCCGCGCATTCACGGTCTACAGTGACCATAAGCCCTTTAAATTAGCCTTCAACTCGGCTGGCGACGAATACTCACCACGGGAAAAAAGAAACCCAGACTTAGTCACGCAGTTCACTGCAGATGCACGTCAGGTATCGGATGTCGACAATCCCATCGCCAACGTTCTCTCACGCCTCAACCTCACCCTCCAGTCTTTGCCCACCGTTGACCTCACGGCCATACCATCGGCTCAGGCACAAAACGAAGACATACAGCGCACTCTGCGGTCCACTTCGCTGCATGTGCCACCTGTTCCTCTCCAAACCACAGAAGAAACCATTCTCTGTGATATTTCCACAGGTTTTCCTAGACCCATTATGCCCGTATCCTTCAGACGCACAATCTTTGAAGCGCTGCACTCACTATCACATTCCGGTATCCGTGCATCTTTGAAACTGGTCACCAAACGTTTCGTTTGGCCACGCGTAAACAAAGATGTTCGTACCTGGGCTCGCGCCTGCCTTCAATTCCAGCGCTCCAAAGTGCATCGTCACACCCGCAGTCAACTTGCTTCCTTTGCTGCCCCGGAATCTCGGTTCCCTCGTGTACCTTAGACCTGGTAGGTCCTTGACTTCGTCAAGCGGATCCGTATCCATTCTTACATGTGTCGACTGCTTCACCAGATGGCCAGAAGCCATTCCCGTAGCAGATTGCACAGCTGAGACTGTTATCCGGTCCTTCTTGGACCGGTAGGTCTCACACTACGGATGCCCATCTACCATCACAGCTGACCGAGGAAAGCCTTTCAAAGGTTCACTATTTTATACATGTGGTAACGTTTTAGGCAGTCGCCGCATTCGTACTACAGCGTATCACCCAGCAGCCAGCGGGTTAGTTGATGGCTTCCATAGACTGCTTAAAGCCCCGCTCTGCGCCTCCTCCGACCCTAGCTGGAGCGAAAACCTTTCGCTCGTACTGTTAGGCAATCGCAGCAGCATCAAAGCTGACTTGCAATGGGCAGCAGCTCTGCTAGTTTACGGCACAATGCTAAGGTTACCAGGAAAATTTGTTCCACCTCCCGCATCTTTGGGTAGGCATCCGGCTAACTTTGCGTCCTCCCTAGCTCAACGCATGCGTTCACTACGCCCTACTCCTCCCGCGAGCATACTAGAGGTGTGCAACTGCACAGCGGACTCTCTCTTGCACTCACGTCGACCACCGCACCGAGGCACTGCGAAGCCCCCTACAGTCTCCCTAAGCTGGTCCTTTTCAGAGTTCTGCAACGGAATCCGAAACATTTTACTTTAGACCAGAATGGTCACCGAACAAAGGTGTCCATCGACCGCCTCAAAGTGGCTTTCTTTGACGAGCCACTAGCAACCCACCCTGACGCTATCGCACGAGCACCCGCACATACGGTGACTTCCCGAGCACTGGATATCCCGAAACCCTCGGTTCCCCTTGACCCTCAAGCTACACTACCTCAACCCCAGGCAACCGGCTGACGCGGTAGACAGGTCAAACGTGCTGTCCGATTTTCACATTTCGTAAACATTTACTATTTCCATTAACACGCCCTTTTTGTCTTTAGCGGTTATTGTGCTTCTTGTTCACAAACGTTTTGCAAAATTGACAAAAATCCAAAACACTTTGTAAACCTAAAAAGCGTATTTGCTTTTATCAGGCATGCCATGTTCCCTCTCCTACATCAAGCCACTTCTCGCGACCCTGGCCCACCTCCTCTGCGTTATACCTTCCAGAAATTCAACCTCCGGCACTGATGAGGCAACGCTTGAGTGAATCACAAACCCGCTCAACTCCACCCGCAAGTGACTGGCGAGCAGACCCAAGGCCCCTTCCTCGGCCGCAGACAGCCACGAACGGGTTGGTCCCTAAGAGCCTGGTTCGGCGTCGCTCACGAAGACGCCGAATCTCTTCGTAGGACGAGAACGCTCGGATTTCTTCCTGGGGACGACGACACATGGCTTCCTTCGTGGGACGAAGTTGCCCGGATTTCTTCCTGGGTACGAGAACGCATGGCTTCCTTCGTGAGACGAGGACGCTTGGATTTCTTCCTGCGTGCATGGGTGTGCTTCTGTGTGTGACGGGTTGGAAGGAACACTCATAAACCCCTTACATTGCTCGCCCATCCTCAAGCATTCCCATCCAAAAGGTCAGTGGTAATGGTGAAGTCGCTAGCTAAAATGGGTCGCATGAACTCCTGTTTACACAGCGGTTGCTACTCCCGTGGTTCCACATTCGTTGTGCATTCGCTTGAACAATTGGGTGCAGTGAGCTTGGATTTCTTCATTGGTCGAGGACGTCTGTCTTTCTTCGTGGGACGAGGACGGTGGACTGGAGTGCGGTGGGGAAGTGAGACATCCCAACTACGCCGTCGGATCTGCAGCGTAGAGTCGGTCCTGTCGGCGACTTTTCTGGACTAGCCAGATTATGCAGTCCGAGCAGCCCGCCCAGACGGCCCACCAATGATATACTCTGGTCCGAGTGATCATCATTAACAAGAACGAACCAAAGTCTCGACCCAGCGAACGCTGTTACGCACCTCTTCTTGAAGCGTTTACTCAAGCCACTGCAACCATTCGCACCCACCTGTACCATCCGTTTTCTCCCAGTAGCAGCTCCATTAAAGGCTTCCCCCTTCAGCCTTCAAGGGAAGGCCCTTGTAGTGTACCGAAAAACACGCTCTTTCAGTGTTTTGCATCATTGGGTTTTATGGTTGTTTCAACCTTCCAAACGTCCAGTTGTTTTACTGACGGCACATCCGTTTACACAAAGAGTTTTGGTGAGTAGGCTGCTGCACCGTTTCTCGCTCTGATTGATTTGCTTCCCACTTTTGTAGCCTGCACAATATACGCTGGGTCCGGTCGCCTCCTACTTTCGTACCGGCTCGTAGTTGGCACGCTCTTAAATGTCATTGATTACTGACTAGTATTCACCCAACAAACCCATTAATGTGCATGAGTTCCTGGGGTCAGCGGTGGGTGAATTGAAGGAAGTGTTACGCAAAGGTGTCTGCTTGAATGATGGTGACGGTGCCGTGGATATCGTTATGGATTGCGTGCTTGCCGATGCGCCTGCACGAGCATACGTTCGGCAGGTGAACCAACTTTCCGGATATTCTGCATGCGTGAAATACACAACCACTAGTAAGCAAATCGTAATGTTTGCTGAACATTTGCAGGTTCGCAGGCTGCTGGTAGAATAACTTACCCTACGGAGCTTAAAAGCTCATTACGTAATGACATGGCGTTTAGTACTCGCAAACAACCGGAACACCGCATTGCACGATCGCCTTTCTTGGCCCAATGGATTGATATGCTGTTGTTTCCCTCCTGATTATATGCACTCCATGTGTCTGGGAGTCACATGGACGTTAATAATGCTTTGGCGATGCGGCCCGACAAGTGGGAACATAGGATTGCAAACAATATCCATTGACATTATCAACGAGCGGTTTTGCATGTGTTCGGTTAACCTGAAGTTGGAGTTTTTACGTAAGTCTCACAGGTTTAATGGACACGGAACGATGGAAGTCAACGGAATGCAAAATATTTCTTTTAAATCTGGGTCCAGTGGTTTTAAGTGGCGGGTTGCCCGAAGACTTGTACAATTGGTTCGTTACGCTGTACGTCGCTGCATACAATCTGTGTTGTGGTAGGTGGTGCTCCCGTTATCTCGTGCACGCAAAAGCTGTATTGATTACGGTGGTGCATAAGAACGGGAAGCTGTACGGCGAGATAGAGGTGGACTTTAACGTGCACTGTTTAGTGCATATGGGCCATATGTGCCATTTGTTATAAAATCTGAATAAAGCTGCTTATCTAGAAAGGTAGGATATAGCTTCAAATTGACCGTATTTACGAGGTAAGTAACAGTGGTTGCAAAATACACGTTCTAAGCATGCGTTTCAAAACATAGAGGGATACGTAAAAATATACGCGGAAACGCTCGAAAGATATTACAGCGTGTTTCGCCTTCGAAAAATTGCTTGACTTTGTAATTAGGCCATGGTCAAATGACCTCAGTGTGTCGTTTTCAAAAGCCCGTTGGTCCAGAAAACCAATGTATAAATAAAATCCTTAAATTTACTTAACCTTAAGTGGATGTGAATGTTTTCCCGAGCCCAGGTGAATCTGGTTTATTTGGGTAAGCTAGGACGGCTAAGTGTCCATGTTGTACGGATGAGCCTGTGAACTGCATTCATTTAGTTGACAGATTCCGCAGCTTTTATAAATTTTAGGACATTTGACGCATCCCTATAAATGGACCCCCAATGCCAATAAATTACATAGTCTAGCGTCCGGAATAAAGAACTAAGCATCCAAAACTTACAAAACGCTTTTTTACGTGTACTTCACTATAGCCGCATGGGTTGGCTTCAAGAACGTTAGTCTTAAAGCCTACGGCTTTCCAGTGGTGAAGCATTATTGTGGTTCAAGTGGTTAGAAGCTCTACTGTGCAACCGCTTGTTCTTTATAAGCTTGCTTTCTCCAAGGTTGAAGGGGAGTATGTGTGACATCAAACCACCCAAAACACCCTCACGAAAAATCGTGGTAAATCCTTTGGAACTCATAAGATCCTCAACATTCGGATTTAGACCCATGTTTCCCGTTTATGTTAAAAGTATGACAATATTTTAGGGGTTACTTTAACACATGTATATATAATAGTATGTGTTGATACTTGTTTGCATAGCTTTCTATGTAAGCGTATCGTTTTAACGTATCTGTATCTTACCTTTTGTATTGTGGGAAGCTTTTAATACCCAGTCGCCAGCTTATCTTATATACATTTTTCCCGAATATTACGTTTATGTAAATTTCACGGGGTTTGCTGTGCGTCTATGCTTGATGTACATGTGCACGGTTTTCAGCGTTATGTGTACTCGACAAACGTAAGTTACTTGTTCGTGTATTTTACCATCTAAGCGAAATTGTAAAAGATTGTGGTAGCGGCATTTGCGCCGTAGGTTAGCCTTGCTTGGACCTCAGGATGTTGACGATGCTGTCACAATTACCTCTGCTCTTTTACCTACATCTGAATGTGACAACGGTTTATTGTTTAATTTAATTGCAGATAATGTGTTTTCTGTTGCTGTTAAGTCTAACTCGCTATTATTTGTCTCAGTAGCACCTAATGCCAAAGTAAGTTTGCGCATATATGAGTGGTTTAGATGTTATTACGCGAATGGATTTGAAGCAGCCGACCAACTGCAGCTTCAGTAAATAATCCGTTACTTCTGCTCATATCCTAGTACATGTAGTGTAGGATAGTACGCAACACGGACCGTTTGATAACTTCTGCTTATCTGTTCGTGTCACGCATGAATATTCTGAAACCGATGCTGCACAATGCTGCTACACCTACGGCGCTATTAACGGGAGGGTATATGGAAATGGTTGCGTAGCCTTTTGACATCCATCCTGGGGTTAACTCTTCTCTGGGCATTTCATTTGTGTAACATTTAGCACGCATTTACTATATATGGTACATCTTACTTACCTTGTTTTTCGAACAACGTACTTGTTGTTGGTAACAAGCCTTATGTGCTTCGATCTGTTTAACAACTGGACGATGGAAGTGCTGACCTTTGATGCCTGGCAGTTGAAAATTTTTAGGACCCTTAAAAAAGTGGACTGCGATCATAATCGGTAGGCATATATGCTGCGTTTCAGTGGGCTACCTTGTGATTAAGTTTACTCTAAAACAAATGGTTTGCAAGTGTTTGAGTTTAAAGATGAGAAGCAGGGTTGTTATCATTCCTTTGTTGCATAACTTCCGGGGAAATGCATGGCTCGTTACTGTAAGCAATTATTCCGTTTTCAATAATAACCATTTTACTTATTCTGCTCATTGTTAATGTGCTCGGTCTTTAAGGAAGGGGAAACATATATAAGAGCTACCTGTCTGTATACGTCACGGAATTGTGCATAGATCGTGACTTGTTTGTACTGTAAAGTATATGTATGCTTTTTCCTATGCTGTGCGCGTAAATTCGGAAGCACGCTCTGGTGCTACTGTCATGATTAGCACGTGGCTGAGAAAGGATGGTCATAGTGCCTTAATCCAGAAATTCCGCATTTAGGTACAATGCGGCGGTGGAAACGCATCGGCAACCTGCACCACTGGACCGCAACCAACCAATGGAGGGTATGGCGCCTGACGGTAAGTTATTTTCCTACAAATAATTTGAGACATGATTTTGCTTACACTCTAGCACTAGTACCAGTGTTGCAAGCAGGACTGGTTCATGGGATACCAATGGGATGGTTGCTATGGGAAAGCTACCGACGCGGCATAAGTAGGTAGCTTGTTATTTGACGTCCGCTAAACAGTTGGGATGGGAACAGGCCAGGCGGCTCTCTGAGGGGAGGGGCCGACAGACAGCGGAAAAAGACGGTGCCAGCCGGTGCCACTTACCGCGCGCCACCTCCATCAATGTGTGAGCTGGCGTCAGAAGCTGCATTCATTTTACAAACCACTGTGACATCCTGCAGCTATGGAGCAGCCATGCCGGGCCCAGCGCCAAACCTAAATCCAATATACCCTAACAAATGAGTAATCGTCCATGTATAGGTATGTTATTGCTTACCATTAATACTCAATGCCGTTATATTCAGGAACGGTTAGCCGTCCACCACTTACATCAAGCTCAGTGCCGGAGTCCAGTCTTGGTGCGTATATATCATAATTTATGCTCTCTCACAGGTAAAATCGCACGCATCCAATGTATTCAGAATGCTGAGATGGCAGACATTACCAATAGTCATGCGCATCCTATGTAAGGTTGGAATATCTGCCAAACGCAACGATCGTCCCTTTTAGAACTAAACCGGTGCTAGGACATCCTGTTCGAACGCATGTCAGAAAGGCTGAAATGCTTGACGGGAGCTTTACCTCAGTCAGGTGGGAACAGAAAATAAGATTTTCCCGTACTCATTTCTTCCACCTCTGAGTTCTAGGTATTTGATGCTGCTCTGGAAGAAGGCAACGCGAAGCTAATTTGACAATATTACAGCAATGTAACTGTCATTTGGTTAGCTACAGGACCTGGAAACCATTCACGAGGACTATGTGAACGAGACCACCAGGAAGATGGTGTCCTCGTTGATAAGACGCGGTGTCACATCATGAATGCATTATTCAGGCACGCTCCGTATTTTCGCCTTCCGGAAGACCGCTATGAACATTATTATTCCCTATAAGCTGTACCTTTTGTCTGTGTACATACATTACAGCTGTACTGCTAGGACGGTTTGGGTCTGTTGGTGTGACCGATGTTACGAAGGCTATTAAAAACTCGTTGTCCGCCGTACTGCACAACATCCCACGAGGAACATCGGACAGAAATCTCAGTAGTCCGGCTGTTGTAAGCAGTGACTGTACTGCTTTCTCATACCACTATTACAGGCATTAAGGATAGTGGACGTAACCTGAAGCATTGTAGGCTGATGTTTTCCTAAACTTGTTATGAGTGCATTCATTTTTCTACATAAATTTGCTTCTTTCCAGCATTCTCAACAATTTTGCTGTATGTAGTACGCGTTCGCGTTTCTTTTTCTGTGCGCTCCGTGTGCAATGATGGATACACTTTGCCTTCAATGCGCGTGCCAATGTAGGTTTGTGTCACTTTCTCTTGCGTAGCATATGTACTGTTAGGACTGCGCAAGTATGCTCCCAGCAAGCGTGCTAGCAAAATCTTGGTACTAGATTGGACGCGGATCAAGAGGTTTAATGGAAACTGCGGGTGTAGGATGAGCATATATTTTAGTGCTATATGTGCTAATATACACTTTGCAGACAGGGCATTTTATGTGCCTGCGGGCTAGATTCGATAGATCCAAAACGCTCAACGACGGCTTGTCCACACCCAACCCATGGGTTTCTCACGATTTGCACAGGAGTTTCTAAAGCTTTGTCTTTCTGGAAGTTGTCCGGTGGGATTCTGTACAAGTTCCAGAGCATTTCTGAACGATTTCCGGAGGATTCCTGAATGATATCCCGAGGATTTCTGTACGGTTTTATTGTGCATCTGGAAATAGCACGGTTATCGCATGGCTGTTGAAGACGAATGCAACGCTTTTGAACGAGTTGATAAGGCAGCTTCTGGAAATGAAATTGACGTTACGCATTTACTAATCGTGAGGTTGTGTTGTGTAGGGATGCAAAATAGGGCATGGATGGCACACAATCCATTCAGGTGAGAGCTTTTGTAGTTCGCCAGACGGCACACCTTTATAAGATTATAAGTCAAACACACCGGAGTAGGCAGGAAGTGGGAGCTGGTTATCCACTTACTTCTACTCATAAAGCAAGGTAGGCAAATGAGCCAGTTAAAAGTTACACGTTGAGCAGATGACCAAGCTAAGACCAGCAATGGATTGCACTGGCTAGAGTTCCAGCTAGTCGGTGGGACAGGGTCTCTGGTATATGGCTAGCTTTCGTGCCAGTGTCAGAGAACAAAAATTCTTAAATGTCAGGGTGGCATGATTGGCGATCAAAATAGGTCTGGTTAATCAGGCCGTCAGTCTACCAGTGGTTCCAATAGTAATTATCAAATGTTTAACTCAGCAACTAGCCAAGAGACATGGGCCCAGAGAAGATAAACCGGGGCACAAAATGTCTGGCTTATGACACACTGACTCAACTGTCGATGTACATAGTTGTACCTGTGGCTCATAACCTTCGTATCTACACTAGTTTTGTCCATTTTTCTTGGTGGCTTAGGTTGGAACAACACATATTTCCAGTAATGGCAGCCTCGCATCACGAACCTCCGCCAGGAGGATAAGGATTACTGGGTTTCCGCTATCAGCTAGTACTGTAATGTTGTTATTAGCAAACATATTCGCAGTGTCGCGGTTTGAACGAATAGGGCAGTAGTAAGTTATATATAGATTACTAATGGAGGGAACTGAAAATACGGTTAAGGATATATTCATAAGCGGCGCTATTGCAGGTAGGTAAGCGTGGGATTAAAAGAGTTAAGTTGAGTTGAATAATACCAGCGGTTTAATTGAGCGCTGATAAGTGCGGATGAGAGATGGGCTGCACGGACTATCTGCACCTCCGTGCGCCTACACGCGTCGCACTTGCGAAAGGTATCGCATAATAAGACGTTACTAAGTTTGCTCCACTTACGCGGAGCAGCAGGACAAACAAGTTAAGGGGGTACTGGTTATGAAGAGAGAGATACGAGAATGGTGGTGAAGTTACGGTTTCATATAATCCGTCAAAGCCTAGGGATTTTCCATTGCGCTCAGTAACCATTATAGCAAAACCGAATACTAGCCAATTTGGCTTGGATCATAAATAGGTAGAAACGAGGCCTGTGGCTTGTGAAAATTGGTGGCTGACAAATGTCTGTGGCTATAGGGAAAAACAAAGAAACGGAAGGCGGAAGAAAGGAATAGAAATGTAACTGAAAATGATCTGTAAAAGGGGGCACCAGAGGATAGCGAAATAGGAGTCTTAGCTCAAACTCCTTCTTGCGGGACATGCAGGACGGTCCCGTTTACGACTGTTGCCTACTTCTCATGGGTCACAGCTGATCATATTTGAAAGCCAAAAGATAAAGCTAGGGGCATGCAGGGTACGTAAGCTTTACAGTTTAATCTTTCCATTACGGCGTAGAACTCCTTAGACCAAAATAAAGCTAGGATAAGTAATCCTGGTCTCTTAACGAGCCGCTATTGGCAGCACGGTCACCTTCAAGGCTGAGCTGGCAAGTATCGACCTATTTGCACGGTAGTAAAGGGGAAAGCAAGGTGGACTGCCGTGGAGGGGAAGAGACCATTTGGGCAAAACTGTTTGTCCTCGCAGCTGCAAGTACATTGAAACATGGGCACTTAGAAGTTGGGTGACTGCAGCCGAGTTAGCAATGGGTCAAGCAGAATGAAAGTTATTAAAGTTAGTCAAATATTTGGTTTTGCAGCCTTAAATCCTAGACTTATACTGCAATTGGTCTAGGTGCGTTCACAGAGGTGGGTAGGACAGATGTTTAGCTAAAGCTGATACAAATGCCTCGCATCGATGTATCACATACTTCATCTGGATAACGCACAATGTTACACTGGGGCAAACTGGGGTTGTTCATGTTCCATCCGGCTCTGTCTCAGAAAGGCGCTCGTCTATGTCACATACGGTAAATAGCCTTTTGGCATTGTGCAGGTACAGGTACTTTAGCGCTCCCAGCTTGAAAACCTGCGGGTGCTGGATTCCTCGCAGCCTTGTTGGTAGTTTGTTTCAACTATTTATATGTGCAACTAATTAGAAACATGTGCTTAGTTTCTTCCCGGCTCTCGGCGTAATAATACTGCTCCTGTTTCTGAGGTTACGTTCTGATCCATCTCTCAGCTTTAGTCTGGACTTGTCACTAGACACCAACTATGTATTATCTTGTGCATGAAGCATAAGTTAAGGACAAACCGTCGCAGCTATGGAGGTTGGAGTCTAAGCTGACCACACACCTGCCTGCAACTAAACACTTGGTATTTTGGAGCGGGTATTTTGGTGAACCGCCATTGGGCTGTTACAAGCAAAATGCGCAGGTTGCCACGTATGAAAGCATAGTACTCCAAGATCGGGCGGACGTGACTCCAGTAAAGTTTTAGCTGTGATTCGACAGTGTTTAGGTAACTGCTTATGTGGAAGTTTGCTTGTTGATCATTTGTGACTTGAGAGTGCACTTTCGCAGCAACCCTGAGACACACGAAGCGACGCATGCATAGGTCTTTTGCCGAGGTATGGAACTGAATATCAGCGCCGTTGCGCATGAGCGCTCCATCAAATACTGAGCGTTTGCACTTCATAACACCTGATTTTTAGCGGAGGACGTCATTTATTATTGATAACACCGTGGCTCCAAAGCCCTTAGGTTTTCTCGTATTCGGACAAGTGCGGATCTGCATGTACCTAGGGGAAGATATAGAGGTT
>OX104068.1:46630929-46726321 GCA_944474145.2 Dicrocoelium dendriticum | reverse complement strand
GTTCGCACGGCTCTTGCGTGTCACTGATTGCCGACTAATATCCTAGGCTCCACCCAACAATTGGTGTCCCTCTCAGGAACAGACCGTCCGCCATGTCGCGTCTTCATTCTGTTGGGCTGGTTTCAGTGACTTGAATTCATTACTCGCTATCGCATTGTTTTCTCAATTACTACATCCTTCCAACGCTCCATCCAAGTATCACGCGTGGCCTGGACTTCCTTTATTCCTACCTCGATGATATGTCATTAGCCAGTTCATCTGAACAAGAGCAATTCGAGCATCTTTGAACTCACTTCCAGCGTTTGACACAACGCGGTGTCACAGTCAACCCGACTAAGTGCGAACTCAGCTAAGCAACGGTGGAATTCCTAGGCAACCTCGTTTCATCGTCGGGTATCCAAGTCCTTCCTGATAAGATCCAGGCAATCAAGGACTTCCCAGCTCGGACTTCGTTCAAACACCTCCGTGGACTTTGTGACTTTGCCAACTACTATCGACGCTTCATTCCGCACTGCGCTCTGCCCATGCATTATATGACCGACCTACTCAGAAGGAATGAACGTAAGTTCGCTTTCCCTGACACATCAAGGCAGTCTTCGCCGAGCCCAGGAATGCACTCCTAGCTCATTTCGAATCGACTGCACCCCTTTCTATTACGACGGTTGCCTCAGACGTCGCGGCAGGAGCATTCACCAGCAACAATTTGGTGGGCAATGGCAACCCCCTGGGTGCTTCTCCAAGCGCCCGCAGCAAGCGGAATACCGCTACAGCACGTTTGGCAGCGAAATGCTGGCCATTTACCTAGCCATTCGTCACTTCTGGCACACACTTGAAGGCCGCGCTTTCACGGTCTACAGTAACCATTAGCCCCTTATATTAGCCTTCAACTCGGCTTGCGACGAATACGCACCACGGTAAACAAGCTACCCAGACTTAGTCACGCAGTTCACTGCAGATACACGTCAGGTATCAGATGTCAACAATCCCATCGCCGGCGTTCTCTCACGCCTCAACCTCACCCTCCAGTCTTTGCCCACCGTTGACCTTGCGGCCATAGCATCGGCTCAGGCACAAAAACGAAGACATACAGCGCACCCTGCAGTCCACTTCGCTGCATGTACAAACCTGTTCCCCTCCAAACCACGACAGGAACCAGCCTATGTGATAGTTACACAGGTTTTCCTAGACCTATTATGCCCGTATCCTTTAGAACGCACAGTTCTTGAAGCGCTGCACTCACTATCACATTCCGGTATCCGTGCATCTTTGAACATGAACAAACGTTTCGTTTGGCCACGCGTAAAAATTGTTCGTACCTGGGCTCGCGCATGCCTTCAGTGCCAACGCTCCAAAGTGTATCGTCACACCCCGCAGTCAACTTGCTTTCTTTGCTGCCTCGGGATTTCGGTTCCCTCGTGTACCTTAGACCTGGTAGGTCCTTGACTCTGTCAAGCGGATTCGTATACATTCTTAAATGTGTCGACTGCTTAACCAGATGGCTAGAAGCGATTCCCGTAACAGATTGCACAGCTGAGAATGTTATCCGGGCCTTCTTGGACCGGTAGGTCTCACACTACGGATGCCCATCTACATCCACAGCTGACCGAGGAAAGCCTTTCGAAGGTCCACAATTTGATACATGTGGCAACGTTTTAGGCAGTCGCTGCATTCATACCACAGCGTATCACCCAGCAGCCAACGGGTTAGTTGCTGGCTTCCAAAGACAGCTTGAAAGCCTCGCTCTGCGCCTCCGCCGACCCTAGCCGGAGCGAAATCCTTTCGCTCGTACTGTTAGGCAATCGCATCAGCATCAAAGCTGAGTTGCAATGTGCAACAGCTCTGCTAGTTTACGGCACAATGCTAAAGTTACCAGGAAAATTCGATCCGCCTCCCGCATCTTTGGGTACGCATCCGGCTAACTTTGCGTCCACCCTAGCTCACCGCCTGCGTTCACTACGCCCTACTCCGCCCGACGAGCAGACTAGAGGTGTGCAAATGCACAAGTCGGACTCTCTCTTGCACTCTCGTCGACCACCGTACCGAAAAACTGCGAGGCCCCTACAGTCTTCCTAAGCTGGTCATTTTCAGAGTTCTGCAACGGACTCCAAAACATATCGCTGTAGACCAGAATGGGCACCGAAAAACGGTGTCCATCGACCGCCTCAAAGTGGCTTTTCATGACGAGCCACTTGCAACCCACCCTGACGCCCACGCACAAGCACCCGCACTTGCGGTGACTTCCCGAGCACTAGACATCCTGAAACCCTCCGTTCTCCTTGACCCTCAACCTACCCGGCCTCAACCCCAGGCAACCGGCCGACGCGGTAGACAGGTCAAACGTCCTGTCCGTTTTTCAGATTTTGTAAACGTTTACCATTTCCATTAACACGCTTTTTCGTCTTTAGTGGTTATTGTGCGTCTTGTTCACAAACGTTTTGCTAAATTGACAAAAATAACCAAAACATTTTGTAAACCTAAAAAGCGTATTTGCTTTTATCAGGCATGCCATGTTTCCTCTCCTACATCAAGCCACTTTCCGCGACCCTGGCCCCGTCCACTGAGTTATACCTTCCAGAAATTCAACCTCCGGACTGCCAAGGCAACGCTTGAGTGACGCACAAACCGGCTCAACTCTACCTGCAAGTGACTGGCCAGCAAAACCCAGGGTCCCTTCCTGGGCCACAGACAGCCACGAACGGGTTGGTCACTAAGAGCCTGGTTCGGCGTCGCCCACGAAGACGCCGAATCTCTTCGTGTGACGAGAACGCTCGGATTTCTTCCTGGGGACGAGGACACATGGTTTCCTTCGTGAGACGAAGGTGCCCGGATTTCTTCCTGGGTATGAGGACGCATGGCTTCCTTCGTGGGACGCGGACGTTTGGATTTCTTCCTGCTTGCATGCGTGTGCTTCTGTGTGTGTGACGGGTTGGAAAGAACACTCATAAACCCCTTACATTGCTCGTCCATCCTCAAGCATTCCATTTCAAAAAGCCAGTGGTAATGGTAAAGTCTCTAGCTTAAATGGGTCGCATTAACTCCTGTTTACAACCGCGGTTGCTGCCCCCGAGATTCCACAATCTTTGTGCATTCGCTTGAGCAATTGGGTGCAGTGAGCTTGGATTTCTTCATTGGACGAGGACGCCTGTCTTTTTTGTGGGACGAAGACCGCTGACTGGAGTGCGGTGGGGGGAGTGCGACCTCCCAACTATGCCGTCGGATCCGCAGCGTAGAGTCGGTCCTGTCGGTGACTTTCCGGACTAGCCAGATTATGCAGTCCGAGCAGCCCGCACAGACAGCCCACCAATGATATACTCTTGTCCGCGTGATCATCATTAACAACAACGAACAAAAGTCTCGACCCAGAGAAAGCTGTTACACACCTCTTCTTGAAGCGCTTACTCAAGCCACTGCAACCATTCGCACCCACCTGCACCATCCGTTTTCTCCTAGTAGCAGCTCTATTAAAGGCTTCCCCTTTAGCCTTCAAGCGGAGGCCCTTGTTGTGTACCGGAAAACACGCTCTTTCAGTGTTTTGCAACATTGGATTTTATGGTAGTCTCAACCTTCCAAACGTCCAGTTGTTTTACTGACGGCACATCCGTTTACACAGAGTTTTGTTGAGTAGGCTGCTGCACCGTTTCTCGCTCTGGTTGATTTGCTTCCCACTTTTGTAGACTGCACACTATACGCTGGGTCCGGTCGACTCCTAATTCCGTACCGGCTCGTAGTTGGCACGCTCTTAAATGTCATTGATTACTGACTAGTATCCCAGGCTCCACCCAAAAGACCCATTAATGTGCATGAGTTTCTGGGGTCAGCGGTGGGTGAATTGAAGGATGTGTTACGCAAAGGTGTCTGCTTGAATGTTAGTGACGGTGCTGTGGATATCGTTATGGATTGCGTGCTTGCCGACGCGCCTGCTCGAGCATACGTTCGGCAGGTGAACCAACTTTCCGGATATTCTGCATGCGTGAAATGCACAACCACTGGTAAGCAAAGCGTAATGTTTGATGAACATTTGCAGGTTCGCAGGTTGATGGTAGAATAACTTACCCTACGGAGCCCAAAAGCTCATTACGTAATGACATGGCGTTTAGTACTCGCAAACAACCAGGACATCGCATTGGCGCAATGGATTGATATGCTGTTGTTTTCCTCTTGATTACATGCACTCCTTGTGACTGGGAGTCACATGGACGTTAATAATGCTATGGCGATGCGGCCCGACAATTGGGAACATAGGATTGCAAACAATATCCATTGACAGTATCAACGAGCGGTTTTGTATGTGTTCGGTTAATTTGAAGTTGGAGTCTTTGCGTAAGTCTCCCAGGTTTAATGGACACGGAACGATGGAAGTCAACGGAATGCAGACCGTTTATTTTAAATCTGGGTCCAGTGGTTTTAAGCGGCGGGTTGCCCGAAGACTTGTACAATTAGTTCGTTACGTTGTACGTCGCTGCATACAAGCTGTGCTGTGGTAGGTGGTGCTCCCGTTATCTCGTGCACGCGAAATCTGTATTGATTACGGTGGTGCATAAGAACGGGAAGCTGTACGGTGAGATGGAGGTGGACTTTAACGTGCACTGTTTAGTGCATATGGGCCATCTGTGCCATTTGTTATAAAATCTGAATAAATCTGCTTATCCAGAAAGGCAGGCTATAGCTTCAAAGTGACAGTATTTAGGAGGTAAGTATCAGTGGTTGCAATATACACGTTCTAAGCATGCGTTTCAAAACATAGACGATACGCAAAACTATACGCGGAAACGCTCGAAAGACGTTACAGCATGTTTTGCCTTCGAAAAATTGCTTGACTTTGTAATTAGGCCATGGTCAAACGATCTCAGTGTGTCGTTTTCAAAAGCCCGTTGGTCTAGAAAACCAACGTATAAATAAAATCCTTAAATTTACTTAACCTTAAGTGGTTGTAAATGTTTTCCCGAGCCTAGGTGAATCTGGTTTATTTGGCTAAGCTAGGACGGCTAAGTGTCCATTTTGTACGGATGAGCCTGTAAACTGCATTCATTTAGTTTACAGACTCCGCAGCTTTTATAAATTTTAGGGCATTTGACGCATCCCTATAAATGGACCCCCAATGCCAATAAATTACATAGCCTAACGTCCGGAATAAAGAACTAAGCATCCAAAACTTACAAAATGCTTCTTTACGTGTAATTCACTATAGCCGCATGGGTTGGCTTCAAGAACCTTAGTCTTAAAGCCTACGGCTTTCTAGTAGTGAAGCATTATGGTGGTCCATGTGGTTAGAAGCTCTACTGTGCAACCGCTTGTTCTTTATAAGCTTTCTTTCTCCAAGGTTGAAGGTCCAGTATGTGTGACATCAACCCACCCAAAACACCCCCACGAAAAATCGTGGTAAATCCTTTAGAACTCATAAGATCCTCAACCTTCGGATTTAGACCCATGTTTCCCGTTTATGTTAAAAGTATGACAATATTTTAGGGGTTAGTTTAACACAAGTATAAATAATAGCATGTGTTGGTACTTGTTTGCATAGCTTTCTATGTAAGCGTATCGTTTTAACGTATCTGTATCTTACCTTTTGTATTGTGGGAAGCTTTTAATACCCAGTCGCCAGCTTAGCTTATATACATCTTTCCCGAATATTACGTTTATGTAAATTTCACGGGGTTTGCTGTGCGTCTATGGTTGATTTACATGTTAATGGTTTTCAGCGTTATGTGTGCTCGACAAAAGTAAGTTACTTGTTCTTGTATTTTACCATCTAAGCGAACTTGTAAAAGATTGTGGTAGCGGCATTTGCGCCGTAAGTTAGCCTTGCTTGGACCTCAGGATGTTGACGATGCTGTCACAAGTACCTCTGCTCTTTTACCTACATCTGAATGTAACAACGGTTTATTGTTTAATTTATGTGCAGATAATGTGTTTTCTGTTGCTGTTAAGTCTAAATCGCTATTATGTGTCTCAGTAGCACCTAATGCCAAAGTGAGTTTGCGCATAGATGAGTGGTTTAGACGTTATTACGCGAATGGATTTGAAGCAGCCGACCAACTGCAGCTTCAGTACTAAACTGTTACTTCTGCTCATATCCTAGTACCTGTAGTGTAGTACAGTACGCAACACGGACCGTTTGATAACTTCTGCTTTTCTGTTCGTGTCACACATGAATATTCTGAAACCGATGCTGCACAATGCCGCTACTCCTACGGCGCTATTAACGGGAAGGTATATGGAAATGGTTTCGTAGCCTTTTGACATCCATCCTGGGGTTAACTCTTCTCTGGGCATTTCATTTGTGTAACATTGAGCACGCATTTACTGTATCTGGTACATTTTACTCACCTTGTTTGCCGAACAACGTACTTGTTGTTGGTAACAAGCCTTATGGGCTTTGATCTGTGCAACAACTGGACGATGGAAGTGCTGACATATGATGCCTGGCAGTTTAAAATTTTTAGGACCCTTAAAAACGTGGACTGCGATCATAATCGGTAGACATATATGTTGCGTTTCAGTGGGCTACCTTGTGATTAAGTTTGCTCTAAAACAAATGGTTTTCAAGTGTTTGCGTTTAAAGATGAGAAGCATGGTTGTTATCATTCCTTTGTTGCATAACTTCCGGGGAAAGGCACGGCTCGTTACTGTAAGCAATTATTCCGTTTTTAATAAAAACCATTTTACTTATTCTGCTCATTGTTAATGTGCTCCGTCTTTAAGGAAGAGGAAACATATATAAGGGCTACCTGTCTGTATACGTCACGCAATTGTGCATATATCGTGACTCGTTTGTACTGTAAAGTATATGTATGCTTTTTCCTATGCGGTGCGCGTAAATTCGGAACAACGCTCTGGTGCTACTGTCATGAGTAGCACGTGGATGAGAAAGGATGGTCATAGTGACTTAGTCCAGCAATTCCGCATTTAGGTACAATGCGGCGGTGGAAACGCATCGGCAACCTGCACCACGGGACCGTAACCACCCGATGGAGGGTATGGCGCCTGACGGTAAGTTATTTTCCTACAGATAATTTGGGACATGATTCTGCTTACACTCTAGCACTAGTACCAGTGTTGCAAGCAGGACTGGTTCATGGGATACCAATGGGATGGTTGCTACGGGAAAGCTACCGACGCGGCATAAGTAGGCAGCTTGTTATTCGACGTCTGATAAACAGTTGGGATGGGAACAGGCCAGGCGGCTTTCTGAGGGGAGGGGCCGACAGACAGCGGAAAAAGACGGTGCCAGCCGATGCCACTTACCGCGCGCCACCTCCATCAATGTGTGAGCTGGCATCAGAAGCTGCATTCATTTTACAAACCACCGTGACATCACGCAACTGTGGAGCAGCCACGCCGGGGCCCAGCGCAAAGCCTAAATCCAATATACCTTAACAAATGAGCAATCTTTCATGTACAGGTATGTTATTGCTTACCATTAATACTCAATGCCCTTATATCCAGTAACGGTTAGCCATCCACCACTTACATCAAGCTCAGTGCCGGAGCCCAGTCTTGGCGCGTATTTATCATAATTTATGCTCTCTCACAGGTACAATTGCACGCATCCAATGTATTCAGAATGCTGAGATGGCAGACGTTACCAATATTCATGCGCATCCTATGTAATGTTGGAATATCTGCCAAACGCAGTGGTCGTCCCTTTCAGAACTAAACCGGTGCTAGGACATCCTGTTCGAACGCATGTCAGAAAGGCCGAAATGCTTGACGGCAGCTTTACCGCAGTCACGTGGGAACATAAAATAAGACTTTCCCGTACGCATTTCTTCCATCTCTGAGTTCTAGGTATTTGATGCTGCTCTGGGAGAAGGTAAAGCGAAGCTACTTTGACAATATTACAGCACTGTAACTGTCAGTTGGTTAGCTACAGTACCTGGAAACCATTCATGAGGACAATGTGAACCAGGCCACCAGGAAGATGGTGTCCGCGTTGATGAGACGCGGTGTCACATCATGGATGCATTAGTCAGGCGCGCACCGTATTTTCGCCTTCTGGAAGACCGCTATGAATACTATTGTTCCCTATAAGCTGTATCTTTTTCTATGTACATACATTACAGCTGTACTGCTAGGACGGTTTGGGTCTGTTGGTGTGACCGATGTCAAGAGGGCTATTAAAAACTCGTTGTACGCCGTACTGCACAACATATTACGACGAACATTGGACCGAAACCTCAGTAGTCCGGCTGTTGTAAGCAGTGACTGTACTGACTACTCATACCACTATTACAGGCATTACGGATAGTGGACGTAACCTAAAGCATTGTAGGCTGATGTTCTTCTAAACTTTTATGAGTGCATTCATTTTTCTAAATAAATTTGCTTCTTTCCAGCATTCTCAACCATTTTACTGTATGTAGTAAGCGTTTGCGTTTCTTTTTCTGTGCGCTCCGTGTGCAATGAACGATACACTTTGCCTTCAATGCGTGTGCCAATGTAGGTTTGTGTCACTTTCGCTTGAGTAACATATGTACGGTTAGGACTGCGCAAGTATGCTTCCAGCAAGCTTGCTAGCAAAATCCTGGTACTAGATTGGACGCGGATCAACAGGTTTAATGGAAACTGCGGGTGTAGGACGAGCATATATTTTAGTGCTATATGTGCCAAATATACACTTTGCAGACAGCGCATTATATGTGCCTGCCGGCGAGATTCGATAGATCCAAAACGCTCACCGACGGCGTGTCCACACCCAACCCATGTGTTTCTCACGATTTGCAAAGCAGTTTCTAAAGATTTGTCTTTCTGGAAGTTTTTCGGTGGGATTCTGTACAAGTTCCAGAGCATTTCTTAAAGATTTCCGGAGGATTCCTGAATGATATCCCGAGGATTTCTGTACGGCTCCATTGTGCATCTGAAAATAGCACGGTTATCGCATGGCTGTTGAAGGGGAATACAACGCTTTTGAACGAGTTGATAAGGCAGCTTCTGGAAACGAAATCGATGTTACGCATTTACTAATCGTGAGGATGTGTCGTGTAGGGATGCAAAATAGGGCACGGATGGCACACAATCCATTCGGGTTAGAGCTTTTGCAGTTCGCCAGACGGCATACCTTTATAAAATTATAAGTCAAACACACCGGAGTAGGCAGGAAATGGGAGCTGGTTATCCACTTACTTCTACTCATAACGCAAGGTAGGCAAATGAGCCAGTTAAAAGTTACACGTTGAGCAGATGACCAACCTAAGACCAGCAGTAGATTGCACTGGCTAGAGTTCCAGCTAGTCGGTGGGACAGGGTCTCTTGTATATGGCTAGCTTTCGTGCCAGTGTCAGAGAACAAGAGTTCTTAAATGTCAGGGTGATATGAATGGCGATCAAAATAGCTCTGGTTAATCAGGCCGTCAGTCTACCAGTGGTTCCAATAGTAATTGTCAAATGTTCGATTCTGCAAATAGCCAAGAGACACGGGGCCCAGAGAAGATAAACCGGAGCACAAAAAGTCTGGCTTATGACACAGTGACTCAACTGACGATGTACATAGTTGTACCTGTGGCTCATAACCTTCGTATCCACACTACTTTTGTCCATTTTTCTTAGTGGCTTAGGTTGGAACAACGCATGATTCCAGTAATATCAGCCTCGCGTCACAAACCTCCGCTAGGAGGATAAGGGTTACTGGGGTTCCGCTATTAGCCAGTACTGTAATGTTGTTATTAGCAACCATAATCGCAGCGTCGCGGTTTGAACGAATAGGGCAGTAGTAAGTTATGTGTAGATTACTAATGGAGGGAACTGAAAATACGGTTGAGGATATATTCATAAGCGGCGCCCTTTCATGTAGGTAAGTGTTGGATTAAAAGAGGAAAGTTGCGTTGAATAATACCAGCGGTTTAACTGAGCGCTGATAAGTGCGGATGAGAGATGGGCTTCACGGACTATCCGCCCCTTCGTGCGCCTACACGCGTCGCAGTTGCTAGAAGTATCTCATAATAAGACGTTACTAAGTTTGATCCATTTACGCGGAGCAGCAGGACAAACAAGTTAAGGGGGTACTGGTTAGGAATTGAGAAATACGAGAATGGTGGTGAAGTTATGGTTTCCACATATAATCGGTCAAAGCATAGGGGTTTTCCATTGCGCTCAGTAACCATTATAGCAAAACCGAATACTAACTAAATTGGCTTGGATCATAAATAGGTAGAAAAGAGGCCTGTGGCTTGTGAAAATTGGTGGCTGACAAATGCCTGTGGCTATAGGGAAAAACAAAGAAACGGAAGGCAGTGGAAAGGAATAGAGATGTAACTAAAAATGACCTGTCAAAGGGGACACCAGAGGATAGCGAAACAAGAGTCTTAGCTCAAACTCCTTCTTGCGGGACATGCAGGACGGTCCCGTTTACGACTGTCACCTACTTCTCAAGGGTCACAGCCGATCATATTTAAAAGCCAAAAGATAAAGCTAGGGGCATGCAGGGTACGTAAGCTTTACAGTTTAATCTTTCCATTACGGCGTAGTACTCCTTAGACCAAAATAAAGCTAAGATATGTAATCCTGCTCTCTTAACGAGCCGCTACTAGCAGCACGGCCACCTTCAAGGCCGAACTGGCAAGTATCGACCTATTTGCACGGTAGTAAAGGGGAAAGCAAGGTGGACTGCCGTGGAGGGGAAGAGACCATTTGGGCATAACAGGTCGTCCTCGCAGCTGCAAGTACATTGAAACATGGGTACTTAGAAGTTGGGTGACTGCAGCCGAGTTAGCAATGGGTCAAGCGAGAATGAAAGTTATTAAATTTAGTCAAATATTTGGATTTGCAGCCTTAAATCCTAGACTTATACTGCAATTGGTCTAGGTGCGTTCACAGAGGTGGGTAGGACAGATGATTCGCTAAAGCTGACACAAATGCCTCGCATCGATGTATCACATCCTTCATCTGGATAACACACAACGTTACCCTGGGGCAGACTAGGGTTGTTCATGTTCCATCTGGTTCTGTCTCAGAAAGGCGCTCGTCTATGTCACACACGGTAAATAGCCTTTTGGCATTGTGCAGGTACAGGTACTTTAGCGCTCCCAGCTTGAAAACATGCGGGTGCTGGATTCCTGGCAGCTTTGTTGGTAGTTTGTTTCAACTATTTATATATGCAAATAATAAGAAACATGAGCTTAGTTTCTTCCCGGCTGTCGGCGTAATAATACTGCTCCCGTTTCTGAGGTTACGTTCTGATCCATCTCTCAGCTTAAGTCTGGACTTGTCACTAGACACCAACTTATGTATTATCTTGTGCGTGAAGCATAAGTTAAGGACAAACCGTCGCAGCTACGGTGGTTGGAGTCTAAGCTGACCACACTCCTGCCTGCAACTAAACGCTTGGTATTTTGGAGGGGGTATTTTGGTGAACCGCCATTGGGCTGTTACAAGCAAAATGCGCAGGTTGCTACGTATGAAAGCATAGTACTCCAGGATCGGGCGGACGTGACTCCAGTAAAGTTTTAGCCGTGATTCGACAGTGTTTAGGTAACTGCTTATGTGGAAGTTTGCTTGTTGAGCTTTTGTGACTTGAGAGCGCACTTACCCAGCAACCTTGAGACACATGAAGCAACGCATGCATAGGTCCTTTGCTGAGGTATAGAACTAAATATGAGCGCCGTTGCGCATGAGCGCTTCATCAAATACTGAGCGTTTGCACTTCATAGCACCTGACTTTTAGCGGTGGACGTCATTTATTATTGATGACACTATGGCTCCAAAGCCCTTAGTTTTTCTCGTATTCGGACAAGTGCGGATCTGCATGTACCTAGGGGAAGATATAGAGGAGTTTGATATCCTCCGCCAATATACATAAGCGACCTTGCTGTACCCGTTGTAATTATCATTGCTATACCTAAGAAGGTGTGTTGGACCTAAAACATTTGCTAGTATGACACTGCTCAAGACAGTGACCTGGAAGGATTTGACGTGTGATGGTTTTACTAATTGCCTACGTCCGCTTTTTTATGAACCCAACCAGTTCAACGGAGGGCTCCCCACGCCATAAGCAGTTACCTTGTGTAGTAGGTCCTTATACGGAACTCTGTCGAATGCTTTTGCAACTCGAGATAGAGCGTGAGGACTGCGGGATCTGTTTCCAAGGCCTCTGTTACCGTGTCAAGGAAATCCAGCTGTCAGGTCGTTCGAGATCGAGAA
The DNA here is from genome assembly GCA_944474145.2 of Dicrocoelium dendriticum. Taxonomy (NCBI): domain Eukaryota; kingdom Metazoa; phylum Platyhelminthes; class Trematoda; order Plagiorchiida; family Dicrocoeliidae; genus Dicrocoelium; species Dicrocoelium dendriticum. Next base: position 46,714,187 of record OX104068.1, on the reverse strand, counting down.
CGCAGAAACCCGTTTCGCAACACGTTCACGTGGTTTCCTTCATGCAAGAAGATTATGGGCGTTCGTTTAACAGTCTTTTCCATTACTGTCGAGGTGATATATATGTGGTTTATTAGGCGAAAATTGTTAATTCGCTTGGTGCCATTATACCATGGATAATTTCCCACTTGGCCAGTAGGGCGTGCTGATTGTTAGCTTTCGGATGCATGTTCGCTTTAGTCTTCATTACTGCGCTTGGCCATGCTTGATTCCAAAGATCACAGCAAAATCCTCGTGCGGCATTTTCTACCGAAATGAACAAATTAGGTACAAATATGTTCCAAGTGCGAAATATCCTCTCAACAACGCTTTTCTCCATGCAACCGTCTCACTTAGCTGCGCTGGTTATCGCTTGTGGATTACCCTGCGAGATCAACTTGGCCTTAGGTTTCCTGCTCGGACAGTGATACCGCATATGAACTGAGATACTTGTTCACCTGCGCAACTCTACATCCCAAGTTTTACTTCCTTAACTCCGACCAGTACCGACGGCCCCAACCGGTACTGGTTAATCCTGACTAAATTTTGCGCTAAGCCAACGCAAAATCGGGTGCATCATGGCTGCGATTAGCCATGCGGAAAATCAGTCTTATGGAAGCCTAGCTAGTACCGCAATGCTAGTCAAACTGTGGCCAATGACAGTGTTCCGGGACTTTGGGTTTATTCGCCTGGTGAGCATTCTCCCTATAAGCAGCCCCGTATTTCCGTTTAACAACACTGCGATATGGCGGATGTGATGCCAACGAATATAGACGCTGTCCACTACTTCCCACGAAAACTAGTCTCAATATCTGATCTTCGCGAGTACAGCGTGTGTATTATACACCTTACCGGACACCTACGCCCCTGAAAACATAAAGATCAATGTCCGGAACCCAGCATTCCAGTAACATTACCACGTGGAACACTTGACGCGCTTTGCGGCCCCCCTTTTTTCTCTGACACCATTGTACATGCCCGTCATCACTGCACCTTGTTTGGGCGTACGTTTTGTATAACCTTCCGATCCACATATTTTGTCAACACTTATCTCTGTCCTTTGGTACACATGCGATCATATAGTTTCTGTGACGCTGTCGACCATTTATTCTTACCTCTACTTGCGTTTATCCTTTTATCAAACGCATAAGTATTTATTTAGTTATATGCAGCTGATATCCTCGCGCTGCGCCTCCTCCGACCCTAGCTGGAGCGAAACGGCTTCGTTCGTATGATTAAGCACCCGGACCAGCCTAAAGATATTTCGCAATGTGCACCAGCAGAGCCGGTTTAAGCCACAGCGCTCAAGTTGCCAAGTGGCTTCGTTTGGCCCCGGCATCGTCGGCCAGGCCTCCGCTTAAATTTGCTTCCTCCCTAGCTTAAAGCATGCGCTCACAAGGCCCGAGTCCGCCCCGGGAGCAGACCAGTGGTTGCAGATGCACAGCGGGCTGTCCAGCTTTACTCACCTCTTCCTCTGCACCGACGCAATGCGGCTCCTATTCCAGGTTCCTTGTACTGGTCATTACAAAGTACTCTAAAGGACGCCAAAACTTTCCACATTAGACCAGAATGGCCAGCGAACAAGGGGTTCCATAGACCGCCGGAAAGTGACGTTCTTTGATGATCCACTTGCAACCCAGTCTGGTGCCATCACGAAAGTCCGCGAAACAGCGGGGACGTCTCGTGCATTGGATATTCCGGAACCCTCAGTTTCCCTTGAACAGCAAGCTTCCCCATCTTAACCGCAGTCAACCGGCCGACGCGGTAGACAGCTCAAAATTCCTGCCCTTTTTCATACTTCGTAAACGGTTGTTGTTTTAATTGACACGACTTTTTCACTGTAGTGGCAACCGTACGTCTCATCCACAAAGCTTTTGAAAAATGGACGAAAAACCTTAAACATGTTAAAAACCCTAAAAGCGTAGTTGCCTTTAAACTGCGTGACATGTTCCCTCTCCGGCGTCAAGCCACTTTCTTCGACCCCTGACCACCCCATGGATTCTAGCTTTCAGAAACGCAACCACCGGAACTGCTGAGGTAACCCACGTTTGACGTGTAAATTGGCTGCCCGTATTCCCTGGGTGATTCACCAGCCGGCACGAGGCTCCTTCCTGACCCACGGAAGGGTCAGCCGCCCTCGATCGCGGACGGCCAGGACCGGACGCGTCTCCCATCGCCTAGCTCCGCCATGTCGACGAGGCCGCGGATTTCCTCCTGAGAGGAGGACCGAGGACCTGAGTGCGGTGGGGAAGTGACACCTCTCAAGCGCACTGTCAGGTCTGCAGCGCAGGCAAGGTCCCGTCGGCCTTTACCTGTACCAGCCAGCTTTTGCACTTCGAGCAGCGCGCCCCGACGACTCAACGATGATGCACCCTGGTCCGCCAGTATATTATAACTAGTTAAAAGAACCGGGACCTAGCGAACTCCGAGACAAGCCCAGCTTGGTAGCCCTTGTCCAACCCCTTGCTGGTAATCCCGCTCATTCTAACCTCCCTTTCTCCCTCAACAACCCCTCCATCAAAGGTTTCCATCCTTCAGCTTTCTAGGGGAGGCTCATGTTTTGTGCCTGAAAACCCTTTCAGTATTTTGAAACATTGGATTTTACCTTCAAAAGGTCCACTTGTTTTATTGGCGGCACTTCCGTTGTCAGGAACTGCTTTGGTGAGTAACGCTTCACCGTTTCTCGCTTTTTCGCTTCGTTTCCCTTTGTTGTAGACTGCACAACATATATTGGGTTCAGCTACCTCCAACTTCTTTACTGTTCAGTAATATTGACGTCTATTACGTGTCATTGGTACCGCTTAGTATCGTAGGTCCCACCCAATTAACTTTCTCCGGTGGAATGGTTTGCCTTCATCTGCAGCAACCTGCCAAATTCAGATCGCACGCTGCTAGAATAAGCTCAGCAGCGGTATGCTAAAATGGTAGCGGCGCAAAATCTACTGCTTAGTCGCCTACAGTGGTGTGGTCATCTAAAAGTCTACGGTTGAGACACATTACCGTAAACCTACGCATCTTCCATTAGGTAATACATCAAGCTGTGTACAGTGACCTCGCCAGTCTGACAATGAGAACATACTAGTAAGTTAACTTTAGAATCAAGCGCTGCACCATGGCACCGCAGCCAGTGAAGAAGGAACTACGTTCACACTATTTCCTAGTTGCTCATATAAATTGCTGGAGAAAAGTACCCTCACGGTTGCGAGTGATTCATCATTCACGGGCTTTCAAGTAAGCGGTATCGTACCCGGATATTGCTTTTTCCTGCTTCCCATATGTGTGGATTACTCCTACAAGATATATTCACTTCTCTCTACCCATTTGCCTTTACCCTGTCTCCATCATGTGCTCATGTTAGCTATTCCCCCGTGCACGTGATGCCTCTTATATATGCTCGGCATTCCCTGATCTACATGACCTCCCTGGCCCTTCATTTTTCCTGATCTTTCTATCCTCGTACCGTGGAAACGAAGATTGATCACTTAAACGTGTGCCGCAGCACTGGTACCACGTCATGTTCGATGTTAATCGGCTCCGTTACTAATCTACTCCACGGTTCACTATACTATAAATGTCAGGAGGCCCACCTCTCCTTTCTACGCCTTCGCCTACACAACCGTGCGACAGAGCACTACAGTCTCGTATAAATTAACTTTCGCTCACCTGATCGCCCGTCGATGATAGCTGGTCCCATGCCCCATTTCGTTTACCTCTTCTTGCTCCATCGTCTATCACTTTTCTTCTAAAAGTTTTACCTTATATGTCTTACATGCTTACTTCTCTCTTTAGCTGGCTTCTAGAAATTTAGCCACCCCTCTACTCGATAGATACAATGCACACTTTGTTATGTCTTGTTACTATGACATAACTAAGCCCTTAAAGACGTACGTCTACCACCCACTCGTCACAACTTCTCCGAACATCTATCCTACACTAGCTCCCAGCTATCTGCCTAGTATCAGATTACTAATCTTGTTATAATATTCTTCTCATGGGCCTCTAGCCAGGCGTAGCAACTTCTCTGACCCTTTTATGTGTGCCGACGGTTACTTCTTGCTCAACCTAAATCCTGGTTGCATTTTTCAATACTTTCTGTGCTCCTTTGATTCCATCAACGCATTCACTTGCAAACAACGCCCGACACTTCGAGTTCCACATAGGACAACTAATGCTTAAGCTAGGCCGCTTTAGACAGCATTAATCGCGCGTTCAGCAACTGTCGGGTCTCTACTTGAGGCAAAATGCCAGATCTGCTAGGTAATGGGCTTCGATCCATCCACTGCTTTTAAGCACCACAAAATTATTAAAAAGATTTTGTACATAACTTAATAGTCCTGTACAATTTCCACGGCTGTTTTCTCCGTCTCGTTTTTCCTTTCTCTCTTCCGTCCAAATATTCCATTACCTACAGGAAACACCTCCGAGGACCTGCCTGCGACGCCCATCTTGCCACGGAAGCAACACCGGCCACCGAAACCATTATACTTCACAATCCTGAAAAACCATAGGAATTCGGAAATTTGATCGACTGTGTACAAGTCCCCTGAGTCGTCCGGCTTCACCAGCTTCAAGATGTCTCCAACCACACAGCCAAAAGAAATAAATTGGTGAAGCTCAACTGCAAATAACCGCGGGGACAAGCTGTCAAGAGGCAACATAATCAATGTCATATCACCGGACCGGAGTGTTGCAGGAAGTGGTAGGTTTTCGCGTGGTATTCGTTCTCCCAACAAAAGCCAAGAAGATCTGTTTGATACCACTGCGCTGTGACTGCGTTGAATCGCCAAGTAATAAAGTTACTGCTCCTACCACGCATTGGCAAGTTGACTGAAAACACAAATGACAATTTCCATGCATACGTCGTCTCTCGTACGACTACACCTACATGTTTGATCAGTGTCATACCACTACGCTTAAAGCGTGTTAAAAGTTGGGTACTCATACTAAACTCACTTACCCGCACCGTGTATGAACCTCCTCGGACCAGTTCCACACCAACGTACTCCGCTCCACGGATCTATGTAATGCGTACCTTTACATCTTGCACTCTGCGGGGATAAATTTCATTCAATCTTTGGGCCAGGTGGGCCTACACTACTAACTTCAGCTTTATTACACCGGCACTTGGACCTGCTTTTATGCTATAATTACAACCTTGCATTAGCAAATAAATAAATACATGTTTTATTCACGACAGTGCATGCCACGCCCAAACTGGCATGATCATACTAATACAGTGTGCATAATGTGTAACTGTCATAAGTGTTACTATTTAACCAGTAAACACAGTGGTTTTCTTGTATGCATATAATTGCATGATAAGTGCATGGTTTAGTAATCTTGTTGCGTTAATGTATTCCTGTTGTGCCGAATTGGTGGTTGCTTTCTGCTAATTCGCCAACCTGCCTGGCGTGCAAGGGAGTTGGCAAAGGAGTCGGCAAGTGCATTGCCAATCGAAGAACGAACAGCACGAGAGCGGTTTGACAGGTTAAGAAAGAAGTTAAAGCAGATTACGACAGACATCGAAGCACTTCGATTTACCTGTCAGCAGACGCGGCAGTGTAAGCGATGCTGATTTATGGGAATCTACGACACTGGAAGCAGTAATGACCATCAAGGTGCAGTACACTCGTTGTACCGAAGAGAAGTTACAAACAGCATCGTTCTCGTGTTGGAGAGTGCGTACTTGGGGCCCTGAACAAAGATGCGACTGAGGTGATGGTAGAGGTGAATGGAGGAACTGCGCGTTGTTTACACAATACCTGAAAGTGCCTGGAAACCCAAAAGGGTTCCATGGTGATGCAGGCGATTGATGGTTACAAAATACACATAAAGGCTATGAAGGAGCACATGGTTCATAACAAGGGTCATACATTCAACCATCTCATCATCGTGTCACCGGAGGCGAAAAGAAAATTCCTGGGGGCAAATACTCTCCGAGCTAGTGAGGCCTACGGCGACCGGAAACGAGGAAAGCTGGTGACAAAATATGGGTCTATACCCCTCGCTGGTAGCGAAGGCGCCATGCGGGTTGGCACCGATTTGCGTTTTTACACTCTACCATGGCCCTGCAATCGTTCGTCGGCAAATACAAGTTCTCTTCCTAGAACTTAACAGCCCCTACGGGTTTTTGGTGGGCTCGGACCCACAATTTTGCATTCGCGGCAGCCTATCGGTCTTACGGACCCAAATGCATACCAAAATACCTAGAGGCCGAGGGAAAAGGGTATATTCCGTTGTTGAATGTGGGTTAGTCGAGGTGGCCCACAGTCCTATTACGCAAACATCGTTTTGGTGAAGAAGGGCAACATATAACGCCGCTTTTGAGTGGATTTCCGAAGGTTTAACGGATAGCGCTGAGTTTATCACATGTGATCGTTTCACTAGACCACTCCTTAGTAGTGCACACCAGAATTTTCTCAACAATCCCACAGAATGTTACATTGTTCCATCCACAAATAACAATGGTGATACACCAGGCCAAACAGCTGGGGCGATTAAATAGACGGAGAACCGGAGCGTCCCAAGGATCAAGCCCTGTGGGGCACGGCTAAGTACTACGTTTGCTGATAGTTAACCACAACTGCAAGACGTAGGACTGCAGCAACTTTGTACACCACCCGCGCCAGTCAGCATCTGTTTTCGTATGTGTGACACCGAATTGTATTTCCCTGAATGCGACGCTTACATACGCTGCTTATAGCTTTATCCACTGGTGCTCACAGGCAGTGCTTTGTGAAATGATGCTGCCCAACTACATACGTTCTCCTTCCCCCAACGTCACCCATACTTAAATAGAGACAAAATACATTTAGGTTCTCTGTGTTGTATGTGGCACGCTAACAAGGAATGATGAGAGAGGTACAAGCGAATCTGCTATGAGCAAAATGCGAACAAATTTAGTCATGACAGTGGGAGTAAGCAGCTGAGTGGGTCCCAAGAAATGACATAAGGTTGTGATAACTGTTCGATCAAAAATGGATTCAAATTCAGAAATGTTACTAATCACGTGATGTGAAACAGGAAGTTGTCCTGTTAATCACAGTCGCCTGCTATCCATTTTGCATCCTCTGGCGTATGATGCGTCCTCCTATGGCCGCACTGGGTTCCAAACCTGTCCACTTGAGTGATGTGTTCAGTAGATGGGTAAGTAGCAGATTCGGTAAATTTCGGACCATCCAGTTGTTGAAGTATTGTGCAGTTCCAGAAGAAGTATCTGTGGGAAGCTCCTGGTTAAGCACACTGACACAGGGTAAGCTTCCCACCCATGTCGATCGCCAGAGACTGGAAATAGTTGTTCCTTTTCCTTATGTCTCTGGCATTATTTCCTTGTATGCATTATTAAAGTGCGACGGTCTATAAACATTATTATTGGACAAGCTTGCACTCCACTTACGCCCGGTGGACTTAACATATGAGAAACGAATGCTCACCTAGGTCCCTACTTCCTATGCCAACGTAACCCTTTCTTTTAGTAATTAATTCCTTGTTTACCACATAGACAAGGCGTGGGCTCTACGTAATCTCGTCAAGCTTGAGCTTGAAAGTAACCGTTCTGTATGCTGTGTGCCTGTCCTTGACTACCTTGCATACACCACTTATCTCCGCCGCTTAATAGGTTCATCAATTGACACTGTAGCTCTCCACTTATGCCTGGAGAACTTAACATATGGAGGCTGCTGCTCGCCCACATTCTTCTTCCCGACGCCGTCCCTCGTGTTTAACCTTACTTGTGTTCCTGGTTAATCAAAAGCATGTGATCTAGCATTTCTACATTTATGTCCTTGCTCGAGCCTGGTAGCAGTCTTCCTATTAATATGCGCCTCTACCGTAAGCTGACTGGTATGCACAACTTGCCTGGCTGCTTATTATAATTATCCATTCGCACTACAGCTCTCCACTTTTGCTTAGAGGAGAATATACCTGGCTATGCTGCACAGGAGTCTTCACCTCGTGCTATTAAATGTTCTTTGACAATTGAGATCACGCTTTCTCTCGGCCATCATTCTAGCCACGCTTTCATCATCTCTTTATAGGTTTGGTTGGCACCCTTATGCTTAGTTCTTATCCCCTTACATTATAAGCCCAACAACCCATGCACTCATCTTTCGGTTCTCATTGGTATTACCCCTAAACTGGCCATCTTCCCCGTGCCATACAGCCTTTCTCACCTATGACCTATCTGTCCAGAGTATGAAAGCCTAGGCGCCGGATGGTCGCCGTAGCCATATATCTCGCCAGCATTCTTTCTTAGCCACCTTTTTCTTCTGAGTTCAGCACCATCCCTTTTGTTAGTTCACCTGTCCACATCAAGACACCATGGCTACTCAGCCCCTATGCTCCGAGCTATCACAGTCCCGATTTATCCATCTCAACTACCCGCAATGTACCTAAGTATACCTACCGGCACACGGTCTTCGCAACCACATCGTTGCTTCCTGCAGGTCCTCCATGGTGCACATACTCTAACCGGATTCCATGAAAAATATAGATTCCAAATGACCATGCGTACAAACGACTTACAAAGAACGCAAGATCTAGTCACCTGGTTTGTTCCCAAAGCGGCATTGTCACTTGTGTCTTCTGCGGTTGCGCATGGATGCACTTACTTTGTCCGCATTTTCTCCACCAACCCCTTTACGGAGGGGTGTAAAGAAGGGACAAACAAATTCGCCTGAACATCCTTGGTCACCGGACTAATTTAATAACCGTTCTTTTGCATAAGGGAATGCAACCCTTACACAGTTTGAACGGAACCTTTACCTAGCAGCATGCTCAGCTTTCCGTTTTAGTTACTGGCAAAGTAAGACCAAAAAACATTTTTCGTGATCCAACCTGGTGCATACAACCTTTATTATATTTGGAGTACCATTATAACATACATAGCTGATCAACTTTCGGCCTCCGGATGTTCGACCATGTTGTTTACAATGGACTGGACACTCTGTGGAGCTAATTAACCCTTTGCGGTTATCTGGCGTATCCTCCTCGCACGTCGATACCACCTTGCCACTTAACCGTAGCGTTGAACGTGCTTTTCATAAGTTAATCTTATTAATGTGCCACAAGCTGTTTGCTGGCATGCTCTTCGATTGTATGGGGTTAGCTCATAGTGAGCGCAATATCCACCTAACCAGTTTTAAGAATGTTGCTGTATTTGGCGAGATTTCTTTTTTTATGAAACTAACTTCTTGTCCAAAGTTCTCAACTGTGCATTAGTCGCCTTCCGAGGAAAGCCGATGACCCGAAATGAGCTACTAAAATTCGGAAACTGGTGAATGCGAGTAGGAATAAGTTGATTTAACCGGGATTGTAGGGCCACAATGGTCCGCAGCTTGCTGTTCACATACACATTAACTGTCTCGCCAACCATCAACAATACACAATAATTCTTGTTACGATTAACCATAGAAACTTGGTCCTACATTTCGCAATATCTATACAAGTAAGTAATTTTCTCAATAAATTTCTGTACACCATTCGTTTGTCATTGTTTACCTGATTACGAAAATACTGCTCATTTGCACCTATATGAACACGCCTTTGCTGGCGCGCCTCGCGTAAGCGAGGACAAAAGTTATAATTAGTTTATTAATAATTAAGCTTTCAATTACTGTAAATGATGAACTACGACCCACGCGCACAACCAATCTCTTCCCCGCGGAATTACATACACACCGTGAAGAACGCGTTCAGGTAGGCACTAAAAACGCGGGTTTTGTGATGGCCACCTCTGTGGTACGGTGACAAACGTTTTCGAGTAATCCACGGAATGTGCAACCAATACGAGGCCATGCTTCATTGAACCAGCTTAGCATTTACGTGCTAACAAAAGAGGCCTTAGACATGGAAATCCTCGCTAAAATCCAGCTTGCGCACGACTGAGTTGGTTAACTCTATTCGAGTGACACCCAAAGATTGTCACAACACTTTTCAATCAGTTTGACTGGGACGCAAGGCAGACTGAATGGCCTATAATTGACAGATTCCATCGTTGGTTCCGACAATTTGAGCGAGGACAGCTTCCTTCCATTTAGTAGGTAATGTAAGCTGGAAAGTGGCTTATGAAACACGATCGTGTTTTGTCCACAAATTTCCAAACCCAAATCATGCCGAAGATTCAAGTTGAATAAACCAGGAGCAAATAATTTAGAAAAGTTCAGCTCATGTAACAGCATAAGGAATGGCATTCGCGAAACAGTAAAACCAAATGAATATAGGTTTGGCAAAGGGCTGTCACCGGTATGGTCTGGCAATCCGCGGTAGTCTTTTGGAAGGAAATTGGTCCCTTAATACAAATATCTTCAACCCGGAGGAAGTTGGCGGAAGCGATATTAATACAGCATTTTTGAATTCGGATCCACCCAATGAAGCTTATCATACAGACCAGAGTAAGACTGGGTTCTAGGCAATACACAGCCAACTTACATCTACTCTATTGACACGGGTATTAGTCTTGGTAATTTTGTTAGCCACAACAAGTAACCATTGTTGGGCTGCATATACTACCTCCGATAACCTTCATAATCCCCCGGTGTACACGCGGACGCCCGGATGTCTGGATAACCGTTCCGGTATTCAAATTTTCTTCTAGCTTACATGGTTAGGTGTGATTTTTCAGTATGAATGGTACACCAATATTTTGCTTATGGAGCATTATATTTTGTGCAAATTTAGTGCGTTTTCTCTGGTTAACTTCTTAGTTCTGGTCGATTGTCCAAACTGCCGTCTGTGTCCACCATCTTGGATTTATTTTACGGAAGTCGACCATTATGACCGCCAAACCGGGAATCAAAAACGAAGCATGTTTTGCAACTCAAGGCTGTGGGAAGCAAAGTTGTGCGAAAGAAGTAAAAGAAGATTGACTTGCACCAATTGCAATGAACGGTACCATTCGAAATTCGTCAACGTTTGTGGAACTGACAGTCGGAAATATGATAAGCCTCCTTCACTTTGTTGCTGTCTGAATTGCATGACGGTTCCACAAGTAAAATGCGTACTAGGGGTAACACAAACGTGCGGCAGCTTAACCAACGAACCTAAATATTGTTTCAATGCAAACAATGTTTCACTCGTGGCGGCAATAGCGCAGCTTGCACGTAATCCGTCACCTTCAATCGCTGACCAGAAACCAAGAAAAAGCGCCGGATGTTCACACCGCTGCGCAGTATTAGAAACTTTGGTAACCACGACCTAAGTTGTCATCGCGACCGATATAAGCAAACCAATACCCACCACCCAATCCTCTTATTCCATCTACTGACTGATCCAACATCGGTTCCACCCACCCCTCCGACTGGCCAAGAAAATCAGCAGCATGCTAAAGACCGATCCACCTACGCAGCCGTCGCTGCTCGCCATAATCAAAGTGCGAGTTTAATAGCATCACCCAGTACAGCCATAAAATGGGGCACGCACCAGGTGCAACCTACAGACACGCCACTAAATCCCTCGGTAACCGTACTTCCCACCTCACCCAACACCAGTCGGAACTACCGGGCATTAAAACTTATATGCAACAATGTTCCTGAGTCCAAATCAAAAACCTTAAGGGGTAACGAGGTGGATGTTTTACCACAGTGGAATTTCCTTTGGGAAATTCGGATTCCAAGCCAGTTCGACTAACCTAATGCGCATCGCTAGACACCCAACCTCAAATCATTATCAGAAGTCCCGGCTAACTGGCGTAACATTTGGATCCACGGACAACGTCGAGACGAGGCTTTTGTCGATAGGCAGCCTGCGGACTGAAAACAGTGGAATACGCATATCGCTGGATGTTCCATGGAGCAAACGCCATCGGGACAAGTATAATTCAATTAAGCACCACATGGAGAATAACAAAAGAATTATTTTCGTTCGTGGCATGCCCGAACCACAAACAACTGGCAACGAAGTAGCCCATGTGCTTTACTTGGAAGCATGGCTTTACCTCCGTGAAGCTCTCTTTGCGGGCGACGTCATACTTTATCCGATTATACGGTTACGTGTGTCGCCAAACGAGAGGGGGTTAGCCCGAGGATAATGAACCTAACGACGCAGTCACAAGAGATGGTGGTGAGCTTACTCAGTAGCTGGCAGTTAATACGCAACTAACCTCCTTCGGAACTACGACTAATGACAGCAGTTAGCGTGCCGCAGCCACTCGCTGTTCTCGCAGATACGACACTACCCGCAACTCCATGTAACCACAACAGCGACTCAAAAACATGCGCGCTGAGTGCCGTAGCTATGGAGAAGGCTGCCAATGGACTACATACCGCAAGTGCTAGTGATACCAAAAACAGCTTCATTCCCGTCGTGATTTGGAAATTCACCGCAAAAACTATTCGGTGTCAGCTTCTCATCTTTTTGAGCAAATCCACGTCATCCATATGCTTCTAGACAACAGCTTCCGAAAACCGGGAAGCTCTGTTGAATACGCACCAACGCTCAAGGCTTAATGAGTATACTTACTGAAATGCGGCTGCGTCAAAATCAAAATCCTGCGAGTTCCTAGCCATAATGGGGCATGGTTACGCTCTGACATAATTAGCATCGAGATCGCACTGCCAGGCATGTCCATTATTCGGCACGACCGACCAAGTAAAGTCGAAAGGGTGACCCTGTACTTCAGCATTGACAGCGATGAGCTTCAAGTACGTACCGCCGTCCTTCCGGGTCATAATCAATTGCATTCGCGCCGCCAGCGGTTAACGCTGGCACCCCATGATGGAACATGATTTATCTGCTACGCACCATGTGGTAATAAATTGAACTATTTATCCGACTGGCGATTGCTCCACGGTACATCCAGAAATATGCGTATCCCATTCGCTTCCGCCCGCATGTAATATGCCAACAAAGGCCGCGGCTCGAAATCTTTGAATGGCGCCTTTAAATCGGCCGTTGCCTTTTTCGTCGAACATCATTTTTACATTAGCTACAGTATATATCTCAGTATTGCACGATAATGCAGATAGATATTTTGTTCAAATAACTTCAAAAATCACTGGAGCTCCTTACTCCATCCAACTTTGAACCTACACGCCAGATATCGCGCAGGATCCGCGATCTTGTGTCTTCGGACACAAAATTATACGTCAATTGAAACGAAGTTTGTAGAATCATTTTCATGAAACCGTTTTCGTTGTCAACGGATACAAATCTTGAAGGTCTAGTCCAGCATTTTGGAATGGTTGCTCGGTGGATCAATGTCAGTGAATCCTCAATTTTCTAAACATCGTAAATTTTACATTTTGAATGGTAACCCATTAGTAATTTTACAGTTACTAATGGAAATGCTGCAAATGCACCCTTTTGGGTACATAAAGCTTATACTAACGCCTTGACTATCCCAATGTTACGCATGTTACCCGGGACTCACCATGGTGTATCAAGAGTGGATATCCACTGCTGGGTACTAAATTAGTCGGCGTTACTTGAACGCTTATATAATCACAAAGGAAACCTCACTGTTTTAAATCATCTTGTGGTTTCCACCATAATGCTATCACTTCGGATAAGAGAACATTGTTGTAACAGTGCGTCAGGACACCGTAGTTCTGCTTGGTCTTCCTTGACGTCGAAGGCACGGCTACCGGTGCAGTGTTGACGGCCCTTTAGGTTGCACCTGGTTCTTGACCAACGTTATGGCTGTAGAGGGTGAAGCCACCTAATTCGCAATTTGATCATATAGAACAGCAACCATTACATAGTAGTTTGGTCTTTATAGAGGTTCGTTTGGTTGATCAATTTGAAGTGTAACTGTAAGTTACTTGCCATATCGGCAGTGGGCGTGCAAATGGCAGAGCTGGGCATGCCTCGATCGTTTGCGACGGAGGGTTGGTACGTCGTTCCCAAGTTTTTTATTACTGCATGGCCGTGGGAATGCCTAGCCCCATCTTTTGTCTTCCATGTAGCAAGTAGGAGAGATGGATGAGGTGCAAGCGGTGCTTTTGACGCCCCAAGAGAATCAGTTTCAGTAGCTGAACGATGTCCGCTTTCGGCGAATAGACCATGGGGCTTTCCTGCCAATGCTAGCATATATTTTACAAGTGGAATGGTGGTACAGTTGCGAAAAAAGCAAAATTGAGTCCTGCGCGCTGTTATACTCTTTTCTTTTTGGTTTAGCAGACTGGGGTACTTTGAACGTTAAACTAGTACTTTTACTATTCTAGCGTATGTTTGCTTATCACAGAAGACTTGGTTTCGGATTACAATTGTCTTGGTCATGGTGCACAAATGGCCGCTGCCACTTATGCGGTTTAGCGGCTTCCCACCATCGGTTGGTGTTTGGTCGCTGACCGTTAGTTAAAGGGCAGAAGAATGACTCATCCGGTGTTTTATGTTACGTTCCTGCATTATATAATCGTTGGTAGTGCGTTTGGTGTAGACCTTCGTCATGTTGTGCAGGTTGACTGATCACACCGACCAAGATAAGCGGAGCTACTTGATGTTTGCTTTCCTTAGAAAATTTCTTAATGGAAACGCAGTTTTCTCAGCAGTTATCAACTGCGGGGATGAAATAAGATTGAATGCCGTGGAACTGTTTTAACGAGAGGGGCAAAACTCCTAGACTTGATTGCCGAACAACCTTCTTGTGATGTCAGCTATGTGGTTTGGGTCTTACGGGTTCGACATTTTTGCAAAGATTGACAGGCTTCTGCCTGGCAAGCATGCTTCCTATAAACGTCCACAAGTCCGAGTAACAACATGGTGACGGGGCGGATGTGACTGGCCATTAAATAAAGTCCCCGCCTCTTTTCAATCAAGATAATTCTACCCTGTCCACAGCCATCACGTTTCCAATACAACCGGTTCCTGCGACGCATGTTTTCACCAGTATGCAGAACAAACACAATAGCACATACAGCGTAATATTAACAACCATTCAGCGTGGCTGCATGTATACACTTACATATGCACGTGCTTAAATAAAGCCAGTTTGCAATAAGCTAAGTTGTGACAAGATGTACAATTACGGTTTCCCTTTGTAGTACCGTGAGCAAGCCGATGCAGGCGTGTCTCGCGTTGTCGTGAAACATTTATTTATTTATTTAGGTGGATGGGTGGTTGTACATTTGGGCAAATGGGCGAATGCTTAGGGGTAAAGGTTCCCCAAAATTTACAAATCCGGTGGAAACAATGGCTGCTGAAATTGTTCTAATGAACATGCTTTCGGTAGCTGGAGCTCGTCAAACCTAGACCATTTAGCGACGTGCACTGCATGTTTTCGGCGAAAATGCGAAAACGCTTAGAGAAAATGTCAACCGTCCACCATTCACAGGCTTGAAGCACACGAAAAGGTAGAGGGAATCAAACCAACGACTGACCAATTGTTATGTAGTTTAGGACGTTTGCCGGTGTACTTAAGGACAAACACACAATTGCTTCATTGGCTTTACTGGATAGTAAAGAGCAGAAAATCATTTCTAGGTCAATTTCATAAATTCCCACTTACAGCTGTCTTGATGTGAGCTCTCACGGCAGTGCGCTGCAGCCACTGGAAACATAACTAGCTCCATACTTGTCTAGCGAATAGTTGTCTAGCACTCGTTCGTAACAATACAATGTTTGTGCACTGATGAGTACCTCAGATGGATTATTGCAGTCATTCAGCACACAAGTTGACGTAATAACATGAGAACCATGTTGAAGCCTTCTCGATTCAAACAGCTTCCAACAGTGACCACTTGTCGAGCTTACGCACAGGACGAAAAAACTCTTACCTTATTCCCCAATTACCATCGTAGAATACTTCGGGTGCAAAGTTAGTAGCCCGGACGAGGACCATACTCTAGGGCGAAAAGGTTTATCCTTTGAAGCCATGGGTACGACAGGTTCCGGAGTGTCGTGAGAGATTTCGGTCCCTGTCGGTGCACTTTATGTAGCAGAATCCATTCAGGTTTCCTAAGAGGATGGGACGCTATCAAGCGGTAACAAAGAGTTAGTCGCACTTGAGTGTTGAACAGAAGTCGAAAGATTTCTAAAGTCATTTGGGAGACTGTTCTCCTCATGGAAGAGCATAGTCTGTTAAGAGCGACAGCATTCTTTAAGATCTGATGAGTTTTGCGCAGATTATGCACCATGGTCCACCTCGGACTTTGCGTTCCTAAGCAGGTGGTCCCCAATGTGATAAAAACCAAGGGTCCGAGGTAACAAGTAGGAGAGCAGAAACAATACTGTTGATAAATGTTCCCACATCTAATAGCAGTCTGTGCAGCCAGTCTAGTGTTGCTTGTAGCTCGTCAGTATCATCGAGCTTAGGTACCTCCGGACACAGCTTTAGACCATCAACATATATTGGACAACTTGTGTGGAGCTATGTTAGGTCACTGATGAAGAGTTCATGAGCTCGGGACCAAGGGCAGATGGCTGGTTACACGCCAATCCTAAAAGCAGGTGTGCAGCATGTATTTTTCCACGAGCTTGCATGCTCCTGCCATTCAGAAAGTCAGTGGCCCATGATAGAATCTTCCAAGTAACGCCAATTCCATGGAGTTTGAGAAGGAGATTTCCGTAAGTACCTTACTAATGCACAGATGAAATAGACGAAAGTGACATCCAAGTGGTTGCTGGTATCCGGAACTTTGGGCTACCTTTTCCTGGCAACAGGCAAGTTAAAGATACAGGAATGTGCTTTTTAAAAGACACACTGAGTGCCTGAATAAATACGCATGTACACAAAGTTAAATTTCAACGCTGGCTTCTGCATGCCTAATGTGAATAAGCAAAATACCATGTCAGACAGAACGGTTAACAGTCTGTAAAGTTCTGACGACCTCCTCCGCTCTTTATGTTTTTCACGGTATTCAAAACAAGACAAAAATGAGCTTTTGTGCTCCCGTGAGGGGTAAACTTTTAAAGATGAGAGATCTGATATCGACGTGCGAAATAAAGTAACGCAAAAGCAATAGCACAGAGGCAAACCGAAAAGCTCATTGAAACACATAGCCACATTAGCCGATTTTGCCAACCAATTCGCTGCTAATAGTATTCGGGTCATATAGAAACCAAGCTAACTAAAGGGTGACGGAGAAACCAGAATCCCTCGTGCTGGTGTATATTGCTCTATACCAGGCATTCTTATCCTTTATTCAGCCGTGGCCTCATTTTGCACCTTCACAATTTTTCATTCCACCCCACCCTTGATCACCACAGTTTCAGTAGTCCGCAACGCCTAACAGACGTCGCTCTGTGGTCGCCAGTGGTCATATTGATATCTGTTATTGTGATGGCTAAAGTTATAACTTTGGTATCACTGCATTTTTCCTTATAAACCTCATTTTTAACTTCCACAGTCTTAAGCTAACCTTCTTACTGCCGCAACATCCAACTGCTGGTCTATAATTACAAAAAGGCATCATCGATTTGCAAAATTGTTGAATTATTGCTGACTTTTAATTGTAAGGTCTATCAGGGGCTGACAGTTGTGGTAGCTTTGCAACAAAATGCCTGTCTATATAATAATGCAAGCCTTGAGCCTGATGTCTTTGAGCAAGATGCTTATATCCGGCTCCATTATTGACAGCGAGCATCGAATATCCCTTGCTGGGATGTCTAATCTGTTCCTAAATTTTGTTAACAAAAGCACTTTGTTGAATCCACATTCAACCAATTATGAGCAAGGAACTGCAAGAAAATATAGTTTAGCTATTCCTCACAGTGCGGGCTCTCTGTTAGGGGTATCAGCCTTTATCCAAAAAATTACTTTATACCACGTGAATTTGGATCTTTCTGGATTTTAACTGTACCTCCAGGGATCTGAAATCCAAATCAAGTAAACCCAATTTTGATTTTGGATCATGAAGCCTGTGTTACATTTCTTTTTGAAAGTATTGTAAATGACGGGCATAAACAATTAAACTCGCATCCTTCAGCTCCTCCGTGACTAGCCAGAATTTGAAACGGAGCAAAGTTCGACTTCGGTATTTTAAGCATACACTACCGGCTTCTTATGAAAAGTGATAATGACTTCTCTGATACAGAGGAGATTATTCAACAGGACTTGACGAGTTTTGGTTAATAAATTGAACTTTTCAAATGTATCTGCCAGCTAAAACACGTCTGCGTTAGTTGTTTACAGTTTTCTTGCATAATCAGTTACAGAAAGCACTGTGATGATGGTGTCTCAGTGTCCAACAAGACGGCGAAGATAGTTATGTTTGGAGAGCCATTTAACTACTGCGTGCACTGGCAGCAACACGCGGAAATCTTCACTGTTCCTATACAATTGCTGGAAAAGACGATAGTGAAAAGAGTGCGATTTGATATCGTTGTCTACTATTAGAACAAATGACAATGAATCATGTAAACGCCCTCCCAAATTATTAGCTATTAGACGCTCCAGATGCACCACACAGTGAATGGTATGAACATAAGTGAGACAAAATTGTATATGGGAAATACCTCCTTTATATTTTCTGACCGTTGCGGAAGCACCATCTGTTGCAAACGCAGCTGCGTTCTGTATTGGAATAGTGTTTCCAGTCAACTACCTTCTGACTACTACAAATATAGACTAGCCAATCGCACGAATTTTTATTCTTCTGGCAAATATCACCTCTTCCATAATTACATTATTATTGAAGCATTGTATATATGCCACGAGAAAGCGTTGTTGTCAGAAAAAGTAAATTCATCTAATTCTAACGAAAAGTTACTGGACCGGAATAAAGTAACTAAAAAGCTTCCTATGTCCTGATCCATCTCATCTATTCGCCTAGAGCCAGTCGAATTGCCACGCGGAATAGCTTGAACGACTTCTCGGGGGTTCATATTCATCAGGTCAGACAGTAGTATTAATATTGAAAGAGGGATAGTATTTTCTCTAACATTATATGAATTGCAACCTTTTGCAATCAACTTGTTGCTTTTAAAAGTCGTCGTCATTCCATTTGCCAATGTTGCCCTGTCATAAACTATGGACTTTAAGGTTGGTAGCTATTGAAAATTATCTAGCAGCATTGTGCACAAATCCAATAACATATCTTTCGTCCTTCTAAACACTTTGCAAATGATTGTTCAGTTTGCTTGGTGGACAACTTTCATTTAAAAGTGCGCTTAAACAAACTGAACTCAAAGCTGGCGTGAGGTTTCTAGGTGATGCAATAATTCCAAACTCTAGTAGCACATGTCCAGATCCTGTCCAGTTTAGCCTCCAAAACGTTCCTATGAGAGCATTAGGCTAAACTGGACAGGAACTAGTACCGTGAGACGGCTAAAAAGGGATTTTGTCCAGTTTACGGCAGGCCAATGAAAATGATGCTAGCGTTGAGCAATAGAAATTCACCACTATGCGTGACAATCCGGTAGGTCCAGATACCGTCATTGCCTACCAAGGTATCCGAATACGTACATCACACTACTACGCACTTAGCACCTAATGAATATATGAGCGGTCCGGACCTGAGGTTCACCCAGTTCCTGTTGCCATAGTTGCTGGATGTGGAAACCCATCTAGGCGGCGCTTCGAGCTGTTGGTCAGAAACGGAAATGGAGCTTACCGCGTACCTGAGGACATCACACAGCGAGAGAAAATGAAAACCGGGGTATAGGAATCTTTTATGTACATGAAGGTGGGTAGTACAAAAAGCGTTAGTAGCAGAAAGCGGCTTTGTCAAGATGGTTAATCCGCCTCCGCGATCGTCAACGTAGGAGACTAAAGATGTTCATAAGGAAGCAAGGGACCCGCCTCATTCGCACTGCATACTTTGCTTTGCTCAACAGACGGTCATTTGTGCCGTGCAGAATGCAACCACGATTTCATGTGGCGTGTAATGTCAGCATCCGAGGCTGCATCACCCATGCTTTGCCGAATGATGCATTTATAGTTTTTATGGATTACTGTATGTCAACCTACCTTGTACAAGTCCGTTCCTATTTGTTCGCCTAAAATGCAAACAAACCTCCTGCGCCGAAGTAATTTATCTCCGCGGCAACTGATCTCATCATCAGCCGCTCAATGGTACCCCGGACGACGATTTGCACATTATCACGGTGCACAACACACCAGTGGTTGACTTGATAGTCTTTTAATAATATGACGAACTTACGACTCTGTTTTTGAAATCTGGGTCCTTCAGCCGTTCATCATATCTCTTAAGCTCACTGAGAGAGATGAATGGCAGAGAAAGTCCCGGTGCAAGACTTTGGGACTGTCGTTGCAGCATCTGCAACATTGCTTCGGACATGCCGCGATGGCCGACCAGATCTGATCGAATGAGGCATAATTCATCCAAAAATAAAGCTGAGTGCATTGTAATGCATCTGTGACGTCTTACACTCAATGGCCTTCAGTTCTTGCAGCACCTCCAGATTGCATGGTGCAACGTCAGCAATAAAAGCGGGCACGATTACTGTTTAATAGGGGCAGCATGAACACGATACTTACTGTTGCTTGTTGCTGGCCCTGGACGTGGTAGACTAATGCCACTAAAAATGAGAAATGGGAGCACGTGCGTATGTTGCTGCAGCAGGCCTTGTGGGTTTGGTGGGACGCCCGGCATCTTCGTCAGCGGAGCTGGAACGGACAAGACGGTGTCTAAGGGGAAATAAAAAGCACCATACTCACATTGCACGCTTAGCTGGAAGGCCCATCGGGGTAGTATCGTCTGTGGATGGCAGCGTGCCGCGCTCTGATTGACGTTCCGTTTCTCGGGCTTGCTGGAAGCTAGCTTAGGAGGTGGGTTAATATAAGTAAAAGACTTACTCGTGCTAACGATGATGGACACTGCAGTGCTGGAGACATCAACATCGGGAACAGTGTGATTTTTCACCGCGCACGGAAGGTATTTGGGCGCACGCACCGTCTTCTCTAAGCCAGGTATTACTGACAATAGTTATTAAATCGTAGGAGTACAGTAGTTTGACAACGCTATTCTTGAAAAGCCAGCAGTGCTGAAAAAAGGAAGTCAATAGAATGTATAAATGCTTTGCAATAATCCTTCGCTTTGCAAAGAACGGATCTCATAAATTGTGTCGTACAAATAACCGTCCACGTCACTCCGTTTTGTGGTCCCACCATAAACACCAAAAATGAATAGCTTCGTGATCACAGGCTTTATGGCACGGCACAAGATCGGCTATATACGCATCTTGGATGCACTCAAAGGCTTAAATCCCTCAATATACAACTGATGGTCCACAGTGTCATCCACCGCGAGCGAAAGAGCAGAGCATACACGCTGTAAACCTCTCAGCAGACCTATGTGACCGTAAGTGCCCGGTGTAACTACTAGTATGCGGTAGTTTCGTGGGGTTCGCAACAGCGTCCGGTAATCCTTTGGCAAAAGTGGCACCCGCGGTTGCACAAGCCTCAACAGTGGACGAAAAAAAGACGCTGGTACCTGAGATTTTGCAATCTGTTTTCTCAAATTATGGACCAATTCATCGAGGTCCCTGTCATCTTTACAGCCGTTGGTACCGTTATCAGCTGGCTGAACTGTGTAAGCAATCGTAATTAATATAGATCAAAAAACCTCTTACCCTTCTATCGTTTAGCCGCTGACACCAGAAGCACTTCCGCTTAACTAAATCCCGACGTCATTCTTTTTGCTGCACGATAAATGGTGCTACGAGACGGAAAATGTGGCGTTAACTGATAACTTTTTCGTCGTTGCTTGCTGAAAAGGAATACACACGTATCAAACAAGCTATAACCGGAAAACCTGATAGGTGTGCCTAAGGAAACGCGGTTTCTTGGGAGCTACACAACATCGCAAAAACAAGCGGTATCAGCGACCAAGGTTACAAAACCGAAGCTGTACAAATAAAGTGACATACCGATGCATTTAAACCACTGGGGTTATGGTTAAATAACATCCCTAATAACGCATCCCAACCATTTGTTTATTAACAAATGTCAAACTAAATGCATTTAGCCGCAACTAATGCAAAATGCATGAACTGGACATCTGTCCTGTTTATGTCCAGTTTGCTACGTTTACTGGTACGATTATGCTACCAGGGAACGAGCGGTATGCCACGGTGTGCTGCCGACAATTCTTAATAGTCTAGGAGCTGTAGCGGCTGTGACTAGACCATATTTTCTTTCACTTGTTGCCAACCATTTTGCGCATTTGTTTTAATTAACGAATATTGGTCAAGAAATGTTCAAAACCTTTGCGTCGTGCTGGTTTGTTTCGCTGCTTTCTGTGCTTGTGTTGTGACAACGTCTTTCCAAGAGTCGGATGTATAGCTACGAATCACTAATCGACATCGAACTAACGAAAACTTAAGGGGGGACTGTAGCGCAAGGTCCTGATTGTTCTTCAACTGTGAATTTTTGCCTAAGGTTTTCCTTTGCCCCGAGACTCGACCTTTTGTTTACGGTCTACCACAGAACGCATTTTTGAAGTGTCATTGTAAATTGTTGACGTGTTACTTAAAAGGCAGTTGCTGTCGTTTTATTTTTATTAAACCGTTATATCACGGGTACTAAATAACACCATGCTACAATGCAAAACAAGCAAGTTCTGTGAATGATTGGTGGCACTATATGTATGCTTGCTTGACCGTGCGTTTATAAGATATTTGTTAATCATACTAGTAACATCTGTTAGCGGCTACGACGTTAAAATAAAACAAGTGTACAAACACCGTTAGAAGCAAGCAAAGGTAGTTTCTGAGGATGACTTTGAAAACACCGAGGATAGCTAAACTCACAAAAAAACCACTTGACGAAAGCCAATATAGAATGCAAAGGGAATTCTAAAAATGACAATGCTCACTGGAAACACATGCATAACAGGAAATTTGCGGCAAACAGTGACAGCATGGCAATGAAGGAGATAATCACAGAAGAAAATAACCAACAGTTCATGAAACCGGCATGAACGCTTAGAGAACGAAACTAACGACCTTAATCGATTAGTACCAAAGATGGCGCCAAATGCGAGTTGACAAGGTACTTGATTAATATGCATAGTTGGAGGAGTTTACTTAGGTACACCTTATGCTATGTTCCCTTTACAACAAAACCGGATGCTCACCCTATGATGCACGTTGACAAAAAGCCTCGCTAGTTTGAAAAATGCAGCTGAACTGAATGTTAAGAAAGCGTCCTAACGTGTCCTAGCTTTTTCGACTCTTAATCAGAAATAACAAAGGTAATCATGTTAGTACTCCACGCGCACAGATTAGCTACTCGAATTCGCGACGTTACGATCCAACGTGACCATGCAGCTAGATATACACGCAAGCTTAGACTAGAGACGAAAAACGCCTAATCTAGCGCTACCGTACCTAAACCAGAATGAGAAAGACTGACCGGCACATGAGGTGTAACACAGTGGTAGTGTTATGACGAAAACACAGTTAGTGTCAGTGTGGATTCGTGCGGTAACTGTCGCAGTGTTCTGAAGAGAGTTCGCTAGGTTCACTGCAGCTTGAACAGTAGATGCATCAGTGTCTTGAGTGGAGCTCAACTGATTCACTGTGGATAAGCCTCAAATTCCTGAGGATGATTCGATTGATAGTTGCGCAGTCTAAGTCGCCTTACAATCATTGTATACTTGAAGTAAACCCGGCGAAGGTTGCGGAGGTTTGGGGAGCTATGCCAGCTCTGCAAAAGAATGTCTGTCTTGCCTGGCTTTAACCCTTTTGTGAAAAGTCGCTTGCGCGCGCCTACTTCATTTCACTGACTGACAGTTAGCAGGGGAGATTACTGTGAGGAAAGCAAATATCAGACAATTTTCGAAAATGGAAAGTTGTTATTCGTGTTAGCACCACCCACTTTTACATCATGGTGCCCTATGGCTTTCATTGCACCTAAAATATCTTCTCCTCCTATGGCCCTGGGAACTCTCGATGGCCCCCAGGGTACCACGCGGTTCCCGTTGCAAATAGATGGTTTAGACCACCGAATTCGCCTCCGTAAACTTCAGCCCTATGTCATTGGTGACCCACTATTGTTTTGGATAGGCTATCAACTGCACAAACGTCGCTTGAAGGTGAGAGTACGATAATCCCGCTCCGACACAATTAAAGTGGTGCGGGGTGTACCACAAGGCTCAGCGCTAGGGCCCCTTCTATTCTTGAGCTTCATAAACTATCTGGCGAGAGAAATTACTGCCGCTTTCCTATTCCTCGTGGATGATAATAACTTATGGAGAATGATCAGAGAACCGGACGACCACGCGAAGCTCCAGTGTAAACTCAACACGATTTCAAACTAGTCAGTTCTGAATACACGTTGAATTTGGAAAAATGTCAAGCTGTTCAATTGCACCATAGGCATGACTACGTTTATAGGTCTGGCTCGCATGTATTGTAAACAACTTCATAGGAACGCGACCTTGGTGTGATCATTCAACCTGACTTTAACTGCTCAAAGCAGTTAGAGGCAGCTGTGAACTAAGCTAACCAGCATGTCGTCTTGTTGCGAAGAGCATGCGGAAGTTTTGACCCATCCATATTCCCCATGATGCACAATTCTTACGTGTGCCTTCACGTTGAACATGCCATCAATGCTTAACAATATCGGTTAAAGCGCGCCTTCAAACTGCTAGGGGTACCACAACGCAACGCCACAAAGAACGTCAAGGACCTACGAAATCTGTCCTGCTATCAAAGGTTGAAGTAACTGGAGCTTTTCAGCTGCCGCTACCGAAAGTTGCGCGGCCATCTCATATACGCTTACCAAATATTGAGTAACCCTGATCATGTATGTCGTTCACTGGCTAGAACACAGCAATAACAGCAACCTCAGAAGTAATTCACTAAAACTGAGTAGACAGTATAACCGTCTGGAATTTCGAAGGAATAGCTTTTCTCTTCGAGTTTGCCAACATTTAAACTCCCGCACAAGCAGTTTTTTCCTCCTCCACCTAGGAAATTTTTAACAAACGATTAGATCTTGCCCTTGCCTCCCAACACTTCGTTGTGCAAACTGTGCTACTATGGAATATATTACTTATCCCTTCAGGCCGGATTAATATCTCACATAAACCTGAGGACAGGGAACAGAAACGTGCTGCTGCTTTTACTTTTCTCAAGGAGTACATCAACTATAACTGTCCCCATTTTGTCTCGTGGTTCTCATTCCATGCCCACTTACACTAATATTATTCAGCGGCGTATCTGTTGGATAGACGCCTAAACAGACAACGCAAATATATTTTGAAGTGGTAGTTTAACCCCTACCATCCTGCAGGACTTGTCAAACAACTGCTTTTTTATGCAGCATAAATCATTGTTCATGATTAATTTTTGAATTTGTTGTTCTAGCCGTGGGATGAGACAATGGATGAACATCGATCCATTTCGAGTAGGCATTTACTATCAACAGGAAAAATGTTCAATTCAAAGAACCGAAATAGTCTGCATGGATATGCTGCCATGGCCTTTCAGCACAACATCAAGGGTGCATTATGCCTGGATGTTTATTCGTTTGAGCTTCTTGGCAGAGATCACATACTCTTAGATAGTTTTACAGTTCGGCATCTAAGCCGGGCCACCAGCAATGGCCGCGTGCAAGGGTTTTCATTTTTTTCAACACCTGGAGGTCCATTGTGAAATTCAGTCAAAAATGAACGAGCACATCTTCAACACTGGAACTAAAAATAAGCTGCAATTGTGTATATTCATTTCTGCATAAGTTAAATGTTTTCACATTAGCCGGAATTCTGCTACTCCAGCCCCGTTGCGTGAAGTGCATCACAGAGACTAGTTTGGGATCCCGATCCATCCATCAACGTATGAGGTCACTTGTCAAAAGGGTCGTGTCGAGGTACTGCATAAAATTTACGTCCTCCACCGGTTCCTCTACTAGCCCTCCAGTGATCGCGTGCGACAACCGACTCAGGGCATCCTCTGTACAATTGTTAGAACCTGGATGTAAGATATTTTGTATTCATATGCACTCAGGATTAATGCCCTTTATTGCCTTCTAAGTGAAACATTTTATCAATCCCCTTGGATTCACCCAATGACAATATCAACGGTTTGTGATTAATTTGGTTCTCAGAATGACTGTTGCAAATATACTGGTGGAATTTCATGACACCAAAGATAGCTGGTGGACCTCTCGATCCAGTTGTGCCTATCCTTTTCAGTAAGTTACAAGGCAAGTGAAGCAAAAACAATCGGATGAATGGTAACATTCGGCATATTATGACACAAAACCGCTCCAACTTCGTAGGGAGAAACTTTCGACTGAATTATTAGAGGCTTTCTCTATCGCAGTAGACTAAAACTGGCGCTGATGCCAGACAGTATTTAGCGCAAATGAAAGCGGACTGATGTTCATCGTTTCACAACTACTGGGCATTTTTATTTAGCAGTGCGTCTAATGGAGCTAAAATAATTGCTTACTCCGGTAAAAAAACGACGATGGCGTGGTAACATTCCTAAGAATGATCGGAGTTCATCAACCTTCTTAGGCTGCAGTGCCTGTGTGATGGGGGACACTTTATCCTGCAAAACATGCAGACCTCTTATCGAGATTGTAGCCAAGATAGCAAACAGATTCAGACAAAAACACATTTAGATTTCTTCAGTTTTAATCCATTTGATTCCAAACGCTCAAATGCTGATTGAAACGTCTTTAAATGTTCAGCCTTGCTGCTGACAGAAACCAGGATATCATCCAAATAAGCAAAAGGCTATATCCTTTGCGCTATCATCCACAATCCGCTGGAAGATGCTGAGGGCGGAATTTATTCCGAAAGGGGAACAGGTGTACTGAAATCGCCCAATATGTGTAGTAATCGTGCTCACTTCGCATGCGTCCTCATCAAGTTCAACTTGAGAATATGCACGACTAAGATCAAGCTTAGTGAACTTTTGCCCTGATAACGTAGCGTACAAAGCATTCGATGCATTGCAAAGGATACATTTCCACCTTGGAAGCTTGATTGAGAGTTAACTTCCAGTCTCTACAGGTACGAACGCTACCGTCAGGCCTAAATGTTGGAACAAATGGGGTACCCCAATCCATGTTGTACGGGCATGATTGTGCCTTCAGCTTGTAGCCGTTGTAGTTCTACTTCAACTTGAGATGTATAGCATACGCTAATGTTCGTGCTTTGTGAAACTTGACATTGGTATTCTCCCGTAAATTGGTGGAAGCATTAAAATGTTACAGCTTTCATAACTGATTTTCGAATAAAGAGGAAAATTGATTCAATAGGTCTTTTAGAATGTTGTCATTGACAACGACCTCATTAATTTGCATCGTTTCTGGGAAGTATGGGGTCCAATTTCTGCCCAAGCGATTCGGTCTTTCCCTAGGTACGACGATCAAAGTTGCTGTGAATTCTCGCTCGCTGTTTCTGACTTTAACCATGAAGTTCCCAAGACCCTAATCGGATCCCCAGTGTAGGTTTGAAATTTGTAGTCGCAAGGTTATAAAGGCGGCAGACTCTTTATTGAATCCTTGTTTTTTAATGGCAACTGCAGCCCCCGTATCTAATTCCAAATTGATCGGTTCATTCTCGATCATTAATCGAATCGTATATGGATGACACTTGTTAGGTGATACGGTATTCAATTAGACAGCATTCAGATCGTTGTCTGGGTCTTGCAGGACGTTTTCCTATCAAGCGGCTGCTTATTATGGCTCCTCGTTGAACGAGATTGGTCAGTGCGAATGCTTTCGAACTGCACCAGCGGGTTAGGTGTTCTATTTTCTCACATTTTCGGTAGATACTTTCTCTGTGGAGTAACTCAGAAGAACGAGCAGGTTGCATCCCGCAGCAGTAGTACACAAACTGTTTTGGAGGTTCGGCTGGATTTTGTGGTTTAGCAACGGCGTGAACTGCATCAACGACTGGATGGTCACTGGATTCACGTAGTTGATGCGAGCTATTCTCCCATTTGGCGAATGATTAACCAAGCGTTCTCCCAAGTGGTACCTGAGTTGTCTAAAGGTAACAATATTCCCCGTGCACTTTCCTCCAGACTCCCCGCAATTAAGCACTGTAGCTTCCTCTCTCCTTGGAATTTGTCGGGCGGAAGTACATCGTATTTACACTCGGGAATGGACTGGTGAATTGGTGCAATAAAGTTGTTGGCCTTTGATAAGCAGTAGATTGCATTATAACCATTCGGTTACCAACTCCACAGTGTGGTATGTTTACCCAAGGCAGATGTAATACTGCCGCAGATTTTTCAAATCTAGTGCGTCCTTATTTCGCTGGCCTTCATCACCCAGCACTTGTCTGAATAGCCTTATTCTGTAGGACTCCAAAGTGAAAGCATGGGATTCAAAACAGATAGCGGTCCCAAGTAGCTACTAAATGATTTCTTCCATCTCAACCAGTTCGATAAGTTAGGTTTGTCCTCGGTGGAAGATCAAAAGTTTGCAGATGGATAAATGGTAGGGTTCGTTTTGGCCGTCGCTAACAGTACGTCGTCACGAAGTGAAGCAAAGTACGCCTCAGACGGTAGTAATACAAGACAAGACAACAGTATAGTGCATCGGCCAAAACGCATTCACGTGTATCATATGACACACCATTTAAAGCAAGAGATGAATGCGGGGAAAACCCATGAGGACGCAGGGTTGTCTGAGCTAGAGGAATCAACGTCATGGACGCACGCAGCGTCACGGACAAAGGCAACGTATACCCTGTCCTTCAGCCTGAGACTGACATCGCGACGATGCCATATGTATCTCACGCTTGTCTGCCCGACGTCCTCTTACACTGCAAGAGCCGCGGACGCTCATTACTCATAGGCGACTATTGACCAGAAAAGAGGTTTGAACTACCTGTCAAAAGTTTTCTTTCATAATTAGTTCCAGAATAGACTGTGATGGTGCTGTCCCAGAGTGCAACCAAACAGTGAAGACAGTTGCCATTGGAGTCGGCTAACCTCTGTATACGTCGGTTTTCCAGAACCTGAGATTCAAGTGAACTTACCCACTGTTTCAAACATAGCTTATACATAGGGCATTTATTCTGACCAGCGAAACACGCCCTTATCATCGCGCTCCTTGCTAGGGATTGCGTAGCGCGGATTTCCTTCTGTGTCCAAGGGTTGTGTGGTGTGCGTTGCCTGTGCGTCTATTCCTCGCGCGCATATAACTGCGGTTCTAGCGTGTCCCTCTCCTTTGGGAGAGGCACTACGGCTTGCTGTTGGCTGGTTACTGTTTCTCATCCTGGCCTTTCCACGCTACTGACTTTAGTCCACCACACTTCACCTTTTCTAAAGCATTCGGCCCAGCTGCTTTCAGTCGAAGTCTCTCTGACCGTCGGGGATGATCACCGCGCGAAAGAGGTTGCTCCTTCAACCCGTGCCACCTCCTCAACTCACTGGCATGCACTCGTTACGTATCTCCTTGCCGAGCGATGGTATACAATGTGAATGGCCGGTTGACCACCTCGTACGGTCCCTTCCAATTTGGTAAGAGTTCCCCTGACCGCAAGTAGTAGCGCGTTGATGGACCCTATATTGCACATTCGAACCGACCGGAAACTGGCCACCGTCTCACTGTTGCTGGCTTGGGACTTCTCCATTCTCTGTGCCTGAGTTGCCTTCAGGTTACGGTTGGTTGCTTTCCTGTGCCAATTTGATAGATTTTAGAAAAGTTGGCCACCTTCCAACCTCTAGATCCACAGGTAGCCGAGGTGCTCAATCGTACATCAATTGGAATGGTGATTTCTTTGTGGAGGCCTGTTCTGATGCGCGATGGGTCAGCAACAACAGTGGTAAAGCTTCCCCCAGCCTTCACCCTTTGCCGTTAGCCACTGTTTAATCGTTCTATTGTTACGCTCTGTCAAGTCGCTTATCTGCGGGTGGTATGGGGTTGTCCGCGCTTTCTTGATACCAACTTTCAGCAAACAGATCCGGAACACGTCAGTCTCGAAGCACGGACTCTGGTCTGTTAACATGGCCTTTGAGATTTCGTGATCCGCCATTAAATGTTTTATGACGGCATGGCTAATGGTGGTCACCCGTTGATCCGGGATTCCCATTGCTGCAATCCAGCGCGTGAAGTGTTTGTCATCGACAAGATGTACTGATTGCCTCGCCTGGTCGGTCCTATCATGTCGATTTAATACAGTTTGCCAATTCCCGATACCGGGATCCACAGCACTGAGTGTTGTGCTTTTCAGCAGTCGATTTTCAAGAGCTGACATTGCTTGCACGAAAGCAAGTATGCCTCGACGTCCCTCTTCATGCCTGGCCTGTAGGCGCGTTATATCAGTAGATCGTAGGTCCTGGTACAACCCGTATATGGCATTTTGTGACAAGAAATCACCAGCCTCCGCCTTAGTTTTGTCGGAATAACCGATACTGAAAAGTTGCTGCCTACTGGTATCCACATCAGGATCCCCGTCTTAGTTGCTAATAGCCTTTGAATATTGCGCGCAACCGATCCGAGCTGCCAGTGTTGACTTATTTTAGGACTGACTAACAAGCTATTTGTGTGGTGAGCACTTTGCGCAACAGTCTCACTACGTTGTTTGGCTGACAACTCTCCCGGATCCTGCTCCAGCAGTATACCATTAATACAGAAAGCCACACTCTGCAGGTTATCTTTGTTCATCATGGTTGATAAAAAGCGCGCAGTTTGGTTCTCCTTCCACGGCACGTGGTTCATTGTGAAATCGTATTCCTGTAGGCTCAGCGCCCATCTTTACAGAATGCACTTGGCGTCTTTGTCAGACAATCCATTTCAAAGGCTTGTGGTCCGTTTCGACGGCAAAATCGCTGACCTAACAGATACGGCCTCCATTTGTCAAACACCCGAACGACTCTGCGACATTCCTTATCTATGCTTAAGTATTTGTTTTCTGCCTGTGTCAAAATTTTGCTGGCGGGCTCAATCGTCCCATGGCTTTGTTTCATAACCCCGCCGATCCGACGTCGCTGGCATAAGTGGCCACCGTTAACAGCACCATCAATGGGAAATTTCAGGACCAGCTGCTGTAGAATGCGAGCAAAGGCTTGTTGGGCTTCTGCAGTCCAAGCGAATTTCGTAGCCTGTTTCAGTAGCTTATAAAAATATGAGGCCAAATTATTAAATTTCTTGTAGAAGTTGTTGTAGTACCCACCACGGCCCATGAAGGCTATGTGGAGTGCGCTTTATGATAACTGGGGTGCGTTGTATTGTCAATATTTTCTCAGGCAGTGGTTTCAGCTCGCCATGTCCCACTTTATGGCCCAATAAGGTGACACAAGTCTTTCCAATCCAGGACTTTGGTCCATTTATACGGAGTACATGCTGCTGAATCCGTTGCAAGACTGCTTCGAGATGACCGCAGTGCGCCGCCTCTGAGTGGTTATACACCAGGATATCATCCACGTACACCACCACGTTCTCCAAACCACCCAAAAAGCGAGGCGGTAAACATCGGAAGGTAAACGGGACTCCCGATAATCCAAAAAGCGTCCGTGTAAAACGGTATTGTTTTTCCCCGAGGTTGAGCGCCAATTTTTCTAGGTCTTCTTAGTTGGTCGCTAGTTGCCAGTATCCAGTATCTCTGATCCAGAACCATGAATATCCTTGTCTGTTGCCATCTATAAACAAGGTCAGCAACTGTTCGCACTGGAACGAAACGACTCAAGGAGATTTCATTCAGCCTTCGGAAGTCCACACAGAAAGGGTACTTTGTAGTAGCCTGTTTTGCCAATCCAACTGTAGAATAATAAGTAGAAATTCGTCACATCCAGTCTCACTCAGAGGTCATCAAACGCCCGGAAAGGCCCTGTACGCGCGTTTCATCCTTCCGAGAATCGTCAGCAGTGCGCATTCTATCGGACCATGCTAGGGTTCGAACCCGCCACTGGACTGTTGCCAGTCCGTGGTTGACACGACTGAGTTAGGGGACGGCTTAAGGTTGGTAAGTTGGTCGCTTGGTGAGAGCCTGCCCTGTCCTCGGCACGGTAGTAAGCTGCAAGTCAGTGGATAGGGAGCGACGCTATATCACATCTAGTAACATATTCACGACGGTCGTTGCCGTCCCTCGTAGCTCAGCCGTGTCAACCACGGATTGGCAACAGTCTAGTTGCGGATTCGAGCCCTAGCAGGGCCCGATAGAATGCGCACTGCTGACGGTTCTCGAAAGGAGGAAACGCGCGTATAGTACTTTTCCGGGTGTATTATGGCTGTCTGAGTGAGTCCAGATGTGTCGACTTTCTACCCGTACCATTCAACTCCCCATACTACTCCTCTTTAACTGTAGGATTGTATGGGCTGTGCGCCCCTTCAGTCGCATCCGCCGCCATCATCTCCTGTACTTGCCTCTTTACTTCCGCCTCTAGATGGATTGGTATCAGCCGTGGTCCCTGGGGCCGATACGTCTGTCGGGTCAGCGGGATGGTCTGCTCGATCCAGTCTCAGAGTCCATATGGGCGGTCATCCGAAAACCGGGGGTGATACTTGTGATCAGTGAATGCATGGTCGGTATGAAATGCAACGCGGCAGCAGCCAAATGAGAAGGTATCCTTCCTCCTCGGCTACTGAGTGGCAACTACCCGTTTTCAGCCGATAATATCTCTCATTTTAACGCGACCATGTCCCTGATGAACCCAGGAAATCTGCTCCCAATACGGTTTGTTTCGCATCTGCTGGCACAATGCCGACGTGCGTCAGTTTCAGTCCTCTGATTCCCACGATGTGCTGGACCACAACATCATTGTCCTTGAGTAACGGCCAACAGCTCCCCCGACCATGGAGTACGCCTGAAGCGTTTCACTCTGCCGATGGTTGATCAGCCGCACTGCAGCACCTGTCCTGATCAGCCTCTGTACCATCGTTCTACTTACTTCCATAATCGCTTCAAACGCTGCCCTGCTCAGCACCTCGAGTACCCATTGTTCGATCTGAGAAAAAATCTTGGTTGAATGCTCGTACACAGACAGCAGCGCGCCTCACCGGACATTGTCTTTTCCAGCGTTCTGCTTTCCCGCAAATGGATAAACGTCCCCTTGTTCGCTCCTCCAAACGCTGAATTCGGATCGCATTGACATTTTCTACCAGCTGTTCTATCACCGGTTCCAATTTACCTTGCCGCTGCACGCCTTCAGGTTGTTCCATCTTTAAGGCAGCGGGTGGCGCATCGCCCAGCTCTCGAGTAACCTGCGCCAACCCCTCCAGCCGCATACCCCGATAAGTGTCCGCAATCCGGACGCATTCCGCGGTTGGTTGAAGGAGACCGGGCAGGAATTGATCCACCAGTAATTGCGGTTTTGACGGTTCGCCCATTTCCGGTAATGTGCAGTCCAAGAAGCACCCTGTGTAATCTGCAAATACGAGGCGATTCACTACCAGTCCAAGCCGTGCCGCCTTGAACCGCGGCAGCACCACTTGGCGGTCGGCCGCGCTGTCCGATCCGGACACCAACACATCCTTCTCGGCGGCCCACTTCAACTTGACAGGGCCACTTTCCTGCACCTCCAAGGCTGACATCACCCTGACCTGGAGGAGACTGTGCAGTGTCACCAGCTTTTCCCGGTCAGTCTTGATTCCAGCCGTGTGCAGAACATCATCAATGCCCACCAAGGAGTTTATCACCTTCTCTCCTTCAAACTGCCATGGCCACGGTATCTTCATGGTGCACATTGGTTGATCACGGAAACAATTTATGAACTCGAGGTGCATGCGAAGTTGTCTATTGTTTCAAACGGCTTATACAAATTGCATCTATCCTGACCAGCAGAACATACACTCAGCTTCGCACTTTTGTTGGATGTTGCACTGCGCGGGTTCCTTACCTTGTCTATTGGTTGTGTTGTGTGCATTGCTTATGCACTGCAATGAGGCTGGACCTTACTATGGTGCGATAGTTTGTGTGCCTCAGTGATCCATTGAGCTAGGCGGGGTGGTGCTTTTACACCTTCAGATTCACTCATACCAGATTGGTCAATGGTTAGAGGCCAGACAAACTCAGCCTCCTTGTCCTCCAGGTTGAGGGTTGGAATGAAGGTGGCTCCCCATTCCTTAAAACGGACTCCTTGTAGCCCAACGCCGTTGCGGTAAGGTTTTTGAACCAAATAATTGGTTGAGAACCTTATTCGTTCTCCTGTCTAGGCCTGGACAACTTGACAATATCCTGCCCACGCAATACAAAGAACCTCCCTTCAAACAAATTTCTGGTGCTCTGGCCACTGCAGAGGATAATCAACGGTGCCCTATCTTCTGCATCGAGAAGGGTGCATAGGGGCTTGGATGCTACTGCTCAAGCCTTCGCGTTTTCTTATTCACCCTGTTACACATTTTCTCCCTTATGGTCCAGTTCCAAGTTCACTTCTATCCTCCCAGTTTTTAACCACGATTTTTGGTCCTTATGGAGGAACCGAAAAGGAGAATAACCAGTCAGTCTGGTTTACCTCACATATAAAATATCCTGATGCGCCTTTACGTCGGAAATCAGTAAATCGCGTGGTGTGCCGAAATGTACGTGTACGTGAGTAGAGCAGGCAGCGACGCGCACAAACACAGCAATCCAGTGGCAAGCAATGCAGAACCACGGAAAACGAGCTGGAAACCAAGCAAATGTATATATAGTTAATTAAACCAAATCTGTACAACTACTGCAGCGAAATAGTTAGGCGTGAAAATGAAAAATGAGTAAATTATTTACAATCCTTACAGCACTCCCCCCTAGAGCGTACACTAAGGAAACGCTCGACAAGGTGCCTACGGAGCGTACTGAGCAAGCTTAGGTGGAAGGAAAACAACACGACCAGAACGTGTGTGTGTGTGGTGTGTGTGTGGAGCTGCGTGTAGTCGGAGGGCACAGAGGACTCGGTGTACTGGCCTCAGTGTGTTGTTGGGTAGGGGGTAATGAGTCAGGGGTGGGTGTATGCTGAGGGAAAGAAACGGGATCTGCACTCTCGACTGCAGGTTCAACGTAAGTTGGTTTGCGTCGGTCGGTGCTCACGGATTCTTTTGATCCATTCTTATTCAACACGAAATACTTGGGTTTCCGTGATAAGACCTGGTACGGGCTTTCATAATGCGGGGTTAAAGGTCTTCGGACGGCGCCGACGCGGATGAAAACAAACGGACAGTTGTGCAAATGGGGATGGACTTGCTGTTTACGTAGGTTAGGCCGCGTAGAAGTTGGTCGAATGGATCGAAAATGCTGTTTGAGGCGTTCAGCGTACGAGAAGGGGTCTAGTTCGCCGGTGATGCGAGAGTCCAGTATCATCTCACCAGGTAGTCTGAGGGTCGTCCTGAACACGAGTTCTGCAGGACAGCACCCAATGTCCTCTTTGATTGGATTGCGTATACCAAGGAGGATCGCAGGTTGACGCTCAGACCAGCGTGAGTCGGATGAACTAGTTATGATGGCAGCTTTTAATTGTCGATGAAAGCGCTCGACGAGGCCATTGGCAGCAGGGTGGTACGTGGTTGTTCTTAGATGAGTACAGCCTAATAAACGACTCAGGTCACGGAACAGTGTGGAACTGAAGTTAGTCCCTCTGTCGGTAGTGATGGTGGATAAGACACCAAACAGAGAAATCCAAGATTCGACAAAAGCACGGGAAACGGATCCAGTAGATGTATCAGGTAAAGGAACAGCTTGTGGCCAACGGGTAAAATGCTCAACACACGTTAGAAGATGAGTGAGACCTTTGGAAGGAGGTAAAGGGCCAACAATATCTACGTGAACGTGTCTAAAACGTGCGTCAGGAAGTGAAAATATACCTGGGGTAGTGACTGTGTGACGGTGAACTTTACTGCTATGGCAACTAAGACAAATTTTAGCCTAATGTATAATATCTGAACGCATATTGTGCCAGAGGAATCGGTCGGTAATAAGCTTTACAATGGAGCGGATACTTGGGTGTGAAAGACCATGAAAATGATCAAAATGGGACAAAGGGTCTAGGCTTACCGGTTGAAAGGTCACAGTAAACTCTTATGTCTGAGTTAAGTACGGGAGTTGTGTGACTTTCAATGAGGGGTTTGAACGAAGTTGGACAAGCTCAGGATCATCGTTTTGAGTGGCCGCTATTCGCTCCAGGTCGATGGGTGTCGACGATAAATGATTCGTATGAGCGCGGGACAATGCATCGGCAACAGCTTTGTTAGGACCTTCGATATAACGAGCATCGATCCTCCTTCAGATTAGAGTGCGTCAGTGTACGCACACTGCTACAAATCGGTCAACAGGCTGCAATTCCCCGGACTTTAGAGACCCTCTCAATCGATAGCTACTGTTTATCGGAGACCCGCCTGCAAGAAGAGCTCTGTGCTCACTTTGTGATCCCCTTCATATGACACCAGCAGTACTTGGTTGTTGCGCCTATCCGGTGAGGGTGCAGATTCCAGCACTGGCCAAGCTGGTGTTGCCATTGCCCTGAGTCCCAAGGCTGAAACTGGCTGTGATTGATTGGATTCCACTCAGTAGCCGGATGTGTGCGATCCGATTGGCTGGCTCGTTCAAAGCTTCGAAGTCGCGCGGGACTAATAGGTGTCTATTCATCATCACTGCCTACGCGCCCACAAACTGTGGTGATGGTTCGCTAAAAAACGACTCCTACCGCTAACTGACCCAGTTCCTTCGCCACTGAAGAAGCACGGACACTGTTGTACTGGCTGGGGATCTGAACGCACAAGTTGGAAAGTTGTCCACTGACGAAATGCATCTGGGCGGTCAGCGCTCCCGTAAGGATAACGGTGAGCGGTCACTTCATTTTTGTCAAGATGCCCGCTTATTTCTTGCGTGCACTAAATTCTGACACAACACCCGCCGGAGGGTGACTTGGTGCCCACCAGCTTCGGACCACCGTTTGACGCAAATCGACCACATTGCAATCAGTTACCGCTGGAGCGGCTACATCCAGAACTGTCACTCAATTTGGAATACATGCGTGGACACGGACCATGCACTTGTATGTGCTGACATGCGGATGCGTTTTGGCGGACGCCCACAACGACGCTGTGGGCGTATCGATACCAGCCAGTTGACGAAGCCAGCTGCTCTGAATGCTTATCAAAGTACGCTGATATGCGAGTTGAGTAAACGCTCACTGGAGACCAATGAAGGTCACTGGTCGTATGTTCAACCTACCTTACTAACAGCAGGCAAATCCTCATGTGGTAAGCCTAATAGCCAACATGGACATTGGGTCTCTTCGCTGTCTCTGGAAATTATCGATCCTCGCAGGCACATTCCGGCTGGAAGCGAACACAATAAAACTCGCAATGAGCTCCGGGCAAGACTCCGTGCTAGCCTGAAGAGAGACCGCGAATCCTGCTGCTCTCTTCATGCATCTGAGATAGAAGTAGCAGCTGCCTATGGTAACCATCGAAACTTATTCCGTCTGATACGGGAAACGGGCAGCAAGTGACCTGGTTTTAGTAAAATAATTTGTGAAGATAGTTGACAGCCTATCCACAGTTTGTCAAAACGTTTGGAGTGTTGTGCTGAGCACGCTGAAATGCAAGTAAGTCGGCCAAAATTATTCGATTCCTTACCTGCCAGTGATCGCCCTGCTCCGTGGGCTGTCTCTTTGGATACGCCCTCTCGCTCAGAAGTCCAAAAAGAAATCGGATTGTTGAAGTTGAACAAAGCCGCGGGACTAGATGATCATCATGCAGCCCGTTTCAAAGTCGAGGGCTCTGCACGTGTTGATGATTTACATGAGTTACTAGTGAAACTGTGAGAGCAGGAAACTGTCTTTACCGACTGCAGCTGCTCCGTTATTGTTCCAATCTTCAAAGGAGGCTGGCGCTTGCAATGCGGCAACCATAGAGGAATCAGTCTGCTCCCCATCGCCTCCAAAGTACTTGCTTCTGTAACGCTTCACAGACTGACTGGCGCTCGTGAAAGCCGGATTTGTGAGGAGCAAGCGGGGTTACGTCGGGGTAGTGGCTGTATCGACTACATCTCCGCTTTGTTAGAGTACCGTCACACATATTGGCCGCCCACCGTAGTCGTGTTCCTCGACCTCAGAGGTGTCCGATTCGGTTGCTCGATGTGTTCTTTGGGACTGGCTAATCAGGAAATTGTGCCCGATAAATACGTAAATATTATCCGAGCATTATACGCGCGTAGCACGGGCAGAGTGAGGGCTTAAGGCAAGCTGTCGCCACCCTTCAATATCTCCAGCGGTGTGGGACTAGGATATCTGTTATCACCTTTCCTCTTCAACTTCGCTATTGACGAAGTTATGGAAATTGCATTTACAGGAGAACGACTTCCTGACTTGGAGTATGCAAAGGACGTTGCCCTCACCTTTGACAGCTCCCAGACGTGCAAAGCTGCACTGGACAGATTAGCGGTGGCTGTCAGCCGATCGGGCATTGCTTTGCACCATCGAAGTGCAAAGCTTTCCTCCAACGTTGGCAGGAATAGCCCCCTGCGCTGACCCTTGGTGGGGATCAGCTAGAAGTCCTTCAGAAATTCAACTACCTTGGAAGTTGTTTCAATCTTTGAGATCGAAGACGAGATCACGAACCGTATAGCGAAAGCTCGAAGTGTTTTGCTAGTCTTCGCCACCTATGGCGGCGGCGCGATAACACTCTCGCCCTGAAGGGTAGAGTGTACTATGCAGTGGTACGTTCAACCTTACTGTACGGTTGTGAAACCTGGCCCCTTAGGTCAGCAGACATAAAGAGGCTAGTTAACTTCGACTATCGGTGTGTTCGTAGTTTAACTCACAGCTGGTAGGAACTCCGCGCGTGCAACGAGCGTGTTCGACTCCTTGTTTGTGGCACAGGGAAAGGAACTGAACCGCTCAGCGCCGTCGTTTTAAGCACCAGGCTCCGATGGCTCGGCCACGTGTTGCGCATGCTAGCCCATCGACTCCCGCGACGTGCGTTGTTTGCTCGCCGGGGTTATGGATGGGAGAAGAGCAGCGGTGGCCGAACGAAGACTTAGTCGAGAGGAATGAAGGCCTTCACTTCGGAGTTGGCCTCCATTGAAGCCTCACGGCTCCCTGGTTTGGGTCCAAAAGACGAGGAACACGTTTGGCTAGATACACTTGCTGGCATGGCTAGACGCCGACCATAGTGACGTTCCTGCTGTATGTTTCGTTGTCCCTCACCACCCCTTTTTGCCTCCCATCCAACCACGATCTCATTCCGTAGCATAATATAAGTTTACATCATAATTTTTCTTATTGCCTAGTAGCCGGCTACTAGCTTTCTGGAACGATGCCCATCCGTTGCTGGTGGCTCAGCTGGTATGCAACTGGTGTATTTATGTTCTTTGTCCTTTATGTATTACGGCACAGTAGCTCAGGTGTTTTTACACCTCTAGCTAACGTGTATAAGGATGATGAGGACGACTGCTTATGCGTCCATTCCTCGTACACATACAACTACGATTCCAAAGTGTTCCTTACCTTTGGGGGAGTCATTACAGCTTGCTGTTGACTGGTTGCAGTTTCGCATCCTGGTGCTTCCATGCTACTGATAACTGTCGAGGTAGTGTCTGCCTTTAGTCCACCACAACTTGAACCTGGTACTTATCAACGTTCTCCTCACATAACTGCTAGATAGGACAAGGTTGAGGAGAATGCGATGTGATGTTAGGGGCTACTATTATAACAGCTTACAATGAATTGTTTAAGCGCTCTCTCAAGTTTTTAGCTACTAGCTACTCAAGATGAATCACACAGTGAATTGTAC
Source organism: Dicrocoelium dendriticum (assembly GCA_944474145.2). Lineage (NCBI taxonomy): Eukaryota > Metazoa > Platyhelminthes > Trematoda > Plagiorchiida > Dicrocoeliidae > Dicrocoelium > Dicrocoelium dendriticum. Next base: position 46,674,652 of record OX104068.1, on the reverse strand, counting down.
GAGCAGCAGGGAGAACCTTTTTTAAATGGTCATGAATCTTTTGTATCTTCCTACCACTGCGACATCACCATAGGTTTGCACATGCAACTACGTTCTGCATTGGGGCGAGTTTTCAGTCAGATAGCCATTGGCTACCTCAAATATAGGCTGGACCTTTGTACGAGTTGTACTTCACTCGGCAGACAACAGCTTCCAATAATACATAATCACTGAAGAATCGGAGGTATGCAACGAGAAGAGCACCTTTATCAGATAAAGTAGATTCAGCTACTTGTAATGAAAATTTGCTGAAAAGCAATAAAGTAACTAAGCTACTTTCTATGTCCTGAGTCCCGTCATCTATTGGCCTGGTACTATTGAGTTGCTGTGCGGAATGGTTTGGACTGATGGTAAATATAAGATAAAAAGTTCCCCAACGTTATGTGGACTGCTATTTTTAGCAATCAATTTACTGATTTTGTAAGACGCCTTAAGTCCAGTCTTCATTTTGTTTGCTATACCAGTAACTATTTTCTTAAAAGTATTTTTTTATAAACTGTCTTGCAACCTTGTGAAAAAGTCTACAAACATTCCACTCCCGTCTTTATGGACACAATCCAAATAATTTTTTAGTTTGCTTGGTCGCATACTTTTATTTGAAAGAGTGTTCTGGCAAACTAAACTAGAGGTAGGGTGGGGTTTGTGGTGATGCGATAATTCCAAATGACGGGCATTCCACCGAGTGCTGCCAACACTTCTTCATTTTACTATAATAGTGCCATGGGTTTATTTTTCTTATACACTTACGTCATGTGAATTAATTAAAATCATTTGACACGGCGAAACACGCAGATTGTATGAATGATTGGTGGCCTTAAATGTTTTCTTTTTTGATAGTAAGGTTATAAAACATACTTGTGGCCACCATATAAAAATGTAGCAATAGTATTAGAGGCAACCCAAAGTTGGTTTCTGAGGATGATAAGCAAAATATCGCGGATAGCTAAATTGACTGAAAAAAACTTCGTGACGGAAGCTGATGAAGAAATAAAACAACTAGAACGTGGAAAATGGCAATGCTCACTGGACACATATTCTTTACAGGAAAGTTGGAGCAAACATTGACAACTGGTAAAATGAAGGACAGAAAAGACAAACACGGAAGAAAATGCCACCAACTTCAAGGAACCGGCACGGGAGAGTGAACAAAATACTACTAACTTACATCAGCTATTGTCAAACATCGCCCACAATGCGTGCTGCAAGGCATTTGATTATTATGAATATTAGGAGAAGTTCACTTAGGTGCATATTATGCTGTATATGTTCGCCACAGAAACCAGATGTCCACACGTATGATGTAAGTTGACAAAACTGCTCGCTAATTTAAGGATCTCAGCTTACAATGAATCACGGGCAATGCTGATCTTCAGCAAAGCAAAGATTCCCATTTCATTAATGTGAATCAATATCAGAAATCATTTCAGGGTAAAGAATTCTTTTCGGTAAATCTCATCAGACCCAAACTTTTACATAACAGTGATTGTGGATATAGCGTCAACTGGGGCTGGGATTGACTTCTTGACTGTTTGAATGACCAAAATCGATAACTTGAGACAGAGATAGAGATGGTAGACCAAATAAACTAAATAAACATATGTACACAATTCTCATTAGTACAAGGTAATTAAGTAGGTAAGATGACGTCCAAATAACTAAGTAACGGTGTCCGTTGGCCAAGGTAGTAATATCGGCCGTATAAATCGTTTTTGGACACATAATTCCGGCTTTAGATGGTGAATGTACATAGCCTCGGCGATGGCTAAGAGCTGTTTGCGGAATCCTTGGGAGAAGTGTTCAGGTAATGAGTAAATGACTTTGAAGTCATTCTCCGAAGCTGTATGGCCACATTCAGGGAGGTGCGACATGATAGAGCTGTCTGAAGACCTCATTTCGCCTCTGTAAAACCATGCCGGGAGGTGTTCACGAACCCTCTGAGATAGGCGTCTCGTCGTGCGACCCACGTATCGTGCACCACAGGAGCACGAGTACTGATAAATGATCATTGAACGGGTCAATGGCGGTAGTCTATCCTTCAAGGGTTTTGTAAGCAACGGCTTATTGTGAAAAACGATTCTCAGGCGGGCCGCGAAATAAGTTTTCTCGACAGCATCTTTCAGGCGTCTGGATAACATATCAGATGCAGAATCGCCCTTAAAGGGTACATGTATGAAAAGCTCTTTCTTAGGAGCAATGCTCCTAGGTGGCTTTCGATTACGTTCCTTCAAATGTTTCAGGATAAATTTATCCGGATCTCAGCTTAACTGAATGTTATGAAAGCGTTACAACGCGTCCTAGTTGCTACGATTCTTAGTCGGAACAGACGAACGTTCGTCATAAGCAGCAACTCGAAATCCAAATTTTGCGAGCGAACGTGACAACCGCCAAATGTACACGCGAGCTGAGACTGGAGATGGAAGACCCGTAACCTAACACTACTGCATTGAGACTCAACGCGAACTAAAGACTGACCGGAACATGACTTGTCACTCAGTAGTAATGCTCTGAGGAAGACTCATTTGCTGTCAGCGTGACTGTGCAGTAACTGTCACGGTGTACTGAAGAGAGTTAAGTGGGCTCACTGCAGCCCGCACGGTAGATGCATCAGTGTCTTGAGTGGAGCTCAGTTGGTTCACTGTGGCTAGACATCAATGTCCTGTGGACAGCTCAGTTGTTACTTGCGCAGTCTGAATCGTCGTGTGGGAGCTGTACGACTTACGTGAGCCCGATGAAATCTACGCAAGTTTCGCGGAGCTATGTCCGCTCCGCAACAAAATATCTGCCTGGTCCAGCTTTCGGCAGCGTTGGGCCCCTGGTATGCCTTTTCCTCATCAGAAAGGCGTATGAACTGAATGTCCAGTCACTGTCTCCCAACTAGTTCGAAACCCTTATCTCGCCCTGCTACCTTATGGGTCAGACCCGTCGGCTAAAGGCTCGGAACCGTGGTTCCCTAAGACATCCCACCTAGGCAACCTAATAGTATCGCACCTACTGTAAACCATGGATGCACCCAACTACGTTCACTTACTTCCGCTCGCATGATGAGTTACTGCAACGCTACTAATTCAAAGTTACAAACACAAGCCATCAATTTCCCTACCCTTTCCTTGTATCATACACCCCAATGTTACTTTCTTATTCAATGGTGAACAACCCTACCTCGGCTGAGGAAGTTATTCTGTTACCATCCATCACCTCAAACACACATTACTCAACAGGGATCTGTCAGCCTCCAAGTCTGCCATTTTCGCTACTACAAACTGGAATACAGTGCCGACTGGCAACCATTAACGTGCGCACATCGAGCAGCAAGTTGGACTTGACGGACGCTGGAGTCCCTTACAATTGTTGTCTGCTGCCTGAGTGAAACATGACTTCCTGATTCTAAAACAGTCTACCAGCTCCCGTCACCAGTTCAACCCCACCCACTACTATCTTCGCCCTTCTGATGACGCTGTCTCCTGAATCTGGGGAAGCTGGTGTTTGATCAATAGTATATTTCGGATAAAAAAGCCTATTAGCTCGGTTAGGGTTGAGCGAAATAAAGGCAAAAATGGCAATAGGAAATAGTGAACAACTGTAAATAGCGAACTTGCCGAGTACAGTGTTCCCGGTCGTTTTATGTACTATCCAAGTTTATCGTCTGTGGTTTCCGGGCAAAAATGGAGGTGAGTTAGTTGCTATTTGTTTTTCTGCTGTTTGTATGGGTCGTTTGGACTACGTCATATGGTGTAGTGTGGGTAGTGTACTGTCGAACTCGCTTTGAACACGGCTAACGTGCGGGCTGCAACGATAGCTTCTGAGAGGACATTCTACGTGTGGCAAACACGCAGCGAGAAGAAGTTTCTCCGACACACCACCCGACTGTACTGTACTGCCAATTTGAGAGGATGATCTCTCAATTGGCTGTTATGACTCAGCTTCACTTGGTGATGGCCGAGGTTATGAGTGTTGTTTAATATTTGATATACCATTTGATATACCACGAAAATGGCGATAACGTCCACTGAAAATGCCAAGCACTCTTAGGCGCTGTTCGTATAAAAAGTGGAGCAGCCCCTTGACATTTTTAGTTGCCCGACTTTGTGGAAACTCCAAGGCCGTGAGATCCCGCTTGAGCCATGGGTGCCATGTCAGAATTGCATATTCAACATGTGGGCGTATATAGGCGGGAAGTATTTGGCGGAAGGTCGACTATTCGAATTGCCTGAAAGCTCTCCGCAAAAGCCCCATGGTTTGGATCCTCTTTTTTGATGTATTTTTGGACTGCTCCGAACAGCCGAGCTCTTCCTGGACCAACACACCGAGATCCTTTTCGAGAGAACACTGTTGCAGATCCTAGTCCTCCAGCTTATTTGTGTGAACCATTCGGTGTCTTAGATGGAGCACCCGACATTTAGCCACGTTGAAGAAAAGGCGATTTTGAACCGACCATCCATAAATCATGTCATGGTCGATTTGAAGCTGGATGCGGTCAACTGGAGCTCTGCTCACTCGCCACCTTTTGATGTCATCGGCGTAGAGTAAACAGTTTGACCACGTTTGACTCACTATATCGTTTATGGAGACCAAGAATAAACGGTTCCCCATTACCGAACTTTGTGGCGCTCCGCATTCGACGTGAATTAAGTCTGACCTGGATTCACTTACTCTCACCTCAAGACGCCTGTGCGGGCGAAGTCGCAAATCCACCCGAGCAGAGGATCCACAATGTCACATCCCAGAAGTTTGGCGAGAAGGATACGATGATCCAATCGGTCGAATGCCATAGCGAAATCAAGGTAAGCCACATCAACTTCTGCACCAGCGTGCATAGTTTCGGTCCAGCTGTCGCATGCTAACAATAGATTGGATGTACACGACCGATTCTGGCGTAAACCGGGTTGCTGCGCAGCACTGTGCCCAAAGCAGTCCAGATAAGACATGAGTGCCTCGGCAATGATAGCCATATTTTTTGATAGAACCAGCAGTAGAGTCACTGCTCGATAATCAGCTGGCTCGGAAGCATTACCCCATTGTAAATGGGAGATATTATTCCGTGTTTCAGGAATGTGCTGCTCGTCACGATAGTGCTGGAACAACCGCGCCAAAGGTTCAGCAAGCGTCTTTGGGTGGATGTCGTCAATTCCTGAACAGGCGTGCTGGTGCATGGATAGCAGCATTCTCATCGCGATGTCTGCCGTAAAATTTATATGGGGGAGTTCTGCTGTGAACACTATAGATTCCCAAGATTCAGGAGACCACGGGATACAATGAGACTTTGGTGCATATTCTCGTTGCAAATGCTTCTTTAGCAGTCCAAGTTAGACCAGCCGCTGTTTGAAGAGGGGGAACTTCACTTTTCACCTTGCGGAGGCTGTTCGCATGCTTGTACAGAAGCTTAGGATTTGCAGTTAATCGTTCGGCTAAAACATGTTGATAAGCTACTTTGTCCTCGCGCACTAACTGTGTACAGTGGTTATGGTGGACAACGTATGCCTTCCAGGTACTCGGAGTCGGATCGGTTTTGTGGGTATACCACGCCGCGTTGCGCATCACCATGCGTTTGCGTGTCCTACTCCGTATAAACGACGTCATGTTTCTCGAAGTGATTGTCTTGGTTTCCGATGCTCCACTAACCAGCGTGTTAAACTTACTGACAAAATGTTCCCAGGCAATATCGGGTGCATCCTCGGTTAGGAAACTCCAGTCGGTCGCTTCAACGAGTCGGGTTAAGGTGTCGTAACTGGTTACGGTTCGCGTTGTTTGAGTTCGGTTCTCGGGATATTCAGCATAGCAAGTGTACATGAGATGCAAAGTCGCAGGATCACTGCGGCCTAGAGAAGTATCGATTATCGCTCTCTTGATCATCAGTTCTTCAGTAGTGAATGTTCGGTCCAATATGGATAGCCTGTTTTTTCCCTTAAATCTGCTTGGCGTAATGACGTGGCCACAAAGCAATAAAATCTGAGCCAAGATCATGCAGGTCTGCTTTGACTTGCTCTCCTGGTGTGGCCTGGGATTCTAGAGCATGAAAGTTGAAATCGCCGGCGAGTAGAACGTGACTGTACTTCCTATGTATCACCTGCCTCAATGCAGCCACCAGTTTGCTGTCTGTCTAGGGTGTAGAATATGATGAGTGGTAAACAACAACCACTAGGCCATGATCGTTTCCTTTCAGCCGGATGATGCACCAAATGGAGTCAGGTACATCCCTTTCCGAATCGCGTATGGGTTCGCACTGTAGGTTGTTACAAAAGTAGAGGACTACCCCACTACCTTTGCTTGTTCGATCATTCCGGACGACAGATATACCTGTTAGCGTGATTTCGGCCTCCGTTAGCTCACAGTGCAACCACGTTTCCGTGATAGTGATGAGGTCCCAATCTGCTGACGCGTGTCGAAGTCTTGATTCAGCTAATTTGTTGAGTAGACCTTAGACATTTGTGTACATGCATGAAATTTTCTCGGAGACAAAAAGTGTGTTGGGTGGAATGAATGAAGAAAGTGAGTTTTCGCCGACCGATGTAAGGTCGGTCGCTAATCGATTTTTGAATGGGCTGCAAACTCTCGAGACGAAGTTAGTATAAATTCAAGTATCAGATGCCTCGGATCCCGGTGTTCGCTCGTCCTCTGCTGTGTCCCTCCGGATGTTATAGCTACTGTTGAAACCATCACATAGTCCGGTCTTACAGTTGGTGTTTTCATTGGGGGTTGCACTTCCACCGAGTTATCTCTAGAACGTGGTGGTGTTCCAGCTGCTTTCAGACGAATTTCTGTCGACAACCTGCTGTGGAATTAAGTCCAGTGCTCTAGACGAGTTTTGCCGTTAGTTCTGATTGCAACACCAGTTTCAACAGCCTTGGACCACACCCCTTATAGCTCGTTGATAAGGGGATACTTGTCAACGAGGTGGCCACGACCTTTTTGAGAGAAAGCCTCACGGATGTAGTGCCATTGTTCCCGGTCGTGTACCGGCGTATCACTGGAACAGGAATCAGTAAGCTCAGGAACAACCGTGAGCAATCACAGTTTGCTTATCTTTGCTTTTCCTGTTCCTCTCTCTGTTGGTTGGATCCGTTTCACGTTCTTTCCACTGGATTTCAGGTAGTATGCGTACTTCACTTGAGGCGTTGCAGAGTCAATTCGCAGATAACAGAAAGGCCTCTGTCACATCCACCGATTTCAGTGTTACCAGAAGTAACTGGGGTTCACCTTAGTGCAATGCGTCTGGGTGACGCGAGATGCGTTTTAATGTTGTGGGATCAGCATGGACACCGATTGACGTACAGATGAAGTTCCATTGGTTGCAATCATCTGTCAGCCTACTCTTAATTGTATTGGATTTAGATTCAGGGACATTGGTGAACACTAGGTTTAAGGCACCATGGTTGCGCCTGATGGCTACTAATTTTGGAGCCTTAGTTTCCGGTGCTTGGCGGGGGGCATCCGTGCTGCGACATTTCAGTTACCTCTAGTCCGACCACCAAGGTTACCGGTGCTATATCCGGTGTTTGCTTGGCGGCAACCGATGCATATATTACCTGGTTCCTCCTTATGGCGGGTTGACTACAGCTTAGGGTCTCCTGTATGACGAACAAACTACTAGGTATTACTTGTGAATGGAAGGATTTTGGTGGGTATTTTTGTTCGTCGCAATTAGCCGACAATTCAGATATGTCGACCAGCTGTCCGGAAAAGCACCAGACGGCCGTTTCGCCCTATTGGGGCTCATCAGTGGTGCGCATCCTTCGGTCCTCTGTGGAGGATCGAACCCATGACTGCTAGTGGCTCTTGCCAACTAGCCCGCAGCTTATGCAACTGCGCCATGGAGGACGGTATCTGACTATCGTGAATTGTTAGCTAAATGCGATATAGCCCGACGCATCCTCCACTGCCATGCAGGCACCTGCCATGCAGATGACAGCGGTCGGCCTTCCGGCGTCAGGACTTCCCGGTTACGGCAGCTATGAATCGACATAGCATTTTCTGGAATCCGTACGGGCGAATTGGTATTACTTGTGAATGGAAGGATTTTGGTGGGTATTTTTGTTCGTCGCAATCAGCCGACAATTCAGATATGTCGACCAGCTGTCCGGAAAAGCACCAGACGGCCGTTTCGCCCTATTGGGGCTCATCAGTGGTGCGCATCCTTCGGTCCTCTGTGGAGGATCGAACCCATGACTGCTAGTGGCTCTTGCCAACTAGCCCGCAGCTTATGCAACTGCGCCATGGAGGACGGTATCTGACTATCGTGAATTGTTAGCTAAATGCGATATAGCCCGACGCATCCTCCACTGCCATGCAGGCACCTGCCATGCAGATGACAGCGGTCGGCCTTCCGGCGTCAGGACTTCCCGGTTACGGCAGCTATGAATCGACATAGCATTTTCTGGAATCCGTACGGGCGAATTGGTATTACTTGTGAATGGAAGGATTTTGGTGGGTATTTTTGTTCGTCGCAATTAGCCGACAATACCAACCGATAATACCAATTCGCCCGTACGGATTCCAGAAAATGCTATGTCGATTCATAGCTGCCGTAACCGGGAAGTCCTGACGCCGGAAGGCCGACCGCTGTCATCTGCATGGCAGGTGCCTGCATGGCAGTGGAGGATGCGTCGGGCTATATCGCATTTAGCTAACAATTCACGATAGTCAGATACCGTCCTCCATGGCGCAGTTGCATAAGCTGCGGGCTAGTTGGCAAGAGCCACTAGCAGTCATGGGTTCGATCCTCCACAGAGGACCGAAGGATGCGCACCACTGATGAGCCCCAATAGGGCGAAACGGCCGTCTGGTGCTTTTCCGGACAGCTGGTCGACATATCTGAATTGTCGGCTAATTGCGACGAACAAAAATAAACTACTAGGTGTAACACAATGTACAGAAGTCGAAGCAGGCACGCTGCAGACAATGATTTACTTATGGGAGAGAGAGAAGAGAGTTGCTACTGATTGAGACTGAGTCGTCTGGGTAATTTTGGGATGCCTGGCTCTCTTCTTCGGCCTGAATGGGGAATTCGGGGTGTTATTTTCACATACAAGTGCAGGTCCGTTTCCTCTCATAGGTGTAACCCTGGCGCACACCAGTTGCTCGACTGCTTTTGTTAGTCTTTCACACTTCTTCAGTAGCACAGTTAGACGGCTAACGACTGGGATAGCACTGCATACTGGGCAGAACCAAAACGCCTCTGTCGTGTTATTGTACCGTCTCGTATTTTATGGTCTCCGTCCCAAGGCATTTTCAGTGCTAGCTTTTCAAGCAACTGCTGCAAACTGGTCCAAGGTTCACCAATTTAACATACAACTCACACTTGCTCTTAAGATGAGATATATTCTCCGAGAGCGTGAAATTTTAAGCTCACGTGTGTGTCAGATGATCAGTTAGTGTATCTTCCCATGTCAATGATAAGCGTCAGTCAGCGTGGCGCGCCCGCTGTCAGCCGTGAGCCGTTGTAAGCACACGTTGCAGTGTTGGTCGGTTGATCGATCGATGTTAGGCCCGACTGGTTTGGGACCTAATAAGTAAATCTAAACACAACGCTGAACATAGACTGGACGATCACAAATACCTTCACAGATGCGTTGAGAAACACCCGATTGGAATAAGCTTAGGCTTTTCGCACTGCCTCGAGAATTCTGCACCGAATGGTGTTACACAGAAGGGCAATGGGCACAAGGTGAATGAGCTATCCGCTTGTGTTCAATCACGGATGACAGTCAAATCCGTTAGCGATGGTTAGGACTTTAATGGTAAAATACAATTTTACGCATGATGGATCACTGTGTAGAGGTGGCAAATCCGGTTCGATTGAGCGTACGGTGAATACGCTGCGATAAGATATAGAGGAGTTTTCCAAATGACCCGGGAGCACGCGCGTCAATCGTGTGTGTTTGGATCGCCCTCAGCGCTAGAGCCGTGGCCGTGCTCCTTGGTTGGATTCCGGTCAACAGTCGCATATGCGCTATGAGACTCCGCGGCTCTTGCAATGTTAGAAGACATCGGGAAAACAAGTGTGCGACAAATATGGCGTCGTTGCGACGTCCATCTCAAGCTGAAGGACGGAGTGTACCTTGCCTCTGTCCGTGCGATCCCCTTGTGCGCCTCATGGAGTTTGCTTGACACTGCATAAGTGTTCCTGTAATATAAATGCACTAAGAGAACGACGGCATGGTATGTCACGCTTAGCAACCATTAGCCACACTCATAAGGATGTATCGTAAATCTGACGAAAAACGGACGATTATTGTTAACTGGGATCTGCGCCTCAAATACCCTCTTCTGAGGAAACGGGGACACACCACCGGGAGCAATGGAGTTACATCCGCCAAGAACTCTTCCTCGACAGTATCGTTGCAAAGCGGTCGACAAGAATTCAAGCTTCACCCAACTACAAGGGGAACGGTCCGCGGCTGATACAAGTGATACTTCTGGCTGAGTTAATGCCATCGCTTACATTGAATAAGTAGTCTCAATTCCGCGAGGAGCTATCTACATCAATTCGGTTAAAAGTAGCAGGTACAAGGCTACGGATGGCTAACGACTAATTGCGAACGATCAAACTAATGTATCTTCCCCTCATACAGCTCTGTGAATGAATTGATTTGATAACAACCTTAGCATCCGAGGGAATAAGACAAAACAAGGGAGGCCATCAGGGCTAGGACAGCCGAGAGCAGTTATATAATTCGGCCGAACTTCAAATGCCAACGACTCAGCAGAAACACGGCTAGTGGCCGACCCCTCAACAGTCGGCACAATCTCCAATCTTAGTCTAACGTCCAATTATTCACTTTTGGCTACTGTGAAATTGACCTGCTGGTACACTAACGCACAAGACTTTAGTAGTAATTTGGTCGAACTCCGTCAGCGTTGGACATCCGAGTCTCGAGATATCAAAACAATCACCGAAACGTGGCTTAGCTGTGAAATTGACGACGCGGAAATGACGTACCCGGTATGTTTCTACTCCGGAAAGACAGATCTAGTAGGTGATGGGGAGTGATCATTTATTACAAAACAAACCTTTGTTGTGAGCTCATAGATGATCCTCAAACATGTGTCACTGATCTCATTTCGTGCAAACTGTGGTTGAAGGACGAAGATACATGCCTCATATCCGTTGTTTACCGACCACCCAGATCCACCCCGGAGATGGGTCACCGACTAATATCTGCATTTCGCTTTGTGAGAAATCAGAGATACACCCATATCCTCATCCCGTCTGATACGGGGAAACAGGTAGCAGGAGACATGGTGTTAGCGAGACCGTACGCGACAAGAGTGGGCAGCCGATCCACAGCCTGTCAAAATACTTGGAGCGTTAGGCTGAACACTTTGCAAGGCAATTTAACCAACCTGAGTTATCGCTTTCTTTTTCCGGCATCGCGCGCCCTTCTCGCTGGGCAGTCTCCTTGGATCCGCCCTCACGCGCACAAGTGCAGCGTGAGATTAGGCTGTTGAAATTGTGTACCGCAGTAGGGGAAGACAGAATTCCTCCAGCCCTCTTCAAATTCGGGAGACCTTCTTTAGTAGGTGATTTATACGGGTTGCTAGGGAAACTTTGGGAGCAGGAGATTGTCCTGACAGACTGGAGCCACTCCGTCATTGCCCCAATTTTCAAAGGAAATTCCCCTTTGGAATGCAGCAATCATAGAGGGATCAGCCTGATCTCAATTGCCTCTAAATCACTTGCGTCCGTCATACTCCACAGACTGACTGGCCCTCGTGAAAGCCAGATTCGTGAAGAGCAAGCCGGATTTCGTCGAGGTCGGGGCTGCATCGACCACGTCTTCACCTTGCGTCAAGTGTTGGTGCACCGCCATGTTTATTGGCGACTCCTGGCTGACTTGCCGATCTGCCTCCTCGTTGTGCCAGCTGGGTGGTTCGGGTGTACCCCGTTCGAGAAAAGTGTTCGGCGACCATGGTCCACCTCGGCGGGGTATTGTCTTCCAGCAATTGTGCTGATTTCATTGGGACTATTAAACTCCTGTTTGGTGATCTACCAAACAAAGGCGCATGAACTGAACATTCAGTCAGCGCCTCCCAATGGACTCGATTCCCTAAATTCGCCCCGCTGTCTTGCGTGGGTGGAGTCCCCTAAGTCAACACCATACTTCGGCTTGGGAAACCGGGTAGTACCAAGCCCTCTCACAAAACCATGTGGTATACTACAACGTGCTCATTAGCTACTGTTTCTGCTTCTCACACTCACGCGACTTCATCACACGCCAGTTGTTCGCTTGCTAACAATCCTCACTTTCCGTTTCCCGATTCATGTGTTCAACAATCTGGCTACGATTCCGGTTGCGCCGCGGACAAAGGAGTTGAACGTATGGCTCTCCTTCATCCCCGATCCTTGTTCCGCTGGCGTGCTTCAACGTTCGGACACTCATGCAGTTTGGACAGCAAGCCGGTCTAGCGCGCACCCTAGAGTCCCTAGACATTGATGTCTGCTCCCTTTCAGAAACCCGGTTGCAAGATATCGGCGCCGTGCTCACATTGACATCACCCAGTGACCACTTAGCTAGATATTACCTGGGTCTTTCTGGAGATCCAGAAGCAGCCTCAGCGGGTTTTGCTGATGTAGATATAGCCCTAAGTGGCAAGGCCGAGGCGACACTACTGGACTGGTTCCCTATTAACAGCCGACTATGTGCAGTTCGGCTTAGAGTCTCATGTAGAAACAACGAGGGCAGCGAACAGAAATGCACTTGTTTGTGATCTCCGTGTGTGCTTCAGTTGACTGCAGTGGCAACTCGGTCAAGGACGAATTCTACCGAGATCTACATAAGCTCTTGACTAATACTAAAAAGTCGGATGTCGTTATCCTTGCTGGGGATTTAAATGCACGGGCTGGCCGCCTGGTACCATACGAACGACACCTTGGTGGTCATCACGCGCTCGATGAGAACCGCTCTGATAACGGAGAACGGCTATTCATATTATGCGAAGACAACCATCTGTTTCTCTCGAGCACTAACTTCAAGCATACGAAGAAGCATCCCTCAAGGTGGCGTTTCCATTCGCCAACACATCCGTGGTCCCAAATTGATCATATTGCAATTAGCTTCCGATGGCGTGGCAATGTACTGGGCTTCAGGTCCCGTTGGTCCACCTTCGTTGAATCAGATAATGCACTGGTCGGCGCGAAAATCTGTATGTGTTTTGGGGGTCCCGAAACACTAAGCACAGCAAGATTGATGTAAACAGATTGATTGATTCCTCTGTCCAGGCGAGCTATCAGTCTTCACTGGCATATGTACTCAGTTGCAATCCACCGCAAGACGTGGAGCAACACTGGACTTGTACACGGAAAGCGATGACCATTTCCAGACAGTCCAGCTGCGGCCTAACTCGACGCCTAATAATGCCTTGTATTTCTGCTCGTTCTCTGGAGCTGTTCGAACGCCGCAAAGATATCCCGGCAGAATCAGATTGCAACGAGCGGCGCCATTCTGGCAACCGGCTGCTCAAGTGAAGCCTACGCAAGGATCGCTAGACATGGCGGTCTGAGCGGGCTTTAGAGATGGAGATCGCTGTCCTCCCTGGCATCGCCCGCAGGCTTTTTCAACTCATTCGGTCCACTGGATTCAGGAAGACTGGTGACATTGAGGTCAGTTGTGAGGTCGATGAGTCTCCGATTACCAACCAACTGAGGCGTATGGACAGCTGGGCAGAGCACTTTCACTCGCAGTTCAACTGGCCTCCACCATCCATCAGTACATGCAGTACACCTTGTTGTCCACCCTGGCTCGTCTCACTGAGTCCACCCAGCTACGCGGAAGTCTGCTTCGAGGTTCGACGCTTGAAGCGGTCCAAGGCTGCCGGCTCAGACAGACTTCCTTCGGAATGGTCCAAGTACGGCGGTGTGGCGATCATCAACCAGTTGACCGCGCTGTTCGTAAATATCTGGCATGAAGAGAAAGTGTCTTCCTCTTGGGGCGAATCAGATATTTTCCAGATTTTCAAGAAAGGCGCTCGCCCTTCATGTGTAAATCATCTCGGGATCAGTCTTATTTCGGTTGTCTCCCAGCTACTGGCATGCATTCTGCTTCGCAGACTATCACCAGTACGTGAATCATACTACCGTGAAGAACAAGCTGGTTTCCGTCCCGGCCGCGAATGAGTGGATCAATTCTTCACGCTCCGCCAGCTCCTCGAAAATCACCACATTTATCACAGACCCACTCTCGTTAAGTTTCTAGACATACGTGCCGCTTTTGACTCCGTTGACCGACCTGCTTTATTGCGTTGCTTGCTAAAGAACGGGGTGTCAAAGACATATGCCACCATCTTACGAGCACTTTACCTTCATACATCCGGCAGATTGAGGGTCAATGACAAGCTTTCCTCGCAATTCGCTGTCAATAGCGGTGTGCGACAGCGCTGCCCTATGTCCCCATTTCTCTTCAACTGCTCAATCAAAGACGTTCTGTCGAATGCTCTAGATGGTTTCCAACATTTTGGCTTAGAGCTTCTACCGGGTGAGCGCGCGACCGACTTCGATTATGCTGATGATATCGCCTTACTTAGTGACGATGCTCAGGGTATGCAACTCATTCCGGATCGTTTGGCTGTTGAGGCATCTAAATATGGTATGACCTTCGTCCCATCGAAGTGTAAAGTACTGCTCAAGGATTAGCTTTCACCTGCTCCCGTGCTCACTCTTGAAGGTGCACAAGTTGAACAGGTAGGTAGTTTTGTCTACCTTGGGAGCTGTGTTTCTGCTGATGGCACTATCAACAAAAAAGTTTCTCTTCGTATCGCTAAAACTCGATCAACATTTGTCAATCTGAGGCACCTGTGGCGTCGTCGCGACGTCTCATTCTCACTAAAGGGCCGCGTTGACAGCGCATCAGTTCGCTCAGTATTTTTGTATGGGTGCGAGTCTTGGCCGATTCGCGTGGAAGATATACGTTGTCTTTCTGCCTTCGACAAGGGTTTCTTAAGGGGGATTACTCGTGTTTGACGGCAACATCGAGTTAATAGTAATGACGTTCGACGTCGCATCTTAGGGAATGCGAATATTCCCTTCAACAAACTGGATTTGTTGCGCCAGTCAGATGGCTCGGTCAAGTCCTAAGCATGGCATCTGAGCGTCTACCGTGTCGCGCTCTATTCGCTCGTCAAGAACCTGGCTGCAGGCGACCGCGTGGTTGTCAGCCTTCTACATGGCGGCAACATATGTAACCGCTGACGTCGTGTTTAGCGGCTGTTGGATCCGTACGTCTTCCAAGATGTGGACCCAAAGATGAGGAGTGTCAATGACTTAACACTCTTGAAGACATGGCCCGTAACCGGAACCAGTGGAAGAATTGTGTACAGTATTGTATTGATTCACATATTTAATACTTCAAATCTTGAAATGACAAGAAAGTAAAAATCGGCGTGTGAAAAACAAACTAAAAATGTTTGGTTATATTTTTTGTCAAAATGTCCCTTTCTTCCTGCGGCATAGTAGCTGAAGTGCGTTGCTCACCTTCAACGACTATGCCACGAGGAGTATGACGCAATGACTGTCCCTTACCCTCTGATCTCCATGGTTTTCGGTTGGTTCTTTGTCTAGTTGTTAGACTGCTAAGATCACTCACTCATTGGTGACCGACCGTTGTCGTGTTTCTTGACATAAAAGGTGTATTCTACCAGTCGATCGATGTGCCCTTTGGGACTGTCTGCTAAGGAAAGGTGTGCCAAATAAATACGTTAAAATTATCCAAGCGCTATGTGCGCGTAGTTAAGGCAGAGTGGGGGTTTATGTAAGACTGTCACTACCCTTCAGTATCACCAGCGGTGTGAGACAAGGTTGCCAGCTGTCATCTTTCCTGGTTAACTTCGCAGTTGACGAAGTCATGGAAATACTACTAGCTAGACATGACCTAGAAGGTGTGGAACTACTTTCTGGTGAGCGAATTCTTGACATAGAGCATGCAGGCGGTACTGCCCTAATCTGTGACAGGTCCTAAGCACGCCAAGCAGCACTGGACCGATTAGCACTGGTTGTCTATCGTTTTGGGATATGCTTTGCTCCATCGAAATGTAAAGTACTTCTCTAAGATTGGCAGGGGCTCACCACTGCGCTAACGCTTTGTGGTGATCAGCTAGAAGTCGTTCAGGAATTTAAGTAACTGGGCAGCTATACTAGCGCCATGGGATCGAAGATGAGGTTACAAACCATACAGAAAAAACTCGAGGTGCTGTTGCCAATCTCCGCCACTGGTGACGCAGCCGCGACATTACTGTCGCCCTGAAGGGCAGAGTTTATAACCCAGCCGTCCGTTCAATCCTCCTATATGGTTGTGAAACCTGGTCCAGCAAGCAGACAGACAGAAAGATGCTAATCACGTTCGATCATCGCTGCCTTCGCAGCTTAGCACACGTCTGATGGGAACACCGCGTTAGCAGTGAGCGTGTTTGGCTTCGCGTATTTGGTGCAGCAAGAGCTAATGAATCGCTCCGCACCATTATGTCAAGCAACAGGCTCCGATGGCTGGGCCACGTGCTGCGCATGTCAAAACACCCACTCCTGCAGCGTGTGTTGTTTGTGCGCCAAGGGTGTGGATGGAAAAAGAGGATGGGTGGGCAAGCGATGACTTGGTCAAGAAAAATGAAAATGCTCACTTAGAAACTGGCGTCGGTTGGTGTCTGTCGGACTGGGGTCCGAATGATGATGATCACGTCTCTCTGGATACACTTGTTAACATGGCTAGGAGCCGAGCACAGTGTCGTTCATGTTGTGAGTTTCTTTGTCCATCCACCATTAGGTTTCCCTCCAATCCCGATCTCATGCAAAACGAATAATATAATGTTTAACATCATACTTTTTGTAGTGAAATTTGTGTAACTTGTAGCGTAATTTTTAGTCTCTTATCATTTTGTATTGCGGCGCATTAGTTGAGGTGTGTTTCTCACCCTCAGCTAATGTGTACTGATGAAGATGATGATGAGGATGCTGATGATGGTGATGAGAGAACGTGACTACCGGTTCTGCTATGTTCATGGCACGCGTCTTCAGTACCTTCGGTCTTAGATCGTCCGCGCCTTGACAACTGTACACGCGTAGGAGGAGTAGCATTTTCATGACATTTTTTGCTATGAGGGATACGTGGCTTAATCTTGGGGTAGTAGGGACCGAGTTTAAGCGGGTTGACGTGGCTATTCACTCTGGAAGGTGCGGATCTAGTGCTGCCGCATCCCGTTGACCGCCTCGTCTGTATTTATCATCGAATCATCTTCTGCTCTTCGAATGGTAATTCCGCGCTGCACTCTGCGGAGGTTGTTGACGTGCTTGTGCGGCATGTAGAAATTAGTTACGAAGTTCATCTCAAAGTCCTGTTGTTGCTGGATTTTGTCTACCTGGACTAACTTTACCCAGGGTTTCGTTGAGTTATGTAAGTACGTCAAGCGGAAGCGCTCTGAAATTCGTTGCACGCGCGCCAGACTGAATCCCTTAAGGTCATACACTTTCGAGTCCGGCCCCTCAGAAAGGACTTTGTTTGCCTCGGACGAAAGACTGCTTTCGGAAGCATTTGTTACCAGCCCGGTAAACTGAGTGGCAAAACTCCCTCCCGAGGATGTCGAAAGTCTAGTCAGTTAGAAGGGATCAGTTGGTTGCTTTAACGGCGTCACGTAGGAGGTCGCATTGGGTAACAATGTGGGCTATCTGGCTAATTCCACTGATGTATTTCACCTAGCATATGTGACGGAAGAGCAGCGTCACGTGAGCACGCAGTGCACCTAAGGTTAAATTACTGATCATTAGTGCGTCGTTGGTAAGCACAAGATCTAAGACACATGGCTAGTCACTCGTTCTGAATGGTGTGAGTGGTGACATGGTTGTAACACGGTGAGTCGGTTGCTAATTATTACAAGTCCGCTTTGAATTGGTTTGTTGAGACTTCCGTTGCGAGCAGGCTGAAATCCCTAGCAGAAGGACGGGGCCGTATGATCTTACCACAACACACTTCATAGCAGAAGCTAGACTGTGTTCCGTCAGCAAACTGAAGATGGGGACGCAAAACTATTGTTAGTGAACCCATATCGCGACACATGTGCTGACAGCACAAAAGCGAATCGATTACCTGCGTCATCGGATCGTCGGTAATATCGACATGGTCAGATAAGCAATAAAAGATTTCTCGTTTCCGCAGCTGAATCGATTGTTTCGTCGGAGAATCATACCGGATATATCTATCTCAGCACTAGGGATCTCAGTATTCGCCGCGTCCCCGTTACTGTTATGATGTCCCGAGGGGTTGAAGTGTGACGAACAGGAATCTTGGTTGGCTTGCCGAGGAGAAATAGCACATCGGTATACCAGCAGGTGAGTCTTTGAGGTTTATAAGTTCTTTGTGGTTGCGGATTTCAGATGAGAGTTTTGGCGATCTTTGTGGGATTTGTCTCCAGCCGTTCGTTTTTTATCAATGACTGACACAAATCCCGGGACCATTTGGAATGGAATGGTATAATACTCAATAGCAGCAAACGGCTGATAACATAGACTCCTTTTAACTGTCGAAGAGTTTTAACAGCGTCCCGGTTCTGAAGTGCACGATGACGTCTGCTAGTTCAGTGTTACCATGTCTCTTTGTGATCAAATGTCCATGATCTTTATACGTACTTCGGGAGACAGAATTCTGCGCATTTTGTGCCACATTTCGAACGTATCTTTTGTCCTTGGGTTGCGTTGCAGTGTAAATTGCATCACTCCGTACTTGCGTCCTTTGTAATTTGGGGATAATGGTAACCTTGAGGTTAAACTGACGATCACGTTTTTGATAGAGCACTTTACAGAGGAGGGGCTAATCATCTCATTCCTGTGAATAAGGTTCTATCCCCCTTTCAATTCTGAAGCCCCAGGACACCGTGGACAAGGATCGCTTTTGCCTATTTTGCTTACCTTAGTCGTCTGCGGTTTGTTTGACCCACTGGCGTGTGCCCAAAAGGATATCTGAAACATACAAACAGTGCATGAGAGATACTTCTAGGTGAGTAGATGACAGGAGAACGACCTCTACATCATCAGCTGACTAAAGCGTGACATAAAGCAGTGTACCGTAGTGTACAGTGATTGAATGACAGACGATGAGCATCATACTGGCAGCTTTAACTTGGACCACAGTTAATTTGTACATAGGGTCTTTTTGTTTCTGGTTGTCTGGCATCCTGTCCTTGATCCACTTTGCCGGGAGTTCAGAATCACTGGAGCATACAACAGTCAGAGAATTATTATGTTGTTTGGTGTTTTCCTTATTATAGTCATCTGTGATTGTTTTCTTTGGTTGGACAACTAATGGCGTTTTGAGTCCCGTGATGGCATTGGCAGCACTCAGGTCACCAAGTTTGGCAACGCACGGGGCTACGATGATTGATGACTCTGTCAAGTGGGTGCAAACATTGGATGCGTGTATTGTCGGTTCTCCAACATTATTCAATGTGATAACGTGGGGCTTTAATCAAGCATACAATGCGGATCTGCAATTTGGAGCTGTCACTGGGACCGCGGTAGCAGTCAGTGTGGTCTGGGTTCCTACGTATACATCTTTGCTCATATCCGTCCTGGTCGCTTTGCCCTGAATTGGCGTTTGATGTCTCGCATCTTGTTCGAGGCACTGATTAGTCTGTGTTCATTGGAACAACTCTTTATGTGACTGCCTATTCTGCAATCCGAGACACTCCATCGCACTTCTGGGCCGAATTAGCTGCATATCTGAGGAATAAAATAGCCATGCACTCCGTACAGAACCATACGAAGTCTATTGCATTATTACGTCTCTTTATCTTGATTAGAATTAGACGAGCGTTGTAGGGATTGGATTTCTTTACAGCAGTTACAGTATTCTAGCTCAATTCCTACACCCTTAACACAGATTTCCGCAGCACTATTAACCTTCAATCTGGATGCTTTAGGCTCAGCTTCCTGTGAGTAGGTAGCGTGCGCCATCGCGATCGTCAATACAGTTACGTTATTGTGCATGTCGTTTTCCGCAAGTTAATCCCAGACTTTGTCGGGCAAGTAGAGTGGAGCTCACACGTTAAATGGATACTCTGTGAGGTAACCTATAGCGGTATTTGGCACGGCTGTACACAAACACGTTGAAACACGCACATAGGGTAAAGGGAGTGGCAGTTAAAAGCTTGGTTGAATCAGCTAGCCTTTGCTGTTGATACGCAGGGGTGTATCGTTGGATACAACTGCGTAGAAATCAGTTGACTGATGAGCTCAGTGCGCATCGGGTTTGACGCTGTAGAAATAGCCACACTGCTTCCAATTGCAAAATCCGCCGAAACTACCCCACAGCATCACAGATACGGGTGATAAAGTGCCTAATTATTACCATAGGTAAGCTTTCGGTGTTCCTTTGAGAAGGAAAGGTCTGGTTTAGTTGCGTCAGGTACAATCGCAGGAGTTCCGACTAGGTTACCTCATGAATGGGCAAAGTCTTCGTGGCACAGAGACTGGTCACAAATGCGATGCACACTGTCACGCACTACAATGTGTTGTCCAAGCTTGTTAAGGATACATCTTGGACTTCCTTAATCGAATGCCCCCCAGATCTGGCCTGGGATATGTTTACAAGGACTTTGAGCACACTGGTAGCGCAAGCATCGGAACAGAAGTCCTTCCAACCCAAAAACCAGAGTAAGTCATTTCTGAGGAGCAGTACACATAAATATATGTCCCGGAGGGATTTGGCATGGCGAAATCACCAGGGTTGCCCGAATGCTGAAACCTGGACTGCATACGTGACACATCGTAACTTCTGTGTCAAACTGATCCGCGAAGACAAGGTCACGCATCAGCAGAAGTTAATGAAGCGATTCTGCACTAACCACAAACTCCTGTACAGGCACATTAACGGCCTTCGAAAGATAAAGTGAGGGGTTCCGGCGCTAGTCACGACTGATGGATGCACGTGGTCAGCAATGGAAGCAGCTGATCTCCTACGGCTTCATTACTCCAAAACGTTCCAACAAGTGTCGAGCCCAAACATTCACCTCATTTCTAATACTCCACCATCTGGTTTAGAAAACATCACCTTCACTACGGAGGCTGTGTTGAATAAGTTGTTATCCTTGCGTATCCACAGTTCTCCCGGAGCTGATAACATCCGACCAAAGGCTCTACAGGCAGTAGCTAGTGATCTAGCAGCACCACTGGCTGTTTTCTATCAGCGATGTCTAGAGGAAAACCTTATTCCACCAGTATGGAAGCAAGGGGTCATTACTCCTATCCATAAAGGAGGTAGCCGCACTGATCCTGCAAACTACCGTCCAATAACACTACTTCCTGTACTATCCAAAGTGATGGAATCAATCGTCGCAGACGCGCTGATGCAATATTTGGAAAGCCACAATTTAGTAGCCCCAGAGCAACATGGCTTTCGTCAAAAGCATTCGTGTAATACTAACCTATTAATTGCACGTAATAGCTGGACTGAAGCTGTTGATGATGGAGTTGGAGTCGATGTCATCTACCTGGACTTTTCAAAAGCGTTTGATCGTTTAGACCATCGAGTTCTCCTTCAGAAGCTTCGGAACTACGGCATTGGCGATCCAATCCTGAGTTGGATTAGCAATTTTCTACAGGAACGACGGCTAGTGGTGAGAGTCCGAGAATCATTTTCTCATGTAATCGACGTGACGTGTGGAGTACCACAAGGCTCGGTTCTTGGACCTCGTCTATTCTTGGTGTTCATTAACGATTTGGCGAGATCAATTACTTCCGATTTTTTATTTTTCGCTGATGATATCAAGATATGGTGAAGGATCAGAGGACCGGATGACCATGAACGGCTCCAGTGCGACCTTAACACAGTGTCGAACTGGTCAGTTCAAAACGCTCTACCGTTCAACGTGGACAAATGTCGCGTAGTACAATTACGCCATAGACATAACTACACCTACATACTTGGGACAAAAGAATTGCAGAATAGCTCCCAGGAACGTGATCTTGGTGTGATCGTACAGAGCGACCTCAACTGTTCAAAACAGGCTGAGGTAGCTGCCAAAAGAGGCAACCAGCACGTCGGCATGCTGCGAAGGGCATTCGGGAGATTTGACCCATCAATCTTCCCAATGATGCTCAATTCCTACTTGCGCCCGCATGTTGAGTACGCAATCCAAGCTTGGCAACCTTGGTTGAAAGGCGACCTAGAAGCGATAGAGGCACCACAACGGAGAGCAACAAAAAATGTAAAGGGCCTGCGCTATCATTCTTACCACCGAAGGCTGAAGTTGCTGGGAATTTTCAGCGGACGCTATCGAACGTTGTGCGGCGATCTCATATTAGCGTATCAGATATTGAGTGACCCCAACCACGTATGCCGCCATTTGCTGAAACTTAGCCACAACACGCAGCTCAGGGGTAACTGCTTAAAGTTGAAGGAACAATATAACCGTCTAGAGTGTCGACGGAATTACTTTTCCCTTTGGGTTTGCAAACCATGGAACACACTCCCAGACTCAGTTGTATCCTCTCCTACCCTGGATGTTTTCAAAAAACGATTAGATGTTGCTCTCAGCTCCCAACATTTTGTTACCTAAGCTCCTCTGTTGTGGATTACGCCAAACATGTTTTCAACAGGACCAATGTATCAAATGGACCTAAGTGAGCGACCATATTTTATTTTCTCACTCCTTACCTCAACTATCACTGCGCCCCAGTGTCATTCTGAATGTTTACGCGCGATATTTCTTTTTCATTTTACACTGATGTTAATTATCAAAGTATTCATCTCGGCAGACGTTCGATAGATGACCCAGACATATTTTAATTGCATCATATGCACCGCTACCATCCTACGGGACGTGTCAAGCACTTGCTTTTATCCCGTGATAAATCATTGTTCATTGTTCATTGTTCAGATCCTAACTACTCTGTCGGTCAACCCATGATATCACATTTCAATCAGTTTGAACCGTTCTGTTGCGAAACTAACCACACTGAATAAACTGCCTGAAGAAGCGGCGTTTAAATTGCAAGTATCGGCTCCAGGAAAGGGAGGTGTGGCAAGGTGGACATTGATTATTTGGAAATAGTTGTAATATAACAAACGTCCGAAACTGTTTTGTCGCATAATCGAATCTGAATAGTTGTCTTGACGGCACTTTCCCAGTTGCGTTTCAGTGAGTCATTCGCGTACAAATACGGTAAAACAAAAAATACATCGAAGGTAACCTTTAACTATAATGTTGTTCTCATCGTAATTTATATCCACGTTGATTTCGCTTTATGGTAATTGTATGCCACAAAATTCACCTGGCTAGCCCGCCGAAAACCTCTCTGTGGTGTCAGTTGTGTGGTCCTGTTTAATCTGGTTCCGGCGAACCGTTTGACAGCAGTGTTTCAGGATGTGATGGGTTTCCGCCTGGCAAGCTTTCTCCCCATAAAAAATCACGAATATCTGCTTAACGACGCTGTGACGTGGCAGATGTGATTCGCCACTGCATAAAGTCACCGCAATGCACACTGCACGGACGCCAGTCATCCAAGTAGACGTCCCGACAGCACACAAGCAGAACTACGGCGTCACGTCTACAAATTCAAGCAACACAGCTACAAACGTGCATACCGACATACACACGAATATACCCCACAGATCCAATATGTTACTGCTAACCCTGGAACCTTATGGTATATTTACCAAGCATTCGTGTTGGTATTGCTTTGATCATGTCTATTCAGGCTTTCCTCGCTGTGTCGTGAACATGCTATTTAGTTATTTGTTTAAAGCGTTTTTACCGGAATCAAAGCAGCGGCGAGTCCGGAACTGAATAACGGTATTATTTACAAACGAATAGATGAGCTTTACTAACACATCCCTTAACAATTACCCTTCCAACACAAATTTGCCAACACAGCAAACACTTGGGTCCTATAGCTAGCAAACTAGGCTTCAGAATGATGGAGATAGCAATTGACAGAACCAGAGTGCATGGTGTGTTTATGGGATGGGTGGTCACACGGATGGTACGAGGGTTGGGTAAGCAGTAAGGTTAACTGAGAGCAATCTGCATGGAGCACTCACCAAATGGATCACAGATGCACAGAGACAGCTGAAACAGTAAACATATAATCATGACCAGTGCGGCACTAAGGGTCAACACACAATAAGCGGTGCGGAACAATGATGTAGACTCAAGTGGGGTGTCTTGGAAATGTGAAGCGAACTGTGCACGCAGTTCATGCAGAAATAAGCACAAGGCGGGGGATAAACATGTTAGTGGGAGTAGAATGAAAAGACAGTTTAGAGATTGGGTTCGACGATTGTCAACACGAGATATATTCGGCTTGTTTGTATAAAGAGCATTAAACTTAAGGGGATTTATACTTACGTTGACACACTCACTACAGTGCATGCATGTGGTGTACCAGGAGTTCCATCTCAGTCTGGACTTATCCGTGTAATAGTACCAAGGCAAGCCGTCAGCGTATTTGGTGATATGAACTGTGAGTGTATCTGGGTAGTAGTGCACTTTACATCGAACAAGACCTAGTTGGTGCATGCAGAGACCAGCTGCAATGAACGGTAGACAAAACATTATCATCATCATATCGTGAGGTACTCTGCTTCGAAGCGTTCATTGTTGTTCGCTTACTGCAACGTAGCACCATTGCATCGTCTCGAGGACAAGCTAGGGTTAACGACTTGGAGATAGTGCGACAAATGTTCGTTATCGCTGCTATTAACTTCCTGTTGCGGAAGACGTTTGAAAGCAGCACCTGCTGTCCTGGCTAGGTCTTTCAGCGGTTTGTCTAGAAAGATGAACAGCATAACTGGCAACGGCTCTGGGGGACGTGCAAACCAATGTCCTTTAACCCTCCTTCGCTTAAGGATTTAGCACCAGCGACGCGAGTAACTTCGTGGAGTAAAGTCGATGGTTTGCGCTCACACAGCTTGAGAACCATTGAGCTGTACCAGTCAAGTCCCTACACTGGGCTGTGACTCCTTATATACTACCAGCTAAATTGTTTCATCCTTAGTCTTTTACAGGGGGCAAACTAGACTAGCCTGAACTCGAATCACCACTGATGATGAAAGCGTAGGACAAGCTGATTCCTGAACACTGAATACTGTAGTATAAAGCCAGTAGAAATGAATTCTCTACAACTCTTTCAAAATATGGTGAAAAACGTTATAATAATTGTCAGCCGTGAATGTCGCTATCGTTCTCATGTAACATTTAAAATAGCTGACTCACGGTATTGCAGGACACACAAATGTGACATGTCATCGTAAGAGTGCAATCGTTCTCTTAATCGAACAGTGTTAAAGTATACATCTAACAACCTTCTGAACTGGCTCACAGATGTTGCTTCCATCACATGTTCAGGCAAACTGTTCCAACTATTTACCACTCTCCGTTCGAAACACAGTGGGTGGAGAACTCGCTTCACATCCAGTACGACAAGTTTGTATCTGTGTCCGCGTGTGCTGCATAGCCCTCTTAAGTGCAGCATTGGTGTCAGCATGGGGCAGTCACTGAGGTGTAGAATACGGTCATAATAAGGTCGACTCGCACCCGACGGTAAGACAAGGTGTAGAGTCCTAGTTTCTCGCACCGGTCTTCATACCGCAAGTCACATATACTCGGGATGAGGCTGGTAACAACGTGTTGGACCCGTTCGATCTTTTGTGTCTCACCTCGGGTAATCGGAAAGTAGGCGGGCGAACCGTACTCTAATTATGGGAGAGAAGAGGACAGTGGCAACCTCTTCAGACCATGTGCCGAAGCTACGCTTGAGCGCCCAAAGCATGCGCAGTCCGTTACGACATAGCCTGTTCGTGTTGTCCACAGACTTCAAATGGTAGCGCGAGAGTACACATAGGGCCTTCACGGAGGGTGTGGGATATAGCGGGTGTAGGTTCAGCCATTAGCACTCTTCCCCAGGCTCATAAATACAGAGTTGGCTGGGTTGACCGGGAGATGAACTTCTGCGGACCATGTGGATAGGCGGTTGAGGTCCTGCTGAAGTAGGCCACAGTCGTCGGGAGCTACAATTTCTCTCAAAATCTTAATGTATTTCACAAACAAGGTACACGGCGACCGGAGAAGCTGTGGTAGAACGTTAATGTGGATCAGGAACAGAGTGGGCCCCAGCACCGTGGCTTGAGGCACACCACTTTTAGAGGGATACCAATCAGTTAGATCGTCGTAGACCTGTACCCTTCACTTTCGTCCAACAAGAAAGTCGCGGATCCACCGGTACAGTGAGTCGCTGACACCGCACATCCTGAGTTGGTGAAGGAGAACCCCATGGCTGACCTTGTCGAACGCTTTATTGTAATCGATGAGTATCACGTCTACAGACTTCCCCTTACTTATTGGCTTCAACTACTCATGCCTCGTCACAAGCAAGTTGGTAATGCATGGGCGGCCTTGCATAAAACCGTGATGTGCGGGCGTCAGGACCTCTTGTGACTGTAGCAACCGCAATAATCCCTCTTTTACGAGTTTCTCAGCAACCTTTGCTAAAATAGGTGTCATACAAGTGGCCTGTAGTTGTCTACTTTGCTGGGGTCGCCGCTTTTCGGAATATACTCCACTACCGAACATTTCCAGTCAATCGGCAACGAACCTTCAGACAGCGACCTGTTGAAATGACCAGTCACAACAAAATAGATGATGGGCGAAAGTAACTTGAGAATCAGTGAGTGAAGCCATCAGGTCCGGCAGGTTTGGTTTCGTCAAGGCTGGCGAGTAGTTGACATACCTCTTCAACGCCGCAATCCGGACTATCGACTTCGGTAAAAGCGGTACATGTCGAACTCGGAACAGACGCCTGGTTATTTGCAAATAAATAAGCGAAGTGCACCGCCAACGCGGACGCACGCTCAGTGCTGGAGGTTATGGGCTGTCTGTCCGGGCCATCCCGCACTGGCACATTACCTGCTGGCTTCAAGCGTCGCTTCAGGTAAGCAAAGATTCTCTTTGGGGCGGTGTTCGCGGCGACTACGAGCTGCTGTTCGAAATGTCAGCGCTTATTCCTTTTTGCACGGTTGCAGAGATTCCGCTGACTTCTATATCCTTCGTAGTTATTGACAGAGCCAGACGGGAGCAATCTGTCCCACAGTCTGCGCCGCCTCCGAGGCAGATTTCCATACTCCTTGTCAAACCAATAAGACGTAATTTGTCCAACCTTTTGACATTACAAGGGCACAAATTGGGAACACAACAATGGTAATTGCTCTTTTACTAATATCCAACAGTCTTCCACAGATGCAGCTTGTAACAAAGACCAATCCATTTGGCTCGTGGTTCGAGCTAGACCGTCGAAGTTTGTTTTCCAGTAGTTGTAAGCTGGTTCTTTCGGACGTGAATACAGCAAAGGTAATTCCATAGCAGCTATGAGCACTGAGCGGTAGCTTGTAGCCTGGGGCTCCAGGATCCCAATGTCAAGCACTCATTGTTCGTAGCTCGTTAACTTCAGGTCGAGACAGGAGGGCGTTGAGCGTGGTGTTATGCGTGTTGGCTGGCATATGGGTTGCGATGCACCAGTTTCAAGTACCAAATCCATGAATTTTGCTTCAACCTTACCATGTCCAGGCATCAAATGTACATCAGGCCATCTTATTGGAGGACAGTTAAAATCGCACATAAATAGAACGTGTGGACGACTCATGTGTATTCCAATTTGGGGCAGCCAATCCAAACAACGACTCAGGGGGCTGCGAGGAAATGTGCCCACAACTAGTTCTCTGCGCCTAAGGCAGATGGAGCACCACAGTAGCTCACACAAACCATTGTCACTTCGGTAGGTGCTTACAAGTCTCCCACGGTGGGAAGACATTATGTAGAGCAAGACACCACCGCGGGCATTTGTAAGTCTGTCGTATCGGAAGCATGAGTAACCGATGAGTTCAAGTTCATGGGTGTATAATTCTGAATGCAGCCATGTCACTGCGAGTCCCACTACGTCTGACCGCTCAGACGCAACGAAACAACAAAGCTCCTCGCCCTTACTCACAAAAGTGCAAACGTTTGTGAAGGCTACTTGCAGGCCGCAGCAGGAGCCGCCGGGAGTGCTTGAAGTGTGAGCAGCCTGTTTATCCTGATTCACACATTCTTGGTAACCACCTGCAAATGTACGATATGAAGATTTGTTTCCCCCTCACCAGTACGTCTTTTCAGCTCAGTGATGGCAGACTTACTCCGCCCCCTGTCAACTGGGTCCAGGTCTAGGCGAACATGAATCTACAAAGTCTTCAGCCTACTTAGGCGGGACAAGATAAGCCTTGAACTGGCTTCGTGCACAAAACTGATTCTCATAGGCCGGTTTTGTTGATCACCTTGCTTTCCAAGACGGGTAATTTGCCTCACATTTACCGAGTCCTCACCAGCGTTGAGGAGTCTGTCAATTGGACCTTCTAACACTGGACATTGTGATCGTAGCGCATTTGGGGTGATGGATCACTGGACTCCGGCGGGTAGAAGATCACGAGGTTATAACGCCTCTGATCAGATGAGGTTGCCCTTGCAGGGAGAAGTATATTACAAGCCTCACGTGGTTTGGCTAACTGTTGACTTACAGCCTTATCTTTGCACGATAGCCAACTGTTTGTGACGGTATGTCGTCTACACATGGTGTAGGCGCCCTGACCCTGAATGTTTGCTTAGGGCATTAAGGTTTTCAGGTAAGTCCCTCTTCTCCCCCTCTTCTTATTCTTTATTTCATAGCTCGTTATGGTTTTATGGTAGCATCCGTTCAAATGGCTGCTGCTGTTGTTGTTGATGATGATGAAGATGAATATAATGCACTACTCCCCTCGGCTATACTGCACCTTTGTTGGCTTCCCTGGACTGCACCACACTAGTACGATTGATACCGTGCGTTTCTAGGTGTAGTAGTTTGCCTGGCAAATCGCAAGTTAATTTAATAGCGTCTAGAAATCTTGAGGCTTGCAATAGTTTTCCGTCTAAGTTTCTAAATTACCGACTGCATCCACTGCACACTGCGCTTTCAGAAATGCTTTCTAGTGCTACGCGTTCAAACTATTAAGTTTCGTTTTTTGGTGCTTCATCGCATCGCAACCTTATCTTATCTTACCTGTCCCGATTGCTTCTTGACCTAACGAAAGTAATAAACACACTACACGAGCTGTTTTAAAATTAAGCATTCGTATGTTTCCTTTTTCTCCTTGTTTTTGTATTTTATATTGTTATTATCTTCCAGTATAAATGCTGAAAATAAACGCATCTGGGTCCGTAAAGATTATTTTGATTTTACTTGACTTCGGTCCACTTACTCGCGCTATATCCTTCGACCAACGGCCTAGCATGAGCTTGTCTTACGGTTGGCACTTAGGTCCCCACTTTGTCCGTCACTCGGCCGTTGGGTCATCAACGGCATACTTTCAACACACATCTGCCTACGTCTACAATAAATCCGTTTTATTTCTTTCGCCTCTGTAATTTCGAGCCCTGCTCCACATGGCCAACCATGTAAACATGGCGTAGAACATGGGCGGCACCAACCCAATGAACCGTCGTATCGTCTTTTGTTTCATCTAATTGCGGATGTGTTTCAACAGAATCCCCAGTAACGGCGAGGGCGGCTCCGTTTCAGTGATTCGAATGAACCGAAATTACTGGGGAACAAGTGTTAGTGAGAACGCAACAAGCGTTATTAGCTAAGTTTGGTTACCGTTGTACATATACATGTGTAATAGCCACTCTCCCAGCTTTCAACTAGCACACTACATAGCATGTGCTCACTTGCCGGCTTTAATTGCGTCCAGAAGTACAATGTGGATCACGCGGAATTACGGCGCACATCTTACATTTTAGGCATTTCACCTTCTGGGTAACCCATTACTTCTCTTTGCACCGTCACATCCAGAAACAAACGCTGTCTTCACAACCATTACGACGTACGGCACAACCCTCGCACATCTATGCTGCAACTATTTATATCGATTGATATGGGCGAATTATTGAAGCATCCAATCACACGTACTCATCCACCATTTCACCTTCACTAGCCAGCGTTGCATGGGCATAGATGGGAAGCGAGGCGCTTCTAACCAATGGCATCGAATCCTTGTGGGTGTGCGTGTGTACTCCTATTCGTACACAGCTGTGAGTGACTACGTGAGCTGACAGCCCAGCGCAAGGCAGTGGAGAGCGCGGGCTCTGGTCTACATTGCGTCCATAGGTCAGTGAGAGACTCCTCTACTAGTGCCAGTCACAGAAGAATAACATGGACAGCAGATCAGCCACGATGAAAACACGATCCAGAACTATACCTAATTAGAGGTCAGCGCACGATACCCATTCACTGGATTAACGTTACCGTAAGGTGTCACTGGATTACTACTTGACCTGTGACGGATCTAGTTCTTTAATGAATACATCTGGCTGACTAGTAAGTTAGTTGTGTTCATGCGTATTCTCGACAAGCATACTTTTCATCAGTAATGTTAACATGAGTTATGAGTTTCAGCGAGCTTCCATTTAAACAACCCTGGAAATTTCGTGCTCGTCCAAAGCAAGCCACGTCGGATATCGCGACCCAGTGTTAATTTATGTGACTAAGCAGCTTTAGGCTCACTACTACCCAAATGCACAGCAGTAGTAGGTGGCCAACCATTTCTATCCTGCTCATGTGGATCCGTCCTCTATTTAGCTCTTTCTGTTTAGAGCTACGATATATCTTAAGTTTTGCACGTCACTATCAAGAGTATTTGCATATTTGGCCACGCACATAACCGGAGTTCCAGTTCTATCTCATTGGAGTAAAAGCTTACCATCAGTACTGGCCAAATATGAGAGGGTAGTAGACGCACACACAATTGCATACCTTAAGGATAACGCACTGGAGATTTAAAGTTTCATATAATATCCACTCCGCGGCAACAAGACTTGACCTTGGTGCCACCCCTCCCTCCCTCTTTTACCCACCGAACTATACTGGGTAGTGCCCCCCGGCCA
This sequence comes from Dicrocoelium dendriticum, assembly GCA_944474145.2. Classification (NCBI taxonomy): domain Eukaryota; kingdom Metazoa; phylum Platyhelminthes; class Trematoda; order Plagiorchiida; family Dicrocoeliidae; genus Dicrocoelium; species Dicrocoelium dendriticum. The sequence goes on along the minus strand of OX104068.1, from coordinate 46,643,698 downwards.
CTTGTGATCTACTCCTACCAGGTTGATCAGTGTTTAGAGGTCAGCCAAACTCAGTCTCCTGGTCTTCCAGCCTGGGGTTTGCAATGAGATGGCCTCCATTTCTGTAAGCCTGAATCCCTGTCACCTCCCCGCTGCCTTGCCGACAGGATTTTAAGCCAAAGACTTTGGTTGAGGACCCAAATCTTCCTCCTGTCTAGGTCTGGGCGCCCTGGTTGTATCTCGGCCCACATACAGCCATGACAATCTCCTCAAACGTTAACTACATTCTGCATCGGCGGTCGCGTAGATTATCAGCAGTCGCCTTATCTACAATGCACAGCAGGGCGGATAGGCGAAAACATTCTACTGCCGGCACCTTTCTTCTTTCTATCTACCTGTTTCCCTTACTCCCCTCCCAACTCCCCATTACTGACCTTCCTTCCAAAAGTCCCAACTTAACTGACAACAGCCGTAATGCAACTGGAGTCACACCGTATGCAGATGCCTTCACGCACCATCCACTGGACGTCTAACGGCAACAATCCGTTATAAGCCCAAGCTGTCCCGTTTCCGTGGTGGCGTTCAACGTTCGCACTCTACGACAAATAGGCCAACAGTCTGCACTCGCACGCACCTTGGACACACTGGGTATTGATGTGTTGTGTATCCGAAACTAGGATCAATGACCCTAACGGCGTTGTTGAATCAACTGCGCCCGGCTTATTCTTTCGCCATTGGTTGCACGCAACCGGAGACACTGATGCGGCAGCGTCTGATCAAGCTGGGGTAGGCATCGAACTCAGCTCCAATACTGACTCAAAGTAACTTGACTGGATTCCGGTGAACAGCCATTGGCGTGCAGCCCGTTTGACCACATCGACCAAGGTTAATTCGCGAACTTGTACAAGACACGGTTTGCTTGTGGTTTCCGCTTGCGCTTTCACCGACTGCTGTTCTCATGCTGCCAAGGACACGTTCTAGCACGAACTAAACACGCTAATACGTAGTGCTAACAGTTCAGATATCGTAGCAATTGTAAGGTACATGAATGCACAAGTAGGTCGCCTCGGTTCTGCAGAAGGTTCGGTAGGTAGTAAGTATAGATTTAACTCCGAAAGGACTGACAACGACGAGCGTCTTTTGCAGCGGTGTGCAGAGCATTCGCTGTTTCTTAGCTGTACTGCTTTTAGACAGAGTGGGCGCCGAAGAGCCACTTGGCGTCCTCCTGTAGCTGGCCAGCGATGGGCCCAACTTGATCACTTTGCCATAAGTTACAGGTGGCGTGGTTCCATCATGGATTGCCATTCCTACTGGAGTAGCTGCGTCGACTCTGATCATGCCTGGGTACGCTGTCACTTTCCCATAAACTTTACCGGGAGGCGCACAAAGCCTCTCCCCCGATTGGCAATGGATAAATTGTCTCAGCTCTCGGTCAGGCAGGCCTATCAAGACCCACTGCATACCGAACTTTCGCTTTTTTGTTCTAATGCCACTGAGCTTCCGTGGAATAGGATCTCGGCCGCCATGCAAGATGCAGCAGCATCTGCTTGTGGCAGTAGCATTCGCCACCGCACCACTCACTGGATATCCGAGAGGTTGATAAACTTGTTGAAGTCCTGAAAAATCTCTCTACTGGCTCTGAGCACAAGATTGCCAAGTGGACCATTAGGCGCGAAATGTAGCGCAGTCAAAGTGCTGACAAGGAAACCTAGTGGACCAGTCGGGCTCAAGAAAGGTGGGAGGCAGGAGCAGTAGACAATTGCCCTAAGCTCTTTCAGCTGATCCGCCCCACTGGTCGCAGTAAACCAGGTGTCAGTGAGACAAACAGAGACAACGCCTCTACTCTCATTCAGAATAAGGAGTGCAGTATGGCTCGTTGGAAGGATCACTTTTAAGATCAGTTCAGTTTTCCCCTAGTCCCGGACCCTTTCCTACTCAGGTGATGCAGGATGAGCCATGGGTGGTTAGTTTAGAGGCTCCATCAGGGGCTGAGGTCCGAAACGCTATCACAGCCCTAAATCGCTTTCGTTTTGCTTGCTCGGATTCCCTTCTACTTGTACTATCTAAGGATTAAGGTGAGGTTCTCTGCAAAGCACTGACCTCCCTGTTCGAATATGTCTGGGAAGAAGACACCGTCCCGGCTACCTGGCGTGAATCGATTATAGTGGAAATATACAAGAAGGGTAATAACACCTACTGTGCTAACCATAGTGATATTAGCCTAACGCCAGTTGTGACAAAATTACTAACCTCGATTATCTTTCGCTGCCACACTGCGGAAAGGCAAACCTGAGTTAAGGAGGAGCAGGCAGGTTCCCGTCAAAGACGGAGCTTTGTGAACCACAGATTTACTCTGCGATAGATGCTAGAACACACCAGGTAATACCACAGACCGACAATTATTGTGTTCATCGATCTCAAGGGTACGTTCGATTCGATCAGTCGAGGCATTCTGTTCGAAATGCTTGTGCGAAATGGTGTTCCCATGGGATTTGTGAACATCTTAGGTGCCCCGTACTCGAACACTGCAGGCCGCGTCAGGATCTAAGGTGAGCTATCGGATAGCTTTCCGACAACAAGTGCCTTTCATCTGTGTTGTCCGATTTCCCCAGTTTTGTTCAGTTTCGTCTAGGATACCATCATGGAATGCTCCCTTGCGGAATCTCACGAAATAGGCGTTGGGCTGACTAATGAACGTCTATTTGATCTCGATTATGCGGACGATACCGTCTCGCTGTTTAACGATGTTAGGGCGAAGTAATCCACCATGAATAACCTCGCTAGAGTTGTCTCATTATTTGGTATGCGCTTCACATCTTCAAGATGCAAAGTGTTGCTGCAGGACAACCAGTCACCTGATGATCCTTTGCCCATAGATAGCGAGGAATTTGCGGTGGTGGGTCAATTCACTTACCTTGGCAGCTGTATCAGCAACGATGGGCGCTTATCAACTGAAGTCAGTTCACGTATTGTAAAAAGCAGAGCTATCCTTTTGAATCTGCGACATCATTGATGACAGAAAGCAGTTTCCATTGGTCCAAGTGGCCGTGTTTGCAAGGTCGCAGTGTGGGTCATCCTACTCTATGGGAGTGAGATTTGGCCCGTCGGTCTGAAGATCTGAGACACCTTCAAGCCTTTGCTCACCGCTGTCTGCGGAGCATTGTTGGTGTCCGGCGGCACCCGCGTATCCGCAACGATGGTGTCTATAGGCGAGTGATAGGCAATGATACCCAAGCTAGTTCCTTAGAACAACGGATAGTACTGCCTAAGATGTGTTGGCTCAGTCACGTACTACATACGTCTGGTCACCGCTTACCGAGAAAGATCTTGTTCTGACTGTCAGATATAGGACGGTGTAAGGATTAAGGTGGACATAAGTTGATTTGGCAGCGCGAACTGAAGTCCCTGACGATCAAACTTAGTGCTGTCGGTCCGTCTCACCTTCTAGGCTGGAGTCCAAGTGTTAGGCTGGAGATTTTTCAATTGTTTGCGGTCAGCAACAGTGGCGCGTCTGCTGGTGTCTTACTCGGACTGCCCGTTTAACGTGTGAGTTGTGTTGAGTTATCTGCTGGGTAATGACTGATTATGACGCGGGACAATGAAAACCTCAAAGCAGCTACCTCGCTGATGCTGCCTTATCTTTTCACCATAGCCAGCTGTTTGGGATAACATGGGGTTGGCAAGGTGTAGGCGCCTTAACCCTGAAAGCTTGCTCAGGGTAGTAAGGTTTTCTGGTAAATCCACTTATCCCCATCTTATTAGTCTTCGTTCTGTAGGTAGTTATGGTTGTATGGCAGCGAAGCATCCGTTTGAATGGCTGATGTACCGCTGTTGATGATGATGATGATGATGACGACGACGATGATGATGATGATGATGATGATGATGATGATGATGATGATGATGATGATGATGATGATGATGATGATGATGATGATGATGATGATGATGATGATGATGATGATGATGATGATGATGATGATGATGATGGTGATGATGATGATGATGATGATGATGATGATGATGATGATGATGATGATGATGATGATGATGATGATGATGTACCAGCCATTATGAGGTCCCGTTATATCTGTCCTCACAGTTCCTTCAAGTATACCGAGCTAAAGTCATCATACACTCCTGTAATTAAACTTCACCGAGCCTGTCCGACAAATGCGATCAGTTTCTCGGATCCGACCTCTAAGGATTATCTAATAGCTACATTTTGCAAACCGGGTAATATTCCCAGTGACTCAGTGTCGCTAAGCAGTGTGTTCCTGACGCAGAATGCATGCTTACTCACACACGATAACATACATCCAGCAAGTGGCCCAGGACTAGAAATACAATAAACACGAAGGGCAAGCTGAAATAATAGACTTAAGCAGCGGTACAAAAGAGACTGTTTCTGTGTGGTCCGGCTGAAACGCATATGCAGCTCAAAAACCTGCAAGAAAATGTTAAAACAGGCCTTCCTGTTTCCGACAGCTCTATAGACTCTACAAATATTAATGATGAGTTGTTCGTCAAAATTAACCCCAGTCAAACAGGTTCTTGTGAGATTGCAATGTACTTAGACCGCCATTTCCTTGTGTTTTGTTTCATCTGTAGTGCCTAACACAAATCCGCGAGTCTTTGTAATCGTTCTAAATGTCCAGATCATCGCCAAGCCAAGGGAGCTTGCACAATGAAAGTTTCTCTCCTGTTATGCGAGGTGTATACCTATGATATCCAAACTTACAAGAGAATCATGACATCAGTCAATCAGGTATTCAACGTCAAAACCGTCGCACCTTAGAAGCAAATATCTCAGACTACATTTCTCGGGCTTCTTCAATAAGCTCCACTTCCATCTTGACAACGAAAGCCGGGTAATCACCTTACAAGGTGACTATGTACGACTTAGCATTTACAAGTTGTTAGCGCGGATATTTTGATGTACTCATGAACAGCGGATTTTCGATGTAAATGCTGAGATACATAGATCCCGTCATTAGACGCCGAGTCTTTCGGGGCCAATCCTCTCCTCTGCAACATTCGTAACATATCGCATTGGAGAACAAAATGCCCTACACCGCACTTAGCCTGCAAATCATGATGGTCCGAAGCCGTCCTCCGTATTCCAGTGGCCGTACTTACTGATTGGCGGTGCAAGCTGCTGGTGGTCATGGGTTCGAATCCTGACAGATCCGATGGATGCGCACTACTGATAACATCCAACCGGTTAAAACTGCAGTCTAGTGCTTTTCCACGTATGTGAAGAACTATATGCTTTAGAAGCTACTGCGACGAACTTAAGTAATTGCATAAAAATTCCCTTACTAATGAGTACAATAACTAGTCCTGCTTAGTCGGGAAAGTGAATGGAGCTGAATGCGTAATTATTGAAACTAGACTGTGGGTGGTTGGTCAATGCGCAGTTGGACATATCGTAGTGCTGACACAGTGCGTGCTGCTCCTATTAACAGGTTATTTCGGCATATCCATCATTAGGGCTACCGAACGAAAACTGCAACCAGAGCAGTCTATCCGCTGTGTCCCCGAGGATATAAATAATGCACAGTGACCTAAGTGCGGAGTGTTGGCCTTATAGACCGCTGTCAGGTAAGATTGAGCGCACGGAACAGAACAATGTTTATCGTACAATTGCAAAGTGTAAATGACTCAACTGAAGCCGAATGTTATGGCGCATGGAATTTTCAATATCAGTAACAGATAGGCATACAGTGTGGAGGAGTTCAACAAATCACTGCCATCCGCGCACGTGCCTACCATGCTCCGTATGATACAATAACAATGACTTGGCTTAGCGGTGCCGCATTCGCGAAACCCCTACTTCGAACGTTGTTTTAGAGGAACCGATCTCAAGACCACGTGGAGCCTGGGGCCAAGGGATTATAAAGTCAGTGATACAGCTCACGTAAGTGACTGTATGGCTAGCAACAAGTGGACAAGTAATCCGCACCAGTTCAAGTGCTAAGCTCTGGCTCTGAGCGGTAAAAGTACGCTTTCACAACACATGAAGCTCTTCAAGTACCTAAACACGACGATGGAACTTTTGAAATCACACATCAGAAGTAAGCTTGATAGAAACAAGCAGGTAATTAACAAAGATTGTTTCCACACCCGATTCGAGCTTCATAACGAGTTGGTCTAGGGTACAATAACGAAGTCGGTGGACTCAACTCAACATCATTTGATGCATCCTTAAGATATGGACAGTCAGTACGACAACCAATAAGGCCACAAACCCTTCTTATGAGGTCTGTCCCATATTATAGATGAAGAATGTACTCCAGTTTGGCGAAAACGAACGCAATATGATTCATGCCGACCATTTGCCTAAGGATCGCCGTTTGCTTAACGTCCCCAGAACAGTGACTTCGGGAACTGGGTCAATCTGACCTGGCCAGCTCAGAGAAGTCAATGAGGGGGCTAGAATATGGGAATAATCAAGGTGGTCTATCAGGGAGGGCATTCCAGAAGCTTGACCTTGTCATTCTCTATGAAGTTCGTAGCGCATACCTTTAACATCACGCAGTCCAAGCCTGGTAGCTCTGGTAGAACAGTGATCTCGCCACACTTGACACCATCCTTAAGAACAACTGTCGATATCAATGGCTTGTTCCATTGCCCACTTAGCCTAGACGCTAGGAATGTACAGCGCATTGGGTATAGGTCTAGAGAGTGAGCATGATCCCGTAAGATAACCACAAATGCAGCCTGACAGATTAAGCGTAACATAGCCGGTAACAATATTGATGGGATCTACACCTTTCTTTGTCGGTTTTTAATCGCCCACATTTAGTTGTCCGTTTTATTGGTAAATAGCAACAGCGGCAGTGTAATAGGCTATCTGCATTAACCTGGAGACGGTATACCTCAAATGGTAGGTTTAGTGGTGTTTCTACAAATCAAACTCGGTGGATTTGCCATTGTTTCTGTTCACAGATTTACCATTTGAGTTGTCGACACGTTTATTTCCGATCTTATAATAAACACCAAGACCATGTGGCGGAGCTTGTGGGGGCCATCATTTGTAACACTAATAAGCATTAAGAAAAATGGCGCGGCCGTAAATACGGGAAAAATAATCACATCCAAGACCAATCCCGTCTGTGAAAAAATTAAATTTACCCGTAATGTAAACTGTGCATCTGTGGACCCACTACAATGCCCACGTTAACATGTGCACGTCCGCCTTTCCAGATTTATTGGGGAGCTGGTGAGTCTATTACTTTTTCAGTGTTTTGTCGTCACCCGATGAACGAGAGTAGTGTCACGTAAACCAAATTATGTAATGCATCGTGAAGTCGTTTTTTAATTAGGTACCACCGGCTCAGCATTGACAAAACTGGGATGAGCAACCCAGGGCTGACACATTAGGAGGGAACAAAATTCCCGTACTCTTCCAACCGGGTGTGGTGTGCGGTTAACGTTTCATTTGCTGGCCCCTTCGTTTGGTCCTAAGGCTGTTTCAGCCGGTGACAGCAATTATGACAGGTATTTTTCCAACATTAGATACGTCAGGATGGGAGTTGCCCGTAAACGGCGAACACTTCCACTATACACACCTATAATTTGCAGTCGAGACTGGTATATTAGACGGAATAAGCATCTTATGCCTCTAAGATTTCCATTGTTTCCTCGTTCAAATTTCAAGCACGCACTCTGTGGCCAATGCGTATTTTTTGCCGAGTCCGTGTACTTAGAATCTGTATAATACAGCGACAGCGGGTGCACACTGAGCAGATACGCAAATAGAGGGTAACCACTTAGCATTTCACATTTTCGTTTTATCTAATATAGCCTTAATGAAAGCCATCAGAATCAAGATCAAAAAGTCGGACTTCGACCTCGTGTTTAGTATAGATTACTTCAACAGAGAAACAAAATTAAATGTTTTGTACTTCACATAGAATATCCCTCATTTGTGACCTCATCTTAGCTGAGATTGCAGCTTGTCATCAGAACTTAAAGTTAGTCTCAAAACTAGGAATTATGGCAAATTCGCCCCGTGTCCAAACCAACCATCTTAGGCTAAATCAAGATAACTATCTTCCCTTTCCATTTACCTTGTTTGCCACGATTTGATTTGTTTACCACTTACCTAGATTGTAAAAGTGAGGGCTAACTGATGTGGTAATTACGAAGAATTGAAAATCGAATGATGGGTGCACTCCATAGTGCAGTGGGTTCTTAATCGATTCCAGGCGTAGTTCTGAGGCTACTGTTTACATTATGCGTACCGAGGACATTGTGCACACTGAAGTCTCTAGCTTAAGTGGGTACACCTCAATCACTGCACTTCAAAAGACCTCTGCTTGAGATACATTTTAACAGCAGCACTTACCTTCAATTATTCACCGGTAAGCTGGACACCTTAAGCGTACCTGATGGCATACCGAATTACTCTCTGACTGATGTTCACAGGGTTGCTGACGAAGCCTTGTATCTTGCTTTTTGGCCCGAGAGCTGCATATTTGAACCTAAAGACAACAATTATTTACGTAGCCGTTGGCGGAGTTCGGCGCTGAGATTAGAAAAGTTCGCAGTAGTCCCAAACTACCCAGTGCTGTACCAATCGCCAGCCGTAAATATTGTCCACGCTTTATCGGTAGAAAATGCTGCAAGTACCACGTGATTGATACTACAGGGTTATTCTGTCTACCGTTGGAACAGGAAATCGCGATCACGGATTTCTTCGTTTATGATCAAAATTGGGATTTTAAAACGACTGATGATGTTGTGCCTGTGCAAAGATGGGTGGTGAATATTTCAGCCAGCTGCAGCTCTCTGAATCCTGGGCAGTGCCAATAACGCATTTACATCAGAAAACGTCATTTGAACGCTAAGCCTAGTAGGTACCAATTCACTTGACCTGAATAGGCGCTTGCGACCAGAGCGAAGCGTAGTCAAAATGCAAACCCAACAAAAAACCGATTTGTAATCTAAACGTTTCGTAATTAGGAAATTTCCGTCAATTCCAAGCCCATTCAGGGGTACTGGGTGCTCTAATCCTCTTTTCTACCCAACCACAAAAAATCAGAACGTGCGCATAGTTGGATGTGGAAAGCATCACGTTGAGTTCAGCGTTTCTTCTGTCTAGCCTCTCTGTGGACTAATGAACGGCTACATAACTGTTAGGCAGCGCAAATCATTCTGGTGCTGGTAATTACCATGAGACCATTAGCTTGCATAGCATCTAACTTACCGAAATAATCTCCTAATTATTCTGGTTAAATTGTAACATGAGCAGGGCTGTCTGTGTTTCCCTCATCCATGGGCAAACGTGGATCAGTTATTTTAATACTGGAAATCATTCGTAACTGATAAAATACCGGTGCTATAAAAGTCCCCTAGGGTGCTTAGTGTTAAAACAACAAGATTGAGATTCGCCGTCATTTTAAGCGCCTACAACTTTAAATGGCCTGGTGCATGACAGAGTGGGATTAGTATTGAAATATAAATCCTAAAATAGGGTATGGAACGGCTGTGGTTAACGTTTCTTGATTGGAAATGAAAGCTTTCGCCAATGTACCAATTCATTCACCTCATCACTATCAGAACACGTTAACTGACGGTGAGAATGGCACTTCAGCTATTGGGCCGCAATGCAAACATAAGGTCCTAACATTTGCATACTGCAAAAACTAACTGAATAGTAATCTATTAGTACGTTATATATTATGCATGGAATATGAACAAGGAACAATAACATTATACGCGTTAAGAAGCACCGCTTTACAAGCCCCGTTGGGTGGTAAGGTGGGTTATCGAAAATCGTTACCGAAAAATGTTGCAGCGAGTAGTTTTACTGACAACAGAATGGACTTATCGTATGTAACGTAGTAGCCCAGCCCTCCGAGTATTTTCCTCGCTGCAAGAGGCGAAAAAATAAACCCAAGGCGTTTCAATAATTCGATAGTGCACAAACAACCGATTCGGAAAGGGCGTTCCATGGTTGCCATATGGGAATGGAAAAGCAATCGCTATTGCACTCTAGATGGCTTTACTGTTTTGCTAACTTCAAGGAGTGACAATGTAGAGGACGGTGGTTTAGTAAGTTCTATTCCGGGAGCAATAGACACTCTTAGGCAAAAACACACCATAAAAGAACAAGCAAGCATATTCGCGTTATACTTCTTCCTTCAGTCAATGGTATTCCAATGCCGAATAGCGATCCGGAGATATCAATCCGACTACTGGGAAGACGTGGCAGCAGCATAAGCAGCGGCAGCAGAAAACGAAACCGGCGAGACGTGAGTGCGTTGAACTGGATGTATTCAAAATTTGTGAATTTAAACAAATAGTACAAAATGGTCGGTAACAGAAATGATAAAACCAAACATGAAATGCGGTGTAATCACAACCACTACAGAACTCCGCCCTTATATCTTGCACCAGTAAATAATTCTCGATATAGCGTCCTTGGAACATATTGTGCTAGTTTGGGGGGTGGGGGTGAAACAACACGACCTGAACGTGTGTAGATAGGATCGCTTGTTGAGGGTACAGGGATTCCGAGGTTTCGGAATCGGTTATGCGTTTCTCAGTGAGCAACAACGCAGGCACGGCAGTTGTGAGTGGTTGTGGTTGCTTCTAAACTATCCAACTACCCAAGATTGAATCGACGAATGCGGGTTTAAGACGATCAATGCACACGGACTCCTTGAATGCATTCTTATCCAGAACGAAATACTTCGGTTTCCGCGATAAGACCTTGAAGGGACCTTCATAAGACGGCGTCAAGGGTCACCGAACAGCATCGATTCGGATAAACACGAATGGACAACTGTGTAAATCCGGATGCGTATGCTGCTCGCGCGTGCCTAGTCGAAATGATGTCAGTCTAATGGATGGAAAATGGTGCTTCGGGCGTTCAGCGTAGGATGCAGGATTCAATTCGCCGGTGATTCGTGAAGCCAGGATCATCTCGCCTGGGAGTCTGAGGGTAGTGCCAAAGACAAGTTCGGCCGGGTAGCATCCGATACCTTCTTTGACAGCATGGCGAAGACCAAGAAGAATAGCTGGAAGACGTTCGGACTAACGGGCATCAGACGAACTAGCTGTAATGGCGGCTTTCAGTTGTCGATGAAATCGTTCGACAACGCGATTGGCAGCAGAATTATATGCAGTCATCTGAAAATGAGTACAACCGACTGAAATCAAGGAAAAGGGTGAAACTGAAATGAGATCCTTTGTCAGTAGTAACAGTGGCTGCCGCACCGAAAAATGAAATCCACGATTCGACGAAAGCACGAGCAACATGTTCAGAGGATATGTCACTTAAGGGAATTTCGTGGGGAAAACGAGTAAAGCAGATAAGTGAAACCATTAGAAGCTGGTAACGGTCCTTCTACATCAACATGGATGTATTTGAATCGGACTACAAGGAATGAAAAAGTACCAGGAGTTGGAACAGTGTGTCCATGAACCTTGCTGGTTTGACAACCAAGACAGGTTTTGGCCCATTGTTGGATGTCTGTGCGCACATTGGGCCAGATGTAATGGTCGGTAATTAGTTTCACAGTAGATCGAATAATGCGATGCGATAATCCATGAAGATGGTCAAAATCCACTTGCCGGTACGACTGTGGAACAAATGATCTAGGTTTAAAGGTGGAAATATCGCAGTAGATTTTTGCGTCAGAATTGAGCACGGACAATTACAAGCGTTTTAACGAAGAGTTCGATCGAAGCTGTCTCAATTCTGGGTCACAGGCTTGGGCAACAGACAGTTTCTCTAGATCGACAGGCGAGCATGAAAACTGATGGATGTGAGCACGTGATAGTGCGTCGGAAACAAAGTCGTTAGGACCATCAATATGGCGATTATCAACACAAAACCGGGAAAGATTATCGAAGTGTCGAGTTTCTCTAGGGGAGTAACCGTCAAAAGTTGCACAAAAAGCACACACAAGGTGCCTATGATCAGTCAAGATGACGAAAGGTCGACCCTAAAAGATGTGACAAAAATGCTTTACAGCAAACTACATGGCAAGGAGCTCTCGACCGAACCTAGTGTACCTGGTCTGGTCAGTTTGCAGCTTCCGTGGGAAGAAAGACAAGGGTTACATTTCGTTACCCACGAGCTGCTGCAATACGGCACCAACGGCGGATTGTGAATCGTCTGTCTTGACAATGAGAGAGACATTATCGTCCGTTCTCAAGTAGTCAATTGAAGTGGCTTGGCTGAGCTTTTGCTTGACTGCGTTAAACGCTGCTTCGGCGTCTGAAATGAACGCGAACTGATGGGATTGCCTTTGAGCAAATCAGTTAAAGGTTCAAGAATTGCAGTGCAGCCGTGCATAAACTTTCCGTAGTAGTTAACCATGTCGAGAAAACGGCGTAGGCTTTTAACGGATTGTGGCGATGGATAATCCAGTATGGCTAGCGTTTTATCATGCAACGGGCTAATGCCATTAGCGTCAATTCTGTAGCCTAGGATGTCGATGGACGGTTGGCCAAATACGCATTTGTCAGGGTTACTGGTGCTATCATGATGTTCGAAACGGTCGAAAACTTTTCGTAGATGTTGTGTTCGTTGGCAGAAACACTTGCAACTAAAACATCATCAATGTAAAAAAGGCAAAGTCGAGACCAAGGAGAACTTGGTCCATGAAGTGTTGGAAAGATTCCGCGGCATTTCGGAGACCGAATGGCATACGGAGAAACTCGTACAAGCAAAAAGAGGCGGTCACTGCCATTTTTGCAATATCTTCCAGGCTCATTGGAATTTGGTAGTACGCCCTGATATGATCAACCTTAGAAAGATAGACTTTCCTGC
>OX104068.1:46562170-46630831 GCA_944474145.2 Dicrocoelium dendriticum | reverse complement strand
ATATCTGTGGCCCGTACTTTGTTTAGGAACGGTCTTAAACGTACTTCAGGTGGCCCACGTTTTCTGTTGTCGTGCCACGCTTGGACGGCCGTTGATACCATCTCAGGTGTAGCCACGGTGACTTTCAAAATTTTTGGCCCGTTACCCTGATAGTTTAAGGAGGCCGCTAGACGGGTGACATCGAAAGTCACGATATTTTGTATGTTGTAGAGCTCCGTTATGTACCTCCACTCTTCTATATCGTGCTTCTGATGTTCATTTATATCGCCATGGTTAAGTTCTGGAACACCGTGGACCAGCACTACTTTCTTCGTCGCATCATGTCGTGACGCGACTGGGTCGGATTTCCATTTTTGCCTTTCTATCCATGGTTTATCTGGGAAAATGCGGGCGCTGAGAGAGGAATTCGTTAGCTTGTGGCCTGTCAGGAGCACATCCTCCAGGTCGCGTGTGTTACCAAATGTTACTCGTAATAACCGAGGTTGTCCTAAATGCGGCGAGGATGAATTTCGGGAAATGCGCGTAAGACTAGTTGCAGGAACGTTAATTTCGAGAGCACAGCATATCTCTGCCCAGCGGTTTTGTTCTTCCACTTGCCTACCTTTTAGCGACTCGCTCGTGGGCTCTGGTACATTTGAACACATAATTGTCAGAGCGTTTTTGTTGTACACTAACTGCTTATCCTGAGAGTTGTTACTGGTGGACATTTGTCTAGGTTGACTACTCATCTTGTCCCTTGTGCAGGGAGAGCCTGCGCTGCTACATGGCTGCATACGCGGAACGCCGTTTGTTGTGCTGTTTGTGGGGGTCAAATGTTGCTGTCCAAACCGTGACAGGGTTGAGCGTGCAGTTTGTGCATAGCTGTTTAAGCCTTGAGACACTTCACAAAACTTGGGAGGTCATTCGACAGGCCTATCTTCGCTGCCGTCCATCAACAATGGTGTGCTATTTTTGCCGTACTGTGTGGCTTCTTTACTAAATGGCTCTCGCCGTTTGACAGGTCTGGGATTCGGGCTACTTAATACACTAATCTGCGACTCAAGTTCAGTGGGTATTTTTTTACCAAGCTAGCGGTCAATTCCTTTTGTTCTGTGACCGTTAGGGCTAAACTTTCACATTTCGCCATAAGCACTTGAATGACCCTAGCCAACGGTTCGGTTGAACATGCGTCACACACACACACAAGCCGTCGATCGTCATACAGCGTGTTGTAGCCCCATCGAAAGAATTGGAACAAAGCGAGCATTTGGTGACCGACGTGTCTGGACTAATATTGGCCTTGGATTAGTTGTTCATTGGCGTAGCTGAGACACTGCGTCGGCCCATCATGTGCACACGATGAACAGTGGGCATTGGAATATCACAAAGGCTTTGCGTGGCAAAACGCGCCAAGGGAGTTACAGCGGTAATTGCGTGATCACAAAATAGCCTCTATTTGTGGTATCTAGAGGTGCACTACAATAAGTAAGGTGTTGTCTAGTAGCCTTAAAAAAGCTCCGTCGAATGGTATCCCAATGTAGTGGGAAAAATAAAAAACAACGCAGTTTCACAAGCAGGTCTTACCGAATGATCTGTCAAAGACGGTGTTCAGGATTTGCCAGTGTGTCGTTAGTAGTACTGCAGAAAGACTGAATCCGTTGGATAGGTCTCGACAATCCGAGACGATTGAGTGTAATTCCGAAGATGTGGCACAAAATGGAAGGCGAATAGAGAGAAATAACACAAATTATCCAACTGTGTATATGCGAGATCGGGCATCTGTCGGGAACTTTGGCGTTATTCAGTGCTCGATAGTCGCCACATGTGCGCCAATCACCTGTCTTTATAAGCACAAGGTGCAGTAGAGGTGACCAACAACTGCTCGAATGACGAATGATCCCGAGCTTGAGCATGTGCTCGAACTCTTTCTTAGCGGTCTGTAGTTTGTCAGGTGTAAGTCATGATTTCACCGTCACCGGTGGACCAGTTGTGACGATGTGATGTTGCACATCGTGATTGGGTTCCGTCGCGTCTTTATTTACCCCGACAAGTGATAGAAAATGCTGCAACAATGCGGAATACTGAGAACCATCGGACACAAAGACTCGAAGTCCGATGAACTTAATTGCAGTAAGCTTGCCGGAAGCAGTTAGCGAAGTGGTATCATCAAGTAAGTTCCCCCAAGGCAGATCTACTACGAGGCCAAATTTGTTAAGAAAATCGTTACCGATGATAGACCTCTGTACGTCGGCGATCGTAGAAATGAAAGGAAAGCTACGAAGTAGCCCAAGACTGTGCGTGAGAAGTTTCTGGTCACAAGTCGTGATCTTCGTCTGGTTAGCAGCCTTTAACGTCATTACAGCCGGCTGTAGTGAGCACTTTTCCAAGGAACGATGTATAACGCTTAACTGCGCGCAGGTGTCAACCAAAAAGTGGGGTTTGGTCGTTGAATCAAATACGTACAGGACGCGACCAATAATTTGGCCAGCAGCAGCCGTGGCCATTACTGGATGGCTTCGATGTTTCCCGATTTGGAATTAGCGAAAGCCTTTGGGTGAGTACACTCTGGAAAACAGTTTCATGTAGCATCACCAATGCAGTAATGGAAGTACCAGTAAGAGCGCGATGAGGGTCTGCGGGAGTTGTGGCGAGGTCTGTCTCTGGAAGAAGATCTTTGCCTTTGTATTCGACTGCGGCTAAGATGTAAAATACTGAGCTCCAAGTTTGAGAGCCTCACACTAATGGAGTAGAGTGTGGCACACCTTGAAGTGCTTGTATCGGACGCCCCAGCCACATGATTCGCAGCACCTTTAAAGAACTTTTCATGTACTTTGTCGACCGCTTTCGCCAGCTTATTCAGCGGAAGGTCCTGATCCAAAACAGCTAGTTTCGCCGCCGCGTTTACTGAAAGACACAAATCCAGAGTTGGTAAAGAACGGAATTATCTAAGATTGATGGACCGACAAGTGATCGCATGTATCGGAATAGCCGAGAAGGTGTACGATCACCAAGCTCGAGGCCAGAGAGTAGCTGTTGGAGGCATGCCTCGCCGGATAAGTCAGTGGGTTGTAACATAGCTGCTTTAAGCTTGGCACAAGGCGAGTCAGTCATCATAGGGTCTATTATATCGAAGACTTCTGAAGCCACGTGTGTAGGGAAATTGGCAGTAATATAAGAATACATAGTAGACTGGTAGGTGGTCTTACGGAAACGAAAAACAGATTCCACTTGAATAAACCAGACACGTGCATTGGACACGTCTACCTAGCAGTGGGATTCCACGCTGCGCCTCGCGAAGGACATTAATGTGCCGGTATGAGAGTAGTTGCTTCTTGCAGAACCGCTTCATTAGTTCCTGCTTGTGTCATATTGTGCTATTAGACCAAGTACATACAAAAGTCGCGCTAAACTATGTAAGCAGTCTAGGTTTCGGCTTTGGGTAAATCCTTGTGAACGCGTTATGCCAATTTCCTTAATTAAATACATTTTTGTGTTTTGCTCCTTGGGATAGACTTGGTTTCGTTTTACGAGAGAAAGATTTTTGTTCCGGTGTGTGCGCAATCAATGCGCTAAACGTGATTGTAACATTTTCGCAAGTAATTTCTGGGGCACATCCATCTAAGGAGATGCAGTCTGTCACCTTAGCAACCACGAACATGTTGAAGTGAGTACTATTATATAATTTTCACCCTTTGCTTCCGGCTATTCCGCGTAGCATATAGATTTGAACAGCAGGGTCACATAATCAGTGAGAACCAGAAGAGCGCTTGTATCTAACTCTACGATCACAACTTCTCCACCGATGCGCACATTGACGGCCTGTTCAGTATTCGAAACCTGGTTGAAAGGGTGACTTGACTGCACAGAGGATAACTGAAAAGCATCTCTTACCAACAAGCTTTAGTCCACGCAAATTAAAGTCTGTCAACAAAAGTATGTGCATATATGACCGGTTTAACACAAGCTTAAAAAAGTCGTTCAAATTGTAATCCGTTTCCGACAGAGTTTGTTGAACGAAATAGCACGTCCACAAGGCATTTGTCCTGCTGTAGCCATAGCTGGCATCAAGGTGGATCAATCACGTGGATTTCTGGGTGATCAATAAGTTAACGTCAGAGGTTAGTTTCACACTTAAAAAAGTTACTCCACATTCGCTTCCATCTCATTGGTCCCGAAGTAGCGATACGCCGGGGAAAGCAATCTCTAAACATCATGGCCTAACCAGGTCTTTTTACACATTATAAAATCCTGCAGGTTTGAGTCCTAACGCTATCTACGTTGGGCCAACTTACTACGATGGCGTTGGGCTCCTGTGAACAGGAAGGATAGCGTTTTGGATGTTAAGAGTACTTTGACGAATGTATACTTCAGATAAGGTTTAGAGACGACCGTTTGGCGGTGAGGCACTAATCGCTTTTCAACAGGTAGTTGGTTCTTGAATTATAGTCCCGCTACTTGATTGCGCAGAATGCTTCAGATCACAATGTTCATCCGTACTTTGCCTTATCCTGTCGGATGCCGTGTTTTAGCCTCTTCACAGCACTGTACAAACAACGGTTTTACTGTTGTCGTGAGTTCCAGTAGATGACTAATCACTGATGAACATGTGCTTACTGTTTTCAACCGTTTATCGTTTGGTAGCTTGCAGCGAAACTTCAACTAGTTGTCCAATAGGAAATCTGCCATTCCTTCGGAGTGTAGCACCACTCCTTAATCTGGGCCCACAGAGATGACAATGTCCGGTGAGAGCTCTTCGTGGACGTAACACCACTACTCTCTGTCATGTGCTTGCACTTTGTGATCAGGAGAATCCTGCAGCATAGGATAATTATGAACAATTATGGTTTTCTTGCCATCGTTTTTTTGGAGAGGCGTTTAGTTGCCCGCTTCCTTTGGACGCCCTTTCCAAGGGAGGTCAGGTAGTATGCTCACGCCACTCGATGATTTACGAAGATGGACTGCTGATAGAAGGAACCCCCACTAAATAAATAAATGAATCGATAGTTTATTCGCAGCAGTGCGAGTCACGCCCGTACAGGCATGATCATGGTAATAAAAACATGTATGATTGGCAGTTGCACAGAAGAATTAAAGGTTAACCAATAACATATGTGTATTTGTGCATCTGGTTATTTGTGCGTATGTGCAAGTAGTCATATTGAGTGAGTTTGATCATTTGACCCCGAATTCGTGGTTTTGCTCACCAGATTTTTCAACGCAGAAAGATTACAGGAAGACCTCTAACTGGATGACGTACGGGATGTGGAGGATCCTCCGAAAAAGCGAATAGAAGTGACTTTATTTAGCGGCGAGTCAGATTCGCCACGTCGCAGTGCTGTTGGACAGACATTTGTGACTTTTTATAGGGAGTACGTTTGCTAGACGAAAACGCACCAAGTCCTGGAGCACTGTCGCTAAACCATTTGCTGGAACTGTTTAACCTGAACCACCCAACTGACAAGTAGATTCCATTTACTTATACGGTACACTGTAAACGACTAGACATCACTTACTCACTCGTCTATTCTCATGACCGAAGTTGGATGCAGGTCAGGATGACTCCTGCACTCCGATGCCGGGTTGGTTATCTTCTGAACAAATAAGTTTGAAAACTATGCTCGACGATTGAAAGATACACAGTGCCCAATATCTGAGAACCGTAACGACTATATCAACGTTACTTTGATATCATCAGCTGAAATAATGACAGTCAAATAGATTTTGTAGTTAGCTTTTCACAAAGTTAGTGTCTCTTTTTGCCCCAATTCGTTTGAATTTGAATACAAACGGCCAACGGTAACCTGCACCTAATGGGGACCACATATAGCCTGTGCCGCAGCAAAGGCCTACCATATCCTTTGCAGGCCGGATGGAGTTACGTCACAAGAGGCGGTGGTTTAATGTGAGAACAAACCTCCATCCACGCCACAGAGCGTTGGAAAGTGTGGGAAACTTCAGGACGACTTCCCGAGCTCAAAGCACCTCATCAGTTCTATTGCATTACTTGCGTAAACTCCAGCAGACACTGAGGTTATCAGTAGCGAAAGTAATACACGTCTGCTTCGATTTGCTGTGAATTCAGTCATCTGGTGACTAACTCTCAGCCTTTACTCATGACTCGACCTCCTCGTCAGCCTCCCTGTTCCATGGTTATGTGCAAGTTATATTTTGCATGCTAACTCGACTTTCTACGTTCCGACATCGATTTCGTTTAAACGTTCTGATAAATCTGTGCAGCCGAAGGTAGGTGAATTCAAACTACCTGCTCCAATGTTTCGTGGGAAAACGCGTTCTACTTTTCGGCGTTTAGTCTGGGATAAATTGCTAGTGAAAGCGCGCCGTTGCAGTCGCATTGGTAGCAGATGTCATTTTAAACAAGACCGTGCCTCAGTCAAAATTTTGAAGTTTTCTGAAGTTGGCGCATGCACGAATCTCATGACCCAACTAACTTATCATAATATCTAGACTAAAATTCGCCCTGATAGTTCAAGAATGAGGGTTCCTCTCATACATGCAACAGCTGCAGACAAGCTTCCTTCTGTCATGTTTTACGGAGTAACGCGGTACTAATACGTTTGGTATAGTTATGGCTCAATTCTCGAAAACTAATTCCGCCTACATTTCTTCAGCAACCTGAGTTCTATCACAGCCCTGTGCGCTGTACATTTGCCTAGTAACTCACAAGCGCATGCTGGGCAACTATCGCTATTGCATTTGTTGGAAATTTAATCTGCATCTAAGGAAGTGATGCTTGCCTTTTAGAAGTTATCTATTGGCCTCCGAACACGTCAGCAGACAGCGATAACATTCTGTTAAATGCTCTCCGCTATGCTGTTTCACAAAATTACTCTCACTACCTTATAATGGGCGAATTCAATGTATCTTCAATAACATCAGTCTCCCGTAATTGGCCATCAGTTAAACCGAAGCTCCTCGGATTCATGGACTTGGACGTTTTGTGTAACCATGGGCATCGACCAAGCAAATACCGCGGTTCAAACAAGCCATCACTCCTGGACTTAATCCTGACTAATGAATAGTTGATGGTGGTGTCAGTAGGATACGATCCTCCACTGGGCCGTAGCGACCATTCACTCTTAACCTTTGGTTATTTATGTTATGCGAGTGTTGTTGATAAAGAAAGAGGAACACAACGAGCTATTACAGACTGTTTTAAGCTGCACAACAGCGACAACCCTTGACTGGGACCTACGGACGCAAAGTTCAACGAATGACGCATGGAATGAATTGAAAGATAAGAGTAACTGGGTCATACAATCCGCATCAAAAGTCTTACCATTTTGGACATCACGACGGACCAATACTTGTATCGGCAGCAGAACACATAAATGGATCAACAGGAGAGATGAGATCTGGAGTCAACATTCGCTAAGCCCATATGATACCACATGACAGAACTATAAAGCAGTCAGAAACTACTGCAGGCCGCTCATTAGAGTCGGCAAGTACGAATGGCAGGAGACCACGTTACTGATGTTTATAACACCAAACTATCATACGGAGATGTGGATAGCAAAAGCAAGGTTAAGCCGGGATACCACCACTCAAACGACAAGTGACTTAACAACTACTGCTGTGGATTCCGCGAACGCTGTACTCCTGCAGTTTGGCTCGGTAGCTACAAATACCATAGAACCTTCGCCCTATTCACTCCTAACAAATGTCCTTGACTTATCCAGCGTCAGCTTTACCCCAGCAGCTGTTGCAAGTAAATTACAGTCTCTGCAGGAATACTGTTCCACTGGAATCGACATCATCTACCCAAAAGTACTTAAAACCCTTGCTCCCACCATAGCAGTACGACTTGCAGACTTTTCTAGGGTCTGCTTGACTCCCATGCACTCCCATATGAGTGGAAAAATGAAATTATCACTCCAATATATAAAAGTGGTAAGCGATCGGATCCTGCCAATCAGCGACCTATTACGCTCCTTACTGTTTTATCAAAACTGATGAAATCGGTCATCGCATATGAACTGACGCGACACTTTGAAAGCCTACAAATTATTTCTAATGTCTAACAATGTTTCAGAAGCAGACGATCTTACATCAACAAATTGTCGCTTACTCCGTACGCTTGGACCATGGCGGCTGATGAAGGAGTCCACATAGGTGTAATCTACTTGGATTTTTCTAAAGCATTCGACAAGGTCAATCACTTCTTTCTCCTCCAAAAGCTTGCTGCCTACCGTATTAACGGTTCTTTGCTCACCTGGTTGGAAGACCACTTACACGACAGAGCAAGCAAGGTAGGAGTGGCCAAAACACTCTGAAAGCCTGTGCGTCTCCAGTAGTGTATCGCAAGGGTCCGTCCTCGGCCCGCTACTGTTTTCAGTCTTCAGCAGTGACGTTACAGCAGACGTTCTATCCGCAATGCAAATATTTGCAGACGATGCTAAAATATGGAAAGCAATTCGCTGAGCATCCGACTGTGTCTATCTTCAGGGTGATCTGGCTCCGATTAACGGATGGGCAGAAGCAAACCAGCTCCCATTGAACCCTGCAAGGTGCCACTTGTTGACGTTGAGTAGCAGCTTCGTCAACACATATCTCTTATGGCAACACGTCGTGGAGAACTTGACTAGTGAACGGCACTTAGTTGTCATCCTGCAAGCAAGTCTTGGCAATTCGCTCCAATGTTCGAAAGCAGCAATTGTGGCGAACTTGAACTTAAGGCTTTTGTGGCAAGCTTTCGGCACGTTTGAGAGACGACTAGTATAATTGCTGACTAACTCGTATATTCCTCCTCAAGTTGAATATGCAATTCAGACCTGGTGTCCATGATTAAACCGCGACATTCACCTATTAGAACAACCCAAATGCAGAGCCACAAAGCAACGCATGGACTATTGGGTCTAACGTATGAACTTCGCCTACGTTTACTCGGTGTGTACTCATCAGAATATCGACGGCTTCGCGGAAATTTCATTCTCACTGACTGGATTCTAACTGAGCGCGAGCACCCATGTACATCACTGCTGACCCTAGCCTCTTATAAACAATGCCGAGGTAACCAATTTAAACTAATGACGCAACACAAAGTATGGAATGTAGAAAATATTTTTACTCCTTTAGAATTTGTTTCTGCTGGAAAGCACTGCCAACATATGTGGGGAACGCACTAGACATTACGACGTTCGAAAGACTGTTAGACTTTCATCATAGTGATAAACGCTACACACCAGTTTGATAAAGTGTAATGGAGTAACCAATGATGCTTCACGTTCCACGTTGGAACATTTTGTTTTTAACTTGCTTCCGCATATTCATTCTGTGGGCCTTGTAAAGTTATGCTTTTTATCCTATCATACATCAATGAACTATTGAAGTTAAACGGCGTATTTATGCCATAGTCGTGTGGGCAGATGTACCCATCCAGTTAGTTAGAGATGCCATTATGGTGCACGCCACATCCAAGGGTATTTTGTCACCCCCTAGCCTGATAACATTGTTACTTTTAGTTGATAATAAACATGCTTCAGTAGCCGTTGGGACAAACGTTATCCGTCGAGACCCTGTGGTTCAGGGATCAGGGAAGCTTCGGTGGACGTTACAAATTCCCAGGTTCAAGTTATAGCGCTGCTGTCTCTACCTGACGAATGCAACTAAATACGGAAGTAATTGTAGAGCGGAGCGTAGCGAGCTGGCGACATCCAAAATTTAGCTGCATCAGATGCAGTCACCGTCGCAACGAGACTGGACCTTAACGTCGTGCGACAGTTTGCGTACCTCTTTGACCCATTGAGCTATACTGGGTGATGCCTCCGTGCACCTTGAGAGCTATTCCTACCAGGTTGGTCAATGGTGAGAGGTAAGACAAACTCAGTCTCCTGGTCCTCCAGGTTGGGGGTTTGAAATGGGATAGCGCCCATTTCTGTAAAAGTGAATCATTGACACCTCCCCGCTGCCTTGCGGACAGGCTTTCGAGCCCATGGCTTTGCATGAGGACCCTAATCTTTCTTCTGTCTTGGGCATGGGCGCCCTTGCAGTATCTCAGCCCACATACAACCATGACATTTTCCTCAAACATAAACTTCATCCTGCATCGGCCGTCGCGCAGATTATCAGGGGTCACTTTATCTGCGGCATATAGCAGGGCGGATAAGCGAAAACATGCTACTGCTGGCGCCTCCCTTCTTTCTTTTCCACCTTTTTCTCTTACTCCCATCCCGACGCCCATTGCTAACCTTCCTTCTATAATTCCCAGCCTAATTGACAGCAACCAAATTGCCACTGGAGTAGAATCATCCGCAACCACCATCTCACGGCACCTATCGGAAGCCTATTTGCAAAAGCCCTTATAAGGCCATGCCATCCCGTTTCCATGGTGACATTCAACGTTCGCACTCTAAGACAAACAGGTCAACAGGCTGCACTCGCACGCACCTTGGACACACTGGGTATTGATGTGTTGTGTATCCGAAACTAGGATCAATGACCCTAACGGGGTTGTTGAATTAACTGAACCTCACTTATCCTCTCGTTATTGGTTGCACGCATCCGGAGACGCCGATGCAGCACTCAAGGGTCAAGCTGGTGAAGGTATCATTCTAAGCTCCAAGACTGAGCCATCGTTGGTTGATTGGATTCCGGTGAACAGCCGTTTATGTGCAGCCCGTTTGACGACATCAGCTAAGGTGAATTCACGAAGTAAAACAAAACGCTGTTTGTTTGTGATTTCCGTTTATGCTCCCACCGACTGCAGTTCTAATGCAGTCAAGGACACATTCTATCACGATCTGAACGCGCCACTACGCAGTGTTACTAGTTCAGATATTACGGTACTTGTAAAGGATATGAAGGCACAAGTAGGGCGTCTGAGCTCTGCAGAATCTCAGCTGGGCGGTACTTTTGGGCTTAACTCCGAACGGACTGAGAACGGTGAGCGTCTGTTGCAGCTGTGTGCGGAGCACCAGTTGTTTCTCAGTAGCACTGCTTTTAGACACAATAGGCGCCGAAGTGCCACTTGGCGTACTCCTGTAGCTGGCCAGCGGTGGACCCAAATTGACCACATAGCCATTAGTTATAGTTGGCGTGGTTCCATCCTGGATTTCCGCTCGTACTGGAATACCTGCGTCGAGTTTGATCATGCCTTGGTACGCTGTCGTTTCACGAGGAACTTTACCGGGAGGCGCACCAAGCGTGCTCTACGATTAGCAACTGAGAAATTGTCTCAGCCCTCGGTCAGGCAAGCCTATCAAGACGCACCACGTACCGATGTTTCGCTGTCTTGTCCCAATGACACTGAGCTTCAGTGGAAAAGGATCTCGGCCGCTATGCATGACGCAGGATCATCTGCTTGTGTCAGTATCCATCGTCACCACATCAGTCACTGGATATCCAAGAGGTCGGTGAACCTGTTGGAATCTAGAAGAAACCACCTGGCTGGCTCTGCGCACAATGTGACCAGACGGGCCATTAGGCGTGAAATAATGCGAATCCTACGTGCTGACGAGGAAGCCTAGTGGACCAGTCGGACCCAAAAAATGGAGGAGGCAGGAGCAGTAGGCAATTACCGCAAGCTCTTCCAGCTAATCCGCAGCATTGGTCCCAGAAAACCAGGCGTCAGTGAGACCATCAGAGATGGCGCGGGTGCACTGATACACAATAAGGAATGCCGTATGGCTGGTTGGGCAGAACACTTTCAAGATCAGTTCAGCTGCCTCCATGCACCCGGAACTCTTCCTACTCAGGTGATGCAAGAAGAGCCATTGACGGTTAGTTTAGAGCCTCCGTCGATGGACGAGATCCGAAAAGCGATCATGGCCCTCAATCGTTTTCGTGCCGCTGGCCCGGATTCCCTCCCACCTGCACTAGCTAAGGATGGAGGTGAGGTCCACTGCAAAGCATTCACCTCCTATTCGAATGTAGCTGGAAGGAATAAAGTTTCTCGGCTAATTGGAGCGAATCGATTATAGTGGCAATATACAAGAAGGGCAGTCACACAGACTATTCGAACCACGGTGATATTAGCCTAACGCCAGTTGTGACAAAATTACTGGCGTCAATTCACGTTCATCGTCTCACTGTGGAACAAGAATCTCAGATTAGGGAAGAGCAGACCGGTTTCCACCAAGGACGTGGCCGTATAGACCATATATATTTTATTTTGCGGCAAGTACTAGTGTAGCACCACGCATACCGCAGACCGACAAGAGCTGTGTTTCTTGATTTCAAGAATGCGTTTGATTCAGTCACTCGAGGTATTCTCTTCAAAATACTTGCGCGGAAAGGTCTTCCCACGACATATGTGAACATCCCTCGTGCTCTATACTCAAACACTAGAGGCCGCGTCAGGGTCTACGGTGGCCTATCGGATAGCTTTCCGACTACAAGTGGCCTTCGTCAGGGTTGTCCAATTTCCCCATTTCGGTTCAATTTCGTCGTGGATTCTATCATGGAGTGTTCCCTTGCGGAATCTCACGACGTAGGCGTTGAAGTGCTGCCTGGTGAAAGGTTAGTTGATCTTGATTATGCGGACGATATCGTCTTGCTTTTCGATGATGTTGCAGCGGCACAATCAACCCTGAATAGCCTGTCTAGAGGTGTCGCATTATTTGGTATGCAGTTCGCACCTCCAACGTGCAAATTGTTGCTGCAGGACCACCAGCCACCTGATTACCCCTTGACCATTGCTAACGAGGAACTCGAGGTAGGTGACCAATTCACTTAGCTTGGCAGCTGCATCAAAAACGATGGGTGCATAGAAACTAACGTCAACTCACGCATTCCAAAGGCCAGACCTGTCTTCTTGAACCCGCGGCCTATTTGGCAACAGAAAGGATTTTCCCTCCGTCTGAAATACTGTGTATACAAGGCCACAGTGAGGGCCGTTCTGCTCTATGGCAGTGAGACTTGGCCCCTTCGGTCTGAAGATCTGAGGCGCCTTCAAGTCTTTGATCATCGTTGTCTGCGAAGCATTGCTGGAGTCGGATGGCATCAGCGTGTCCGCAGCGATGATGTGCGTAGGCGAGAACTAGGTAGTGATAGACATGCTAGCTCCCAAGAACGAAAGATAGCACTGAAAAAGTTGAGTTGGCTCGGGCACGTGCTCCGTATGCCTGGTCACCGCATACCTAGGACGGAATTGTTCAGTCTGTCAGGTGTAGGTTGGCGCAAACATCGAGGTGGACAGAAGTTGATTTGGCAGCGGGAAATAAAGTCACTGACGACCAAACTGGGTGCCATTGGCCCGTCTCGTTTTCCGGCCTGAAGTCCACGTAACTCGCCTTGTGCTTGGCTCTAGACTTTAGAGCATATGGCTCGCAATCGACACCAGTGACGCGTCTGCTGCCGTCTCCTAATCGGATTGTCTGTTTAAAGTGTGTTTCGTGCTGCGTTATCTGCGGGGTAATGGCTGATTATGACGCGTGGCAGTGAAAGCCGCAAGGAAGCTGTCCCGCCGATGCCGCTTTATCTTTGCAAGATAGCCAGGTGTTTGTGACGGTATGTTGTCTACACAAGGTGACGCTGAATGTCTGCTTAAAGCATTAAGTTTTTCAGGTAAGTCCCCCTTCCGCTTATTATTATTTATCTCATTGGTCCTCGTGGTTGTATGGCAGCGAAGCATCAGTTCAAATGACTGTTGTACTGCTGTTGATGATGATGATGATGATGATGATGATGATGATGATAATAATAATAATGTGTACGTTGATGGTTATTATTATTATTATTATTATTATTATTATTATGAGGACGATTATACTGTGGATGATGATGATGATGATGTTGACTGAGTTGACGCAAGTTCATTTTGAACTAGAGCGGGCCAAAATTCACTCACATATGGAGTACCTTAAAGTGGCCGCCACTAAGGTAGGGTAAGAGTTTGAATGTTCAATTTAGCTGGGTTAACGCGGTTGTTCTTACTGTAATCGCTTGCCGTAGTAATTGGATGTTGTTGAAGAACTCGTCTTTTTAATAGCTGCGTCCAGTCCGGCTTGGCTATACAGTGGTTATTCGGACTTTGAAAACCGCTGCATCGAGGTTTCTAATCCTAGTTCGGCTAGCCCCAGGTGTAGAGTTCGAACAACTATAAATCTCGTGCCATTTTGGAATAGCGCGTTTATTTGTTTGGAATTTATTCAAAGTACATATGTGGTATCTGAGACGTGGCCATCGCTGACCCACCAAATGACACACCTCAAGGCACTCGTCAATCGTCCAGTAGATTCTACCAGTAATGGTCCTCCAGTTACTGCTTACCGACAGGAATCATACACATAAGCCGTACCCTCCTGGAGGGTCTGAGGCTGCTGGGCACTTTTCGCCACTAACCAGTTGCTGAGCTGAATTTGGCGTAATGAGAACAATGGCTGTGAAGTACTACATGCACATGCACATTCAGGCGATTCCTGCGCATCGTCACAGCTTTTTACTGTCACGAATCCTAAGTATCTCCTTTTTGTTACGCTGCCAGTGTGGATAGCATTCAGCCATTGTGTTGCGCGTATTGTTGCTCGAAATGCTTTGTGGAACATTTTCGAAGGGTTCAGCTGATAACATGCTTGGGACCCAATGTCCACTGTTCGTTTTCATGTTCAAACATCCAGCTGTGAGTATTCTGTTAAAAAGGAATACACAAAAAGCTATCGCAAAACAGTAATCGGCACAAGTGCAAACCTAGGCAGTCAAAACACCGAGATTAAAATACTGTTCATTGGAGCAACTTTTCTCACTACGCGCAGCACATTGTTTCGGCTTGCATGATTGCGCTGAATCACGATCTATGACAAACATAGCTTCGAAGGCGTTGTTTGGTTTCTTTTGTTCAAGAGTTTCGTCAAGAGCGATCCAGGAAAAGGGGGTGTTAGCACAAATACAGCCATGCCGTTACACGCAACGCCTTAATTTTGGGATCCACAATGACACCAAATGAGTGTTCTTTGCTAGCCACCAAGTTCAACAGGTTTACCTATCTGTCGGTTCGCACTGTATTTCGTCATTGGCTGCAGGAAAGGGGATACGTTAAGGCTCAGCAGTACCTCAACTTGCTGAGCCCGAGTTCTCTTCTACGCATCTTTTATCTATGGTGTTCGCTTTGTCCAATATTGCACTAGGTCCTACTAAACTGTCCCAAGCACATGGTAACCAACTTACATTGCTTTCTCTGCAGTTCGTCATTTGGGTAAATGCGTACAATGAATTCCTTCTGGGATTTGTTCGATCGCTTGCCCATTCGCCTAGTTACTTCATCATGGCAGATGTGCGATTCGAAATCCCGGTCATATAAACCTCTGTCCGTTTCCGTAAGGCCGGCTTTATTGCGGATCAACTTGCACATTGCTCTCGTGCTTGCAGCCTATCCATGTAATTTTCTATGCTCCGGATGTTGGTTATAAACTGCTGTATGATTGCTCAGTTAATGATCGATAAGTCATAGCTACACAGCAGCAAATCTAGGTTGTGAAGAAAACCATCGTCTTAGGCTATGCAACTTGGGTGCGGGTGTCGGTGTTGTTTACAGCAGACTACAAACTAGCAAACACATAGAAATGCTTTAGTTCTATAGATTTGACTTGGTTGCCGTGGTAAACAAGTATCACAGTTAAGGATAGGAGTGCATTCAACATATCGATACAATAATTTGCGGTAGCATTAATGAGTATGTGTATATTTCTTCGTGAGTAGTTTTCCCCCATTCTGCATCCATTCGAGAAGCTACATTTGAACATTGGAAAATGTAGCGCCGTTTGAAGATACACTGGTAACAAGCAACGTTCTTTAAATGTATTGACGCAGCTATAGTAAAGGCAAATACTGTCAACTCGGAACTCATTTGCGGTAAGTATTAGTTTGTGAATCGATAAAAACGCATTTTTTCTCTGAACTAAGTTAATAAGGCTGATACGGTTGTTAGGACATCGACTTTTAACGGATTCCGTTGCTTGTACTTGGTCAACAATCAAATCACCCGGATGCACGACGCTTCTGAATACAGAGTCTGATCAGTGCACGAACTATGGTATTATGCATCGCATCATCGATGCATCCGTAACTCGTAGCTGTTATAAATAAACGGATAAATTGTCTACTTCTTTACAATGCAAGAAGCTGCTCCATAGAACGTACAGATCAAAACTGTATTACAATCGCTTCATGTCATCGCAAAATTAACAGAGGTGCATCAGTGCGAACTGCGTGTGCAGGCAAGTGACACAAAGTGTTGGCTTTTCGACCTTTACTATACAACCGATGTCTGGGCGGGGGAAAGGAATAAAGCAAACAAAAACCGTGCTTTTAGAACCTGAATTTCCCATTATACTTCCACACAGACATATCAGAATTAGAATGTTGTGAGAGGACAATCTTTTCGTGCATTCGCATCGGTCACATATATGCAAATAACAATGAAACCAAATTAAGATGACATTAGTCCAATCATTGGTCCAGTGAACTACGATTGTACGTTACACTCCACCACGGAAGGCGTAGCCAATGATCTCACATTCTCAAGCTTCACGGGGCGATCGTTATCGATCGACATCGCCCAACGCTCTGCGTTCAAAAACAGCTGTGACGCTAAACCTTCCGTGGTAGAGAGTAACGCACAATCGTAATTCATGTGACCAATAACTGAATTTTTGTGATTTTAATTCGGTTTCTTTGTTATTTGCATGTACGTGGGGATGAGGATGAACGAAATAAAAGTGTCATTCCACAACATTCGTCTTGTGATATTCTTATTTGGAATGTTCTTTTGGCCTGGATACACAAGGGTGTTCGCAATATTTGTCAGGTGCTATCAATAACTTTAGCGAACGCATTAGTGTGGTTTTGCGGTGTCCCATACTTGGTAAGTGCGCTTTGAACGGTCAAATCCTCATTAATCACAAGCTTGAAACCGTGCAAGGCAAAGCATATTCTGTTACCTAGAAGTCAGTTACAAATCTAATAGTAGTGGATTGCAAAGGAATGTTCTCCGATTTTCTTAGTCAAATTCGAACCGTGACCTCTAACTCTTTATTACCTGTCAATTATTTAGTGTTAAAATACATGAACGCCTACATCAATACCGGGACGGTGAGGGTTTCAGGTTCCAATAAGAATGCACAGGTTCAGTTCCCTTCTCCGAAGCCAGACTGGGTCAAGTACAAAATCGACACAACCCTCTTTGTATGCCATACTTAAAGATTAACCACATAGCTTTTCGTGAAGCGTCGCTAGACCCTGTCTAGAGCATACTTCTCTTATTGTTTCAGATACGATTGGATCAATGAACAGTATTTCTTGCTCGTTAATACGTGGTCTTGACAAAAGCCGGTTCCATGGTTGCTGAGATAAACATTATATCATGTGGTCGATAGTCCTTATGATCTGCTAAAGTTGAAAGTCACATGGTTCAGAAAAGTTGAAGGTAACAGAATGTCGCGCGCCCTGCCATCGGAGATGTATGTGTCTTATTATAATATACTGTCTGGGGGTACTTGGTTTTGGTACTTGTCGAGGGCAAGTAATGTCGACCACAGATGCTTTCAGGATTCACGTACAGACAGGTCATACTAAGGTAGTCGTACGACTTCCTGCGTGTGTACATTTATTTGCGAATAGATGACATAAATGTCATCCTCATGTCGGAAAGCGGTAACTTGTTTTTTTAGCATGCATTGTTTACATAGATGAGTAAAAGAAGGGGCGCAAGGACATTACCTTTAATTATTCCACTGGCGACTGCTTTCGGTTTAAGGAAGCAGATATCAGGGTGCACCACCTGCTCTCTACGAATTGGATATGAAGACAACCAAGAAGATATTAGTTCTTCAATGCCACTTGCATTTGACGCTTTGAGGAATCTCCGATGATACTCTATCAAAGGGTTTTAGCACATCCACGAACAGAATGGATAATGATGATGTGTTTCCTATACAGAAGATAAAATAATTCAACTTTGACTATTCTTTCCTATATTCTAGAGCTGATAAGTGTGTGAAGAGTGAAACGAACATTTTAACCTCATGAGTGGATCTATTTTTATGTCAACAGAGGTCTTTCATTGGGCAGCATATACTCCATTGTTACAATGGTGAGTAGGATATTCGGCAGAAACAGAGGCAAGCCGCTGCCTCAATTTCATAACAAACAGGAAGTGGTTCCATCAGCTTCTGCAAGAGTCGGGGTAGATGGACGAGAGACTAGATCATTTCCTTTTTACTAGTAAATTCTGTGTGGTTCCAAACTCTGTGGGTGCAAACAGGACTCCGGAGACAACTATGTGGTTTGAGAGTGGGACGTCCTATGGCATACTGCGAGGGGGTCACGAGCGCAGATACAATCAAGACGATGTGGAGTGTCAAAGTGTACGGAGCGCCTAGCAATATGGGGGTGCAGTGACAGGTAATATGGAAGGACGTAATGAGATTGTCATATCAGTGAACGGTTGGACCAAACGAACGATCCAGACAACCATTGGGAGACGGGTGTACCAGATTCGAGCAGTGGACACGGGTTGGTCGACATTTATGTGGGTTACTCGTCATTTGTTTAAATGAGTCAAAGGAGGAACTTCATCGGCTCAGAAGTGTCGTTTGTCATGGACGTGAACGGGTAAGTTATATAGCGGAGTTTGGCTTACCAAGCATGCTGTAATTTTCTCTGGGTTAACTTTGCCGTATGAACGCTTGTCCCCGAAGGACTGAGTTCCACAACGGGGCCCATGCTAAACATTCTTGCAACGTCGCGTATTGCCTCCTTTGTTGTAAAATGATTGAGGGGTAGACACAATGGAGGATTTGTAACTGAGTTAAGCTCTCCAGAAAATCTTTCGGTGAAATGAGCCCATGCATAGTAGCTCAAGAGAGCGGGAGAAGTAAACGATTTGGTTCCGGTCAATTCCGCCTGTAGACGTTGGTTCTAAAGCTTGCCTCTGCATCAGGAGGTTGATAGGTTTCTGATTATGTATGACAAAGTTCAGTGGGTAACTGTCAATTACGTTGTCAGACACAATGTGAACAGGTGTATCTAAATCATAGGCCATTACCATACGGGATGCAGTTACACCAGTATCGATCCTTGCACCGACAATATTTACAAACACGATTGGATACTGGTACTACTCAACAGATGGTGCATATGAAGCAAACATGATGGAACGTCCCACATATCTTTATGACTAGACAGTGTTTGATTGTTTATCCAAACAAAACTATGCCACAGATTCGCCCCGTGAAGTTTTGGAAAAATCCAGAACAATCATGTTTTATCTGACGATCAATTTGAACTGGGTAGTCTATCCCTTTGATTAATTTAAATGCTGTACAGAGTAGATATTATTCATGAATTGGCTGGTCGATGTTTGAGGTTCTGACTTTGGTGATATTTTGGACTCAACGGTCAATGAAGTTGGCATTCCCCGAACCATATTATTAACACCAGGTATGCAGGAAACAGCACTAGAAAGGCCTGTATAACAGATGGGTCTTGTTTTCCGCGAGGAAGTATCCTGAGCATCACTAGATTTGTAGGTTGTGGTCATTTTGTTGTAGCTAGCATACAATGTTTAACCGTGAAATTGCTGTCTTATGGAAGTACTCCAGTAAACATTTGCACCGGATTTTAGGGTTCTGGACACAGAAGCGAACGGAAATTTATAAGCTTCGTAACAATTTCCCACTGTTTTTAGCAATCACCACGTCAACTCTACTGCAGCCAACGGCATAATGATCACAAATTTAAGTGACCACTAAGTTGATCACTATCGACTGGCTGCTGGGCCTCAGATGATTGTTTGAGAGTTGGATTTGCCACGGGCTACCGCCTCCTAACGTCTGGTTGTAGTTGGGTTTTGTCTTCCACTATTTTCAGGCGTTTGAGAATTGTATTAGGCAGAATAAACCACCCATTTGAATGAAGTGTATGGCTTGAGTTATTATAAGAGTGAAAGATTATGAGACAGACGTAACCTGTTGCATATTTTGCGTAGTCTAATGCAACTTGACCAGTAGGATTGCACGACACATGCAAAGAGAAGCAATTTTTATACAGTTTTCAACGACAGCCTGTTATTCAGAAGGAGAACCAGAGTATTTCGTGAACAATTTACTCATTTAATACCTGAGTCGAGGTTTAGCCTTTTAGTACATTGCACTACACGAATTGAATACTTTCAGTCGTTACAGGCGATCCAAATAAGGCCCCTAGACTATGCAGAAGTTGCAACACAGCAGTGAGCGTGCCAACCTATAGAAAAAGCTCCGCACATGTTGTTTAAGCTACGGAGGGACATTTTTCAAGCGTCTTCCTCAAGACAGCACGAAGGTCAAAGAAACAACCCACAACGCCCACACATTTCTGGGTATTATCTACTTTTATCAGCCGTCGAGATCCGTGCCTCAGCTTGCCATCCGAGATCCGGACCTAAAATGTGTGTTTCCTGGTTTGTAATATTGTTTTCCTCATCGAGTACATCTTTACTGCGGACATGAAGATAAAACCGATTGTGAAATTCATTGGAGCAAAGTAGAATGGCAATGAGAATGGGTGTTAACTGTTCCTCTTTAGCTAGTAATTCGTGCTTAGTAAGATGACACACTGTAATTCTAGGAAACTTGATGAAGCAATGAGGAACACAAAGCGCATTGAAGTGAAATATTTGAATCCCAGTCTTTGGATCTCACACGGTGTTTGTTAACGTCAGCTTTCCACAAGTGCCGAGCACCTTTTGAATTATCAGATCTTGGTCTGCCGTCGCCTTTTATACCACGGTTAACAGTCAGGTCAACACAAGCGTGATCACCAGTAATCCAAGCTGCATGACATAGTGTGGACTCTAACGGGGCTCACGAACCGCCTCATGCCTCCGTACGTCAGTGATCAGTGACATAAGGAGGTTGCACATTTAGCCGTACCTATGTGTGCCGAAGAAGGAAACACAAGGCGCTTCTTTTCACCAGTTTATCAATAGACCTTACAAAGACGATCATTTGCATGGTAAATACGTAGAGAAGGAAAATTACAAACGAAGCAGATTGGCAATGAATGGGGTGATATTCACGATCACAAATAACACTGGCGCACTCTCGGTATCCACGGATCACACCCCAAATATTCCGAAATTTAAAGAAGAATATAAAACGGTTTGCGCCGAAGTGGTTGGCAGACTGGGTTCTAAGAAACTAAAGAAAATATAACACGAGTACCGCCCAAAATTTGAGTAAAACACACTTGCGTTTTGTGCTCAAGTCCGAGTGAGCTGAGTAGGCCGGAAACAACTTATTCCATGAGTCTCATGGGTCCTTGAGCATGTACTCTTGAGGGAGTGTAATCGACAGCTGATGTATTTGAAGCCGAAGTTTGGTTCAGCAATACAGTACTGGTTCTTCTGATGCGCTCTTTTTCAGCACCTAATTTTAACCAAGATGTCCTGCACTGTGCAGTGCACGAATAATAGCGATTTAGTTTCCGTTGGATTTTGGTAGGTCTTTCCTCCAGCTGTGGTTGACTTTGCATCTGGCTACATGTAAGCATACGAATACTTCTTGAGAACATAAATTGTAGCTTGGTGCATTAGGTCTAATCGTGATGTGCAGTTGCAAGCGTCGGCTTAGGTAGTGGGATAAAACGATCACTGTTGTGCACCTTAAGAAGGAGAACGCAACTGGTTACACTGTCTTATTTAGTGTATAATTGCCAGTTACAGGACATATTCAGGATCAAGCTGAAGATTTCCCGAATCCAATGATTTCTTCAATGGGTGCCATCTATGATCAGTGGCATACTTGCAGGAATCCACAGCCTAGAGAATAACATTAGAAATGCCAAAGCTCATATCAGTTGTGAACAGATAGAGTAATCGTTGTCTTCCATAGCTGCTTCTTAGTTTTGCAATGAAAATATCCCCAGACAGAAAGGCCCTCAAAACAAATAAATATTTAGATGGACGTTGTGTTACTCTATCGAAAACGCTTCACGTCATGATGCGCTTCGACCTCCGCTGTTAGAATCAGGATGAGATAACAGGCCCTGAACCTTGGATCACTGGTAGTTAGTTGGAACCTGTACCCCTTTAGCTACCAGGTCACGACCGGCAACTCTTTGCACAACGGCGATTGACTGATTGAAAGGTCATTTTGAAATACTCGTTGTGTGAATGAACTGCGACTCGCAATCTCAATGTGGACCGCGATTCACATTGAAGAGATAATTGGTCAATTCCATCATTGGTATCGGAACTGTTGAGGCAGATGGATATTGAGTTTTGTCCGCTCGAAATTAATGATTTATATGTCGGGATTCATAATTGTCACTGGAAAAGAAGCCCATTCCAAATATATAACGGGACGATGATGGGTATATAAAGTAAAGATTTGTAAAACCCTAACTCAAACAACAATACTATATACGAATTCAGTGACAAGATAGCAATGTCACAGTTGGTTGTACCAAGGGGATTTCCTACTGGACACAGCGAAGCTTCACGCAATTTTATTTGCTAGTATACCGATCCAGTCATGACCAGCGAAGCTGACTTACATGAAATAATCTTTTCGTACGCAAGGGGACTAAATTTGCTAAAAATGATTAAAAGTTCTCAGGCTCAACTTCAAAATGAATGAAAAAAGATGAAAGTTATTGAGGCCGGTGAGCACAAACGAAAGGTGTAGGACACAAGGATGTCACCGCTGAAACACATGGGCAGAGTGTCCTCCAGCCGGTAGTCCAACAGGGAGCAATGTCCAAACGGGAGTTCTTATGCTGCGGTAGCACGCTATCTAGTATTAGTTTGCTCAGTTGATCAAATCATGTAACAAAGACGATCCAAAGTGGGATTGCTTCAGCCCACCGCAGGATGGGAGAAAATCACAGAATGCATACTAAATGTGGACGCAATAAGTAATGACGAAGGAAGTGGAGGATTACTGTATACATGGCTAATTTCGGTTGCATGGGACATGTTCCGTTAGCAATTGGGGCACGGACTTAGAATGTTAACTAAAGGAACCGGAACCCCAAGTAGTAGTCATCATGCTCCGATGTCACCCCATCGAAAATGTCATGCGTAAGTAAGCAGGGAATATGACACAAACTATCAACACACTGGATGAAAAGACTCGCAGACTGTAGTGAAACTCACGATTTAGAAAGAGGAATGTGATTTACAAAGTTTAACAATGATAATGCTGACGAAAATGTAGAACAAAAATGTCCAGAAGAATGACATTCCTCAAGTTCAAGTGGGACTGGAACAATAGGATTATCCCATGAAGGTACCATCCTTATTGGTAAAACAAGCTTTCATGGGTTCAAAACAAACAGAGGCGACGAGAACCGGCAATCAACACTTCGACCTGCTTCGCAGAGCCTTCGGTCGATTTGAACCCTCAATCTTTCCCCAAATACTTAACGTCTAACCTAACGCTAACCTAAGTGGTTATCTCCTGAAACTGAACATACAATATAGCCAGCTTGAACGCCGTAGAAATTTCCTTTCCCTCCGCGTGTGCCTTGGAATGCCCTGCCTAATTATGTCATCTCTACTCCCAATCTGGCGATATTTAAAAAACGAGTTGACGATGCGTTGTCTCATTTGCATTTCATTTTATAAATTGTTAGCCAGGGGCTACAAAACGCAATCAAACGGTGTCTTTCCAAACTCCCAACCAATGCTTTTATCCATGTATACTTTCAATATGCAAACATCCCCGCTATTCTACACAAGTCTATGGGGAGTCCACCAAAGGCTTTTCACTTTATCATGCAATTTACTTTTCGCGATAATTTCCATCCGACAGGACTCGTTAAGCATTGCTTTTACCCGTAATACACCATTGTTCCATTTAGAGGGTCGTTGAACCAAGAGTTGATCGAGGACCGTGAAATGTAGATGCAACTAAAACGAAGACCACCTCACACACTGACCAACCAATCACTGCCTACGTATCCTGCACTAATAATCCCTACTTGGCCGGTTACGTAAATAAAGAAAGAGGGAACAACGTAATCAGATAGCAAGAAGAGGAACATAACTAAATCTTTATACTACTAAATAGGTCAGGAATTGGAACAGGAAACCGAAGGTTGCAGAAGAGTCCGTTAGGCGAAACGAACTGTTTAGTGTTGTCACCTAAGAGCATCAAACTGACGCGAAAGTGATTTAACCGTGGGTTCCCTAACCACGTGATCCGGAAGGGAGTTCCAGCGCTCTACAACTCAGCGCGACAAACAGGTTTCCTTCCGAATCCGATCAGAATGCGGTTTGTGCAGCTTCTATGGGTGACCGTGGAGACCAGATAAGTTAGTGGGACTAAATAGCCAAGACAACTCCAAGTCGGTCTTTCCCGCCAAAATGCGGTGGGTGAGGAGCAAGTCCTTTCTAATTGTTCGAAGACAACCCCAAACCAAGCACTCGTTCGGGATGCCTTCGTCCGCGGTGACCTGCACTAACATATCACCCACTCACTAGGCACTCTCCAAAATCCTTTTGTTTTGAATAAGACGTGGTGGACAAGCCTGGCTACAATGTACCAAGCGGGGTCGCACGAATGTCGAAAATAACTTCAAAATATATCTGCCATTAACATTCCAAAGTTAAGGCAGTTAAATTCTATCGCATGGAATCCCCTACAAGCAGCCTTCTTCCAACTGTCGCCAGCGTGAAGAGCTGATGAATGAACGACACCAAAATCGACCTGCCGAGTGAAAACAGCGACTTCACCACGGTCGACAACTTATGGTGTGTGAGGGCCAGCACCCCCTATACGGAGAACAGAATATTTGGCCTGATTTATAGGCATTAACCACGAGACAGTACATTCCGAGAACCTATCAAAGGCACTCTGAATTGCTGCAAAGCCCCCAGAGACATCTACGATGTCGGTTTCATATGTGAACACATGAGAGCAAACTATGTAGATATGGGTATCCCAGTGCTCAAACTGAGGAAATTGATCCTACGATCCACTTCCTACAGGCAATTCTTACGTGAAGGATGATACTACATACAGGTAGATGGGGACGCAATGGGAGCATCCCTAAGACGGTTGCTTACTGACATTCTTTTGCCAAGCTGGAACGCGGGCCTCTCCGACTAATGATAGCGTCACTTGATTCCTACTGGAGGTATACGGATGATGCTTACATAAACAGAGATTTAAATACTGACGTTTTCCATCTGCCAGCTCAGTTTATAGCATGCATTCCTCGTAAAAATTTACAATTGAAATTGGAAACGAAGGAGAGCTGACTTTCCTGGATATACTGCTAAACAGACGAGAGGATAGCTCACTCCAGCGAAGCGTCTACCGAAAGTCTACCTGAATAGGCCAATACACAAATTTTCGTAGTTTGGTACCCTTGAAGTATAAACGAAAGTTAGTTCGTTGCTTGTACTATCGTGCCAGACAAATTTGTAGTACACTGCAAGCAAATAGTTACCCCAGTACTTTCATTCAGCGACACTCTGTGATCTGAAATCGAAGAGATACGGCTGTGACAGTACTAAAAATGGATGCTTATTTGTCACTCCCTTTTAAAGGAGGTACCCCCTCGAGTTACTTAACAAGAGACTCTCAAATGCAATAGCCAAGCCATTCCACACTACCTACCCGCATGTGATTGCAGAAATCGCCACGCTTATTACCCAGCGTTCAAAGGATAAATTCCCGGTCCAGTCCGAATCTTTTATCCTATATCTATTTACCTACACCTGTGGTGTAAAACACCTAAGACACACGACCAGACGCTTGGTGAAACGGATTGCAGAACATTGCCCAGCAGCATTGTGGAAACACACGGTTACAAGCATCAATTGCTCTATATGG
The DNA here is from genome assembly GCA_944474145.2 of Dicrocoelium dendriticum. Classification (NCBI taxonomy): domain Eukaryota; kingdom Metazoa; phylum Platyhelminthes; class Trematoda; order Plagiorchiida; family Dicrocoeliidae; genus Dicrocoelium; species Dicrocoelium dendriticum. Next base: position 46,605,074 of record OX104068.1, on the reverse strand, counting down.
GAACAATTGGTCCAAAGCGGGCATCAAGTTGTGACCAAGAAAGTCTTTAAAGTTTTCTGCATCGTGTCAAACCGTCACTCAAAAGAACTTAGAAAACGCCTACTAAGAAAGCCCGAGGCCATGGCAATCAAGGTAATGCACCCTGAACTGAGCAAGCAGAGGACGCCATTGCAAGCCCTACTGATACTGTGGCCGTGATCTCGGTGTGGGTACCGTTCACCACATTCACAGACGGTGACTCAGCTGTCCTTGTCGTCCCATCGGACGTACGAACGGTCTTGTTTGGTGTGCATATGTGTGTGTGCCTATGTGTCACCATCACCATCGATTGGAAAGTCTGATCGACGAACAATGCAGCCTGTCTGAAATTGATCAACCCTAGCAATGCTTTAACCAGTTATATATATGTATTCGCCTGATCAGAATTATGGAAATTTTTTCGCTGAACCGGATGCTTACATCATGCACATGTTCCAATAATTATATTCGTTTGTCCTTTTCCGTGATAACTTTACGGTTTACTTTACAGTCTTCTGGTCAACAGAAGTATCAAACAGTTCTCAGTTTATTGTGCATGCGAAGTGAAAGAATGAGTCTATAGAATGCAGGACAACCGAAATGACAGCGAAACTTCGTGGTTATTGGGTTATTGGTGTTGGTCAGCTATGCGTCCCCTCGGAGTCATTCCAAGCGCAATCCGTTTACGTGCATGTAATGACTCCATGTTCATAGGTGGGATCGGCAGTTAAACTGTCCAAACAACCAGACACAGTGGCGCGCAATATAGCGAGCATACTAGCACGCAAATTTATACTTCACCGGTGACATGCGTGACTGCTATTTCGGCATTCCCATAGTTGACCACATGGCATTTTATGGAACGGTGAACTAGCTTTGGGTGTCTTACGTTTACAAGACAACTGTCTGTTCGTCGTCGTTTGACCTGAGTTAATACAAACAGGCACAATCCAGAAGGTTCCACTTGGATTCCTTCTATTTTTCATGAGGGTTTAGTTTACACCAAAAGAGAAATCAAACATTTGACCGAATAATCAGTATAAGTCGTTTGAACAGATTGCGATAACAATTGCCTGCCACGTAGGTTTATTTCTCACTGAGACATTGTCCGTTAGACTTCCGCAGGCAGCCCAACTCCGGTAAGTTTACCAGTTGATGATGCTAGTTCCTTTATGTACCCGCCATCAAGGATGCGGACGGTACCATCTGGTGGTGTTCCTCTGTGCAGTCAAGTGTTACTCGCGCCTCCCTACTCACATCCCATTTCACACGCCATTAGCAAGCTAATTCTGAAGACGAAATACATCAAGAGAAGCAGGTTATGACTGGTGATTTTTCTAGAACAACAATTACTTCGTTGACACTCACGTGGTTGGATGAAACACGAGGTCCGTTCTCTAGAGAACGGCGACTCTCGGATCCTGGAGACTGAAATTTTGCGACAGGAGTTCATAGGGGAATGGAAACTTTTTGTTTGTTCGTTTTAGAAAGCGAAACTATACTCGTTAGTTACCGACAAATGGAACATCGGAAAAATAAAGCATATTAAATGCATGCAAGAATGTGGGTGGTAGGTATCCTCTAACTTTGTCCGTCACGGAAGCCGTTTGCTTGATCTCTGTCATGGGTGAGGGGCAGAGCTCCTGCATCTCCGTCGCAGTCAAGCTCGATATACCAGGCAGGAAAGAACACCAAACGTTGGGTGACATGCGTTATCCACTTAATTATAACAAATTTGTATTAAAGAGGCGCAAGAAATAATCCAACAGCCCTTAAGGCAACATGCTTAAACACACGGAAAAGGCGTATATAGATAAGTGACTGGGTCAACCGCAATGTGATTGCATGTCTATTTCCTAGCAGACGATGTCATACTTGAGAGCCAGATCATCAGTCAACGGTTTTCACCAACTCTATTTAGTTAATTTTTATTTAAATGTCTTGTATAGTAAGTAATCCGAGGTTTGATAAAGTAGGTGTCAAGACCCGTAAACTAAAAACAGCATTTTTGCTTATTGATACGCCATAATCTGTACCGTAGTATATAAACCAACCACAGCTACAAAGGCAGTGCTATCTGCTTTCGCATTTAGTAACAGTTTAGGTAACTTATAAACTAGAGCGATTGGTCTGGCTAAAATACAGCGACCGACTATTGTTGTTTTTCTTGACTCGAAAGCCGCCCTTAATTCGCTTGACCGGGCCAGCTTCTGGCACTGTCTATCCATGAAGGGTGTGCCAACTAAACCCCTTTCCATTCTTAGCTCCCTCTATCGTGACTCGCCAGGCCGTGTAAGGGTCTACGGTTAACTGTCTCCTGAGTTCCCCATGAGTAGTAGCCCTCGCCAGGGTTGTCCTCATTTCTCCGTTTCCCTTCAACTTTGTTTTCCAAATGAGCATGAATAAATCGTTTTTTTCGGACGATTCTCGTCTGGAACTTTTGTCAGGCGACCGACTGACAAACCTGGAGTATGCGGATGACATAGTTCTTCTTGGATCCGACGCAGTGGCTATGTAAACACTACTAGATAGACAGACTGGCTGCACTGCACGCTTCGGCTATTGGTTTGCAGGACTGGGCCGACACACTTCCGGTCCTAGCTATCATCGAACGACCGCTGGAAGTGGTGGATGATTTCACTTACCTTGGCAGCTGTGTCACCTCTGGTGGTCACAACACTGAGGAAGTTATTAGGCTGGTCAGGAAGTTATTGCATTTGGTTGATATTTTTAGGTTAACAGCTGTTTTTAAATAATTTCTAATAAGTTGCTTTGACCTTGTATATCACTTGGAAGCCTGTTTTGTGCTCTATCTAACGATGGTATCAGTTTAGCTCAGCAATACACTTTTAAATTTTTACAGAACATTTAATGCTACATGGACAAATTCTCAAAATTTTCTTGTATTGTATTAACCTTGGTCGAAACGCAGCGAAAACAGCCATTGATATCAATCGTGCACTTGGTGCTGGAACCACTAATAACCGTACTGCACAATGGTGGTTACAGAAATTTCGAAAATGTTAATTGAGGCTTGACGATTGTTTTGGAACAATGGCATAATACGGATAAAAATGCCAACGCTTGACAAGTCCCGTAGGTTGGTTTGTGGGAATAACGTTAGTTCAATGAATTTACACAAAAGAAAAAAACGCATCTGTGGACGCACCATATTATCCATCTTGACACTTAGGTATATCCGTCTTACCCGATTTCGTGGGGTTGGTGAGCACACTGTTTGTATGCGTCTTCTCGTCACTCAATGAATAGAAATCAGATCAACTAATGTAAATGGTGTAAAGCATCGTCGAGTGGTTTTTTAACGATGATTAGCGAGGACGCGGAAAGGACAAAAGTCGAAAGAGCGTTCAACGGTGGACAAACTCTCAAGGAAAAATACTTCCGGCGGCTCTCAAGTCGACTGTATTGGATGGAAAGTTTCAATTTATGACCCCTCAATTCTGTGTTGCAGCTAAGCTTCAGATGACGGCAAGCGTGACTGGGGTTTTTCAAAATCTGGAGCTCCAAGATAAGGTCACCCCCTAAGCGGTGATATCTACCACTGTACAATCCCAGGGCATTCAGCCGCCTATGATAATGTAGGTGGGACAAACTCTTCACATTTTCGTTGCCCGTCGCTGGGCGCTCTCCAGTGCAATCAGCTCGCATGTTAACCAGGGTTGCCAGGCCAGCATCGCGTACTCTACATGGGGTCTCACATGCTCATTGAGCATTTGTGGGAAGGTGGAGGGATCGAAACTTCCCAACGCCCACAGTAACAGACCAACATGTTGGTTCGAGGTTTTGGACGGCCATTGGAAGTAAACTACAATCAATTAGGGGCCTTAGTTAAAGCAGATGCGCATAAAACTATTCAAGATCTTGCTTCTGGCTTAACAGTATCGCTTATGACAAGTCTAAAATATTTACGGGCGACCGGAATGTCGGAAAAGCTTGATAAGTCGGTGCCGCATGAATTAAGTGAAATGCAAAAAAAATTGTTGTTTTTGCGGTGCCGTCTGTCCCTTCGCTTAAAAAGCCCCTTTTCCCAACAGGATTGTGACTTGCTATGAATAGTGGATCATTTACGACAACCGACGAGGAACCTCTCAATCGCTGGACTACGAGCAAGCTCCACAACACTTTCCAAAACCGAATTTGCACCCAAAAAGGTTATGGTGACTATTTGCTTGTCTGCGGGTGGTCTGATCCATCACAGCATTCTGAATCCAAGCGAAACCATTACAGTGGAGAAGTATTGTCAACAATTTGTCGAAAAGCACGGAAAACTTCAACGCAGTTGCAGGCACTGGTACTAGATAGGGGGCCAATTCTTCTTCATGATAACGCACGGTCACACGTCGTACAAATAGCCCTGCGGAAGCCTTATGAGCTGGGCTACGAAACTGCTTCACTCACCATACTCCCCTGACCTCTACCTCACTTTTTCAAGCACCTGCAAAACTTCTTACGGGAGAAAAGTTTTAAGACCCAAGCAAATGCGGAAACTGCCTTCTACGCTACCAGAACTGCGGAAGTTTATTCATCTAGGATAAATGAAATTGCACCCCGTTGGTATAGTTGTATCAATTCAAATGGTTTTATTTCGAGTAAAAATGTTACTTCTGAGCCAAGATATGTGCATTTAATTTTAAGGTGAAAAATCGTAATAACTTTACGGCAAACCTAATACTTCACGTATCAGCAAAACCCGTGTGGCTTGCCAGAGACCTAAGCATCTATGAAGACGGCGGGATGTCAGCCCGGCATTGAAAGTTGGAGTGTAACTCTGCGATAAGGGTTGTGTTACTGTATGGATCGGAGACTTGGACAGTCCGGGGCGAGGATATTGAAAGCTTGGCCGTGTCTGATCACCGGTGTTTAGCGAGTATCGCTCACGCCTGATGCGAACACCTGGTGAGCAATGCTGGAGTCTTCCAGTTAGTTGTCTACGAGAAGCCTTCTGGTGCTCTCCACCGTTTGCTAAATCTCAATCTCATAAGCTGGATGGACCATGCCCAGTTTATGCCCATGGAGCAGCTACCACGGCATGCATTATACGCCGTGGCTGCACCAAGTTGAGTGAAACCTCGTGATGGCCAGTCCATGACGTGGCATCGTGGCGTGAAGAAATTGACTGAGAGAGTTGGTCAGGCCGGTGCATGTCGTCTTCATGGGTGGGGGTCTCGGGAATGTCTACACTAGTGGTTGGAGATCGTGTCGGACATGGCTTAGTCATGAGATCGGTGGCTATCCTGCATTCGGCCTCTTACATCTGGTTGTTAGTTTTCCTTCCATTCTGTTTAGTCTGACGGAATTCCTTCGTGCTCTCATTTTCTCTACATTCTATTTGCATCCAATCCCACTATCCTACCTTTGTTATTTATTGTAACTCTTATGGTGTGAGTCGTGGCAAGTGGATCCACCGCACTTCGGTGTTTGGATCATAGTACTCGAACTGAACCGAACTGAACTGAACTTACACTGTGCCTCAAATGAGCAAGATGACATTCATTAAGATGTGGTACATCACTCAAATGTTAAAACGCAAAATTTGTACTGTACTTGCAGCGACAGCGCTTGACACAAATCAGTCATCCAAGAGAAATATGGACTGAGTTGGAAAAATACCTACATGTAACTGTTGTGACCCAGAGGAAGTGATTATCCGAGATATATGCAGCGGTAATGAAGACGATTTCCTTTTCCTCGGTTCCGCTGTTCGTAATTTAGCGTAATCATTTCCCACGGCCGAATGTTCGCCCATCCTGAGTGCATCAAACAGTTTCCTTAAATTGACATACCATGAGGAGAGCCGATACTTATGAAACGTGTCAAGTTGGAGTGCAACGGAGTATTTGCACGATTAATGTTGTGGTAATTTCCTCACAAAGAACCTAATTAATGAGGCGGCTAATGTATGATTGTCATTTAAAAGCTGAGGCCTAAAGAAAATATATGTCCATGGGTTAAACAGCGGCGCCTCCTGATGTCACTTTTCGCTAACCCATTCAATCGGTGAACGGTGCTGCCTAACTGACAGTTTTGGGAATGCTTAGGTCCGCTTGACACAGTTGCCATTACACATAAGACACGTACGCATATGACGCTGATTATATGAGGTTGGGATTTGTTAGTGTTCCTGCTATCTTAGGCAAAAAGCTTTTGGGCGCAGTCTAAAATGATATTGCTTGTGGTTAACGGGATACTTACTGAATCCACCAGAGCCTCAACGCCATCTCCAATGACGCTGTTTATTGTACCCAATAGTCGCTTACTTCGCCCTTACTATGAGGATGCACCGCCTTGCACCACTTGTATGTTCCACTAGCTGTCAGTCATTGATCCTGCAAGTGTCTATTTTAGGCAGCTAGAACAAGTAAGCATAGTTGCAGTTCCTAAGTAGCACTAAAAAACGTTCTTTCCTGTACCTACAGTAATTTCATTTGTTAGACTCGAATCAATTTTGAACTGAGCATTACGACACCTCTAGATTAGACAGGTTCAGTAAAAGTAGAAAACTGGCAATTCCTTTAACATTTTTCCGTAAGTATCTGTTAAATGAATTCTGTGCCTTCCTACCAACCATTATAGTAGAACGACATTACTGAGAAATGATTCTTTCACATTTTAACTTGCGCTCAAGTGCTTTGAGCGTCGTTCTGCTCCATGACTGGACAGATGCTACAACTGAAGGTAACACGCTACCATCTGTGTATCTGTCCGGTTACGGGAGTCAAGATAGATTATGTTGACTCAGGTTGCCACAGTTTGATCTATGACACTAGCCACGATCTAAAATGTTGGCACATGTGCGAATATCAACTGCCTGACACCCTCATGTGTTAGTGAAACGTGAACGTGAGGTGCTCGCGGTCCAGGCCACATCTATGGTTGACCTGATTTGAAGCATCTTTTCACTCTGCGTGACATACAGCAACATACTGGGGCTTATTGAGGACCACTTTGAAGAACTCGCGCTGTGAATGAAATGCGACGCGCAATCTCGACGTGGACCGCGCTTCCCACTGAAGTAGATCCCGGTTAGATCGATCACTGGAAGCATAACTGATGATACAGGCAGCTTTTAGGTATTACCGGCCCAGAAATACTACACTCCATGACGCGTTTTGAGTTTGTTTGATCTCCTTAAGTAGACATAGCAGGCATCGAACCCAAGAACATCCGGATGTTAGCCAAAACCTCCACCTCTTAGGCCACTGGGTCACGACGGGCAACCCTCGACTGATTGAGCAATTCTGAAACATTTGTTGGGCGGACAACACCCAGTATCTATTTGCTTCCGCGGTTACGGCCCCAGTGATGGAATTCACCAAGATTCACTGCAATGAGAGTCGCGGTCCACTTTGAGATTGCGGGTCGCGCTTTATTCACACAGCGAGGCATCAAAATGAGCTTTCAACCAGTCGTTAATCGTTGTATCAATTGTTGCTGGTAGTGACCATGTGGACGAGTAGTTAGAGGTTTCTCTTAACAGATCACACAAGTTTGCCGCAAGCGCTGTGCGCGCAGCAATTTGGTATTTGGTTCTACACACTAGAGGTGTACTTGGTAACGCACTTAAACTCTATGCATGCCAAGTTCAGAGTCCTATGTGATGTGTAGCATCAGAATTGCAGACTTAACCTGGGTGTTCCCTTCGGCCGTGGAGAAAATGGAAAGCTAATGTGTCAGACTTCAGAAATCCCACGTGGTCCGGCCAGTGCCTGCAGTACAGATTGACAGCTGTAAAAGTTGATGAAGACGATTGAGTCCATCTAAGGGGTAGAACCAATTACCTGACCGACCAACTGGAACTGATTAGAAACACTTTAGTGAAAAATGGTTACTTTCGGAGGTTCATCACAAAGAAAAACAAAGTAAGCGGGTCGAGGGAAGCAAAGTCAACGATGCTTAGAAACATGTTCATACAGTTGGCAGTTGTATGAAATATTTATATGGGGAGAAGCTAAGGTGTTTAAACTTTATCGTGTGTAACACCTTTTAACCTGCCAAAGTAGTTAGCAAAGACTGAACGCATAAACTGTCGCCCATTCAACTGAAAAGAACTCAGCTTATTGGCGTCAACAGCCTTTGTGTAAACCAATTTGCATTGGTTACGGAGTCAGTTGTGTGGGTGGAAACGGTTGGATATAGCATCTGCACATTGAAGGAGTACGTGCCACTGTGAGTCCAAAGAAAGATTATATTTGAGATTATGCCCATCCAAGGATATATATTGCTTGGTCTCTCCATAGATAAGCGGTTACTGACTTCAGGTCAACGGATTGAAGACAACACGGTATTCAACCTTAAGCTGCCTCATCTCCTTGCGTCTCCTCCGTTGCACCGAAACTGTTTCGATAAGTCGGAATAAACAGTTGCTTTGCTTTCGAAAAACAATAATGGGTCAGCCTTGGGCGGCTGTGAGAGTGTAGAAAGAACGAAGCGGCTAGAAAACACATTCATTATTGCACGTGACCACCCTTCCACAACCTGCGCGCCCACGCGCATTTATCGACCACGTCTGCGTCCCACAACTCAGCATACATGGGGAGTCACAACACCTCACCTTCGTGACTGGTTGGCCCGCATCTTTAGGGGCCCTGGCCACCTGTCTGATCCCGTAGCTTTGCTTCCGCGGCTCGGATTCTGATCAGCCTGAAGTTGCGCTAAAGCTCTTGATTCGCTTGATCTCAGTTACGTTATTCGGCCTGGGGTTACTCCTGCATGCACCGACAATGGCGTTTCTGTCTGATTTATTGGCTTCTCGACACGTCGCTTTTCTGTACTCATTTGACGCAGGCCCGTTTCCGTTCGTTGTTCGCGGTCAGCTCTCCGCTCGTACTGTTGGGCAGACGTTGCGCCATCCCATCTCATTCATGATGTCTGCGCCCGTTTCTGTCCTCGGTCGCTCTAGTGGCCCTTCCGCGTGCTCCTTACCTTCCGCCCCACTACAATAGGAGTGAGACTTCCGTTTCTCATTTTCCCTGTCAGCGTGTATATCCACAACCTCTTTATATATTCGTCACTAGGTATTAGGTGCGGAGTTAAAACCTGTAGGCCGGTTTCGGAAGCAGTTTCCGTTTTAAACGCATAGTAGTTCCACCATAAGAGCTATGACGGTATTTCAAACTCGTTACTCGTTTCCGTTCAGTCTGTCCACAGATTGTTATGAGAATTAAACCGAAAAGAACCTATATGAAGACTAATAACCCCGCTAAGAAACTTTAGTCTGGAATAGTTAAACAAAGGACGAATGAAAAATGGCATAAACAGATAAAAAAGGCTAACACTTGACAAGTCCAGTGGGCTGGTTTTGGGAACCAGTAAGTGCAGAAAGAAGTTACACCGCAGTGAAACGAACGTCTGTGGACTCATCATAATATCCACGTTAACAAACATGTATATCCGTTTGCCTCATTTTCCTGGGAGTTGGTATGCACAATATTTGTCTGCGTCTTATCGCCGCTCGACAAACAGAATTCAGTTCCACCAATGCAGATGGTTTAATGCATCGTCGAGTCGTCTTAAAAAATTTGGTAGCGTGGGCTCAAAAATGACAAACGTCGAAAGCACGTTCCACGGTAGACAAACTCAAAAGGAAAAACAATTCCGGCGGCATTTCAGCCGACTGTATTGGATGACCAATTTCAGCTTATGATCCCACAACCTTGTTTTTCATTAAGTGACGGCAAACGTGACCGGGGTTTTTCAAGATCCATTACGCTACAGCGAGGTTCGCACCGAAAACAACGATTCCTGCCGATCTTAAGGTTTTCACTCGCGTCTGGTATGGCATGCGGAACAATCGCTTCACATTTTGGTCGCCTTTCTGTATGAGGTCTCCAGTGCAACCAGGTAGTATTTAAACCGGAGTTGCCGGGCCTGAATCGTGTACTCTACATGGGACCTCACCTACGCATTGAGCATTTGGTGGGAAAATGGAAGGGTTGTTATGCGAGGGGAAAAATTGGGAAACGTATGCATAACAGTTTTACTTATCGCTCATATGCTTTCATTCTGGGGTGAGTAGACGCCGTGCGGCCGCACTTTCACTCGGCTCTCGCTTTGCCCTCTGTGGCCACTCCAATTCTCCCCACACAATATTGTGTGTGTGCGCTCGTTCAAACCAGTTCAACGAGCTCTACTCAGTGCTTCCCAACTATTAGATCTAACCTGTGTGGGTTATACTCTTGCTCCAGTTCCCAGCTTTCGGCATATTCTTTGCCGAGTTCTACGTGTGTAACTACATCAAACCGGAGGTTATCGGAAAAGCTTTTTATCGCATTCGGAAGAAGAAGCTGAGGGCTCCCAAACTACGCGGCAACCATCGCTACAGGTTGCATCATAACAAAGTTACAGTCCTTTTGCTCCAGGGACGCTTACCAGTGCTCCACCTGCATCGTCGCTTAAGGCAGGCCGATCAACACGCTGCCGCTTGGTGTGGGTGTGTGTATTCAACTGCGAGTCCATTGATCGCTGAACGCGACAGTCTGCGCGTTACGACCTCCATCTGCCTTTACCCCTGACCTTGGTGCGGTTGAACAGCTCTCAATTCGTGTGCGTCATGCCTGGAGCAAAGAACACTTATTAAGATGAGCGCTTAGATAGACCTTGCTGCAAACGAAAAGAGGACGACTAGCATTCCAATGGTCCAACATCGTCTACGTTGCGCAGACAATTGCATTAAAGTCCTTAAGATCGGAATAACCTGTACTAGCTGCATTAGATCGTACTGTCTGTAATGTGTAGGTAAATCCGTCCAAGAAGTGAGACAAACAAACAAAGTTGCTGACACAATTTGGTTCTGCCCAACATCTCTAGTCATCCCAGTTGTCAACTGTCTAGCTTTGCACATGAAAAAGTGTGATAGTATGAATAAGCTAATCGCGCATTTTGTAAATACTAAGATCCATCCCACGGAGGTAAATATGGCCACGCTAATACCTCGCCCAGCCAAAGTAAGCTCTGAATCTAAGTCGAAGAAGAGAGCTAGACGCTCCAACCGCACTGCTGCCTCTGTGACTAAATCCACTGGGTCACCTCACTCCCATAAGTGGACAAGCCTCAAACATGCCTGCTTCCACTTCTTCAACCATAGACGCTTTACCTGGAGATTCAGACATGACACCGACAGCTCAGAGCCGAAGGAAATCCGGTGCAGATAACAAGCAGGCAACGTACGCATCAATGGCCTCGGCAAACACACAGGAAGCGACACACATAGGTCCATCTTCTGTACCGAGCAGGCGTGGCGCAACGCAGATTTCATCGTCAAGACCAGTGATGACTTCTAAACAACCCAACTTGCCGGCAAAAACTATAAAGCCAACACTCGTTAGATGAAACCACGCTGCGTTAATTCTCGTGTGCACCAATGTTCCCGAGTCCAAATCTGGCACAACAAAAGGCAAGTTGCAAGACGATCGCAACTAGTGGAGTTCCGTCTGCGATGCGATTGATACTCGGGTTCAGCCTGCTATGCTGCAACGAGTAGCGCGTCACCCGACCGCAGTGCACTCTGGTGAACCTCGAATTCTTCGAGTAACACCAGGCTCAGCAAATGAGACAGAGGCTCTCCTGCTCTCAGCAGTTCGTCTTCGCGACTCACCTAGTGGAATGCGTATATTACCAGATCTATCTTGAAAAGATCGCCCAAAGAAGCAGTTGACTAACGCGGCATTCCTAACAGGGATAGCATGAAAACAATATTTCTTCATGGTGTTCCCGAGATTCTGCGTTCTTCTGATCACGATGCGCAAACATATGACCGACAGCAGTAGTACTACATCCGCGAAGCACTCTCTGTTGACAAGGTTATTGTCAAATGCTTGACAAGACTTCCGTCATCACCTAACTAAAAGGGCTGCGGTCCAAGACAAATGAAGTTAATATTACACTCCAAGTGAATGACGCAAGTTCTGTTGGATAGCTGGTTAAAGTTTCGAGCCAGGTTGCCATCAGAGATCCGGCTAAAGGCGGCAGGCGAACAGCCAAAAGTCGTAAGCAATTCGATAGAAATGACAAGCGATGCAAATTCTTTATCTGCACAGTCCTGCGGAGAGACCGATACAACAGCACCCACGGCGCACAACACGACAGAGCATAGCACGAGTGAAAGGTCTGTTCAGGAACGCTCAATAATGCCATACAATTTGACTGAAGTTCATACACTAAAATCGCTTAATGATCGGCCACCTAACGGCCGGCTTACAAGCTAACACAAAGTTGACATCCGTCAACGCACTCCTAACAACAAAAGCCCTATCTTGCATGTACACAAACGCACAAGGCCTTCTAATTCTTTGGCAGAACTTAGAGAACTCCATGCCCCACAACCGCGGGACCTCATCTTGATTACAGAGACTTATTTAATCCTTGAAATAACCGATCCTGAGATCAAGTTACCTGGTATGTCGCTGCCTCGGACTGATAGAACCAGAAGGGGTGGCGGTGTGATTTTTTATTATAATACAAACCTCCGAGGTGGAGTTATCGATCACCCGGAAATCTGCGCTCCTGATTCGCTTGGGTGCCGCCTATGGATGCGAAATAAGAACACCTGTCTAGTAGCCGAGATTTACCGCCAACCAAACTCAACGCCGGAAATGGACTCCAATCTGAAGCACGTCACTCAGGTTGCTTTGAACAAGTCTTACACCCACATTATTATCGCTGGAGACTTTAACGTGCATGACATCGAAACGTTAGCAACCGACGGTACGCAGTTTAAAGCTTGCTTGCAAGCGCTAATTGCTAGCCACCCACTGTACAACCACGTAATCTCTCCCACCAGATTTCAAACTGCTAACAAGCCGTCGATACTGGATCTTGTGCTCACTAAAGAAGAACTCATGGCTGACGGGATAGTTTCAAGCACACCACTTAGTCATAGTGATCATGTTACTCTACTCTTTGACTACATATGCTATGCGGAGTATCCTGAAAAGGAGGATGACAAAGTGCATAGTGTCACGCACTATAATGTGTTATCTAAGCTTGTTAAGGATACATCTTGGACCTTCTTAATCGTATGCCCCCCAGATGTTGCCTAGGAAACCTTTACAAGTACGTTCAGCACACTGGTAGCTCAGCATCGGAACAGAAGTCCTTCCAACCCTAAACAAGCATAAGTCATTTCTGAGGAGCAAAACACGTAAATGTATGTCCAGGAGGGATTTGGCATGGCGAGATCACCAGGACTGCTCGAATGCCGAAACCTGTACTGCATACGTGACACATCGTAACTTCTGTGTGAAACTGATCCGCAAAGACAAGGTCACACATCAGCAGGAGTTAGTGAAACGATTCTACACGAACCGCAAACTTCTGTACAGGCACGTTGACGGCCTTCGAAAGGTAAAGCGGGGGATTCCAGCACTAGTCACAGCTCATGGGTGCACTTGTCAGCAATGGAAGCAGCTGATCTCCTACGGCTTCATTACTCTCAAACTTTCCAGCAGGTAACGAGTCACAACATTCTCCTCGTGTCTATTACTCCATTGTCGGGTTTAGACAACATCACCTTCACTATGGAAGCTGTGTTGAAGTTGTTATCCTTGCGTATCAACAGTTCTCCTGAAGTCGACAACATCCGACCAAAGGCTCTGCAGGCGGTAGCTTGTGATGTAGCAGAACCACTGGTTGTTTTCTATCAGCAATGTCTAGAAGAGAAGCATATTTCACCAGTATGGAAGCAAGGGGTCATCACTCCTGTCCATAAAGGAGGTATTCGCACTGACCCTTCCAACTACCATCAAATAACACTACTTCCTGTACTATCCAAAGTAATGGAATCAATCATCGCAGATGCGCTGATGTAGTACCTGGAAAGCCAGAACTTAATAGCCCCAGAGCAACATGGCTTTCGTCAAATTCATTCGTGTAATACTAACCTATTAATTGCACGTAATAGTTGGATTGTAGGTGTTGATGATGCAGCAGGAGTCGTTGTCATCTACGTGGACTTTGCAAAAACCTTTTATCGCTTAGACCATCGAATTCTTCTTCAGAAACTTCGGAACTACGGCATTAGCAACCCAATCCTGAGTTGGATTCGCAATTTTCTACACGAACGACGGCTAGCGGTGAGAGTCCGAGAATCATTGTCCGATGCAACCAATGTGGTGTGTGGTGTACCACAAGGCTCGGTGCTTGGAGCTCGTCTATTCTTGGTGTTCATTAACGATTCGGCGAGATAAATTGCTTCCGATTTCCTAATTTTCGCTGATGATATCAAAATATGACGAAGGATCAGAGGACCGGACGAGCACGAACGGCTCTAGTGCGAACTTAACACAGTGTCGAACTGGTCAGTTTAAAACGCCCTACCATTCAAGGTAGACAAATGTCGCGTTGCACAATTACACCATAGACATAACTACACATATTTGCTTGGGACAAACGGATTGCAGAATAGCTCCCAGGAATGTGACCCCAACTGTTCAAAACAGGCTGAAGTAGTTGCGGAAAGAGGCAAGCAGCACGTTAGCATGCTGCAACGGGCATTCGGGAAATTCGACCCATCAATCTTCCCAGTGATAAAAAATTCCTACGTGCTCCCGCTTGTTGAATACGCTATCCAAGCTTGGCAGCCTTGGTTGAAGCGCGACCTGGAGGCGTTAGAGGCACCCCAACGAAGAGCAACAAAGAATGTAAAGGGCCTGCGCTACCACTCTTAAAACCAAAGGCTGAAGTTGTTTGGAATTTTCAGCGGACGCTGTCGAAGGCTACGCGGTGATCTCGTATTAGCTTATCAGGTACTGAATGACCCCGACCACGGATGCCGCCATTTGATGAAACTTAGGCACAACACGCAGCTCAAGCGTGACTGCTTAAAATTGTAGGAACAATATAGCCGTCTAGAGTGTCGACGGAATTACTTTTCCCTTCGGGTTTGCCAACCCTGGAACGCACTCCCAGACTCAGTTGTATCCTCTTCTACGTTGGACGTTTTCAAAAAAGGATTAGATGTTGTTCTTAGCTCCCAGCATTTTGTTACCTAATTTCCTCTGTTGTGGATTACGTCAAGCATGCTTTTCTGCAGGATTTATGTACCAAATGGACCCAAGTGAGCGATCATATTTTATTTTTCTCACGCCTTATATCAACGACCACTGCATCCCGGTGTATTTTAGAACATTTACGCTCGATTTTTTTAAATTTTACACAGATGTAATTTATTGAGGTATTCTTCTCGGCAGACGTTCGGTAGATGACCCACCTATATTTTGATTTCATCGTATTCACCTCAACCATCCTACGGTACGTGTCAAACACTTGCTTTCATCTCGTGATAAATCATTGTTCATTGTTCATGAAAGGTAATGAATGCTCAAAACTGCACTCCATCTGGACGTCGATAAGGCAGCTGCAGTGAATGAACGATTTATCTGTCATCGTATCGACTAGTCATGGGTATACCAAAACCCTTGCGGGTGTGTTATTTTCTTCTGTAATCCATTGTGGTACAGTTCAGCGAAACTCACATTTCGCTTCCATTCGGGAGGCATTAGAGTGCTAATTGGAATATTTAGGTGGAGACAGCCTAAATTTACCGTCAAATATCCGCATTTCCCAGTTGTCTTATCTCTGGGGAAAGAGAATTTCAGTGCATCACACATTGAATAACTCCGTTATCTTCTCTGAATTATTACCGCAGCCTTCCACAGATTCGCTGCCACCTTTCTCATAAACATCTCGCTACGGAATGACGTTAATTTCTCCAACAGACTTGAAGCAATCATGAACTTAATCTTAGTTAATAATTGGTAGCTGTATTCTGTTAGCTGTAGGATGCTGTATGATAGATTTGACAACTCTATGGTCAAATTATCTCCTTTTGTCTACAGTGAGGCAACACATATGAAGATTACTAGATGAAAAGTCGCGCGTTCAAATGGGGACAATGCTCACCTCCAAACACAGACAAACTATGAGAAATTGCTACATCCACAGACACCAATATACTTTTCGCGTGCATAGATCAACGCATTGTACTCCATCACCAAGCTGTCTGAACTTCTGTCCCGATGCTTGTTGCCCTCGGGCAGCTTAGTCCTATCCGTTTGGGCAAGTTCACTTCTTCATACCTCCGAAGGCTATTTAAACTCAAACTGAAGTTGATTTAAACTTGAAGTGGCGCTTCAGTGAATTCTCTTTCTACTTCTTGTAAGAGAGTGTAGCGCAAAGTTAAACACATACTCGTCCAAACCATATTTGAAAATGGCAACGTTAGGAGGGGTGGTGGACAATGATACAACTAAGTAGAGTCACTCGTCGGGTACCATATCTGTAAGTGAAAATAAATTAGCATACAACTACTTGCCATCAGTAACAGTGCAACCACACAAGTCCAACAGCCAAATTCGTTGCGGTTCTGAATGGAGGCTTTGCGGTATGGCTATTCTTGCACCCCGCGACCACTTTCATGCTTGTGTGAACTCGCCAGCTACATATAGCCTCAGCTGGAATGTAAGAGCAGCATTTAGTGGTTCACGGCTGAGGGTTTGATAACCAGGCCGCTGAGGTCTGCGAGTAACGCTTGGCACAGCGATTAACGATTCAAAGTCGAATTGCGGTTCCTTTTTAGAGAGGAAAAGATAAACAAGGCGTCCCCGGTTTTGCTCTACGGCTAGCAGCCTCCATCTACTACCGCATCCTGTGAACAATGCAAACAGCACAGTTAAGTCCCCTTGAGAATGCTTGAGCAGCACATGTTGGTGCCGATTACGTCAGCACCCGGTGGGCTGGAAGCAGCGTAAAAAGACTGCTTTAAGTCACCATACCCCTGACTGAAAAGAATGGTATTATAAGGAGTAAACAATTCAAGGTCTAACAAGTTTAGTAGATAAAGACTGCAAAGTTAAACGACAAACATGCCAAAAGAATAGCGTGGCGGCAGCAAACCTTGAGGTCTTGTTTCTTCGTGGCCCAATGAACTCGGCCTAGACCCTGTGTTTCAGAAGGAAGACTGTAACATCTTACCCGTTGTTAATTCGAATAATGCATGCGCGCGAATAACGGAATTTGGATGAATGACTCAGGACTTTGCACACAGAGGTAGAAGAAGTTCAGGTCGCATTCCAGCCAGCAACATCTTGTAGGTAAATTTAAATTGTGGCCGAATTGATTGAGCACTGCTGAAAATTCACCCTTTATGGGTGCTTAAAAGCGGATTTTTGACTTTTAGCCCAAATTTACCTGGTCGAATTTGTGTAGGCGTGGAGAACCTCGCACTATCCCTGGAACTGACGTGACTGGTGTTGGTCTCATAGCAACACACAGCACTTGTGACCCACTATTGGCGTCCTGGGGATAGGGTTGTCGTTCACCTTCGATTAACGACGAAATGCTTGGTTAGGGGTGTATGAACTTGATATAGGGGACCCGCAGAAGCCGCTACTGGACTCTTCAAATTCTTATGGCCCTCATTCTAATTTACTCTTATAACGTCTGACTGCAACACAAATCAATCCGAAAGGGAAGCAGGAACACAACGCGCTGGGACGGTTTTATGGAAAAATCTGACCTGTTCAACCGCAATGCAGAGAGCAGTAGATCAATAGGCCAACCACATGTAAGGACATCGTTATGAATTGTAAGCGGTCTAACTGAATGACTGACGTGCGTGCGTCCAACACAATCATGTGACAGGACAGTCACTAATGTCAAACGATCTGGCTGTGAAAAGACTGTCAAGCGCAAGCCCGTCTAAAACTCCTTTAAATTGAACTGAGTAGCACGTTACATTCGCTTCGTCTGCTTTGCGTCTCGGGTTAACCTCGACTCTCGGTACTGGAGCTCTGATTCTTGCTGAGTAGCTTCAAGCTGTTGTTATATTTTCTGTTTGAACGATAGGCTCTTCAGACGGGGTAATTTGATGCGTATCCAGCAAAATGTCCAATGATAGTGAAGCTTCCTAAATTTGGGGCGTCCCTTGCACTTTAAAACGGGTCTAATATCGAGTACATGTCTCGTCCACATGATGGAATCCGTTTGTATTCTGTACAAAACACTTGAAATCCGTTCAATAATACGACCAGGAATCCATGATTATCTTCTATCACGAAAATTCTGTACGTACACACAATCGCCAGGCACGAAATGCCGGGGGCATGCTATATTATAGCGATTAAAAGCCAACTCAATTTGACCGTTGCGCTCTCCCTTGTGTAGCGATGGTTTCAAATCATCAAGGACCGTTCTGACACGCCTACTGAGAAACTCTTCGGATGGAGATACGTTTTGGGTTACTGCTAGACCTAGCGTCATACGGTAAATCTGCAAAATTTGTCGATGGTTTCCAGGATATTCCCCTCTTTCTCCATTGTAATCAATGCCCGATTAAGCTTATCGACAAAACGTTCATCCTGCCGGTTTGACTGTAGATGTAAACTGGATTGTGTCTGTGTCTGATGTCATGTGAGTTGCAATAGTCGGCAAAACCTTGAGAAGTGAATTGGGAACCATTTTCCGAAACAATCTTTCAGGGAACACTGGATTCTGAGACAATATGGCGTAGGTGTAACAAAACAGCGAAAGTGGTTGTGTATCTCACTAAAAAAATTTCTGGCTACTTTGAGTACGAATCAACAATTAGCAGATAGTGGGAACCTTGCAGAAGTCCGACAAAATTAATAGGAATGCGAGACCATGGTCCACTTGGTGTTTGCCAGGAATGGAGCACACATTTGACAGGTAGTTTTGTTGCCATAGCGTAGCTGTTACCAGAACAAACAACATTTTCATTATCCTGGTCCATGAATGCTCAGTAGGCAAAGTTGTGTGCTATGGATGTCATACGACTGATTCCCCGGGGACCTTCGTGCAACTGCCTAAGAACCTTCTTCTGTAGCATCTTAGGAAGCACAACTCGGTTAACTAACATCAAGCAACCATTAGTGGTGGTTAAGGCGAACCACCTTTTACGAGACTGCTCACCATAGACGTCCTATTGGCGTGCAGGCCAATCAATGCTAAGATACCCATAATACGTTGTAACAGGAGAGCTTATGCTACTGCTATTCGGACTGCGTCTGCTGTTACCGGAAGTTGACGTACAGATGTTTGAAATGCTTGTCTAATCTCTGGCAGTCAACGCGCCGGAAATATGCATCACAACCTTTTGATGCCCACTTTGGAACTAATGTAACAAGACACCATACATACCTTTTGTGAGGCATCAGCAACGAGAATTATTGGTAATCCTGGGTCGTAATGAGTTAAAACGAGATCGGAGGACAATATTTCATTAATGTCATCAAAGGCTTACTGGCACTGCGAGGACCAATGCCACACTGACTCCTTCGCCAAAAGCGCATTCAGTGGGGCCCGGAGTTCATGCATCTGAGGGACAAACTTGTGATAATAGTTAACTAGACCTAAGAAAGACTACAAGGTAGCTTTGTTGGTGGGATGTAGCATTAACTTCGTGACTTTTATTTTGTTCGTGTCTGGCCGACGACTGGAACCGTCGATAACGGAGGCAAAGTATGTGATGCTGGGCTTCATGAGCTCGTTCTTCTCTGAACGTACACGAAATCCAAATGAATTTATCCTGGAGAATATGTCATTCAGGTGGGTGTGATGGTCTTCATTGGTAGAGCTTACAGTTATTATGTCATCCAAATAAGCCATGGCACACTGTAATCCGGATAGCATAGCGTCTATCCCTTGCTGAAAGATCGCTGGAGCACATTTTACTCCGAAAGGTAACCGATTGTAACGATACAAGCGTCGATGGGCATTAATAGCCTGCATTTCTTCTGAGTGTTCCTCGACCACTACTTGCAAGCACGCATCAGAAATATCCATTATAGAAAAGATTTTTCCTCCATTAAGCTTTGTGAATAAATCCTCGGGAACATGTAAGGGATATTGATGCGTTTCCAGTGCGTTATTTCATCCGAGAGCACAAATACGCAAACTACCAGTAGCCATTCTGATGACTACACTAGGAACGGCCCACGCTGAGTAGCTCACAAAATTGATGACGCCCATGGACTCCAGTTGACTAATTTCGGCATCCACAGCCTCAACAGCAGCGTATGATACTGGTATTTGGGGACAAAATACTAGACATACACCGGTACGCGGATACAACACAGCTTTTAGCTTAGAACACATTCCAAGACCCTGTGTAAAAGACATCGGGGTACTTAGAGGCAAAGTGTGATAAAGGTTCTACACTGCATTTAAACATTACGGATACAACCGAACACTGAACATCGGTGGGACACAGTGAAAAACTATCTGGGTTATCACAAATACTGTTCAAAGGTATGTTCCATAAAGTAACTCTGTCTATCCAACCAATGCCTAACGAGTTCAAATGTCCATAACGTGCAACCTAACAAACACCATTAGCATGCAAATTGCGAAGTGCAAACTCACAATTGAACTGCCCAAGAAAGGGTAATTTCGAACCGGACGCGTCGTGAGCAACTTGTGAAGTTTGAACACATGTGGGTTTACCGAGCTTGCTCCATGTCGACTCACAATCGTAACATACTTCCGTAGTGGCTGATAGTTCTGGCTAGTGCTTGCAAACACCACATTGGAAAGGCAAGGTTGAAAACTTGGCGTTTCGGCGGAATTTCGTGACGGTCTTCCAAAGGCTCCCTGCAAAGCTCTGGTTTCCTTATGTTCCACATTCCCACAACACTTGCAAATATATCGTCTGAATTCACAAAATCGAGCGAAAGGCCACTGACCACAATGTCAACAAGCGCTAGGTGGGCGGCCTCAGCATGCGAAGTCGGAGAGACGTACTGAATTGTGCGCTGGCTTGGGGCGTGTATGAATGGTATGAACATACAGCACACTAGACTCGTTATGCCGCTGAATCATTTTGTGTCATACTTCAGTGTTAACATACGTTCACAGTCCTGTACCAGCTACTGTAGTGAGACTTCTGGATTGAACTCCAACCGAGATAACAAATGTGTCCGAATCTCCGCATCTTTTGGAAAACGTAGTCCACAAACCAAAATAAGCGCTTCGAATTGATCACTTCTAAGTGTGCTAAGCTGAAAAGCCTCACATGCGCTGTTAACCCCAGCAGCATAAGACACCAAATCATCCTCCAGGTGTATAAGACTTGAGAACATCGGAAACGTGTGTTGAAGTGATGTTTTAGGGCTGAAAATTCTGGTCAAATATTTCACAGTGCCGTCCAATGATATATCACGTGGGTTCTTAGGTAGAATGTGATTAGAGTACTTTTAATCTTTTTGTGGACTCAATTTTCTCAAAAGAAGACACATCTGAGCTGCGTCGCCTAGCTCACGCCCATCCATTTTTAACAAGTTTTCATAGCAGTGAAACCATGCTTCGAAAGTGAGGTCCTCGTCCGGCTGGTAATGAAATTCTGCCACACTGTGCGCCAGCTTGTGTGCAGTGGAAACCGTTGAGTCCGTAGATGCTATCTGTAACGACATCCGTGTTGTCAATGATTTAATAAAGCGTTGCTTTTACACATCGAACTGTGCTTGCTGTTTGGACAGAATGTCTTGAAGAAATTCCAAAGGGACCGTCATGGTTTGCAATCTGGAATGCCGTCACCAGTTTATTATAACGTCTGACTGCGACACAAACCAATCCGAACGGAAAGCAAAACATACCGCGCTGGAACGGCTATATTGAAAAAATGACATACCTGTTCAACCGCAATGCACAACGATCAATAGATCAATCAGCCAACCACATGAAGGGACATCGTTATGAGTGGGAAACGGTCTAACTCTGAATGACTGACGTGCGTGCGTCCAACGCAGTCACGTGACAGGACGATCAAGAATGTCAAACGATCTGGCTGTGAACGACTGTCAAGCGCAAGCCCCTCTAACACTTACAAAGTGAGATGGGACGTCTTAGTATTTATAGTCACCCATAATGGTAAAGCCCCAGGGACAGGGAAATCCCGACGATGCCAGCGCTACGGAACGTGTGTCGTGTAGGCTACAGTGGCGCTCAGGTAAGCGCTAAACCTTTTCTAAACACGAAAACGTCAAACCGTTCAAATTTCTTCTACCATCATTGACTGGCTTTTATTACTGCTTTTTATGCTGTTTTAAGCAACTTGGTTTGTCCGCTACTAGATCTAAGGACTCAAGTATATGGCGGATATGTGAAAGATAGCCACCCAACCGGCACCCATAGGTGCACGTGGAGTCGACCTCATCACATCAGTAGCAGTGACCTATTGGTGATCATGTAAATGAATGCATCATTGCGAAACTGAACATTTGCTGATGCCAGAGGGCCTTTCAGTCCGTCGGACATCGTAGACTTGACGCGTGCTCCGAGTGGCACTACGCATACGTTCTGGATCCAACAGACGTAAGCAGTGCTGACGTCTTAGATCTTACTGTACTTTTCTGCCAACATTTACGGAACGCAACGATATCAGTGCCATAGCGGTTGAATTCCACGACGATCAATTTGCTCGCTCAGTGGACGTTGACTTGTGCGCACGTTCTGACATTCACTCCCCGGTGTTTTCCGCAATAGTGTGTCATTAGGTTACACAACCGACGGGTTGGATAAAGTGTGGTGGAGTTGTAGCTGGTAGGAAAAGCCTGGAGAAATTAAGACTAAGAAGGGGGACTTGTATTCTGATAGGGTGTAAAAATGCTTAAGGACTTAGCCATAGCGAATGTTTACCCGTCTGCCTTTCGGTACGCAGTGACCATGGACAATAGTCCTGTATTATCCATTCCATCCATTAGTCACTTAAAAAGAAACAGCGAATGCACCAATGAACAATGAACAATGATTTATGACGGGTAAAAAAGCAGGTGCTTGACATGTCCCGTAGGGTGGAGAGCGTGACAAAAAAGATGTAACTGCATTTTCGTATAAAGGGGGTTCGAAACGAGAATGTACGCACACAAAGCAACAGGAGAGTGGTTATTGTTCACATCATAGGCGAGAAAAATTAAAAAAAACGATAGCAAGGACAACGCTTACTTGTGTGCGATTATTGTTGGTCGACAGGATACAGAAATCCAGTGTCTATAGTAGTAGCGTTTAGTAAATTTCGTGCAAGGCGTTTGGAGTGACTCGCTCTCGAGTAGGGTTATGGCACTATCCACTGTCGGTTGCCATTAGTGCCAGCATCTGGTGGTCATGAGCTATAGCACATAGTGAAAATGTGATAGGGTATCGTCAAGGCGTTTTTTGAAAAGGTATAGGGTGGGTGCATTAATTACATGTTCGGGGAGGGCGTTCCAAGGCTGTGCCACTCGAAGGGAAAAATAGTTTCGCCGACATTCCAGGCGGCTGTACTGCGTGACTAACTTAAACTGGTGACCTCTTAGCGAGGTGTTTTGACTGAGTATTAGAAGGGAATGGCATGGGTGGTTGGGGTTTCTCAGGATCTGGTACACCATTATGAGATCGCCCCTTAGCCGCCGATAACGTCCGCTGTAGATTTTAAGGGTCTTCAGCCTGAGTGGGTAGGGGAGGCTGGTCAAACCTCTGACGCTCTTCGTTGCCCTACGCTGTGCAGTATCGAGCGCGGTGAGATGGTGCTTGAGCCAGGGTTGCCACGCTTGGATAGCGTATTCCGCGTGCGGCCTCACGTACGCGCTAAGCATTTTTGGAAAGATCGAAGGGTCAAACTTCCCGAAGGCTCTGCGAAGAAGGCCGAGGTACTGGTTTGCTTTCTTAGATGCCTTTTCAGTCTGCCTCGAACAACCGAGGTCATCTTGAACTATCACCCCGAGATCGCACTCGTGAGAAGCTCGCTGTAGAATTTTTGATCCTAGGCGGTAGCAGTGCAAACTCTTGTGTCGTATACTGAGAACCTTGCACTTGGTGACGTTGAAATGCAGCATGTTGTCGATGGACCATGTGTACGCTTTGTCCAGGTCCTCTTGTAACAATGCGTGATCCTCCACTTCAGCTATAGTGCGCCATACCTTTAGGTCATCAGCAAATAGCAAGCAGTTAGAAGACAGCACACTCGCGAGATCATTTATGAAGACCAGGAACAGGCGGGGTCCAAGTACCGAGCCTTGAGGTACGCCGCACTGAACTTCGATGGATTCTGATAGGTTGCTCCTAACCCTAACATTCAGGTGACGTTGTAGGAGAAAGTCTCCTATCCAGCCCAGAACAGGATCGCCGATTCCATATTTCTGGAGTTTGTGGAGGAGAATGCGATGGTCTATGCGGTCGAATGCCTTTGAGAAATCCAAGTAGGCCGCGTCGATTCCAACACCAGCGTCCACAGATTCCGTCCAGTTTGCACGAGCAATCAAGAGATTAGTTGTACAGGAGCGATTTCTGCGAAATCCATGCTGTTCCGGAACGAGAATTTGGTTGTTCTCCAGGTACCCCATTAAAGCCTCAGCTACAATGGACTCCATAACCTTGGAGATCACAGGAAGGAGTGTTATCGGGCGATAATTTGCTGGATCAGCACGACTGCCACTTTTGTAGATAGGCGTGATGATTCCGTGCTTCCACATCGTGGGGACGTGCATCTCGTTCATACATCGTTGAAAGAAAATTGCTAATGGTCCTGCCAAACTCATGGCAGCAACTTTCAACGCCTTCGGTCGAATGCCGTCCGCACCCGGGGAGCTGAACTCGCGCAGAGACATCAGCCTCTTCAGTACAGCTGCGGAGGTAAACGATATGTGGTTTAGCCCTGATGGCGGCGTTATCTGCTTAGGCAGGATGTACGGTGATTGCTCGCTTTGGAAGGTACGGCCAAATTGTTGTCCAAGAAGATTGGCTGCCTCTTGTGCGGTTTGGGCTAAACCGTATGCTGTGTGCAGGGCAGGAATACCGCGCTTAACACGGCGCAAATTGTTTACGTGCCTGTATAGCAGCTTGGGATTGGAGCTAAACTTTTCCGCTAGACTTTGTTGGTTCTTAAGTTTATCCTCTCGAACGAGTTTGACACAGTGGTTTCTGTGTATTGTGTAGACATCCCAGGTATGATCGTTCGGGGAGGCTATATAGGTGTGCCATGCCGAGTCCCTTAATGACATGCACTTACGTGTCCTGCTCCTTACGAAGGACTTCATCCTTTTGGTCCGGTAGCATTTGGTTTCAGATGTCCGTGCCACGAGCTTGGTGAATATGTTGACGAATTCACCGCAGGCCACCTCAGGCGTTAATTCAGCTAAGAACGACCAGCTGGTTGCATCAATTAGGTCGGACAGGTCTTCATAGTTGGTTATGACACGATATTCCTCGGCATGCTCTTTAGGATAATCCGCGTAGCACATGTAATGAAACAATAGCGTCGCATGATCACTGCGGCCCAAAGGAGTATCGGTTATCACTCTCTCGACCATTAATTCTTCATTGGTGAATATTCGGTCCAAAATGGATGGTCTGTCAGTTCCCCTGAATCTGGTGGGCGTAGTGATGTGGCCATAAAGAGGATAGTCTGAAACCAGATCTTGCAAATCCGCTTTGAATTGCTCTCCTGGTGTGGCCTGGGATTCGAGGGCATGTAAGTTGAAGTCACCGGTGACTAGAATGTGACTGTACTTCCTGTTTATCACGTGCTTCAATGCAGCCATCAAATTGCAGTCCATCTCAGGAGTAGACGAGGGTGGGCGGTAAACAACAATCAATAGGCCAAGATCGTTCCCTCTCAGTCGGAAATTACACCAAATGGCGTCAGGTAAGTCGGTTTCCGAATCGTTTATGCGTTCGCATTGCATGTTGTTACGAAAATAAAGGGCTACCCCACCACCTCTGCTGGTTCGATCCTTCCGGATAACGGACATGCCCGTTAGTGCAATTTCAGCATCGGTTATCTCGCAGCGCAGCCACGTTTCGGTGACAGCGATAAGGTCCCAAGCTGCAGACGCGTGTCGAAGTCTTAATTCAGCTAATTTGCTGAGTAGACCTTGGGCATTTGTGTACATGCATGAGAGATTCTCGGAGACCAAAAGTGTGTTAGATTGGATGGATGAAACAAATGAGTTTACGCCGACCATTAAAGGGTCGGCGGCTAATCGTTTTTTGGATGGGTTGCATACTCTCGAGAAGTATTTGATATATAGGCAGGTATCAGATGCTCCGAATCCCGTTGTTTGCTCGTGCTCTGCTGCGCCCCTCCGGATATTATGGCTACTCTTGAAACCGTCCCCGAGTCGGGTCCTGCAGTTGGCGTTTTCACTAAGTGTTGTGCCTCTACTGAATTGTCATTAAAAGGTGTGGGTGTTCCTGCTGCTTTCAGACGAATTTCTGTTGGCAATCTGCAACGGAATTTAACCCAGTTCGCTAGTACGGTTTGTGCCATTAGTTCTGACTGTAACACAAGTTTTAAGAGCCTGGGACCGCACCCTTTATAGTTTGGTGATATGGAGATCCTTGTCATCGAGGTGACCACCACATTTTCGAGAGAAAGAACCTCCCGGATGTAGTGCCATTGCTCGCGGTCGTGCGTCTGGGCATCGTCGGAAGAGGAGGCAGTAAGCTCAGGAACACCGTGAGCAATCACTGTTTTCTTATTTTGACTTATTCTGTAACTCTCTTTGTTAGCGGGATCCCCTGAACGTTCTTTCCACGGGATTTCGGGTAGTATGCGCACTCCACTTGAGTCGTTGCGGAGACGATTCGCAGACAGCAGAACGGCCTCAGTCTCGTCTGCTGAGTTTAGTGTTACCCGAAGTAACCGGGGTTCGCCGTAGTGCAACGCGTTTGGGTGGCGCGAGATTCTTCTTAATGTCGTGGGATTAGCATGGACACCGATCGACGTACAGATGGAATCCCACTGATTTCGATCGTCCGTCAACTTACCCTTAATTGTATTAGATTTGGATTCGGGGACATTAGTGCATACAATATTTAGGGCACCATGGTTGCGCCTGGTGGCTACTGGTTTTGGATTTGGAGGCTTGGTATCTGGTGTTTTTGTTGAATTTGTGAAAGGCATTGGTGTGTGCCATCCGTGCTGCGCCACTTTAGTTTTCTCTAGTCCGGGCACAAAGGTTACCGGTGCTCTTTCCGGTGTTTGCTTGGCGGCAACCGATGCGTACGTTCCCGGGTGGTTCACCATTTCTGGTTGACTGTAGCTTACAGTCTCGAGTGTAGCGAACAGACTACTAGGTGCAGCACACAGTACAGAAGTTGAGGCAGGCGCGCTGCAGGCACTGTTTTTACTTATACGAGGGAGAGAGAATGGAGTTGATACTGCTGGAGGCTGAGTCGTTGGGGTTAGGTTGGGACGCCGGGCTCGCTTCTTCGGCCTGACTAGGGAGTTTGGGGTGTTATTTTCACTCACAAGTGCAGGCCCGTTCCCTCCCATGGGTGTAACTCTGGCGCTCACCAGTTGCTCGACTGCTTCGGTTAGTCTTTCACACCTCTTCAGTAGCACAGATAGACAGCTAACAAATGGAATAGACTCGCATACTTGGCAGAACCAAAACGCGTCTGCGGTGTTGGCTTTCGTGAACGCCTTCCCAAGGCAGGTAGTGTGGTATGTTTTCAAACACATGGTACAAACCAGACCACTTTTTACGACTTTGGCACATGATTCGCATTTGCTCTTCATACGAGACATGTTCTCAGTAGGGGTAGGAATGGGATGGAGATACTGACGCACCGTTGCGTGGCGATCGGCGCTGGTTCGAGGTCAGCAGGTCCAGGCGTGTCGAGGCCAGATGAATCACGCGTTCTTTGGGGTGGATGTGCGTGCTATCGATCCAGACGGTAGAGGGTAGGCCGTGGTGGACGTAGGACTGAGGCAAAGCAAGGTGACTTGGAAAATACTGTCTAATGACGACAGTGGCAGTTCCAAGGACGGATCAAATTGACGACTATCGCTTTGTAGAGCGACTTGAAGGAATGGTAGTAAGCTGATCGGGTGACTCTCAAAAAGATCTTTAAAATAAGACCACAAGAGTTCTTATGCGACGAGAGGAAAAATAAAACATCCGATAAACTTCAAATACGGTTGACTTCGAAGTTGCAAGAGCACAGTTTGCTGGTGATCCGTGAATGATAGATCCAATAGATGAACAGTGGTAGGAGGAGCTCGCGAAGCCAAATCGAATGATGGCACGTAGGTCTCTGTGAGAATAAATCCAAAGATTTGGAGGCGGATAACGCAGGAGGACAGTTTTTTGTGCGACCGCACGATGGGTAGATGGGTAGCCTTATATCGCACTCAAGTTCTTGCACTAACTGACTGTTTAGATATTGTTGTCGAATCAAAAGATGCAATTGTTTTCATGTGGAACTAGTAGTGCTTTGCTTACTTGCAGTCTTTCACTCTCCCATGTATATACTGATCTCCCTCGGTCCAGCGAGTTTAGCGCACAATGCATATGCATATTACATACATAGTAGCTTAAAGTATCAATGGTGAGTCTTGTGTCACAGAAATAAACAACTGCGACTTTATGCTCTCTTTTCGCAACTGACAAACAGAGTAATTGCATATGTTATCTTTTCGCTAATTTCAGATCAATGAAAAACCGTGAAAGCCTTAGTTACATCTGGTCTAGCTGTAAAGTGTGGACCTAAGAGCGAAAAGTGGCTAATTCCTCAGCCTCGAATGGAGCGCATCCTTCAGGTGAGTGGTGATGCTTGGCCGGCTTTACTTTACTTTGCGAATTAAATGTCATCAGCTGACAGATGCGCCCATCTTGTGTTTCTAGAAACAAAAGACAGTGTGTATTATCATTGAATACCACAGCAAAGCGGAAGTGTAGTACGCTGCCGTGGGTTCGCCTCATGTCCACGGATGTAAGGGTGTGTTTTGAAGCTTTGACGCCCTGCCCTGGGTGGCAAGGGAAGGAGGAAAATACAGAAGATTCAAGATTCAGCTTTCTACCTGAGGTGGTTGGTCGAAATTCCGCATAGTAAAGCTCACTCGTCCCCAATGTCAGCGCAGGTCATCGTCAAAGTGTAGTAGTAGGCAGGCAAGAAGAAATTGAGGTGAAAAAATGGAACGAAGCAGCACACCTGTAGGTTGCACCGACGCTCCGCTGCCACACGAACACTACCAGCCTCGTAAAAACCAAGGATACTGCGAGCCATACAACGCACAGGCAGACTTGAACCGTGGACCTGTGGGTAACAAGCCACCTGTGGACAGCGGATTTCAGCTGAAGAGATGACTGGCTTTATCTTCGCGGGATTAGCTACAACTAACGGCTCTCAGCTAGGACAATTTGTATGAGGTTGGAAGGTTAGTAAAATTCATCACTGCATCAAGTTCGGTCTATAGATAAGTATTTTAATTGTGATACGTTTGAGCTGAATGTCCCCACAAGAACATACGTCATTCGAGCCAGGATAATGTTATAAAGCCAGAGATTATTCAGAATAAAAAGCGAGTAGCATGCAAGCATCATTGCGGATAGAAAATATTGTCGTTAGTTAGAATATCACTGTCCTGAAGTCCCCAGATCAAGCTCTTTTGCTCTCTGGTGAGATAAAATTGGAGGTTGTACTTCCATGGGTAATTGCTTGCGGGTACAGCGGTATGGATGAAGCACATGGGCAGGTTCTCGGATGAAGTGGAGAATGCATAGCGAGCCAATATAAGAAGCCAGCATCTGCAGAATGCTCGTGATTCCATGCACCATCCATTTGTAATTCATCTCCATGCAACTGGATATAAAGTATACCCTCACATCGAATACAAGATGGAGAGGAAGGCTTGATGCAGCACAGCAAATGGTGTCAGTTTAGGACAGTTTGCCTCACCAACACTTCTTCGAATGAAGGAATATTCAGGCACCATTCGTAAAGTGAATCATTTTGCAAAGTCAAGTAAACATAGGCGGTGATGCCTTTTGGCTACTGGGTGACTGCAACACAACTACTGACGTCAGCTGGTTGCGTGAACTAAATGCTGAACTATGAGCTTTGACAGCTCACGTAGACGTAGAGCACAAGAATTGTGTGTCCGATTCCCTTAACAATTCCTTCCCTTAGTAGGTTTTCGATGCACAGACAGAACGCATCGCTTAGTGATATACCTCAAGGGATCGTAATGTTTATCTTTTACTTCTTTTATAAAAAATAGGCTCATTCAATAACGAAGTTTTCAGATTTCCCTTAATAAGTTTCATTGTGCAAAATTTTTCAGACAGTTTATCACCAAAGGAGAACAATCACATTGTTTTTCGGGCTTAGGGGCTGGCATCTGGCCTGATCTGGGCGTGAAAAACTGCCTGCTGCTGATAACGCTAAACGGTATAAACGGTTCGGTTGATCTTAAAAGTTGAGGATAAGCTCGAGCGACACATAGACAGCAAGCAGTTGATCTATCAGAGGAAACAGGTTGTTTGCGTTGATCTGTGGTAGAAAACACAGCTAATGGAATTTACTAACCAGCGCCTAACAAACTGACAACGCGTCCTTGATACATGACAGTAGTACAAACCAAACTTGAAAACTTCAGTGCTAACTGCCCCTCCCCAGTGTATGCATGGACTGCCTACCTCAATGATCTCTTATAGAGGAAAGGAGAAATTGCATCCAGGCCGATGAAGTGAATCGAAAGTGAGAAAATGATGTGTACCAACGCACCCGTAGCTCGAAATATGCAATTCCGTCACTCCTAGTTCCTGTTAATATAACCAATTGGGCAACATTATCGGTTGTGTTTCGGAGTACCCACCATGAGTTTGGACTGCGCTACGATACGCTTTTAATTTACCTAAATCTCAAACGTTTAGAAATCGATGATAGTGTTAACTTTGGCTGTTAGGTGAACAGCGCGCTTTATGAATAGCTGGTGTACACCGTGTCTATCGCACACCACAACCTGTAAGCTGGCAGTAGGCCGAAGCATAAGTAAACGTACGATGCTTTAACCACGGTGCAGATGCCTGTCAGTTGTCTCAAGCTTTTGCATAAACTAGTGAGGTCGGAAACGGAAGTTCGGTAACTCGTGTTGTGCATCCGGGCGTAAAATATATCCACCAACGGGCATATATTTAAGCTCAGTGGTAGAGCAGCGGACCGGTAATCCGTGGGTCCGGGGTACGATTCCCCGTCGAGGCAGCTTATTGTGCAAAATTCCACGAAAATTACATTACTCACGAATCCACCACTAATATATTTAAGTATTGCTACGGTTGTATCCCGCATGTTTCAGTTGAGAGATTACGTGACACTGCACCAAAACGAAAATTATACTGTGCATCGGTACAGTTTAACGCAGGCGGAATTAACGCCTGCGCTGAAAGCCCAGAATCGCGCACAGCGCATGGCGAAAGGACACATCTGGCGGGTGGCAGATGACTACAGGCTAGGCCATTCTTCTCAATGGGTTGCTGAGCGACAGACATACACCAAAACGACCAAGAAGAAATGTGTAACGCCCGATAATTTACACAGTATGAGCAAGGCACTTAAACATCTCAATGTCAGTAAACAACCACGGTATACAGAAATGGTAAGAATGGCCGACAGATAAGGTCATCATTTTCCCTGCAGTAGAACTGTAATCGAACAAGGCAGAAGTCAATCCACGTGCAAGTAATTACAAATGTCCGGCGTTATTTCGCTTTATGCATTCGGCTAATAGTGTATGGCATCTTTCCATTTCGTTGTTTTCTTAAACATCGTCGGGCAATGGGTGCAAGTACCCTAGCAGTAAGGAACTGAGTTACTTGTAAGTAGAATGGGGAGCTGTTGGGTTTTTGTGTAGATTCCTCGCAACTAGACTCAGGCAGAGAGTCACCACACATCCGGGAAATCGCCAGACGGTTTTTTCGTCCTATTGGGACTCTTCAGTAGAGCGCACCCGCTGAATCCTGCCAGATTGGAACTCTCAGAATTACACTTACGAGTCAGCGATTTTTGGTACTGAGCTATGGGCGACGGCAGCGGACTGCCATGACTGATATCTGGCTGCGATACAGTGCGGCTCATCCTCCACTGTCACCTTTGTTAGGAACGTGAAGAGCACATGACTGGCCCCCAGAGAAACGACTTCCTTTGTGCCATTGACGACTCCCAATAGAAAAAGCGACCGTTTAGTGCTTTCCTGGATGTGCGATGGCTGTCTGCCTGGGTCTAGCTTCGACGAAGCTTCACAAAGTGAACTACTTGTGTAGGCCAGTGCTCAAGAGCCCATATAAGCCATCTTGTTAACTGTGCGTGAAGAAGGCAGCTAAGTAACAACAAAATGTAAGTCAGAATCTGGCGCATGCGGAGGGATTGGAGTCGAAAGAACAGCCACGTAGATCTACTACTTCGCTTGATACTGGGGCCAAATGTATTACGTTGCGATGTACTAGGATCTGGCATTCCCACATTTTGTGAACCAACAGTTCAACAACTCGCTGGAATTACGCGACTGGTATGGCAAACATCGCCGCAGTGGACCGATCTAACTATGTAGTGCAATTGAACAAAATGGACTATATAATTCTTGAGGACAAAAGAGTGTTACCCATGCCACTATTTGATTTCGCCTCACCTGTGAATCAAAACACGGGATCCAACCAAGCGTGCATTTGTTGAAGTTTGTTCCCGTGACATGATAAAAATGGTACATCTCTTCTGACCGATACATGCTGATTCCACAGAAAATGTCAGTTAAACATAAGTACAATGCTGGAGTACACTGCAGCAATACGGTCAGAAAGATAGAATGTGTTTTGATGTGAGTCGGTCTTTGTCGAAAGCTTCCCAGCTACTTGGAGTTTTCCTGTCCTAAGAAGGTTAATTGACCACTTGAAGATAAAAGTAAGACTAGAGTAGTAGTAACTCCAGCGTCTCCACTTCCGTTAAATGTGCTAAACATATTAAATGCGGACACGTTTACTAGGTCAGTGTTTGTGAACGCAAATTCTCTATTGTAGACATCAGGGAGTCCGAGCTGTCCGGTAAGCGCTCACGTTTCTTGTTTATGAACCGTGCAGCTCAAAATAGCATCGTACGTTGAAGAATAGGTTTAAAAATGTTCGGTTCATCTGTCTTCGTTTTAACAGGTGACACGATGGCTGAACTAATAACAAAACCTTGACACAGTTGCTAAGGAACAATTTCCAGCTGCGGAATTACGAGCTGTCTTTGCCACGAACCAGCTTATTCCCGTGTGCAACAAGGACAGACTATCAAAGCTAACATCTTAGGTAATCTGTCGATTTGAGCGCACCTGTGGGTCAAATTAGCTTGGTCGAACGCCTCGTCAGTTGTCACGTTGCATTAAGGAACATAGTCCTGAATAGTTGGCGGACGAAGCCACTCGCGTTTTGACAACCAGAATTTCGTCCCACTTGTTCGTATCGGGTTACAGAGTTTACCTGCCGAATGCGTTTACTGTGATCTACCAATTTTCCTTGAGCAGGTCGAGAAGTCTGCGTTCAAAAATGCTCGCCACAGCAGAAGCTATTACGATCCGAAAATTCCAATCCCCGTTATACTCGCAAAAGTTGGTTTAATCGCCCTCTCTAACCTGGTCAGACAATAGTGTAGCTAACCTTCACTCTGATCTCGGTTCCGTCAGTGGGATTACGTAACCTCACTCGGTCTGTGTGACCAATGCAGCGTAGATCTATCTACTGTCTAGTGAAGACAGGTTGCGATATATGAACAATTCAATGGTTCTCATCACTCGCAAACACAATAAAAGCAGAACATTTATACGGCTATATAAATAGAACAATTGACAAAAGCAATCATAAGGTCATTACCAAAGATCAAAGCAAATTAATTGCCCTTCTCTAGGGGTCCTGCGCACATAACACAGCAACGCCTCACCGTCTTATTATTGATCTACTTATATCGGAACAGAGGCATAAAACATTCATTCATTCCTTTGTATCTTAACCTTTTATCACTGGCGTCTGCCCGTCGATGAATCAGAAAAACAACTTTTTGCCTCAGATTGGAGTTCTCATTCACAACGTAAGTAGATGCGAAGTGCCCCTTCAACGGGACAGCCTACCAGTTGCCGTTTCGCGCTGTCACATCCATAGCGTCTACTCATGTTTATTGGTCCGCGAGCACCAGCCACGCCCTGTGATCAGTGAACTCCACATCAGTCTTCCCGCGCTCATGTTGGTTTGTTAGTGTTAAACCGTTTTAACTGCGTCGTCCTTCTGACCGGCACACCCTGCTCAGCTCACATGGGCGGCAGTTGTCTCACGTGCTGTCCATTTGACTGGCATCGGCTTAATTCTGTCACTTGGCCAGTGTCGTCAGCCAAGTTTGGCCGCAAGGAAGTGGTGTCTACATTGTGTTATCTGGGTCACTTAGGTTCGCCTCTGCCTGATAGCGTAATGCTCTTCGCTTGCGTAGGACCGCATAGATTCCACCGTGACTCTGCGACCCGTGCTACAGGAGTCAGATCGTGCGGGCTGTTTCGATGACTAGTGTCCATCATTTCCGAGACTACTAGCAAACACCACATTATCCGTCTGCTCAACCGTTCCATTGCAAACTATCAGCCAACTTACAATATGGGGCGAAACATAAGGCTTAATCTGAACAGAGGCAAGAGATAAGCTTTGCTCAGAAGATTAAAGCCTGAATGCGGAGACAGTTAGGCGGAATCATTCCTTGGAAAGAGCGAGACACTGCCATTTTTCGGAAGTATTTACCTACGGCTAACAGAATCATGGAAACGATAAACCATTGAACTGCCACCATCTTCTTCTACATTAAGTTTAATATTCAACGTACGACACGAATCTTTTCTTAGCCTGTGCCAGTTGGACAATGTGTCGATGATGGGGAAGAAGTCGGCACTGCTTACCTCGAGTTCTCAAAGGATTTGGCCGCATAGACCATGATATTTTCTTGCATATGTTTCAGAGGTATGGCATCAGTGATCAGTTCCGACTTGGATACTTGCCTTCCTCTCCTAACGTCACTTGAATATGTAAGTTCGTAGCATCTTGCATCAGCGGAAGGACGTGTAATGTGGAGTTACACAAGGCATGGTAATATGTTTACGGCTATTCCCGGTGCTCATGAACGATCATCACAAATTTTCTACTATTTTGGTTTGATCTCTAGGTTTGGATTGCTGCAAACAGTAGGTGACCGCATAGAAATGCAAGGTGAGTTTGACAAGGCTTCCGAGTGGCCAGTTCAGAGCATGCGTTTGTCCAACGCTGCCAAATCTAAAGTATTGATCGTACGCCATCACAACACCTACGAATGTAGGTAAGTAACGAAAGGTTTGAGTGTGCTCTCCATGATAATGAATTCGGTGATTGCGCCAGATAGTCTGGGTCGCTCAGGACCCCGGAAAATTCATGAGGAAGGAAAGCCAACACCTAAGTGTCTTGCGAAGTGTGTTTGGCAGGTGCAATGCCACTGCTTTTCCAAAAATGCTCAACCATTAGGTGGAGCCATATGTGGAGTAGGTCAATTAAGTTTGGCGCTCCTCGCAAAAGCACCACCTTGCTGCTCCTAAGATAACACAACGAAGGGTTTCTAAACATAGGAACAGCCCGGTCACACATCAACTTGCACTCTAAGTTTTAAGTGCATTCAGCGGACAATATCAAGGTCTACAACAACGGTGTCCATACTTTTCGCAAAGAGGGCCACCTTTGGTGAGGTAAAAATATGTCGGGCCATAATCATTCTGCCATTAAGATAATAACAAACACTAGAAGTCATAAAATTTTATTACAACTTTGTAATGTGAAGTGTGAAACAAAAATCTTGATATCTACATTTTTTGATTTTGTTGATTCCTATTCAGTAGAGACACTAGATTGACTTTCCTAGTTAGTTAAACATAAACAGTTCATCATTGATTTTTATTAGCATCTGATGCTATTGAATGTTGTACTCAGAATGTCCTTATCTTTTTGCAATCTGTTCAATACAGTCTGTATGAAAATAGCCAAGCTTGGATTTATTACTTCATGATGAGGCCGCGGGCCAGTTGAAATTTTAACCTGGACCGTATTTAGCCCGCGGGCTTGACTTTGGATATCCTTAATCTACAGGATAATTCTGAATTGACCTTTCAGACTTTTAAGGGCCTAGTTTAATGGCTCAGTTGTAACGGTTTGCTTAATCGGGACGAATCGCCCGTTCCCCAGTAATTCTGTCCCTGAACCTAAGCACACAGTTTAGGAAGCTGTTTCCCAAACGGTTGCAATACGAACGCTCAGGAAAAGGAGAGGGATAGGAGACTGACGTATCGCTGAGTGTTTTTATAACCCAACAAAGGCTAGTACAGCCTGGGTTATATACCGAGGCTAGCGACGTATGCGAACGTCCGCAAAGCACGGTCTGCTCGGTTTAAGGTGAGTAGGTAAAGACGTACCTTAACTCGAAGTTTCCCATGGATGCGAGATGTAAGCTGGGGCGCAGCAGAACATGCTGGTTCACATGGACATGAGTGTCAGTGGCAAAACTAAGTGGAACCGTTACTTACCTGGATATTGATTATGTGATCTTGTGGGGAGGTGCATGTGCAGTAACTGGATCTCCACCACACATGCCGTCGCCTGTGGGAACTCGGCCACAGCATCTCACTGGAAGGTCAGCACTTAAAGTTTGTCACAAATTGTAGCCAGTTGGAATGCCGCCGGAGCATTTTCCCTCTTCGTGCAGTACCTTGCCTAGTACTGTTACTTCTGCTCCTAAGCTAGCAAAATTCAAACTTGATGATGCATTAAACCACTGGTATTACATGACGATCTAAGTTATTTATTGGGATGAAGCATTACGTAACCAGACTGGAACATGCAAACCTGGTAGTCAGACCACCGATTCACACATGTTTTGATAAGCTAAGATCTTTGGTCATGCAAGTTGCATCTAGGGAACTTGGTTAGCATTCACATTTTAATCCGAAATAAATCACTTATTCTGTTGTTTCATTATACTAGTCTATCAGAAACTGGTGTGCGGTGTCCTCCTCGACTTTCAGTTGACGTATATAAACTGAGCGACTTAGCGGCTTATTGTAAATCACGTTCATGCTATGCGGTAGAGGACATCCCAATTGCCCCACTTATTTAGTGACACGATAAGACCGCACACTTACTTGGCTTTAAACTATGTAAATTTCTAGTCTACGCGTCCATAACTAACTCACGAGTCATTTGCATTTATCGGTCGCTGGTGACTGGTGCTGCTGGTACAGCGTACCATCAATTCAAAAGCGTTCTCCAAATACATAAATTACCGTAACCTTGTTGAATACCATCCAGTCGGTGCTAATTGTCTTGCTCATTTTTCAATATCTTCAGTGGGAGCGCTTACCTTATTTATATCAAAGCTGATGTATACAACGTGTCCACGTCAAACGTGTTTCGATTAAAGCCACGTACATATTTGTTCTCTAGCTTAGTTTCTTTGTGTTCGTTTTCAATAAACCTTATGGATCCAATTCAATTATCAGGGTGACAATGTTGTGTTTCTCCTACAGAAGCTGCAACATGTGACGGAAACTAGACGTCAATTGCTCCTTGAGCATGCCTCTCTGATGGAAACGTTGGAGGAACAGCAAGCCGGCCACATACGCTCTCTCGACAAAAATCTCGCTAACACGCATTTAATTGATGGATGTTTACCATCCGAAACGCAGGTCAGCATGTCACCTTTATTGTTGTATTCGAGGTCGTTGTCGTACCAGTTCTTTCTAACTGTTGTGGAAACACTTGTTGGTGAATGTTGTCTTTACTCACTTCGGTTTTCAGTGTCTGCAAAAACTGCTTTACCTTTTTTTACTAGAAACGGAGCCCTACCCTATATGACAATGGAGTGGAAAATTTGCGTGTGAGTGGTGTCACTGTTCTGTTTCTTGCTATACAGTTTCTTTAATGTAGCGGTTTATTGGGTTGGTTGACTGTGGTTCAAAGTAGTGTGATGAGTTCGACTGACGTGAGTGGAAAACGAATGAAGAACGGAGAAACGAATGTTCCTTTCTTCCACCAGTTGGATTTTGAAGTGCTTACAGACGTAACGTTGCGTTGATAGGATGTAGTCCCACGAAAGCATTGGGCCCAGTACTGACACGAAAGTGCCACAGGACACAAAATCGACTTGTATAGACTGCCTTTTGCAAAGAAATTTCCCGGCAATCGTAAGATGAAACAGGAATTGGACTTGGACTGAATAATACGGGGTAGCCTTGGTTGCCAAGGCTAACGATTAATTTGGACGCTGCAAAGTTTTCTAACCTTCATGCGTTGCTTGTCTGTAACCGAGAACACCGATCTACCGGATACCAAGAAAAGAATTAGCCTAAGTCAATTTCATGAGAATTAGTTCTTAAGAATAAAAGCACATCAAAAGAACTTATTCAACTGCCTTAGCATGAACAAGTTGTACTGTTCAACTTCATTGTTGTTTACATGTCGCGGTGCTTTCACACGCAGGCAAGAACAATTCAAAACAAGTTTTTCGGGAGGGGGGGGCTAATCTAGGCTTACTCCAAATCATAAGGTCAAGACTCCGTTTCTCATTCGCCTATATCATAGTTGATGTTGTCATTTACTCTCTACATTTTTGCCTCAATTCGTTTAACTTTCAAAGGCAAAAATATGGGAGGTAGAGAAACGGTATGCCCTGCAGCAATTGAGGCATGAAGAGTTACTATTAGAACTGGAAGGAATACAAAAAGCGAGTCGACAAACAGACTCTGTCTTCTCCCGTACAGATGCCATGTTTGACTCAAAGTGTGGGCTTCGATCGGAATTAATCAATCAACCATTTTCTGATAACCTTGGTCGGCAAGCCGAAACAGATATGATAGGGCGCCTTTACAACACGTATCCAAAGTCGAAAATTTTGACGATCGCCACGGAATCATCGCTCATACATTCAGTGCAGAGTCAGCTTATGGGCCGCCCATTTTCAAACAGCCAGATGGTGCCTGCTGAAACAAGTAAGTCCAACCGCATTGATTTGTAATCCAAACCTATGGTTATTTTTATACTATTTTACTCAAACACAGTGTCTAACGTCAAAGTATACAGCTCCCTGCATTACTTGGGTCTGTGGTGAATACAAAAACTAGACCATTATAGTGTTGCTCATCCCAACACTGGCACCCGAAGACCGCGGTTTCGTCCTGGTTGGGACTCAGCAGTTCTAGATAGCCTGAGTTGGGCTGAAACTCAGAGCCTAGTGGCTCATGGTTGACACCATAAGCACTATGCCACTGAGATCCACGAGCAACGCTTGGTCCAGCGGAAACGAATGCAAAGTTGGACTTGGAGAATCCGCTGGTGGTTGGGTTGCTACAAGCAACCCAACCACCAGCGGATTCTCCAAGCCCAACTTTGCATTCGTTTCCGCTGGACCAAGCGTTGCTCGTGGATCTCAGTGGCATAGTGCTTATGGTGTCAACCATGAGCCACTAGGCTCTGAGTTTCAGCCCAACTCAGGCTATCTAGAACTGCTGAGTCCCAACCAGGACGAAACCGCGGTCTTCGGGTGCCAGTGTTGGGATGGGCAACACTATAATGTTTCTATACTTACGGTCTTTTTGATCGGAATGACCGAAGTCCACCTAAGTGAACCGAGACCTCAATAGAGGTTGCTTGTAGTAACCCAACCACCAGCGGATTCTCCAAGTCCAACTTTGAAAAACTAGACCACTTTGTGAACACACTAGACGATACATACATGCGTAGATCATGAGAAGACTGTTCGTCAATAGCTCCAGTACATTCCGTAGCATGGATTCATCGGAATACTTTGTATGCTTAGCACAAACGGTCCGGCCAGAAGAGAACTCTGAATATTAGGGCTACAAACGAGGATTGCATTTGTTTATCATCACAAAGTGTGGTGGTAATTCAGCTGCAGACAAGCTGGCCACTGATGAAACGTATCTGCTTCCGAGGTACAATATACCACAACAGTATGCAGCGTGAATAAGGGATCAGGGTGTGTAAAACAAAAAGTAATGCTACCAGAGACAGTATGAACTAAGATGTGTTAACCGTACGGATAAGAAAGAAAACGAAAGAATTAGATAATGGAAATGCAATTGCAAATGATAATTGAGGTTCGTCACAGCCAGTTTGCAAATCAGATAGTCTTCCACATACCCGGGAAAGCACTAAACTGCAGTTTCACCGTGTTGGGCATCATCAGTAGTACGCGTCCATCGGATCCATCAAGATCCGAACCCATGACCACCAGCGGCATGAACCACCAGTCAGCAGCTTATGCCACTGGGCCAGGGGGGACAGCTTTGGACCGTCATCATTTACAAACCAAGTGTGAAATACCGCGCCTTATCATGACGGTCCGAAGCTGTCCCTCGTGGCGCAGTGGCATAAGCTGCTGACTGGTGGCTCAACCCGTTGGTGATCATGCGTTCAGATCCTGATGGATCCGATGGACGCGTACTACTGATGATGCCCAACAGGCTGAAGCTGCAGTCTAGTGCTTTTCCGGACATGTGAACAACTATCTGATTTACAAACTGGCTGTGAAGAACCACAATTATATATAACAAAATCCCCTACTCATGAATACATGAAAATGATTTAATTGATGAAACTGCCCTCCTTATTCCTTCATTTTGTATGCTTGGTTGGGAGCCCAAATTGAGATTTCACAAGGTAGATGAATGCATGGAAGCTTCCAGTTTTACGCAACAAAGGGTTCTCTGTTGGTCGAGCTATAGAAACGACACCGATGTGCGTTGCTAGCTAGGGTGAGGAAAGACGCAGCACACGTCGCGGTCGCGCGACGGAGATCAGCCGAGGCATCCAGTAAACACGGTGCTCGATCAGAACAATTGAGTTCAAAATACGGCTGCTTGCAAACTGGAATAGTACTTGTACAATGAATCATACACTACGTACTCAGGCGGATCGGGGAAATCTTCGGGTTACTACAAGTCGTTAAAAGTGAAGGTATAACCATTAGTTAGGCCATACATAGCAAAGGAGGATGATTGCAGCGCATTAGCCTTAACAGATTATCAATGTGCAGGATTATAAAAGTGACGGTGAAGGCCCTCTGGACTTGACCAATAGCAAACGATTGGGACAGCCAGCCCTTGAATGAAATGCGGCAAAAACCCCGTCTAGTCGACATACCTCTGGTTGCTAATTATATCTTCCCAACAAAATTCGTCCGGAAGACAAAATCGGACAGCATATGAATCATGCGTTCAGTTAAGATATTGTGCTGCACAGGTTAGTCAAGCGAAAAACACTGGTTGTAACATCGAGCAGTAAAAATGCGTGACAACAGTTACACAGCCAGCCGATACTTACAAACAAGTGGTCAGGAAGCGTCGCACACCGTGACCCGGTAGCCAAAGTGGTAGAGGTTTCGGCTACTATTCCAATGGTCGAGGCCTGCTGTCCGCACCTGATGAGATGAAATTGCATCGAAAGGCGTCGTGGTTGTGCAGTGTTTACGGGTGGGCAACACTGTTGTGTCGGAGCCACAAAACTGCTTCCACCCACTAACCGTAGTGAGAACGCCAACGACCGGGTAGCAAAATAATGTTCACGCCGCACGCCAAACCGGCCACCAAACGTATGTGTGTGCAACCCAATGACATGATTCAAATTACGGCATATACAAAGGCTATACAGAAAGGCTGACAATCGATCAATCAAAGCTAGTCATTCCCAGGGCGAAGGATCGATACGATGTCCCACGAACGAGCGAAATGTACAGAGTAAGGGGAAAACCATTAAGCATAAGATTCAGTGTCAACCCAAGCTAGTCACAAAGGTGAAGTAATAGAAACGTATGTGAGGAACCGTAAAAGAGTACGCGGTGAATAGGGGTGAGTGGAATAAAACTCACAAAACCACGGGGAGTGGTGGAGTATTCTTACCTCCGCTATATCAAACACCCAATTTCTATCTGCTTTGAGTACGGTCCCAGCGATCGCAGTGACTAAGGTTCACTGCAATGTGAATCACAGTCCATTACATTGAGATTGCGCGTCGCAATCCAACCACACAACGTGTAGTCCAAAACTTGACCATCCAATTAGTCATTTACCGTTGTGCGAAGCGTTGCCCAATGTGACCCGGTAGCCAAAGGGGTAGAGGTTTCGGCCACTATTTCAATGGTCGAGGGATTGAGGCTTGCTGCCTTCACCTGATGAGATGAAATTACATCGAAACGCGTCGTGGGTGTGCAATGTTTTCGGATGGGCAACACCCAGTTTCTATCTGGCCAGGAAGCAGTTTAGCAATCCAGTGAAAACTACTGAAGAACTTTCACATTTTGCATGCCCACAGACATAGAAAGAAGGATAAGCACCTATAGTGAACGATTGAAGGAAGTCAATCGATGGAGCTGGTTGTTATCGGAATGGCTGAAAAACGCCCGCCATGCGTTAGGAGGGCCACTCAAACAACTCTTACTGGCATTCTCTAGGATTCAACTGTTTGGGGTTGACTGGAATTCGCGCTATTTCGTATTCACTAAGTATCCATACTGACAATGTACTCATACGAGGACACGGTTCCAATTTTCAAACTCACCAGCTAGAAAGAACGCCATTTTGTTTAGCCTCTCCAGTGGTCTTCACGGAACGGCACTGCCAAGGCTCAGTAACTGAAAGCAATACGTTTCTAATAAACCAAGCACAATCTTGTGTGATTAGTGGGTCATTTTAAGATACCATACCGTTTCCGAGTCAAGCTAGTTAATAGAGGAAGCAAATTGGTTCGTAAGCATTTTCAACTTGGTTCATAAGCATTTTCAAGTGGGTGCGTTTCAAACTTTGGCTAAGGTGCACACACGCACCGAAGAGTACCTTCCTCATTGGTCAGACACCGTCGGCCAACAGGATGCCGTGTGTCACTAGAGAGCAGGTGACCTCAAATCTTTCGGCACGTGCACCCCTTTGTAGTGTAACCTAGCACGACGGACCCCTGAGCTTTACCTATCCACAGAACTAGGCTTTAATAGCATAAGAATAAGGTGGAGTTCATCGCTGCACACTGAATTTGCACAGTTGTTCATTTAGGTTGGC